>SRMA01025931.1:12186-671101 GCA_007224835.1 Danionella cerebrum
TGGGCGCGATCGCCAAGTGGCAGCACTGTTCAGGCACAGGTGCACCGTGACAGCCTGCTCCACTCGCAGAATCGCGGTGTAACCCCTAGCTGTAGCTTGCGCCAGAGTGGTGAAGGGGGAGGAGCTACGGATCCTTGCAGACAGGGGAGCCGATTCAGAGGGCGAAGGCACCTCTAAACCGATCGCCTCCGCGGCCTTAGAGAGCATCGCTTTAACTTCAGGTTCCGGTTCAGCCACGACCCCGGAGGGTGGCAGTTCCCTTTCAGTCGGTCCCGGAGACGTTAGTCGGGATTAGACCGACTGAATGGGAGCGAATCACCGTGAGAGCGACTGACGAACATATTAACGGGCAAATTAATTTGCAGGCGAAGGTGATTGATTAGCAATCAGCCGGGTATAAAGCCGGGCGTGCTTAAGCCTCCAGTATGCAATTTTCCTTCGGAGCTGACTGAGTGAGACTCTCTCTCCTGAACTTTGACGCTTCTAGCTGGAAAGATCAGCAGGTTGCTTACCTCTTGGCTCTTTTGGTGTGACCTCTGCTAGCTCAGAATAGCATGCAACCAAACAGCCAGCACCTCGAAGATCTTCTCAGGCAAGCCTGTCCAGTGATTCAGCCGTTTTCTCAGTATCCTGTCCATTTTTCACGACACGATGAGCAAAACGTGCACTATTCCTGGCTGTTGTGGGCTTCTCGTTGAAAGACGGTCACGGGAGTTGCGCGATGTGTTTGGTTTCCAGCACACCGACGCGGCTCTCGTGAAGCGTGAGTGTTTGCATTGCAGCACTTTGCTGAGTCGCACGCGGAAGTTTTGGGTAGAGCGGCGTCAGGTGATTCCTCGCGTCATCCCCAAACACCGAGCGTGCTTCCCGCCTGGTCTGCGGGTGAATCGGACGGCGCTTCGGTGTCGCCCGGTACCTCGTATGATCCTGTAAACGATCTGCTCTCCCATGCAGCATCGGAAGGGGCGCGGCTTTCGGTTCTCCAGTTCGGCCTGCCTCCTTCGGGATTGCAGCCGAGCTGGAGCCGGAGGCGTTCGCGGTGCTCTCACAGCCGCAGCCTCGATCGGCGGGAGGTGACTCCTCCCCCCCGAGTCGATGCTGTCACGGCTGGAGAATTGGTGGCAAGGCAGGCGCCGGGACAGGTTCCCCGCATACCGCTAGTGCCTTTTTCCCCCCGAGAAGCACGAGGAGCTCACTAATTCTGGCAGGCTCCCCTGCCCGTCAGGGGATTGAGCTCCCCCCTCTTCACCACTCTGGCCAATGCAGCAGATACGGGTTACTCTTCGATTCCCCGAGTGGGTAGGTTGTCGTGGTGCTTACCCCGACAGCGCTGCTGCTTGACGGTCTCGTTCGGGTGTTCCCGCCAAAGCTGGGAGGTCTCATCAGTCCTGATGATGAGAGCTTATTCAGCTGCGGGTAAATCTGCTGCATTATTGCATGCTATGGCGACCCTACAGGTCCTCCGGGTCATGCACCAGGGTGGTGGTGACCAGCAGTCTCTCTGAGACTCGCTTTCAGCCGCTGATTGTCGCCTCGTGCTACAAGATCAGCCGTGCTGAACATCGGTCACGCTATGTCCACGCTTGTGGTCCAGGAACGCCATCTGTGGTTCGAGCAGGCTTCAATGCGTCCCGAGGACCGATTTTCGGCTTCCGTACGCGCCTGTCTCCCCGGATGGCCTCTTTGGCGTCGCCGTGGAGATTTTCGTCCAAAGGTCTCCACGATCAGGAGGCAGGCGGAGGGTCTGGGTATAGTTCCACGCCAGAAGCAGCAGGCGCTGCTTCTGGACCGGAACCCTCTCCGCCTGTTCGCTGCCAAAGAGTACGTCTCCTGCCTTGGTTTACTCCTTCGACCTCTGGTCCGGGGAAAACCCCTGCATGCGGAAGACGGAGCCAACCTCTGAGGTTTTCGAAAGCAGACGAGGGTTTCTAGTGAAGCTCCCCTGAGGTTGGCGACTCGGGAGGAAACGAGCTCTTCTTTGGGTCTGGTCATCGACCCAGCTCCCCCAGGGGGGGGGGAGTCCACCACACACTCCTCGCTGCCGTCCTCCGGGACGGCGGCACCCATTGTGTCAAAGATAGAACTCACTTCCTCCCGAGAATAGCGGTCTCGCATGCCCGACGGTCTGGGGTTCCTCTTCCTCGGTCTCCGACGAAGATCCCGACATGGGCCCGAGCCCGCTGGCCATGGCAGAGAGCGCGGGGGCACACCACCCCTGCCCTCATCTGACCATCTCCCAGGGTCCTTCCTGGTGATTCCGCCCACAAGTCCGCCTCCGGGCGGCCCCGCCATGGGGACCATCGGCACGTCCCGACCACGACCCCTGTCAGCTTACCTGGGAGCCTGGCGGAAGCTTCCCGGGGTCTCACAGTGGGAGGTCCGGACAATCCGGCAGGGCTACACGATTCTCAATTCGTGTTCGCCCCCAGGTTTCGAGGTGTGCTTCACCTGTTCCCCGAACAGGCGCCTCATTCCTGCGAGAGGAGATCGACGCCCTTTTAACAAAAGGTGCGGTCGAGCCGGTACCCCCAGCCGATATGGAACGAGGGTTTTACAGCCCATACTTCCTGGTCCCCAAGAAAGCAGGCGGGCTGCGACCAATCTTGGATTTGAGGCGTCTAAACCGGCACCTGGCCAAGTACCGGTTCAAGATGCTGACGGTCCGCTGCATTCTACCATGCATCTGTCCTGGAGATTGGTTCGCAACAATCGACCTGAAGGACGCGTACTTCCAGGTAGAAGTGGTTCCAAGGCACAGACCCTTTCTAAGGTTCTGTTTCCAGGGCCATGCTTACCAGTACAAGGTCCTACCCTTCGGTCTTGCCCTATCCCCTCGCACCTTTACGAAGGTTGTCAGGGCCGCGCTAGCCCCGCTCCGCCGGGCAGGCATTCGGATCCTGGATTACCTCGACGACTGGCTTCTCATAGCCTCGCCCAGAGACCAGTTGATCCGACACCAGGGCAAGGTGCTTTCGCACTTAAACCGTTTGGGTCTGAAGGTCAACTGGGAAAAGAGCCACCTCACCCCCGTGAGAGTCATCTCTTTTCTCGGGATGGAGCTGAACTCCGAGAGCATGCTGGCGCGATTATCGGTAGAACGCACCAGGGCCTTGCTGACCGCACTCTTCGCGGTGTCCTCTCGACCAGTGGTCAGACTGAAGTTAATTCAGAGGCTCCTGGGGCATATGTCAGCCGCAGCCCCAGTCATTCGACTCGGGCTCCTGCGTATGCGACCACTGCAGCAATGGCTTCTCTCGCGAGTTCCGAGTTGGGCATGGCGTCAGGGAGCGCTACGTCTGCCCACGGCAGACATGCTCCCTTACCTGAAGGTCTGGAAGACGGAGTGCTTCTGAGGTCTGGGGTGCCTCTTTCGAGCCACCCCAACCGTGTGGTGGTCACCACCGATGCCTCCAAGACTGGTTGGGGCGCCATGTGCGGTTCCCACCGAGAGTCCGGTGCCTGGACCGGAAGACACTCTTGCTGGCACATAAACCGCCTCGAGCTAGTTGCAGTCATTTTAGCGCTACGGCGCTTCTGCCCGCTCCTCCGGGGGCGGCACGTGCTGGTCAGGACCGACAGCACTGCGGTAGTAGCGTATATCAACCACCAGGGCGGTGTACCCTCCCGCTTCTTGCACTACCTCGCCCAACAGCTGCTCCTCTGGAGTTAGAGCGACTTCCGTCGCTCGAGCCTTCATATCCCTGCGGAGTGTAACAGGATCGCGGTTCCGCCGTCCAGATTCCACCCCTCGACAGGAGATTGGCGACTCCATCCTCGGGCTGTTTAGCAGATTGGGACATCTTCGGCGAGGCCCAGGTACCTGCTGCCTCCCGTGTGAATACCCATTGCCGGCTCCTATTCCTGTCCCTGGCTCCTCTCGGGACAGATGCGCCGGCTCACTGCTGGCCCGGGAACAAACGCTTATGTGCGTTTTCCCCAGTGAAGCCTCCTAGCACAACCTCTGTGCATGGTCAGGGGGGACGAGCGCGGGCTACTCTTTCGCCCTCTTCTGGCCGAACAGAGTATGGTCTCCAGACCTCTCTGCGCTCGTGACAGCCCCCCCTTGGCCGATCCCCTGGAGTCCAGATCTGACTCAAGGGGGGGGATACAGGCACCCGCGGCCAGACCTCTGGGCCCTACTTGTATGGCATATCTGTCCGCTGTGGACCCCGAGCCTCTACCACCCCTCGCGGTGACTACCTATACCATGCGTTAGCCCCCTCCACTGAGTGTGCTACGCTGGCAAGTGGGGTCGGTTCGTCGAATGGTGCTCTTCCCGCCAGGAAGACCCCGGGACATGCCCCATCTGAGTCGTGTTGACCTTCTCCAGGAGAGGTTCGATCGGGGCTGTCCCCATCGTCCCTCTAGGTCTACGCCGCCGCTATTTCTCCTTCCACCTCCGGGTTGAAGGGAAATCAGTGGGCAGCCACGCACTATGGTGAGATTTCTCAAGGGGGCTAGGCGCCTCCGGCCTCCTAGACCACCCTCCATTCCTCTTGGGACCTCTCCGTCGCCCTTCGGGGCGCGGAAGTCACCTTTTGAGCCCTGGCATTTGGCAGAGCAGCTTGTCCTCTCACGGAAGACCGCACTCCTGCTTGCTTTGGCCTCAATTAAGAGGTTGGGAGATCTCCAGGCACTGTCCTCCGACGAATCCTGCCTGGAATTCGGCCCTGGTGATTCTCTGGTTACCATCAGACCCAGGCCCGGATTCATCCCCCCGGTCCCATCCGTCCCCTTCCGGGACCAGGTGGTGACCCTGCAAGCTCTGCCCCGGGAGGAGGCAGAACCACCCCAGGGTTCGTTATGTCCTGTGCGAGCTCTCCGGATCTACTTGGACAGAACCCGGGAGCTTCGTCGCTCCCAGCAGCTCTTCATATGTTTCGGAGGCCAGCGTAAGGGTTCCGCTGTCTCCAAGCAAAGGCTTGCCCACTGGCTAGTGCGGCTATCCACCTAGCTATGAGGCGTGTGAGGTTCCCTGCCCTCTCCATCTGAGGGCCCACTCCACTCGCGGCATCGCTGCCTCGTGGGCGTTGGCTAGAAGGGCCTCACTCGCCGACATTTGTAGAGCTGCGGGCTGGTCTACACCTAACACGCTCATCAGGTTGTACAACCTTGATGTAGGCTCTGTTCCCTCTGCGGTCCTGAGTGGTGGCAGTCACCCTTAGGGGACGGAGCAGGTGTAAGCTTGCAGTACTCTCCTCGTCATCGGGAGAAGTACACCTTTCTAAGAGCTCCCCCTTTGGGTGGCTCTCCCATCCTCCCCCCTTCGGCATCTGACTGAGCGGAGCAGTCAGCGCTGCCAGGTTCCGTGTGGTGGCTTTGCTCCGGCCTGGTCCCCGCAGAACTAGGGTACAGATCTGGGAGTCCCTCTCTGGCGCCCCTTTCTATGTTCTTATACAGCTCCCCCTTCAGGTGGCTAGTATGAACCCGTTCCGTTACTCCCCTTGCTTTTGGCGCGTAACGATGACTTCCGTCTCTGCCTCCTCTCTCTTGCAGAACGATGACCCGCTGGTAGCCCTTCGGGCCTCGACGCGATCTCCGCCACTCCTCCCTGCGGGTCGAGGGGTGCCTCCTTCTGGTCGTCAGCATCAACCAAGTACAGCAGATGCTCTCAGTGTTGGACGACTTCCCCGTCAATGAGTATTCCGGGCAGGGGCAGAAGGAGTTCCCATTCAGGTACTAACGGCCTCTTACTAACCCCTCTCTTGGGTTTAGTGCCGACCTGTCTGGATGGACTTCGGGCATGGCCCTTTACAGAGGCTCCCATTCAGTCGGTCTAATCCCGACTAACGTCTCCGGGACCGACTGAAAGGGAACGTCTAGGTTACTTGCGTAACCCCACGTTCCCTGAATAGGGAACGGAGACGTTACCCTTCGCCATGCCCTGGAAGTCATGGATCTGAGGTAAGCTGGGAGGTAAGTGGGTCCAGCTCCTCGGAAAATTCCATACTGAGGCTTAGGCACGCCCGGCTTTATACCCGGCTGATTGCTAATCAATCACCTTCGCCTGCAAATTAATTTGCCCGTTAATATGTTCGTCAGTCGCTCTCACGGTGATTCGCTCCCATTCAGTCGGTCTAATCCCGACTAACGTCTCCGTTCCCTATTCAGGGAACGTGGGGTTACGCAAGTAACCCAGACGTTCTGAGTCCGAAGACACAGAAGAAAGCGCCGGATCATATGGGGAAATCGGTGAAGCCGGAGCAACACCGGGATCCTCCATAGACCAGTCGGGACGCACATCCGGGGCACAGGGATGACGCAAGGGATTTCCTGACGTCACTTGCCCTGTGCCTGCAGCTGAGGCCTTGGATAACCCAGCCCGAGTAAGCGGAGCGCCAGAAGCCGAAGCCTCTGTGTCCTCTTCCTCGAAGAAGGATCTCCTGTACCTCAGTGTGCGGCTCGGCAGAGCGTTGCAGTGCAAACACTCACGCCTCACGAGGGCAATGCAGGCGTGTTTGAAGCCCAAATAATCCACACATCGCTCGTGACCGTCCTTCGACAAGATAAATCCACCGTAGCCAGGAGAAATGCAAGTTTTGCCCATCGTCGTGAAAAAGGGACGTTTACAGGACAAAATCTGCGGATACTGACAGGCTCTAGCTGTGAATCAGAGGTGCCAAGATAAGATGGCGTAGCTATCTGGGCTAGCAGCAGCACATCAAGCGCAGACGTAAGCAACCTATTTCAGCTTGTAAAGAGCATCAAAATGCAAAGTGACCACCATTCACTCCGAGGAAGAAGTTAGAATGAGTGTAGAGCTACGTTCTGCTTTTATAGAACAGTTGATTGCTAATCAACGTGATTGCTAATCAACTTCACTCTTAAATTAATTTGCCTGTTAAACATTCGGCTCCACCTACTTTCAGGATGGCTCCACCAATAGTCGAGACATCGACGTCGTCTGCGTCTCAACTGAAAGGGAACAATAGTTTACCTTGATGTTTGAGAAACCTGACGTATATTCAAACAAATCATGCAATTAAAAAAAATCAACAGGACAACTGGATAAAATGGATAGTCATTTTTTTCTCGTACCATAAGTTCCTGAAAGAAAACACATCAGCATGTCAAAAGACCAATAGTGGGAGAGAGTCATGTGTTTGCTCTGCTGCAGCCAGACCCTTCTAAAAAAACACCAACACTAAATGGTTAATATTTTCAAATTAATAAGAAGCAGGTAGGAGTCAGGAAGCTTAAGTAAAAAGTGAGTTCAAAAGCATCTCTGTTCAAAAACCTAAAAAAAAATTAAAAATAAAACAAAGTTTCAAGAAAAATTGTTTAAATAATTTGATTGGATTCATTATATTCATAGACTTTTACTGTGTAGCACCATTACAACCTGGGAAAAAATACTGATAGAGCTTTTGTTTTTGCTGGTTTAGAGAAACTTGCAGTTCATTTATTTATTTTCTGTACCCACTACATTCCTTCCCGGGGTCTTAGGGTTCTGTAGTTAATACACTATTAGATCCCAATTAATACACTGCTTGTAAATAATGTAATGTATTTAAAACAAAAGTGATCCTCTATTTCCTATTTAATGAATCTTTTCTCTTTGTCTGAAGACTGTGGAGCTGCAGGATTGGAGAGGATGGTTTTGCTGCTCTGGGATCAGCTCTGAGATCAAACCCCTCACACCTGAGAGAACTGGATCTGAGCGAGAATAATCCTGGAGATTCTGGAGTGAAGGAGCTCTCTGATCTACTGAAGGATCCTCGCTGTCTCCTCGAGAAACTTAAGTGAGTTCGTTATTGTAATAATTTAGAAACTAAGCTTTTAACTTTATAAAAATCACTTAGTAATTATTTGTAAACGATTCATCTCGCTGACAAAAACCCATTGGGCAAAAACTGACTAATCTTTTATAATATATAATAAAATAAAATGTAATCCATAATAAATTAAAATACTAAGTACAAAATACTTAATTTTTATTAATATATAAATTTCAACATTATTAAAAGCAAAATTGTTGAACATTTTTAAAAGTATCTGTATTTTTCTAATATAAATGTATTGCACCCGGACGCCATCAGTCATCAGGGAAAACATCTGTTGCTTTCTTCACCGGGTTTTTCTCATTATTGTAACAAAACCTTGAATCTGTTCCGCTGAGGGTTTCTCTCTGTGAAGAAATGTTCACGTCTGATGGACCTAGATCTAGATCCTCCCCTTCACTGTCCTCCTGCTCTACTCCAGTTTCCAGTAACTCCTCTTTTCCTCACTAAAGTTCTTTTTCAACATCGTCATCAAGTCCATTTGCTTTTCTTTTATTCTGCTCGAGTTCCTCACTTCCTGCTGCCGTTTCCATCCTGTGTTTCTGTTACGTTGCTCTCTTTAAAACTAGCTGCTCCCTCCCTTCACCCAAAAAGCTGATCTTTCGCTCCTGTGCCCACCATGACACCCACCACTAACACCACATCCTCCACTGAGCATGGGAAGCCTGCGGAGATCTTCACCCACACAAACAACCCCTATGTACAACCCACACCCATAAAAACTATCTACTCTTCACCTTAAACAACTCCAGAAATCACTTTATAGAGAAACAAAGAGAAAAGTTTGAAAACTTGCAAACCTTCAGGAAATGTGACTCCGAAAGGGAATGTTAAACACCCTCTTTACAATAGAGTAATGAGTAAGAAAAAATATAAAGTAAAAATGTACTCAATTGAAATTTTAATCATGTTTTTTTTAAATGTATTTAAAACAAAATTTCATGTTTATTTCCTGCTGCTGGGTTTAAAGAAACACGTCGTTCCAAACATTAATTACAGCAGAGAATATTAATGAATCTTTTCTCTTTGTCTGAAGGCTGGGGAGCTGCAGGATTACAGAGGAAGGTTTTGCTGCTCTTGGATCAGTTCTGAGATCAAACACCTCACACCTGAGAGAACTGGATCTGGGCGGGAATAATCCTGGAGATTCAGGAGTGAAGCTGTTCTCTGATCTAATGAAGGATCCACAATATAAACTGCAGAAATTAACGTAAGTTTTTCATTGTTTCATGTTATTTAACAAATATTGAGCAAAGTAACTGTGATTTTTCTCCCTCTTTATTCAGAATTGAACATCGGATTCCAAGACTTTCAGTTTATAAAAATTGCTTATCTGAATGATCTGGAAGTTCTCGTCAATGGTTCACTTTAGAGAAACGTTTCATTTTACTGAGTGATGCTCTTAACAACTGCAGTAAAGAACTGTTTTGAAGTGTGACAATCCTCTTCCAGCTGCATTTAACAGTTCAGTAAAAGCTTTCATTGCATGCCACACGCCCGGAGGGTATTTCAGTAGTTCCCTTTATAAATTAGGGGTCACTAACTGCACAGGGACTAAAACTCTGAACGCACTCTGATTTACTGAACACACTAAAATAAATGATTTCAAAATTTAAAGATGAAATAACCTTAAAATTAAATGAACGAAATATTTTGCTCTCTAAAAATATCTTGTTATTTTAAAGTTGTGGTGCAGCACATTTTGTTCATTTCAGTAACATCAACGTTTTTAGCACATTTTTTGCTATAAAAATTGGTTTTAGCTCAGTACCTCACACAAAAGATCGATTTGCTCGTCACTGAATGCACCTCATCTTCTGACAAACTGAAGCACTGCATTATGGGATTCGTAGTTTGTGTGTTGTCAGCGCTTCCAATCACCAGGACATTAATAACGATAATAATAGAATTATTTCTTGCTGGATAGATATACAGCGCCTTGCGAAAGTAATTGCCCCCTTGAACTTTTCAACCTTTTGCCACATTTCAGGCTTCAAACATAAAGATATAAACTGTAATTTATGTGAAGAATCAACAACCAGTGGGACACAATCATGAAGTGGAGCGAAATTTATTGGATGTGTGTAACTTTTTTAACAAATAAAAAAATTAAAATTTGGGCGTGCAAAATTATTCAGGCCCTTTCCTTTCAGTGCAGCAAACTCTCTCCAGATGTTCGGTGAGGTTCTCTGAATGATTAGTTGTTGACCTAAATGACTAATGATGATCAATAGAATCCAGCTGTGTGTAATCAAGTCTCCATGTAAATGCACCTGCTCTGTGATAGTTCCAGAGGTCCGTTTTAAAGCCCAGAGAGAATCATGAAGAACAAGCAGATACAAAAAGATTTCCCAAGCTTTAAACATCCCAAGGAGCACTGTGCAAGCGATAATATTGAAATGGAAGGAGTATCAGATCACTGCAAATCTACAAAGACCGGGTCGTTCGTCTAAACTTTCAGCTCAAACAAGGAGAAGATGATCAGAGATGCAGCCAAGAGCCCCATGATTACTCTGGAGGAACTGCAGAGATCTACAGCTGAGGTGGGAGAGTCTCCTCCTACAGTCAGTTGTATACTGCACAAATCTGGCCTTTATAGAAGAGTGGCAAGAAATAAGCTATTTGTTAAAGGCATCCATTAAAAGAGAGATTGAGTGTGCACAATGGAATGGTTCAAAAATAAACAAATCCAGGTGTTCGAACGACCAAGTTAAAGTCCAGACCTGAATCCAATCGAGAATCTGTGGAAAGAGCTAAAAACTGCTCTCCATCCAACCTCACTGAGCTCGAGCTGTTCTCCAAGGAGGAATGGCCAAAAATTTCAGCCTCTCGATGTGCAAAACTGATAGAGACAAACCCCAAACGACTTACAGCTGTAATTGCAGCAAAAGGTGGCGCTACAAAATATTAACTTAAGGGGGCTGAATAATTTTGCACGCCCAATTTTTCAGTTTTTTATTTGTTAAAAATAGTTTGAAAAGTCCAATAATCTCATTCCAGTTCATGATTTTGTCCCACTTGTTATTGATTCTTCACAAAAAATTACAGTTTTACATCTTTATGTTTGAAGCCTCTGCCATTTTTGTGTGTTTGTATGAACTTTGGAATCATTGTTTAAAAATCATTATTTCTGAAAATACTTTTATTTATGTGAGTATTTTGCAAACATCATGAAGCATGTACAAGTAGGAACCTCTGGGGCACACTTCAGGAGGAGAAGGTTAGGTTGATGGCAAGCTTCACTTGTGTCTGCTTCCGTATGAAGGAACATGGACTACTACGACCGGGCGAGACTCTCTGCAAGTCGACTGCTCCACTGACGTCTGTGAAATTTGACAGTTTCGTCGAAGCAAGAGTGGCAATTTAGAGATAGACGTCGATCATGACAATGCCACCCTGTTCCTCTTGGGCACACAAGTTATTGAAAGAAGGAGCAGATACAAAGAGCTGCAAAAATAAAAATGTTTCCAAATTAAAACATCTTAAAAGGTAGCTGATGTAGGCCAGTAGAAGACAAAATAAATAAAAGAATCTAGGAACCATTACCCAGAGCAGGCAGCTAGCAGAGTGCCAGCTAGCAGCTAGCATTTCACCCAGTGCACACACACACACACACATGCACACACACACCTAACACATGATGCGACTACATTTAATAAAGACAGATTTAAAAATCTTTTTAACAGCAATCTAGTAAAACTAACAAAAATCTAGTTTTACTTTGTAATGGGAGAATTCTGCTCTCAGCTCTCGGGACACAAAGTTCTGAGATCTCAGGGTGACAAGGAAAGAGACACGACACAGAGTTCATGCATCAACCAAGTCCCAGTTTATTGGCAGTTTACTGTTTAAACAGGTGAGAAGGGGCAAGAAAACAGCTCATATATGGTCTCACTAGGCAGAAAACAGTGAGTGAGTCCCCAGTTGAGTTTTACAGAAGAGGGAGGAAGATGAGAGAGTTCAGTGAAAGTTCACTGCAGTTGTCTATCCTTATCTGAACTCTCCTGGTCACTACACAAGTCTCTTACATTCTTTGCTCGGTCAGCTTGACCTGTCAGTCTGTACTGTCACATACACTCTTAAATGCAATGGAAAAGAATGAAATGAAGTTTTTCTGTTTCTGAATGTCATAATTCTGGAATTTTTATCACAACTTTTATCAGTAAAACACTAAATGTGATTATCTTTGTTTATTTAACTACACATGTGATGGTAATCGTTCATATCTGTTGCCATGGTGACAGCTTTCAACGCTCCCCTTTGTAAAAAAACGCAGTGGTTGTACAGTTGCAATACTGATATTAACTTCATATTTAATCACAACCCTGTCAACGATCAACGATAGACTTTGTCAGTTTATATCTTTGGACAGTCAACAGAAGAGAGTGTATTAGCCACTTAGAGAACCGCTAGCGTTCCAGCAACATGGTCCAGATTGAGGATGTAAAGTCCCCTTTTTAGTTCAAATAATTAACAACATAAATATTACAAATGAACTGTCTTTCTCGTTCAAAATGATTAGCATCAGAGAAAGAGTCAGCGCTCGATATCACACAGATCATTTCATTCGGTGTCATTTCATGACTCGCCAGACAGGTTCATTCCTGCGGATCTCACTCAACAAGTTTCTTCAAGCTTCGTCCTGTCATTTTTAGATTTAACTTTCTCATTTTCATAAGGAACAGAGCTGTTGAGAGCTATATGGTTTATATCAGCCTCATAACCATGTAAGAAAAACGAATGAAAACATTCTCAAGATTGTTTGAAACTGCGCTGAATGAAGAAAGCTGTGGGGTTCGAGTGTGGCTGGTGGGCACAAGAACAGAGGTTATGAGGAGCAGGTTAACAGATGGCCTTTTTGTTTTACTTCTTCAGTTCCACGTTGGCTGTGAGTACATCATGAGAAATTTTCAAACAAGAATGAAAATGTAATCTATTTCAAATTTTCCAGTTGTTCAAAAAAGTTAAATTTTTATTTGTGAATAGAATACAAAAGAAAGTATCTTGAAGACGTAAAAAACTGACTAGATGTTTCATGCTGTTCTATAAAAGAATAACTTTCACTCTCAAAAAAAGTTTATTTCAGCAATTTTAAGTGACACTTGTATAATGTATACTTTCATTTTGTATAGACTGATATATTTCAAGTATTTCTTTCCTTTTATTGTGATTATCACTGACAACTAATGAAAAAAAAATCAGTACCTCAGGAAAATTGAATATTACTTACAGGGTAAGAAGATTTTTTTAATAAGAAACGATTTTTATAAATGTTGGCAAGTGAATAGTATGAACATGAAAAGTGTGAGCATGTAGAGCATTCAAACCGTGCTGAGGCTTCTTTATGAGAGCCCAGGTAGCTCTGATGGTGGCCTCTCTTCTGCATTGTTAGGTCTGGTATATTACATCTTTGTCAGTGAGATTCAAGGAAGACCCAGATGCGAGCGGCAACGAACTGTTTTTTTTTCCAAACAAGAACAAGAGCTAAACACCTCGAAAGGGAGATAAAAAAACCTAAACAGCCCCGAAGGGAAACTCTGGAACCCAAAATGGGTTGAATTCCAGGCAGAAGCGCAACGGTGCTTCTCCACGCGCCTCCAGATTCCCAAACAGTCTGTAAAAAATAGAGAGGTGATGCTCAATCAGGAGCCCTTACGACACGGGGATCTCCAGGGAAAAAAGGCAAAATCCACAGTTCACACGAGACAACACAGAACAACACGGGGTGAATGAAACAGTACTTCACACATTGTAATCTACTAGATGGAATCTGGGGTATAAGAAGGAGCGGTAATCAAACGTGCGCAACTGCTAGCGCTAATCGGAGTAATGAGCAGAGTGGGGACGCGGGGTGACAGATTAACAATAACATGGAACAAGACGGCAGTGAGACAGACAGGAAAAAACGACAAGACCTAACAGTCTTCCTCTTCACAATACCTCACTGATTGACTGTGGGGTTGAGGTCAGGTGAGTTTGTGCTAAATTAAAAACAGGATAACCATGTCCTTAAACCAGGTACTGCTAGCGTTGACACTGTTTGCAGTTGCCAAATCCTGTGGGAAAATGAAATCTGCATCCCCCTAAAGTTGGTCAGCAGCAGAAAGCATGAAGTGCTTTACATTTCTGATAGAATGTCAGAAAATACAGTGGACCAGCACCAGCAGGAGGTGTCTTCAATATAGAAAACCTTTACACAATATTCTCATTTTCTGAGAGACTGAATTTGGGGTTTTGTTGTCAGTTAAATCACTAATTGAAAGTAAAAAAAACACAATTTATCAGTGTGTACAAAAATAATACATTATACAAATTTCACTTTTCTAATGGAATTACTGAAATAAAGTTTTTCTGGAGCACTTACATACTGTGTTACAGCTTATCACACCAGCTGCATCACAGTACCACCAGTTGTTGTCTTTTTATCTGCACCATGAATTGACATAAATTGATTTCCTCGTCTGATTAAGTTGAGAATTAACAATGTGTTCACAGATTCATCTTCAGAGCCGGCACATCACACTGTCTCCATGTATTCTGTGAACATGAAGCATGTGTTAAAATGGAGTCCTCCGCAGGCTTCCTGTTCCACTTTAAACTACACTGTTCAATTTCAAGGGTAGGTTTATAATTTTCTGGTGCCAACTCAAAGGTCAAATAGATAAAATTCTGCTGCACTCAGTTTCAAACTTGAATTCTATGTGCAAGGTTTTACTTTTTTTTTTTTTTTTTTTTTTTTACTTTTTTTTTGTAATTAGCCTAACCTCTTTTACTGGCTCAACGAGACACCTGGCACTCCTCAGTGTGCGACAACAAAATCTGGCAAATTGTTCTCTATTTTTTTAAAATCCTCTCTTTCAGATCAAAATGTTCTTTGCTTTTCTTCGCGTTTGGCCGTATGGTTTTTTTGCTTCTGTCATGATCATTAATATGAAATCCACATCAAAAAGATACTTTCGATTCACTGTGGATACAACGGTACACAAATCTCACAGTTCAGTACAAACGGGTTTAAACCACGTTTTTTGGTTCAGTTCTTATGGCTATAGTATTAAGAAATTTTTTTATCATCCTTTGAATTCAATTAAACACATATTTTTTTTAGACCAATACAATCAATACACATTATTTATTAAACAATAAAGAAAACTTAGCAAGTGCTGCAGCACAGAATTCCATATGTACTAGTGAATTTTTACTTTTTTTGTGTCTGAATTAGTTGGTAATAATTGGTAAACGAATCTCCAAAGGTCTCTCTCTTGCACTGTGCATGTGACTTGAAGAGGTGCTGCGTGAATGATGGCACAGAAGAGCGTTTGTGTTTCATCTGTTGCCTTTTGTATAAAAACATCTGATAAAACATTGCTTGCACACCGTGACATTTGTTTACCGTTCTTCTCTCATCTTTATCGTATTCGCCAGCAAAGTCGACATGTCTCCGAACCTGACTGAGAGAAGTCGCCACTCTGGCCTCGCTAATTAGAGTGAAACACAAGTCCCACCTTCCTCTACCTTCAGCACTCGCTGATTGGATATTCACACAAGGAGCAGCTCAATGATTGGATAATTGCTCCAGAAATGCGTTCACGTCATGTTCACATCGAAAAACAAGAATTTTGTCAGGTGTTTTGAAATAATAATACACATGTAATTTATTCAAACGTTCTAAAAAAACACTGTGCACAAGAAAGTATTGAACCGAGGACGGTTATATAAAAGTATATTTTTTTTATTTGGAAAATAATACTCTAGTTGATAACACAAGGCATATACAGACCACACTGAAGAGCTGCAATAGAGTAGTCAAGGAGCCCCCCCCCAACCCCCTTGATCTAATACGTCAACCTGTGAGCCAGAATGAAATCTGATCTCTTTTGTGGGCATGTATACGCGCTCGCTGGGGTTGTGACACACCCTCTCTTGGTCTGCACATCTGTATACAGGCAGCCTTGTAAAGGATGTGTGACTCCTCCTTTTGAAGTTTTCCACACTCAGCGTTGAGCTTTTTTTATTTGCATGTTAGTGCTCTCAAAAAATAAGTTTTTAAAGTTGAGAGTGTCACTGGTTTTCAAACTGGCATCAAAGAGCATTCCACCAGTCAGGACATAAATGAGAAAGTGGCAGTTGAAAGACACACTTCAGCCACACAAGACGTAGTATTGCCATGCATTAGAAGGATTGCAGGGGCCCCTGCCTCAACAGATGGCATTACCTAATGTTAGTCAAGGCACCTGTGCCTACAACATCTTTCTAATCCTCAGAGGAAATGCCTCCTCAAGCCATCACTCACTGGATCTGCAGGATCTCAATTCATTGACTCGGTCAAAGCTCTGTCAGTTTAGGAAGTTACTGTCATTTTCTTGACAACAGTCAGTACTTGCAGAACCAGTTGTAATCTCCACGATGTTAAAAAACCAAATGTCAAATCGCCTTAAAGGAAACTGATCAATAAAATATGCCAAAGTCAACCGTTCGCACATGAACTTACTGAAGTTTTCACAGGACACACTCTTTATGAAGACTAAATCCGCACCTAAATATTTAGTTTTTCTTAAAGGATTGAATCTTCTTAAAAACAGATATTCAATGTCAGTGAAATGAACGCACACCTGAAAACAACACGATGAGCAGCATACTTGCATAATATCCTCGCACTCGCTGGCTTCTAAGGAATGGGGAATTTCCACATCACTTTTTTTTTACTAATCTGACAAGATGATTTAGAAGCCAATTTGTACCCCTTCAGGAACATTTGTTTTTAGCTTTCATACTTTCATATGTGCATGAGTCTGCATTTTAAATTATTTATCTCCTCTGAAAACTTTCTTTTTTTCACAGAATGCCCTCGTAATGTAGCAGAACTAAACATAACTGGTTTCAATAATTCTCATCCATTACTCAGGCTGAACGATACATGGTTTTCTTTTTCAAACAGACATTTGTTTCTATAAATTCATGTTTATTTTTTACTGTTCATGCTTTTAAATTAATTGGACCTTAAAATGTTAGTTTGTTCCATTCTGATTATGTGGAGCTGATGTAAACACAATAAAATGTTTTTTTTTTTCCCAGTGTTTATGTTGAAGTACAGCATCCACTCAATGTACAATTTAAAAAATATATAAAATTGGCCTCAATGGCTGTAATTCCATGAAAACACAAGTAATATCGTAAAAAAAAAACCTGTATGCTTATCATTAAAGACTAACCCAAATGATTAATAAAACATAAAATTATCTTGATGCCTTCCTGGTATGCATTATTTAATATTCCAGGTTCATATTAAAACTTCTGATTATTTTTGTTAGTTTACAAATTAATTTGAATAACATTGGGGTGACAGAGGATGACACTGTGGCCTTTCAGTAAGAACGTCACTGGTTCTTGGACTGTTCTCACCGCAGCCCTAGAAAAGCAGGCATTACATCAGGAAGCTGATAAAAAGATGACACTTTATCACGCTGTGAATGGTATACTTTTATAACTACCTCAAATTATATCCGCTACCACAACCCCCTGTGAACTCTGATATCCCCCCAACGTTCCGTACCACTGAACTACACAAAATGACTAATAACACTTTAAACTCAATCGTATCCTGCAGATCACAAACTTGTAATAAAAATGTCCTCCTATCAAACTCATTCATTCATTTTCCAACCCGCTTCTTTCCTTTCGGGGTCACAGGGGTCTGCTGGTGCCTCTCCAGAGCACATTACTTTTCTACTATTTCAATGACGGTTTGAGTCATGTCACATTTGCAATGGACTGCATGCAAACCAATGATCATGTTTATATTTCTTAATTGACCACAAAATTCACTTTATTTGCACGGAACGAATGACGAGACAGAATGAAAACAAGTTCAAATGCAATAGGAACAAGGCTTTATAAAAAATGAAAGGAGATAAAAGTACGGACAAATACACTTATTTGACACATATGCCAAACATTCACATACACTTGTATCTCATAACAGTTTGTACACTAGCAATAATCCAGACCCCAGTAAATAACCCATCTCTTGATTCTTCATGTAGAGAGTACGAGTTACTGAAGCGGAATGGATCCTGGGTGGAGGCATACGAGTGCCAGGAGATCACAGAGAACACTTGTGACCTCACGCATGACCTGTCATCTAACTCAAACTACTCCATTCGTGTACAAACCCACTGTGATGGTCAGAAGTTATGGACACCACTACCAGAGACTTTCAATCGAAGAAACAGTTGAGCAAATTTAATGGAAATTTCAGAAATGGTTTTATTTTTGTTAAAAGGAAAATAAAAATGCTTTCCAGTTATCTGAGGCAACTTATGGCATTAACAATTCAAAGTGGTTGTATCAAACAAACGTTTCTGTTTATTTTGTTGTGCAGCAGTGTTGCTGGCTCTGAAGCTCACTGTGAATTTGCAGATGGATATGATTCTAGTTGGGATCAGTACGACTCTTTCAGATCCAATTGTTAAGCTTCAAATCTGGAAGGAAGACGACGAAGAAAATGTAAGAATCTTTTCATACTTTTTTTTTCTGTTTTTAAAATGTTAACAATTCCAACAGGCTCAAGAAACAGATCACAGATAAACTATTAGCTCCGCCCATTTCACATTTTGAAATGTATTTTACCGTGTGAAATCGGGGGTGTGGCGTGAGAGATCACTCAAATGTGTGAGTCTTACCTTCAATGTGTGAGAGTTGGCAGCTCTGCAGTTTCACTCGTGAGTATGAATGTGTAAACACAGTTGCGGCTACCGTAGGCCAAAGGCATTGTGGGAAATGTAGTTTTTAGGGGCTCCATAGGCTCTATAGTTTTTTCGCCCAGCCTTATTTTTTTCCAACCCTGATAGATTTTCCTTCTCCTTCTCCTACCATCACCCCATATCTCCTAGCATATGACCCTTTAGGGCAGGGGTGGGCAAAGTCATTCCTGGAGGGCTGGTGTCCGTACTAATTAAGCTCTTCTTGGTTTGTTTGTACTGAAACAGGGCTGGAACAAAAACCAGGAGGGACACCGGCCCTCCAGGAATGACTTTGCCCCTGCTTTAAGGGCTCTATAGGTATTAATATGTGACTGCACTGAGTTTCTTTTCTTTTATCCGGCCACATAAGGATCACTTTGATTTATTTTTCCAGACAAAGAGAGACCTAATACTAAGTGCATGGAAGTAACTTGAAATCGTTGTAAGTGTTCTAAACGCGATAGTACGTTCAGGGGGGTGTGTGGGAACCTTGTCTCACCGTTTTGGCTTCTGGCTCATCCAGAGGATGGAATAGGCCTCACGCCTTACGTCCTTTATAGTCCATGGCTGGGATGATTGTCCACGTGTGCCCAATAGAAACGAGGCAGTGAGCCAGGCACAGAAGAAAACACGCAATGGCAACACTTCTGTGACATTCACTCATTCGATGTCCCGCCTGAGAGCTGCATAATCTACCGTGATAGGTGGTTTTGTTCAGCTCCGCACAAAACACTGTGAAGTTCCATTTGCATCAAACACGCTGGCCGCACAAATATTAACCCTTCATATTAAAATAGGGGCCACAAATATCGTTCCGCGGGCCGCACTAAATGGCCTGCATGCTGCGAGTTTGAGACCCCTGCTCTACACCCAGTCTCCACCGGGTGGGTAAATGCTGCCCATCCTGCCTCTTTGCGTTCTGCTGCCAGCTCCGTGCACTTGAACCTGTTTAGATCATGTGCAGCTGGTACACCCTCTTCCCACGCTTGCAGTTAAGTGTTTGTATCTACTCTGCTCTTCTCCAGATGCTTTGCTACTAGATTTTGGTTATGCCGAAATACATATAATAATGTATGTAAGTACTGTGTGTTGGAGATCTGTTCTGACCAGCACTGATGTCTTTCCAGATCTTAATTCATGTGATGAGAGCTCCTCCCTATCAAAAATCCATCACTGCTAATCGAATAGGAGAAAGGATGTGCTTCATGGCAGAAGCGCTGATAGAAACCATTAACCGGAGCTGCAGCACTGACGTTCAGTGTGTCCACATTCCTTGTGAGTTACCACTCGTAAATACTGTGCCTTGACTAAAGCCCTCTACACACTTTCTCACAGACCCATGATGTCAGCAGGGTGCTCTTCGTCTACGTTGAGGAATCAATAAAATGACACTCCCTGCCTTAAGATGGCGTTTGCAGTACAACAGATGCTCACTGCGCCAAACAGGGAAACAGGAAAAGAAGACGAAGACAGAGAAGTTTATACTGTTGGTGCCTGATCAAAGGGAGCTCTTTGACAGCGTTTTTGTGACGTTTCCTGTATGAAGTCGCTATGAAAATGGTGGATGTGTGCCATCGAACGGTTCTTTTACGTGCTACTCAGTTTTCATTGGTCTTTCATTGTGTGCTGACCTTTATGCTGCAGTCAGGGATCTCTAACTCTCAGTGATGGGCCACTAATGGAAGTTGCTTTTACAGTTTCCTTCATTTCAGAGAATTTCATTAGAAGATTAGGTTTTTAGTTAAATTATTTATTAGCTTCTTTGTCAGTTTCATATGTTTGTAAATCTGACTGTCAGTGCCTCACCAGTCGTGAACCTCACTCCACGTCAATGTCCAGTAGTGTTAATTAGTAAAATAACCTTTTTTTTTCTCCTCAGATCAAATGACAGTTCTGCCAGTGGTTGTGAGCGTTTCTGTTATACTGGTTGCTCTGACTATAGTCTTGGGATGGTCTATGAGCCATTTCAGTTCACAGATCAAATGCATTTGTCACAAGGAAGCGATTCCCAATGCACTGGTAAGCTTTAAAAAAAGTTTTTTTTTTATTCTTGTGCTTTTAAACACAGTGCCTTTATTAAAACACTTCAGAAAATATAATAGACCTAAAACACATTAAACAGCATTTATCTGAATGTCAGGGATGTCTGAAGTGAGCTCAGAATTGGACACTTTGGTGTAGGGCAGATATTCAACTAAAATTAAAAGGAGTTTCAATTTTCAGGAAAGGGGTTTCATTTATTGATTTGAACGCTCTACTAGTGATTTTGTAGCTTTGAAAAATGAGAAGAATAAGCACCAAATGCAAAGCATTCCAAACAAGCACTCACACAGACAGAGTAAAAACATCCCACAAAGTAACTTTCTAACTAATCACTTCCCTCCTGCTTTACTCAAAGAAAAAATTACACAAATCCGTGGCAAATTAAATGTATATTTGTAGTTATTAGTGACAGAGAAGGAGGGATACACCAGGCGTTTTAACAAAACCAACCAAATCCAAGTCACATGATCCTCGATTAACCGCTTCATAACTGGTTCATCTAAAAATTAACGAGTGGAAATTAATACCTAACATTTTCTCTTACTTTTTCCAGCTTGATGACTGGCCCAAAAGGCCATCTGTCCTACAATCATCTTCACCGGAGCCCACAGAACCGATTCTTCTTCTCGCAGCTGAAAAACGCCTTGAATGTAATGCATGTGAATAGATGAAAGAGTGTTTCAATCGAACCTTTGTGTAGTTTTAAATGTCCAACAACAGATAAATCCACGCTAAAGTTCTTAGAAACACTGGAGGAATAACATGTCCATTCTGTATAGATAAAACTTGCAGAAAGTACGTGTTTTCTTTTTGTCTTATGAACTTGTTGAAGTCACACATTCACATAAATATAAACCCTGTGTACGAGCTCTGCTTTTATATGACCTATTAAAAAACTTGACCTGACAAACCAAAAATGTGTTGATTTCTTCATTTATGAGAACATCGAGAATATGGAACATAAAAAAAAAACTAAGCGCTTCAGATTTCCCCTAAAATCTACTGAGAGTCAGTTTTAAATGGTCACCACACCCAGAACACACACCTCACTGGGGATAAACACCTCAAATGGACAAAGAGGGGTTGTCAGCTGTGAATTATGCCAAAGTCCACACGTACACGTGTTTCACGTAATAATCAAGTACAGTGGTACCCCGAGATATGAATGCTTCGAGTTACAAAATGTTTGAGATACGCAACGTAAAGGAAATTTTTAGCTTCGAGATGCGAAGAAAAATTTGAGATACGACCAAACAAACGCAGTTCTGCCCACTTCACTTCCCGGTCCTGGCGGTCCTATCTCCCAGTACAAAAAGGGTCTGATTTGAAAGACGTATTTTGCTTGTGTTTTATTATCACTTATTACATTAACAATGTGTAGATTTAAGGATTGAAGAAACATTACTTGATTTTTCTCTGGTTTTCCATTTTTTTTATCAATTTATACTTTTGAGAGTCGTTGCACGGATTTGGTGTTTTACATGTAAAACTTGCTTCGAGATACGAAATGTTCGAGATAAGAACCTCACCCTGGAACGGATTACTTTTGTATCTCAGGGTACCACTGTACTTGCATGCATATTTATGCGGTTTTAACACATGCACAAAAAAACTCAATGATTGGATTGTTTAGATTGTTTGTCATGTATATTAACAGACCAAGTGATGTTTCTGTATCTTTTGTACTGATTCATTCATTCATTCATTCATTTTCTAACCCGCTTATTCCCTTTCGAGGTCAAGGGGTTCTGCCAGTGCCTAACTCCAGTGCACATTGGGGGGGGGGGTGCACCATGGACAGGTCGCCAGTCCATTGCATCTTTTTTTATTGATGTTTTGGTATATTTACCGGAATGAAAAACATATACAGCGAAACCTATAGCGCACCTTTTAAAAGGACTTTCAGAAATGCAAATAGCTTACACCTATATGGACTATGTTTAGAAGGACATTCAGTCCAGAAGCAGCAGTAGGTTTGGTATCTGTGGTGTTTTCCAGGATTATTTATAGACAACAAGGTTGGTATAAGAATTGCAGCTGATTCGCTGTCCATGTGGAAATTATTATTATTTTTTGCTTAAGAATTTCTTATTCTTAGTTTTCTGAATTTATTTTGCTAAACCTTATGCAGTAATTCCTCTCCCTGCCTTTAGAGGCCACCACACTTGTTGCTGCCTTAGTTCTTCTTCATGTTTTTTTGTTAGTGTAATGTTTCTCACCTGTGCCTAATCATAACTGGCTATTTACCGTAAGTGCTGCTTTGTTTCCCTGCCTTTCACTCGGTTTTTGTTTAGACACAGTTGTGCTATATATTCTAATCCTCCTCACTCTTCCACAAGTAAGGGAATTTCTTTTTGTTACATTTTTGCTGTTCCTCAGCTGTTTTGCTTTTACCCTGTGGAGTTTGTTTTCCTGTATACTTTAATTAAAGTATACTTAAATTTTAAACTTTAATAAAGAAGCTGTCCTAGAAGTTCATTGGGCCCTTTCGTATCTCAAGGAAAGTTAACCCTGTATCTTACCATTTAGTTCTCCTTCCTAATATTGATCTTAATATTAAAGAAGAAGGTATTATTCTTAACTTTTAAATAACTATTAGTAACAAATTAATCTGGCCAAAACTCCCAAGTAACCTATTTGATTTAGCCTGAATAGTTTTCAGCAACTATCTACTAGTTCTTCTTTAAGAAAACTTAACTACAACAGTTGTTCCCATTACTGAGAGGAGTCTGGGACAGACAAAGGAGGGATGACCAGATGTACCCGGGCCCACTTGAGTAAGTCCCAGTCCTGCCAGATACCCAGAGGATGAAAGTGTCATTCGCTTATGGTGGGAGCGAACCTGCATTGTGTGGCATTTGGTAAACCAGTGGGGCGGATGTACGTTCCATGACCCAGACCGCTGCTGAGAACCACACATGGCGTCCCATCTAGTCTGGAAAGCACTCATGGACAGAACTTCATACTAGAGCATGACACGGGAGTGGATTTTCACTCTAGTTCCATCCCACTCCCAGAGAAAAAAATTCCCATCCCAATCCTGGACCAGAGTAAAAAAAATAAATCCTGTCCTGTCCCAATCCTATAGAACTGACTCCTGGTCCCATCCCACTCCGACTCAAAATTACTCCCACTCCCATCCAAATCCTGCCAGCTTACAAATACCTGTAGTCTTTTTGAACGGATTCCAGTTTAGTACAAACAGGACATTGGTCACACCGTGTCCATCTTAGTTGAATGAACCGAACCCCAAGAAAATAGTGTTTGTATCATTTTTAGCCATTTTTCCTTTCAGAGGAAATAAAACTTTCCAAATCTGCAAATGTTTGTTATTTTTATGTTATAAATGCTCAGAACAGTGTGTAATAACAAAAAACGATCGGAATTTTCTCTTTATAAACAACTATAAATGTACAGCAATACGATTTTTGTGATTACAGAAATTAACCTCAACCTATTGTGCAACAACTCAAGTTGTTTTGTTTGAATACGGCTATCAGTGTCGATTTACAGGTTCTTTTATTTACAAAGGTCCGGGTTTTGTCAGCTGTGTAATATAGTAGAGTAGTTCCTGTCCAACTGAAGACAGACCCAGCCTTGCCACAGGTTTCCCCTTCATCAGAAAAAAATCTCTATAAATATATTACATCAGATTAGATTTATCCAAAAGGAACCCTTTTGTTTCTTTACAAAAATTTGCAAAAGATAAAAATAAATGAATGAAGCAATATGTTGTTGGAATCAAGAGCATGAACAGTTTTAAAGCAATATTATATAGTCAATTTATAAAATGTCAAAAATGACACTATATATTGAAAAACATTGTTTGGAAGCTTTTCTGAATATCTGATATCAGTTCAATCATTCAGTCCTCTGGCTCCTCCATGTGGTCATATCCAGAACTGCAGATATTTTAAACAATGAAGCACATGAACAGGATGTCTGATCAAGTGTTTAAACTTAGAGATATATCTTTAATAACTGAAAGAAAGACTGAAAGAGAAAAAAAACAATTAAACTAATCCCGAGTTTCACCAAAATAAATCTCTGAAAACATTTGGTTCATGAACTCTCAGCCTCCTTCTTTCAAGTGAAAGTGAAACTACTGAAGAAAAACCTGTTTTTAAGAACAAGGAAGTAAAATACAACACGAGAGAAGAAGACGGTAAGAGTAACTTTAATTTACTTTCATTGATGATTCATTATCTTGCTTTTCAAGTTTCATTATAGTAAAACTATAAATACATCTTTCTTAAAGTATCGCTTAAAACTAGGTGAAAAGTGTGAGGTGTTCAAATTTAAAGAAAGGTATATTTTATTTAACTTAGTGTAAGTTCAACTACTGACCTTTGAATCTGATGAAATAAACAAGAAAATCTATTATTGAGGAGGTTTATATCTGAGCTTTATTTTAATTTCATCTGGAATCCTGCTGCTCTGACGATCAGAAGATTTCTTGTTTTAACAGCATTAACATTTGTTCATGTTTCCAGAACTTCACTGAGAATCCAGAGATTTATTAAGAGATTTCTGAGTCGATCTCAAACTGATTCAGAGAAAGAGATTCTGTTTTTAAAAGATTCAGAACAAACATCTGAAGAACGAGAGAAAGATGAAGAGGTGAGAGAAACTTCAGCTGATGATCTTCAGGTATTTAAGGATCAGAATAATCAGATTTCTGGATATTTTCATTTCTAGAATGCTGCAGGGCTTCAGTGATCACAGCAGAAACAAACCACCGGATCCTTCTGAGAAACACTCTTCTGTCGAGTCCAGGTCAGATCTCCACATTATTATTGATTCTTTTAATCCCTGAAATCATTTAATCTGTAATTATTTATTTTCATCTTTAATCTTTGTTTCAGTTTGTGTGAGAATGAAGCTCCTGAACCCAGCTGTGTGTCGATGAAGAGTGACGCGTCAATGGGTCATCCTCCTGAATTCAGTTTAGGAGAATCTTCTGCTGATCTGAGGTCATCTCTAGTTACAGCTCAGTAAACAGAAGATAAACTTTCCTTCATTATTGAATATTAAATGTGATTTATCTTTTAATCTACAGTAAAGAGCATTGTATTCCTAAAACAAATCTCTCGGAGAAGAAGCTGGAATCTATTTTCAAGGTCAGTGTTTGTGTTTATCTCTGAACATCGAGAAACTAAACCAGTTTCACAAAACCAGTTTATTTGAGGAGAAATAACAGAAAATAAAATATTTATTTCTGAATCAGTTTTATTGAAGTTTCACTGTTTAAATGTTGATTTCAGGAGATGGAGAACAACATCATCACTGCTCTGAAGAAAGAGCTGAAGGGGTTTCAGAACCTGTTAAATCCAGATCACAGAGAGAATCCTGGAGAAGATCTGAATGAAGATCAAAGAAGAAGCAGAGAGATGTTTCTGAAGATCACACTGCACTTCCTGAAGAAGATGAACCTGAAAGATCTCGCTAACACTCTGCAGAGCAGTAAGATCTCGAGATCCTCAGATTAATAACGAGATGTTTATGTGTTTCCAGATCTTTAGTTTCTGCTGGTGATTTACTGCTTTAAGAGAATCTTTTGCTCCTCAGAACTGATGCCTGTGTATCAGCAGAAACTCAAAACTCGACTGAAGAGTAAATTTCAGAGAGTTCATGAAGGAATCTCCAGCCGTTGTGACTCAGCACATCTGAACGAGATCTTCACAGAGCTCTACATCACTGAGGGAGGACGTGGAGAGGTCAATAAAGAACATGAGGTGAGACAGATTGAGACAGTGTCCAGGAGACGGGAGACACAGGAAACATCAATCAGATGCTGCGACATATTTAACCCCTCACCTGGACGAGAGAAGAGCATCAGAACCGTGCTGACGAAAGGAGTCGCTGGGATTGGAAAAACCGTCTCTGTGCAGAAGTTCATCCTGGACTGGACTGAAGGAAAAACGAATGAAGACGTTCATTTCATCTTTCCTCTTCCTTTCCGAGAGCTGAACTTGATCAAGAGAAATATCAGTCTTGAGGAACTTCTGAACCACCTTCACCCAGAAACCAGAGAGTTCAGAAGGACAGACTTCGAGATCTACAAGATCCTGTTCATATTCGATGGTCTGGATGAGTGTCGACTGACTCTGAATTTCCAGAACAATCCGCTCGTGATCGATGCGACAGAATCAGCTTCAGTCGACGTGCTGCTGACCAACCTGATCAAGGGGAATTTACTTCCATCTGCTCTTCTCTGGATCACCTCTCGCCCAGCAGCAGCCAATCAGATCCCTGCGGAGCACATCGACCGGGTCACAGAGGTACGAGGATTCAACGACCCTCAGAAGGAGGAATATTTGAGGAAGAGGATCAAAGATCAGAGTCTGGCTGAAAGAATCATCTCTCACGTCCGATCCTCAAGAAGCTTGTACATCATGTGTCACATACCGGTCTTCTGCTGGATTGCAGCCACGGTTCTGGAGAGAATTATGGGGAGAGCAGAGAGCGCAGAGATCCCCAAAACTCTGACGCAAATGTTCACACACTTCCTGATCCTTCAGACCAAACTGAAGACTCAGAAGTATGATGGAGAAGGTGGAGCTGAAGCTCTTCCAGCTAGAAACACCATCATGGCTCTAGGAAAACTGGCGTTTGAACAACTGGAGAAAGGGAATCTGATCTTCTATGAGGAGGACCTGAAAGAGAGCGGTGTTGATGTCAGAGAGGTGTCCGTGTGTTCAGGGATCTGTACCCAGATCTTCAGAGAGGAGGATGAGCTGAGACTGGGAAGGTCTACAGCTTTGTGCATCTGAGTATTCAGGAGTTTCTGGCGGCTTTATTCAAACTGCTGAACTTTTCTGAACAAAACACTGGAGAGAGGAAAGTTCCTTTACACGAGATGATGAGGAACGAAGTGGACAGAGCTTTACAGAGTGAAAGCGGACACTGGGATCTGTTCCTTAGATTCCTTCTAGGTCTCTCACTAGAGTCTAACCAGAGTCTCCTACAAAACCTTCTGAAACCAAGAGCAAGCAGCTCTCGGAGCAACCAGGAGACGGCTGAATACATCAAACAGAAGATCAGGGAGAACCCCTCACCAGAGAAATCCATCAACCTCTTCCACTGCTTGAATGAACTCAACGATTCTTCTCTGGTGCAGGAGGTTCAGAAATACCTGAGTGGAGGAGATTACGACCGTCTCTCTGGAGTCAAACTGTCTCCTGCTCAGTGGTCAGCTCTGGTGTTTGTTCTTCTGAACTCAGATCAGGAGCTGGATGAGTTTATTCTGAGCAATTATGATTCATCAGAAGAATGTCTCCTGAAGCTGCTGCCGGTGGTGAAAGAATCTCGAAAAGTCGAGTGAGTGTTTCCTCTCGTTTCTTACGACACAACTCAATAATATTTGTAGAATCTTCAGGAGTTTGTCGTGGAATGTTATTTTTCTCAAATGCTTTTTAATTTCAATAGTTCTTCACTGTAACATTAACATTTGCTGAAGATCCTCTGCTGGAAAATATCATTTATGTTCCCAATATAATTTTTCTCATGGTCACCATTGAGCTTCTGCAGAGAGGATCCAGAAGATCTTTGAGAGTTTAGCTCTATTCGATTCCCTGAAAGTGAGGAACGTTAATAAATGTTCAGCTGAGGACCAAGAGAGAATGTTCTGCTACTGTCCCAAAGGTTTCCATGTAACGCTCTTATGTTTCCATGAAGCAAACAAATGTTATCTTATATCTACATCACTTTCATTGTCCAAACAGAAGATTTCAGGGATGTTCTAAATGTTCTGAAAAGGTTCAGGAGTTCATCTTCTGTAGAAAGCTTTTAGAGAATATTCGGAATGAACGTCACCTTCTATCTGCTAATAACGTCTATGTGTTAGGGTCACTTTTTATTATTTTCTACTTTATTTCCCCAGTCTTTCTAGATGTGGAATAACAGAGAGAGGTTTTGCTGCTCTGGGATCAGCTCTGAGATCAAACCCCTCACACCTGAGAGAACTGAATCTGAATGGGAATAATTCTGGAGATTCAGGAGTGAAGGAGCTCTCTGATCTACTGAAGGATCCTCGCTGTCTCCTCGAGAAACTACAGTGAGTTCATTATTGTAATAATTAATATAATATTTACTGTGTTTCTTGAGAGAGACATTTTTTCACTTTATTTAGGCACAGTGGCTACAATAATTTAAATTTCACTAAAGACAATAAAAAAGTGTTTGTCATATTCTTGTGAAACATAAAATCAAACATCATCCTCAACAGTGAAAAACACTCTTTGTTCACAAAACAGAACACTTTGAATAAACGATGGCTTGTACAAATTATTCCACACAGGTCTGCTCACATTAAAATGATCCACTAATGGTGTTCCACAACTTCTGTTTATTAAGAGTTTTGACACATGCCAAGGTCAACTCTACACTTTCAGATTTTAATAAAACATGACACTTCTCATCTTCGTTAAAATCAGTTGAGATCAACATGTTTGATAAACATTCTTGTCGATTCAATAAACGTCACTTTGAAATAGGGTTGTTCCGATTCCGATACCAGTATCTGGTATATTATTTTTCCGCTAGCTTTGCTAATTGCTGCAAAGCAGAAATCAATTCTTCTTCGCTGGTCAGAATGAAAACACAGGAAGTTGTGTCGTGTTGCCACAAGCAACCAATGAGAAGCACAAGTCGTGCCAGACGCAAGA
This sequence comes from Danionella cerebrum, assembly GCA_007224835.1. Classification (NCBI taxonomy): domain Eukaryota; kingdom Metazoa; phylum Chordata; class Actinopteri; order Cypriniformes; family Danionidae; genus Danionella; species Danionella cerebrum. The sequence goes on from SRMA01025931.1 coordinate 41,416, forward strand.
AACATTGGAAGCTTCATTCAAACAAAGAGAAAAGTTTACACAAGACAGCCAACGAGCAACAAAGATAACCGACAGGATTATCGAGTTTATTGTACTGGATGAGCAGCCACTGTCAGTGGTCGAAAACGTGGGCTTTCGCCGTTTAATTGAACATTTGGAGCCCCGTTACAGTTTGCCAGGTCACAAATATATCTCCGAAACAGCGCTCCCTAAATTATATGAGACCGTGCGTGAACACATTTCATGTAAACTAAAGGACGTGTGAACTATCAGCTTCACTACTGACATCTGGAACTGCGACTTGAATCCCGCGGTCTTTACTGAGTTTAACAGCACACTGGGTAAACACAGTGACGCCTTTTTACTCTTCAAAGTGCAGCGCTGCAGGCTAACGAGTTTCGCGGCTCGCACGCGTCCATAGCTGAATCAATCGAGGGTATGCTTGTGAAGTGGAATATTTCTAAATCCCGTGTTCATGTTATTTTGCGCAAACAACATGAAAAAAGCCATGAAAAAACAGATGAGCTCCTCCACCTCGTCTGTAGCGGAAGTGATCCCCTCAGGTACAGTTCTAAAACGGCTACTTGCTCGGGAGAGCCCGGAGGACACTGGTATAAAAACAATGAAAAACACTCTTCTTGAGGCCGTCAAGAAACGATTCGCAACCATCGAGGAAGAGCCCTTGTATGCAGTTGTAACTCTCTTGTATCCACATTTCAAAGATAGGGTATGACTATTACATTTTTTTTCATGTCCATATTGATTATTGTCATTGCCATATTGAGTTTATCTGAAGCACAGCATAAAATAATTCTGTTAATTAATACAGGGCTAGTAGTATCTACAGCTGTATATACAGATACACACCCAGGTATCGGATCGGTACTCGGTATCGGCCGATACCATAAACCCGAGTATCGGGAGGGGAAAAATGGGATCGGAACATCTTTACTTTGGAAGTTCTTAATGAACCGTTTCTCATCATTCACTGTCCAGGAAAAGTCCAAAAACGGGTTTCAACTATAGATGAAGGTTTCAGGTGTGTTCTGTCTTTCAGAGCTTGCGAGAACTTTAATTATTGAATATAACTCTTATCTGACTCCATATTTTTATAAGGTTATAGTTTACCTTTATCATTAGCTTTATTGAAGTTATTTTTCATATTCTCACAAACATGTTTACAGCAATTATTTGTGTAAAATCCTCCAGCATTAACCTCTGCTAGTCTTGGTCACTGGTGGCTTGTAGTTCTCGAGACAGCTTTACGCTCACTCTCAACATTAAAAAACTAGCTCAAGGGGTTTAAAGAACCTAAAGAAGCGAGCGCAGAGCTTTAACACAAAGCTTGCATAACTTTTCCCAGTGTACTGTTAAAAACCACACTTTCAGCTCCAACAGTTCTCTCCTGGAGTAAATTCCCAAAGGTTTCTGCAGTAAAATATTTACAAAGGTTTTGAGTTCATTTGATTCCAATTGGTCAGAGCTAAAATGTAAAAAAAAAAGATTCACGAGTTTCTGTGAAAGACATCAAGCCGTTCTGCCACAGCCTCAGTGTTTTTAAAATCTCCCTCTTCTGATATCATTCTCACCTTTCACCAGCACCATCACCATTACACAGTGATGTCAGAAGTATTTGTATTCATTACTTGAGTAGAAGTGTAGATACTAGGGTTTGCAAGTATCAAATCATATAAAAGTACTGGTTTTAAAAGAACTTAACAGCCTAAAAGTAATGTGGAATTTAAAAGTTTAAAAGTAAAAGCAGCAAAACACTGGCCTTGACTGGGAACCTGAGGCTTATTTGAATGCTTGGGGAGGCGCTGATTGTGTGTCCATCCCCGTTGAGGGGAGGGTAACATTTAGCCCTAGGCTGTGGCCAAGTAGGTGTGGGCCTCCACCCTGACTGCCATGATTATATTGGTGGGCTCAGATTATGAGAGCAACTTGGGTGTTGTGCTTTATGCTTCCCGGGGTGTCGAGCTGTGGAAGCCATGATCCCACCACGGCGTTCCCAGGCCTCTGAGACCTGACCTGATTTCTCTTCCTACGCTCCAATGGGTTTTCCGCCTCAGGTCCAAACAGCTGGTCAGGAACGACAGGAAGCTTCCACAAGGCCAGTCTGCAGTCATCCGATATGGGAACCTATGCCAGCCATACCTGCTGCTGTGTCACCACCAGGGTAGACGTCAAATGTTCCAATTCCCTCAGTAAACCAAATGCCTGAAGTACTGAAGCATTGTTTGTGTCACTCAACTCCTTACCCCTCTGGTCCAGCTGAACCATCTGGGATTGGGCCAGGAGGAGCACTGACAGGGAATTGCCAATCCTGCCCATACGGGTAGCCACATCATAAGCTTTTGAGAGAAGGCGGTCTGTGACGTAGCACTGTGGCCTGAGGGATCGTGCACTTTTGATGCACTGGTCTACTGGCGGTATATGGTCTAGCCCATGCTCTCCTGCATTAAGCATTGAGGCAAGCGTTCTTGCACCTCTGCCATGATGAGCTAAAGCTCTCTGATTTCTCCAGTAGTGTTATAGCTTCTCCAAAAAGGCAGGTGAGAGGAGAACCTCAAAAGGTGGGGCCATAGGCACCCGTCCAAAAAATGGGTTCCCTATTGGGTGGGCTGCTGCCAAAGTGTTGCACGCAATTGGCCTTTTTAGAGTCAGTGCCCCATAGGGGCGACTCTGAGCCATCCATAGCCTCTGAATTGGAAGGCTCTCTCCCCTAAGAAACCAGTTCTGGGGAGTGATCCTCCCTGGGGCTAAACCCCCAGTCACCACCCCGAACAAGTGAGTTTGAAGCCTGTGTCCTCACCAAACGAATCCCACGAGTTCCCCTGTAGTCTGGGTGGGAGAGGCGGGGCCTGCACCAATGCCTTAAATTTTACACGTATGCGTGTATAAAATACATACATGAGAAACAAAAAAAATTACCATAAAAGAAGGTAAAGGAACAATGTAATATTTTGTGCTTCATGCAGACCGTACAAGTTTCACGTGGTTGATGTCTACATTTTTTTTCTGGAACAACTCCATGTCCTCAATTTCAGCAGCAGCAAGGCTCAAGCTCGATACTTCCTCTGAAGCGTTTGCATTCTGCAATCTATCAATGGCTTCATCCAAGTCATAATTCTCCATATGAAGTACTTTAGACAGCTGAGCAGAACCAAGCAGCAGACTTGAGTGTTCTGAACACCATGTGTAGACTTCCTTCATTTACGTTATCAGTCTGGCTCTGTAAAATAGTACAAATATAAACAGAGATGTCAGGAAACACGAACCAAACACACCCACACAACATCTGACTTCCTACTAACTATAGATGCTACACACACAATGTTAAGTCCCAAACCCATGCTGTGTCTCCTTTCGTGAAAAACACCACAACATTCCAAATCTGCCCTGAAACGTAGTTTATTGTGTTCGCACATGAAGAATGTATGTGTGGCCGCTCAGAATGTTGTTGCTTAATAATGTTGAGGATTTTGTATATCAAAACATATCAACCTTTGATCAATCACTACTCGACAACGCCACCTGGTGGGAGGAGCCAGGAATTACTCCCAAGGGAAGGACACAGGTTCGACCCTGAGGAAGAAGTAGGGAGGCGTGAGTGGAAATGTACAAAACTTTATTTCAAAGTACTAGTAAATGATGTTAAAATGACACCAAAATTAATAATCGGTCTCGTGCAAGATGGTGCAGTGAAGAGCAGGGGGAAACAGGCCCAACCCGCAGTGATGATCCCACACTTCAGAAGATACACAAGTCCCCCAAAACCCAGCAGTCGTGGCCACGCACTACACCCACTGCAATCAACAGGTTGGCCTGGTTCCATCCACTCTTCACACCACCTGTTGTGCTTCTGGAAGGAGACAGAAACAATTTGAAACTTCTAGATTAAAAGCACGCGCACACACACACACACACACACAAACACACATGCCAAGCCAGCTCAAATGAAGGAAAGAGGAAATAGCGGATAATTATTGCACATAAATGAAACAGACCAGCTGTGTTTACAACATGGGTTTCCCAAAAAGGAGAAACCAGACCACTATTTGGCACAGGTTCAGCACACTTTTGGGGAGTCTTTGTTGTCCCAATGCGGCTGTAGTGAGGGTGACTCGAGTCCCTGAATTATGAGCCCACACTGAATAACAAACTCCACACAGTGAACCAGGAATGGAGCAAACAGAGCGAGCATCCTGGCTGAAAACAGCAGGGAGAGTAGCACTGTAGCGAAGCCAGGGAACAGAACACAGCAGAAGCAGGATCAAAGCAAAAGAGTCCTTGGTATCCCAGCCAGGCAGCAAGGAAGGGGGGGTTTCACTGCAGGGAGGAGATCCCCAAAGAACAGCAGAGAGGCAGCTCCTTTAAGAACAGCAGTGTGGGTCACACACCTATATAAACAGAAAATAGTAAACGTCTCATTCCTTCATAACTCGGTTACATGAGTCTGCAGTGCAATAGAGCGTACTCACGGCTCCCAATGACGTCAGCACAATCCGTCCGCTAAGATTAAACGCAAGTTTAAAATGAAACACATACCTTTCTACAGGTGCTTCGTGAACCCAGAAGGAATCGAAAGCAACAGCACGCAAACCAACGAGGGAAAACACACCAGACGTGTCAAAATAGGAGTCCTCAAATCCCCGTTTTCTCTCTCTACCATTGGCTAACGAGTCAACTAGGTAATGAGCCAGGGGCAGTCTAAATAATACGGCTACATATGCAAAACAAGAAAATATGACAAAACTCTGCATGCAAGCGTTTCAAATTCAAATTTCGGACCATATGCTTCACAATCACTAAATGGTTAATGTTTTCAAATGAATAAGAAGCAGGCAGGGGTCAGGAAGCTTAAGTAAAAAAGTGATTTCAAAAGCATCTCTGTTCAAAAACCAAAAGATAAAACAAAGTTCCAAGAAAAATAGTTTAAATAATTCGATTGGATTCATTACATCCATAGACTTTTACTGTGTAGCATCATTACAACCTGAGAAAAAAACACTGATAGAGCTTTTGTTTTTGATGGTTTAGAGAAACTTGAATTCATTTATTCATTTTCTGTACCCACTACATTCCTTCCCGGGGTCTCAGGGTTCTGTAGTTAATACACTTTTAGATCACTATTAATACACTGTTTGTAAATAATGTAATGATTTAAAACGAAAGTGATCCTTTTTTCCTATTAATGAATCTTTTCTCTTTGTCTGAAGGCTGGGGAGGTGCAGGATTAAAGAGACAGGTTTTGCTGCTCTGGGATCAGCTCTGAGATCAAACCCCTCACACCTGAGAGAACTGGATCTGAGCGAGAATAATTCTGGAGATTCAGGAGTGAAGGAGCTCTCTGATCTACTGAAGGATCCTCGCTGTCTCCTCGAGAAACTACAGTGAGTTCATTATTGTAATAATTAATATAATATTTACTGTGTTTCGAGAGAGAGAGAGAGAGAGAGGGAGGGGGGGAGGAATTTATAAATTCAAGTTTATGAATCAACTTCTTTTCTTTCCTTTTAAAGGTGGAAAGATTATTGTGTGAAAGTAAAGAAAAAAAAGAAATCTTCAGAGGATATACTGAGTCTCATTCGTTAGAACTGATTTGTTAAACAATTACCCTTCTTTAAAATAAATTAAGTAAGAAATTAAAAAAATATAAAGTAAAATTGTAATTATTTTTTTCATGTTTTAAAATAATTTCATGTATTTAAAACAAAAGTGAACCTATTTCCTGCTGCTGGGTTTAGAGAAACGTGTCGTTCCAAACATTAATTACAGCAGAGAATATTAATGAATCTTTTCTCTTTGTCTGAAGTCTGAGTCACTGCGGGATTAAAGAGAAAGGTTTTGCTGCTCTGGGATCAGCTCTGAGATCAAACCCCTCACACCTGAGAGAACTGGATCTGAGCGGGAATAATCCTGGAGATTCAGGAGTGAAGGAGCTCTCTGATCTACTGAAGGATCCACAAAATAAACTCCAGGAATTATTGTAAGTTTTTCTTGTTATTTAACAAATATTGAGCAAAGTAACTGTGATTTTTCTTCCTCTTTATTCAGGATTTAACATCAGACTCAGATTCCAAGAGCTTCAGCTGCTGAACAAACAGAGGATTCCTGAAGAAGCTCATCTGAAGCTCCAGAGCAAACTTTTATTATAAACGTTTCACAGAATAAATGATGAAGCAACACAAAACTTGATAAAATCACGCTCTGAAGTAGATCATGACACGGGAGTGGATTTTCACTCCTGTCCCATCCCACTCTCAGAGAAAAAAAAATCCCATCACATCCCATTACTGGACCAGAGTAAAAAAATAAATCCTGTCCTGTCCCACTCCTGTAGAACTGACTCCTGGTCCCATCCCACTCCCATCCAACTCCTGGCAGCTTACAAATACCTGTAGTCTTTTGAAATGGATTCCAGTTTAGTAAAAACATTGGTCACACAGTGACATTGGTCACATTAACCATTTTAGTTAACGAACGCCAAGAAAATCCTGTTTGTGTCATTTTTTTAGCTATTTTTCTTTTCAGAGGAAATAAAGCTTTCCAAATCTGCAAATGTTTGTTATTTTTATGTTATAAATGCTCAGAACAGTGTGTAATAACAAAAAAGGATTTGAATTTTTTCTTTATAAACAACTATAAATGTACAGCAACAAGATTTTTGTGATTACAGAAATTAACCTCAACCTATTGTGCATCAACTCATAACTTTTTGTCTGAATACGGCTTTCAGTTTCGATTTTACAGATTATTTTATTTATAACGGTCTGGGTTTTTTTTCAGCTGTGTAATATAGTAGAGTAGTTCCTGTCCAGCTGAAGACAGACCGAGCCTTGCCACAGGGGGTTTCCCCTTCATCAGATAAAAATCTCTAGAAATATAAATATATTACATCAGATTAGATTTATCCAAAAGAAACTCTTGTGTTTCTATACAAAAAATTAGCAAAAGATAAAAAATAAATTAATGAAGCAATATGTTGTTGGAATCAAGAGCATGAGCAGTTTTAAAGCAATATTATTTAAAACAAGAAAAACATTGTTGTGTATAAAAACTTTTCCCTATTTCACTACTTACTTTCACTGTTTACAAGTGTTTTGGAAATGAGATCTAACACTTTAGTGTGCCAAAAACTGTGGAAGAATGCGAGGAAATAAGGAAAAATAGACGCACTTACGCCGAATGTGGAAGAAGAATCACGGACAGAACACAGTAAAAACAGTTCAATCAAATACTAATAAACCTATTACTACTACTTAGACAATGGTTATACTATTATATACGGTATAAATATTATATTTACAGTGAAATCTCCGCTAAACTGTTGCTAAAGCGATCACAGGAAATCATCAGTCAGTGCTCTCCTGGCGAAAAGTCTGTTTCTCTTTGTTTGTCGCTTGCAAAATTGAAGTGTGATGAATCTTCCTTCAGCTGCGTTTAACAGTTCAGTAAAAGCTTTCACTGCATGCCACACGCCCGGAGGGTATTTCATTATGTAACGCTTTTTTTCTATGCGCACTGACTCTCAGAAAGGTTCTTACTCGTGGAGCCCAGAGTGTGTAAATGAAAGACACAAGACATGTAATAAATAATAATTTGATTGTATTAAAAAGAATTTCAGACAAACAAAACAAAACATTTATAAGGGGGAGTGCAGCGAATGTTCAAAAAGTCTATCCTTTTTATAAAGAGTTCACAGTTCTTCTTCTTCAAAAAAACTCCAGTTCAGTGTTGGGTGGCTCGCCGTTCAGAAGAAAATCCACAACAAAAAAACCTGACCTAAACAAGGTCAAAGGAAAAACACATTAACACATATCACAATTTTCATAACATAAATCAAAATATACAATCATATGGATGAATATTTCATTAAAGAATCTAAAAAATTATATATATAATGCATCAAAAAGTTCATTTCATAAAAAATAATCTCATCATTAAATCTTAAAGTCTTATCTTCTTTTCCAGAAAGAAACACATGCAATTGATCATATACAAACATAAATATAGCCAAAGCGGTGTTTGTAACAAAAAGATCAATATGATTCCAAACAAATCAAAATCAAACTGATAAGTAACGTAAACAAACAATCTATATCAACGAAGATTACAATTTAAAGCCAATATTTATTGTTTAAACAGAGAAAGAAAAAAAAAACTCCGCTAGCTTAGCATCAACGCTTTATTATTGTTTGCGAGTCTTACCGGGAATTAAATCAAGATGCCTTTGAAATCGCCAGAAGTCCGCTTAGAGTGTGTAAATTACACAGCCGTGTGACGACAGCAGTTTGCCACAGCAGTCAGATGCGAAGAGAGACACAGGTAGAGCGATCTTGCGCATAGGAGGCTATTTAAAGGGAAATGGCCCACAATAATAAGGGCTCCCCTAATTAACTAATTAATTTGCGTGTCGCTGGTGCGGGTTACAATTAGTTCCTATTATAATCAGGGACTAAAACTGTGCACCGGGGCTAAAACTCAGAGCACACTTTATTTACTAAACACACAAAATTAAATGATTTTTTTATATTGTCCATGATGAAATAACCTTAAAATAAAATAAACTAAATATTTTCGCTCAGTGACCTCACACAAAATGTCCATTTGCTCGTCACTGAATGCACCTCATCTTCTTACAGATTGAAGCACTGCATTATGGGATTCGTAGTTTGTGTGTTGTTAGCGCTTGCCATCACCAGGACATTAATAACGATAATAATAGAATTTTTTTCTTGCAGGATAGATATACAGAGACTTGTGAAAGTAATTGCCCCCCTTGAACTTTTCAACCTTTTGCCACATTTCAGGCTTCAAAAATAAAGATATAATACTGTAATTTTTTTTCATGAAGTGGAATGAAATTTATTGGATATTTCCAAACTTTTTTTAACAAATCAAAAACTGAAAAATTGGGCGTGCAAAATTATTCAGCCCCCTTTCCTTTCAGTGCAGCAAACTCTCCAGATGTTCGGTGAGGATCTCTGAATGATCCAATGTTGACCTAAATGACTAATGATGATCAAGAGAATCCAGCTGTGTGTAATCAAGTCTCCATGTAAATGCACCTGCTCTGTGATAGTTCCAGAGATCTGTTTATAGCACAGAGAACATCATGAAGAACAAAGAACACACCAGGCAGGTCAGAGATACTGTTGTAGAGCCGTTTAAAGCTAGATTCGGATACAAAAAGAAATCCCAAGCTTTAAACATCCCAAGGAGCACTGTGCTAGCGATAATATTGAAATGGAAGGAGTATCAGACCACTGCAAATCTACAAAGACCAGGCCGTCCGTCTAAACTTTCAGCTCAAACAAGGAGAAGATGATCAGAGATACAGCCAAGAGCCCCAATGATCCCTCTGGAGGAACTGCAGAGATCTACAGCTGAGGTGGGGACAGGGAAGATGATTAAATTGATAAGAATATATAAAATGCAAGACCTTTCTGGAAGAAAACAGAGATATGGAGTGTGCAAAAGACCTGAGACTGGAACTGAGATTTGTCTTCCAACAAGACAACGATACAAAACATAAAGAAAAATCTACGATGGAATCAAAAACAAATCCAGGTGTTCGAACGATCAAGTCAAAGTCCAGACCTGAATCCAATCGAGAATCTGTGGAAAGAGCTAAAAGCTGCTCTCCATCCATCGTCACTGAGCTCGAGCTGTTCTGCAAGGAGGAATGGCCAAAAATTTCAGTAATTGCAGCCAAAGATGGCTCTACAAAATTTGTTAAAAAATTTGTTATTTGTTAAAAAAAAGTTTGAAAAGTCCAATAAATTTCGTTCCACTTCATGATAGTGTTTTTTTGTTGACAGTTTGTTGACATGAGAGTTTCTTCAGGATTTTGATACTGTTTAAAAAGGTCAGGAGGTTCAAGAAATAAATGGTCTCACTAGGCAGAAAACAGTGAGCGAGATGAGTTTTACAGAAGAGGGAGGAAGATGAGAGAGTTCAGTGAAAGCAACTGTCTATCCTTATCTGAACTCTCCTGGTCACTACACAAGTCTCTTACATTCTGGAAAAGAATGAAATGAAGAAACTGGTTTTTCGGTTTCTGAATGTCTTACATAAGTCTGGAATTTTTATCACCTGTAAAACACTAAATGTGATTATCTTTGTATATTTAACTACACGTGATGGTAATAGTTCATATCTGTTGCCATGGTGACAGCTTTCAACCCTCCCCTTTGTAAAAATACGCAGTGGTTGTACAGTTGCAATACTGATATTAACTTCATATTTAATCACAACCCTGTCAACGATCAACGATAGACTTTGTCAGTTTATATCTTTGGACAGTCAACTGAAGAGAGTGTATTAGCCACTTAGAGAACCGCTAGCGTTCCAGGAACATGGTCCAGATTGAGGATGTAAAGTCCCCTTTTTATTTCAAATAATTAACAACATAAATATTACAAATGAACTGTTTTTCTCATTCAAAATAATTAGCATCAGAGAAAGAGTCAGTGCTCGATATCACACAGATCATTTCATTCGGTGTAGTTTCATGACTCGCCAGACAGGTTCATTCCTGCGGATCTCACTCAACAAGTTTCTTCAAGCTTCGTCCTGTCATTTTTAGATTTAACTTTCTCATTTTCTTAAGGAACAGAGCTGTTGAGAGCTATATGGTTTATATCAGCCTCATAACCATGTAAGAAAAACGAATGAAAACACTCTCAAGATTGTTTGAAACTGCGCTGAATGAAGAAAGCTGTGGGGTTCGAGTGTGGCTGGTGGGCACAAGAACAGAGGTTATGAGGAGCAGGTTAACAGATGGCCTTTTTGTTTTACTTCTTCAGTTCCACGTTGGCTGTGAGTACATTAAGAGAAATTTTCAAACAAGAATGAAAATGTAATCTATTTCAAATTTTCCAGTTGTTCGAAGAGTTTAATTTTTATTTGTGAATAGAATACAAAAGAAAGTATCTTGAAGATGTAAAAAACTGACTAGATGTTTCATGCTGTTCTTTATAAGAATAACATTCAGGCACAAAAAAGTTTATTTCAGCAATTTTAAGTGACACTTGTATAATGTATACTTTCATTTTGTATAGACGGATATATTTCAAGTATTTCTTTCCTTTTATTGTGATTATCACTGACAACTAATGCCTCTCTTCTGCATTGTTAGGTCTGGTATATTACATCTTTGTCAGTGAGATTCAAGGAAGACCCAGATGCGAGCGGCAACGAACTGTTTTTTTTTTTTTTCTCCAAACAAGAACAAGAGCTAAACACCTCGAAAGGGAGATAAAAAACCTAAACAGCCCCGAAGGGAAACTCTGGAACCCAAAATGGATTGAATTCCGGACAGAAGCGCACTGGTGCTTCTCCACGCGCCTCCAGATTCCAAAACAGTCTGTAAAAAATAGAGAGAGGCGATGCTCAATCAGGAGCCCTTACGACTCGGGGATCTCCAGGGAAAAAAAGCAAAATCCACAGTTCACACGAGACAACACAGAACAACACGGGGTGAATGAAACAGTACTTCACACATTGTAATCTACTAGATGGAATCTGGGGTATAAGAAGGAGCGGTAATCAAGCGTGCGCAACTGCTAGCGCTAATCGGAGTAATGAGCAGAGTGGGGACGCGGGGTGACAGATTAACAATAACATGGAACAAGATGGCGGTGAGACAGACAGGAAAAAAATGACAAGACCTAACAGTCTTCCTCTTCACAATACCTCACTGATTGACTGTGGGGTTGAGGTCAGGTGAGTTTGTGCTAAATTAAAAACAGGATAACCATGTCCTTAAACCAGGTACTGCTAGCGTTGACACTGTTTGCAGTTGCCAAATCCTGTTGGAAAATGAAATCTGCATCCCCCTAAAGTTGGTCAGCAGCAGAAAGCATGAAGTGCTTTACATTTCTGATAGAATCTCAGAAAATACAGTGGACCAGCACCAGCAGGAGGTGTCTTCAATATAGAAAACCTTTACACAATTTTCTCATTTTCTGAGAGACTGAATTTGGGGTTTTGTTGTCAGTTATAATCACTAATTGATAGCAAAAAAACACAATTTATCAGTGTGTACAAAAATAATACATTGTACAAATATCACTTTTCGAATGGAATTACTGAAATAAAGTTTTTTGGAGCACTTACATACTGTGGTACAGCTTATCACACCAGCAGCATCACAGTACCACCAGTTGTTGTCTTTTTATCTGCACCATGAATTGACATAAATTGATTTCCTCGTCTGATTAAGTTGAGAATTAACAATGTGTTCACAGATTCATCTTCAGAGCCGGCACATCACACTGTCTCCATGTATTCTGTGAACATGAAGCATGTGTTAAAATGGAGTCCTCCGCAGGCTTCCTGTTCCACTTTAAACTACACTGTTCAATTTCAAGGGTAGGTTTATAATTTTCTGGTGCCAACTCAAAGGTCAAATAGATAAAATTCTGCTGCACACAGTTTCAAACTTGAATTCTATGTGCAAGGTTTTACTTTTTTTTTTTTTATCAGCCTAACCTCTTTTATTGACTCAACGAGACACCTGGCACTCCGCAGTGTTCGACAACAAAATCTGGCAAATTGTTTTCTATTTCTATAAATCCTCTCTTTCAGATCAAAATGTTCTTCGCTTTTCTTCACGTTTAGCCGTATGCTTTTTTTGCTTCTGTCATGATCATTAATATAAAATCCACATCAAAAAGATACTTTCGATTCACTGTGGATACAACGGAACACAAATCTCACGGTTCAGTACAAACGGGTTTAAACCACAGTTTTTGGTTCAGTTCTTATGGCTAAAGCATTAAGATATTTTTTAATCATTCTTTGAATTCAATTAAACACATATTTTTTAGACCAATACAATCATCAATACACATTATTTATTAAACACTAAAATAAATAATCTAAAGAAAACTTAGCAAGTGCTGCAGCACAGAATTCCATATGTACTAGTGAGTTTTATCTTTTTTTGTGTCTGAATTAGTTGGTAATAATTGGTAAACGATTCACCAAAGGTCTCTCTCTTGCACTGTGCATGTGACTTGAAGAGGTGCTGCGTGAATGATGGCACAGAAGAGCGCTTGTGTTTCATCTGTTGCCTTTTGTATAAAAACATCTGATAAAACATTGCTTGCACACCGTGACATTTGTTTACCGTTCTTCTCTCATCTTTATCGTATTCGCCAGCAAAGTCGACATGTCTCCGAACCTGACTGAGAGAAATCGCCACTCTGGCCTCGCTAATTAGAGTGAAGCACAAGTCCCACCTTCCTCTACCTTTAGCACTCGCTGATTGGATATTCACACAAGGAGCAGCTCAATGATTGGATAATTGCTCCAGAAATGCGTTCACGTCATGTTCACATCGAAAAACAAGAATTTTGTCAGGTGTTTTGAAATAATAATACACATGTAATTTATTCAAACGTTCTAAAAAAACACTGTGCACAAGAAAGTATTGAACCGAGGACGGTTATATAAAAGTATATTTTTTTTTATTTGGAAAATAATACTCTAGTTGATAACACAAGGCATATACAGACCACACTGAAGAGCTGCAATAGAGTAGTCAAGGAGCCCCCCCCCCAACCCCCTTGATCTAATACGTCAACCTGTGAGCCAGAATGAAATTTGATCTCTTTTGTGGGCATGTATATGCGCTCGCTGGGGTTGTGACACACCCTCTCTTGGTCTGCACATCTGTATACAGGCAGCCTTGTAAAGGATGTGTGACTCCTCCTTTTGAAGTTTTCCACACTCAGCGTTGAGCTTTTTTTATTTGCATGTTAGTGCTCTCAAAAAAGAAGTTTTAAAAGTTGAGAGTGTCACTGGTTTTCAAACTGGCATCAAAGAGTATTCCACCAGTCAGAACATAAATGAGAAAGTGGCAGTTGAAAGACACTTCAGCCACACAAGACGTAGTATTGCCATGCATTAGAAGGATTGCAGGGGCCCCTGCCTCAACAGATGGCATTACCTAATGTTAGTCAAGGCACCTCTGCCTACAACATCTTTCTAATCCTCAGAGGAAATGCCTCCTCAAGCCATCACTCACTGGATTTGCAGGATCTCAATTCAGTGACTCGGTCAAAGGTACAAAGCTCTGTCAGTTTAGGAAGTTACTGTCATTTTCTTGACAACAGTCAGTACTTGATGAACCAGTTGTAATCTCCACGATGTTAAAAAACCAAATGTCAAATCGCCTTAAAGGAAATTATCAATAAAATATGCCAAAGTCAACCGTTCGCACATGAACTTACTGAAGTTTTCACAGGACACACTCTTTATGAAGACTAAATCCGCACCTAAATATTTAGTTTTTCTTAAAGGATTGAATCTTCTTAAAAACAGATATTCAATGTCAGTGAAATGAACGCACACCTGAAAACAACACGATGAGCAGCATACTTGCATAATATCCTCGCACTCGCTGGCTTCTAAGGAATGGGGAATTTCCACATCACTTTTTTTTTACTAATCTGACAAGATGATTTAGAAGCCAATTTGTACCCCTTCAGGAAAATTTGTTTTTAGCTTTCATACTTTCATATGTGCATGAGTCTGCATTTTAAATTATTTATCTCCTCTGAAAACTTTCTTTTTTTCACAGAATGCCCTCGTAATGTAGCAGAACTAAACATAACTGGTTTCAATAATTCTCATCCATTACTCAGGCTGAACGATACATGGTTTTCTTTTTCAAACAGACATTTGTTTCTATAAATTCATGTTTATTTTTTACTGTTCATGCTTTTAAATTAATTGGACCTTAAAATGTTAGTTTGTTCCATTCTGATTATGTGGAGCTGATGTAAACACAATAAAATGTTTTTTTTTCCAGTGTTTATGTTGAAGTACAGCATCCACTCAATGTACAATTTAAAAAATATATAAAATTGGCCTCAATGGCTGTAATTCCATGAAAACACAAGTAATATCATAAAAAAATAACCTGTATGCTTATCATTAAAGACTAACCCAAATGATTAATAAAACATAAAATTATCTTGATGCCTTCCTGGTATGCATTATTTAATATTCCAGGTTCATATTAAAACTTCTGATTATTTTTGTTAGTTTACAAATTAATTTGAATAACTTTGGGGTGACAGAGGATGACACTGTGGCCTTTCAGTAAGAACGTCACTGGTTCTAGGACTGTTCTCACCGCAGCCCTAGAAAAGCAGGCATTACATCAGGAAGCTGATAAAAGATGACACTTTATCACGCTGTGAATGGTATACTTTTATAACTACCTCAAATTATATCCGCTACCACAACCCCCTGTGAACTCTGATATCCCCCCAACGTTCCCTACCACTGAACTACACAAAATGACTAATAACACTTTAAACTCAATCGTATCCTGCAGATCACAAACTTGTAATAAAAATGTCCTCCTATCAAACTCATTCATTCATTTTCCAACCGCTTCTTTCCTTTCGGGGTCACAGGGGTCTGCTGGTGCCTCTCCAGAGCACATTACTTTTCTACTATTTCAATGACGGTTTGAGTCATGTCACATTTACAATAGACTGCATGCAAACCAATGATCATGTTTATATTTCTTAATCGACCACAAAATTCACTTTATTTGCACGGAGAGAATGACGAGACAGAATGAAAACAAGTTCAAATGCAATAGGAACAAGGCTTTATAAAAAATGAAAGGAGATAAAAGTACGGACAAATACACTTATTTGACACATATGCCAAACATTCACATACACTTGTATCTCATAACAGTTTGTACACTAGCAATTATCCAGACCCCAGTGAATAACCCATCTCTTGATTCTTCATGTAGAGAGTACGAGTTACTGAAGCGGAATGGATCCTGGGTGGAGGCATACGAGTGCCAGGAGATCCCAGAGAACACTTGTGACCTCACGCATGACCTGTCATCTAACTCAAACTACTCCATTCGTGTACAAACCCACTGTGATGGTCAGAAGTTATGGACACCACTACCAGAGACTTTCAATCGAAGAAACAGTTGAGCAAATTTAATGGAAATTTCAGAAATGGTTTTATTTTTGTTAAAAGGAAAACAAAAATGCTTTCCAGTTATCTGAAGCAACTTATGGCATTAACAATTCAAAGTGGTTGTATCAAACAAACGTTTCTGTTTATTTTGTTGTGCAGCAGTGTTGCTGGCTCTGAAGCTCACTGTGAATTTGCAGATGGATATGATTCTAGTCGGGATCAGTACGACTCTTTCAGATCCAATTGTTAAGCTTCAAATCTGGAAGGAAGACGACGAAGAAAATGTAAGAATCTTTTCATACTTTTTTTTTCTTTTTTAAAATGTTAACAATTCCAACAGGCTGAAGAAACAGATCACAGATAAACTATTAGCTCCGCCCATTTCACATCTTGAAATTTATTTTACCGTGTGAAATCGGAGGTGTGGCGTGAGAGATCACTCAAATGCGTGAGTCTTACGTTCAATGTTTGTGAGAGTTGGCAGCTCTGCAGTTTCACTTGTGAGTATGATTGCGGAAACACAGTTGCGGCTACCGTAGGCCAAAGGCATTGTGGGAAATGTCGTTTTTTTTGTTTTTTTTTTAAGACACTCAAAACTTTTAAGCTCTCCCTAAAGGGTCATGGCGGTAGGAGAAATTACCCTTTAGGGGCTCCATAGGCTCTATAGTTTTTTCGCCCAGCCTTATTTTTTTCCAACCTTGATAGATTTTCCTTCTCCTACCATCACCCCATATCTCCTAGCATATGACCCTTTAGGGCAGGGGTGGGCAAAGTCATTCCTGGAGGGCTGGTGTCCCTACTAATTAAGCTCTTCTTGGTTTGTTTGTACTGAAACAGGGCTGGAACAAAAACCAGGAGGGACACCGACCCTCCAGGAATGACTTTGCCCCTGCTTTAAGGGCTCTATAGGTATTAATATGTGACTGCACTGAGTTTCTTTTCTTTTATCCGGCCGCATAAGGATCACTTTGATTTATTTTTCCAGACAAAGAGAGACCTAATACTAAGTGCATGGAAGTAACTTGAAATCGTTGTAAGTGTTCTAAACGCGATCGTACGTTCAGGGGGGTGTGTGGGAACCTTGTCTCACTGTTTTGGCTTCTGGCTCATCCAGAGGATGGAATAGGCCTCACGCCTTACGTCCTTTATAGTCCATGGCTGGGATGATTGTCCACGTGTGCCCAATAGAAACGAGGCAGCGAGCCAGGCATGGAAGAAAACACGCAATGGCAACACTTCTGTAACATTCACTCATTCGATGTCCCGCCTGAGAGCTGCATAATCTACCGTGATAGGTGGTTTTGTTCAGCTCCGCACAAAACACTGTGAAGTTCCATTCGCATCAAACACGCTGGCCGCACTAATATTAACTCTTCATATTAAGATGGGGGCCACAAATATCGTTCCGCGGGCCGCACTAAATGGCCTGCAGGCTGCGAGTTTGAGACCCCTGCTCTACACCCAGTCTCCACCGGGTGGGTAAATGCTGCCCATCCTGCCTCTTTGCGTTCTGCTGCCAGCTCAGTGCACTTGAACCTGTTTAGATCATGTGCAGCTGGTACACCCTCTTCCCACGCTTGCAGTTAAGTGTTTGTATCTACTCTGCTCTTCTCCAGATGCTTTGCTTCTAGATTTTGGTTATGCCGAAATACATATAATAATGTATTTAAGTACTGTGTGTTGGAGATATGTTCTGACCAGCACTGATGTCTTTCCAGATCTTAATTCATGTGATGAGAGCTCCTCCCTATCAAAAATCCATCACTGCTAATCGAATAGGAGAAAGGATGTGCTTCAGGGCAGAAGCGCTGATCGAAACTATTAACCGGAGCAGCAGCACTGACGTGCAGTGTGTCCACATTCCTTGTGAGTTACCACTCGAAAATACTATGCCTTGTAAAGCCCTCTACACGCTTTCTCACACACCCACAAATGTATGAATGCTGTCAGCAGGGTGCTTTTCGTCTACGTTGAGGAAACAATAAAATGACACTCCCTGCCTTAAGATGCCGTAGTTTATACTGTTGGTGCCTGATCAAAGGGAGCTGTTTGATGGCGTTTTTTTGATGTTTCCTGTATGAAGTCGCTATGAAAATGTTAAATGTGTGCCACAGAACGGTTCTTTTACGTGCTACTCAGCTTTCATTGGTCTTTCTCCTTCTGAACTGATCCGATTTGGCACTCCAAAACTCTTTTGTTCTTTGGCACCACTTTTTCGGTCCGATGTGTGATGTCCCGTTGGAGCCCATGGTTTAAGTCCGAGGGACATTTTCGCACAAAACTTTGCAACTAAAATTCTGGTCTGTGTGTACTGGCCTTTATGCTGCAGTCAGGGATCTCTAACTCTCAGTGATGGGCCACTAATGGAAGTTGCTTTTACAGTTTCATTCATTTCAGAGAATTTCATTAGAAGATTAGGTTTTTAGTTAAATTATTTATTAGCTTCTTTGTCAGTTTCATCTGTTTGTAAATCTGACAGTCAGTGCCTCACCAGTCGTAAACCTCACTGCACGTCAATGTCCAGTAGTGTTAATTAGTAAAATAAACCTTTTTTTTTCTCCTCAGATCAAATGACAGTTCTGCCAGTGGTTGTGAGCGTTTCTGTTATACTGGTTGCTCTGACTTTAGTCTTGGGATGGTCTATGAGCTGTTTCAGTTCACAGATCAAATGCATTTGTCACAAGGAAGCGATTCCCAATGCACTGGTAAGCTTTAAAAAAAGTTTTTTTTTTATTCTTGTGCTTTTAAACACAGTGCCTTTATTAAAACACTTCAGAAAATATAATAGACCTAAAACACACAAAACAGCATTCATCTGAATGTCAGGGATGTCTGAAGTGAGCTCAGAATTGGACACTTTGGTGTAGGGCAGGTATTCAACTAAAATTAAAAGGAGTTTCAATTTTCATGAAAGGGGTTTCATTTATTGATTTGAACGCTCTACTAGTGATTTTGTAGCTTTGAAAAATGAGAAGAATAAGCACCAAATGCAAAGCATTCCAAACAAGCACTCACACAGACAGAGTAAAAACATCCCACAAAGTAACTTTCTAACTAATCACTTCCCTCCTGCTTTACTCAAAGAAAACAATTACACAAGTCCGTGGCAAATTAAACGTGTATTTGTTATTAGTGACAGAGAAGGAGGGATACACCAGGCATTTTAACAAAACCAACCAAATCCAAGTCATGTGATCCTCGATTAACGGCTCCATAACTGGTTCATCTAAAAATTAACGAGTGGAAATTAATACCTAATATTTTCGCTTACTTTTTCCAGCTTGATGACTGGCCCAAAAGGCCATCTGTCCTACAATCATCTTCACCGGAGCCCACAGAACCGATTCTTCTTCTCGCAGCTGAAAAACGCCTTGAATGTAATGCATGCGAATAGATGAAAGAGTGTTTCTATCGAACCTTTGTGTAGTTTTAAATGTCCCACAACAGATAAATCCATGTTAAAGTTCTTAGAAACACTGGAGGAATAACATGTCCATTCTGTATAGATAAAACTTGCAGAAAGTATGTGTTTTCTTTTTGTCTTATGAACTTGTTGAAGTCACACATTCACATAAATATAAACCCTGTGTACGAGCTCTGCTTTTATATGACCGATTAAAAAACTTGACCTGACAAACCAAAAATGTGTTGATTTCTTCATTTATGAGAACATCGAGAATATGGAACATAAAAAAAAAACTAAGCGCTTCAGATTTCCCCTAAAATCTACTGAGAGTCAGTTTTAAATGGTCACCACACCCAGAACACACACCTCACTGGGGATAAACACCTCAAATGGACAAAGAGGGGTTGTCAGCTGTGAATTATGCCAAAGTCCACACGTACACATGTTTCACGTACTAATCAAGTACAGCGGTACCCCGAGATATGAATGCTTCGAGTTACAAAATGTTTGAGATACGCAACGTCTCGCAGGAAATTTTTAGCTTCGAGATGCGAAGAAAAATTTGAGATACGACCAAACAAACGCAGTTCTGCCCACTTCACTTCCCGGTCCTGGCGGTCCTATCTCCCAGTACAAAAAGGGTCTGATTTGAAAGACGTATTTTGCTTGTGTTTTATTATCACTTATTACATTAACAATGTGTAGATTTAAGGATTGAAGAAACATTACTTGATTTTTCTCTGGTTTTCCATTTTTTATCAATTTATACTTTTGAGAGTCGTTGCACGGATTTAGTGTTTTACATGTAAAACTTGCTTCGAGATACGAAATGTTCGAGATAAGAACCTCACCCTGGAACGGATTACTTTTGTATCTCAGGGTACCACTGTACTTGCATGCATATTTATGCGGTTTTAAAACATGCACAAAAAAACTCAATGATTGGATTGTTTAGATTGTTTGTCATGTATATTAACAGACCAAGTGATGTTTCTGTATCTTTTGTACTGATTCATTCATTCATTCATTTTCTAACCCGCTTATTCCCTTTCGAGGTCAAGGGGTTCTGCCAGTGCCTAACTCCAGTGCACATTGGGCGAGAGGGGGGGGTGCACCATGGACAGGTCGCCAGTCCATTGCATCTTTTGTATTGATGTTTTGGTATATTTACCTGAATGAAAAACATATACAGCGAAACCTATAGCGCACCTTTTAAAAGGACTTTCAGAAATGCAAATAGCTTACACCTATATGGACTATGTTTAGAAGGACATTCAGTCCAGAAGCAGCAGTAGTTTGGTATCTGTGGTGTTTTCTAGGAGGATTTATAGACAACAAGGTTGGTATAAGAATTGCAGCTGATTCGCTGTCCATATGGAAATTATTATTATTTTTTGCTTAAGAATTTCTTATTCTTAGTTTTCTGAATTTATTTTGCTAAACCTTATGCAGTAATTTCTCTCCCTGCCTTTAGAGGCCACCAGACTTGTTGCTGCCTTAGTTCTTCTTCATGTTTTTTTGTTAGTGTAATGTTTCTCACCTGTGCCTAATCATAACTGGCTATTTACCGTAAGTGCTGCTTTGTTTCCCTGCCTTTCACTCGGTTTTTGTTTAGACACAGTTGTGCTATATATTCTAATCCTCCTCACTCTTCCACAAGTAAGGGAATTTCTTTTTGTTACATTTTTGCTGTTCCTCAGCTGTTTTGCTTTTCCCCTCGTGGAGTTTGTTTTCCTGTATACTTTAATTAAAGTATACTTAAATTTTAAACTTTAATAAAAAAGCTGTCCTAGAAGTTCATTGGGCCCTTTCAAATCTCAAGGAAAGTTAACCCTGTATCTTACCATTTAGTTCTCCTTTCTAATATTGATCTTAATATTAAGGAAGAAGGTATTATTCTTAACTCCTAAATAACTATTAGTAACAAATTAATCTGGCCAAAACTCCCAAGTAACCTATTTGATTTAGCCTGAATAGTTTTCAGCAACTATCTACTAGTTCTTCTTTAAGAAAACTTAACTACAACAGTTGTTCCCATTACTGAGAGGAGTCTGGGACAGACAAAGGAGGGAAGACCAGATGTACCCAGGCCCACTTGAGTATGTCCCAGTCCTGCCAGATACCCAGAGGATGAAAGTGTCATTCGCTTATGGTGGGAGCGAACCTGCATTGTGTGGCATTTGGTAAACCAGTGGGGCGGATGTACGTTCCATGACCCAGACCGCTGCTGAGAACCACACATGGTGTCCCATCTAGTCTGGAAAGCACTCGTGGACACAACTTCATACTAGAGCATGACATGGGAGTGGATTTTCACTCTAGTTCCATCCCACTCCCAGAGAAAAAAATTCCCATCCCAATCCTGGACCAGAGTAAAAAAAATAAATCCTGTCCTGTCCCAATCCTATAGAACTGACTCCTGGTCCCATCCCACTCCGACTCAAAATTACTCCCACTCCCATCCAAATCCTGCCAGCTTACAAATACCTGTAGTCTTTTAGAACGGATTCCAGTTTAGTAAAAACAGGACATTGGTCACACCGTGTCCATCTTAGTTGAATGAACCGAACCCCAAGAAAATAGTGTTTGTATCATTTTTAGCCATTTTTCCTTTCAGAGGAAATAAAACTTTCCAAATCTGCAAATGTTTGTTATTTTATGTTATAAATGCTCAGAACAGTGTGTAATAACAAAAAAGGATTTGAATTTTCTCTTCATAAACAACTATAAATGTACAGCAATACGATTTTTGTGATTACAGAAATTAACCTCAACCTATTGTGTATCAACTCATAACTTTTTGTCTGAATTTGGCTTTCAGTGTCAATTTTACAGGATGTTTTATTTACAAAGGTCCAGGTTAGTTTTTTTCAGCTGTGTAATATAGTAGAGTAGTTCCTGTCCGGCTGAAGACAGAACCAGCCTTGCCACAGGTTTCCCCTTCATCAGATAAAAATCTCTATAAATATATTACATCAGATTAGATTTGTCCAAAAGAAACCCTTTTGTTTCTTTACAAAAATTTGCAAAAGATAAAAATAAATGAATGAAGCAATATGTTGTTGGAATCAAGAGCATGAGCAGTTTTTAAGCAATATTATATAGTCAATTTATAAAATGTCAAAAATGACACTATATATTGAAAAACATTGTTTGGAAGCTTTTCTGAATATCTGATATCAGTTCAATCATTCAGTCCTCTGGCTCCTCCATGTGGTCATATCCAGAACTGCAGATATTTTAAACAATGAAGCACATGAACAGGATGTCTGATCAAGTGTTTAAACTTAGAGATATATCTTTAATAACTGAAAGAAAGACTGAAAGAAAAAAAAAACAATTAACCTAATCCCGAGTTTCACCAAAATAAATCTCTGAAAACATTGGGTTCATGAACTCTCAGCCTCCTTCTTTCAAGTGAATGTGAAACTACTGAAGAAAAACCTGTTTTTAAGAACAAGGAAGTAAAATACAACACGAGAGAAGAAGACGGTAAGAGTAACTTTAATTTACTTTCATTGATGATTCATTATCTTGCTTTTCAAGTTTCATTATAGTAAAACTATAAATACATCTTTCTTAAAGTATCGCTTAAAACTAGGTGAAAAGTGTGAGTTGTTCAAATTTAAAGAAAGGTATATTTTATTTAACTTAGTGTAAGTTCAACTACTGACCTTTGAATCTGATGAAATAAACATGAAAATTTATAATTGAGGAGGTTTATATTCTCATCTGAGCTTTTATTTTAATTTCATCTGGAATCCTGCTGCTCTGACGATCAGAAGATTTCTTGTGTTAACAACATTAACATTTGTTCATGTTTCCAGAACTTCACTGAGAATCCAGAGATTTATTAAGAGATTTCTGAGTCGATCTCAAACTGATTCAGAGAAAGAGATTCTGTTTTTAAAAGATTCAGAACAAACATCTGAAGAACGAGAGAAAGATGAAGAGGTGAGAGAAACTTCAGCTGATGATCTTCAGGTATTTAAGGATCAGAATAATCAGATTTCTGGATATTTTCATTTCTAGAATGCTGCAGGGCTTCAGTGATCACAGCAGAAACAAACCACCGGATCCTTCTGAGAAACACTCTTCTGTCGAGTCCAGGTCAGATCTCCACATTATTATTGATTCTTTTAATCCCTGAAATCATTTAATCTGTAATTATTTATTTTCATGTTTAATCTTTGTTTCAGTTTGTGTGAGAATGAAGCTCCTGAACCCAGCTGTGTGTCGATGAAGAGTGACGCGTCAATGTTTCATCCTCTTCATTTCAGTTTAGGAGAATGTTCTGCTGATCTGAGGTCATCTCTAGTTACAGCTCAGTAAACAGAAGATAAACTTTCCTTCATTATTGAATATTAAATGTGATTTATCTTTTAATCTACAGTAAAGAGCATTTTATTCCTAAAACAAATCTCTCGAGAAGAAGCTGGAATCTATTTTCAAGGTCAGTGTTTGTGTTTATCTCTGAACATCGAGAAACTAAACCAGTTTCACAAAACCAGTTTATTTGAGGAGAAATAACAGAAAATAAAATATTTATTTCTGAATCAGTTTTTATTGAAGTTTCACTGTTTAAATGTTGATTTCAGGAGATGGAGAACAACATCATCACTGCTCTGAAGAAAGAGCTGAAGGGGTTTCAGAACCTGTTAAATCCAGATCACAGAGAGAATCCTGGAGAAGATCTGAATGAAGATCAGAGAAGAAGCAGAGAGATGTTTCTGAAGATCACACTGCACTTCCTGAAGAAGATGAACCTGAAAGATCTCGCTAACACTCTGCAGAGCAGTAAGATCTCGAGATCCTCAGATTAATAACGAGATGTTTATGTGTTTCCAGATCTTTAGTTTCTGCTGGTGATTTACTGCTTTAAGAGAATCTTTTGCTCCTCAGAACTGATGCATGTGTATCAGCAGAAACTCAAAACTCGACTGAAGAGTAAATTTCAGAGAGTTCATGAAGGAATCTCCAGCCGTTGTGACTCAGCACATCTGAACGAGATCTTCACAGAGCTCTACATCACTGAGGGAGGACGGGGAGAGGTCAATAAAGAACATGAGGTGAGACAGATTGAGACAGTGTCCAGGAGACGGGAGACACAGGAAACATCAATCAGATGCTGCAACATATTTAACCCCTCACCTGGACGAGAGAAGAGCATCAGAACCGTGCTGACGAAAGGAGTCGCTGGGATTGGAAAAACCGTCTCTGTGCAGAAGTTCATCCTGGACTGGACTGAAGGAAAAACGAATGAAGATGTTCATTTCATCTTTCCTCTTCCTTTCCGAGAGCTGAACTTGATCAAGAGAAATATGAGTCTTGAGGAACTTCTGAACCACCTTCACCCAGAAACCAGAGAGTTCAGAAGAACAGACTTCGAGATCTACAAGATCCTGTTCATATTCGATGGTCTGGATGAGTGTCGACTGACCCTGAATTTCCAGAACAATCCGCTCGTGATCGATGCGACAGAATCAGCTTCAGTCGACGTGCTGCTGACCAACCTGATCAAGGGGAATTTACTTCCATCTGCTCTTCTCTGGATCACCTCTCGCCCAGCAGCAGCCAATCAGATCCCTGTGGAGCACATCGACCGGGTCACAGAGGTACGAGGGTTCAACGACCCTCAGAAGGAGGAATATTTGAGGAAGAGGATCAAAGATCAGAGTCTGGCTGAAAGAATCATCTCTCACGTCCGATCCTCAAGAAGCTTGTACATCATGTGTCACATACCGGTCTTCTGCTGGATCGCAGCCACGGTTCTGGAGAGAATTATGGGAAGAGCAGAGGGCGCAGAGATCCCCAAAACTCTGACGCAAATGTTCACACACTTCCTGATCCTTCAGACCAAACTGAAGACTCAGAAGTATGATGGAGAAGGTGGAGCTGAAGCTCTTCCGGCTAGAAACACCATCATGGCTCTAGGAAAACTGGCGTTTGAACAACTGGAGAAAGGGAATCTGATCTTCTATGAGGAGGACCTGAAAGAGAGCGGTGTTGATGTCAGAGAGGTGTCCGTGTGTTCAGGGATCTGTACCCAGATCTTCAGAGAGGAGGATGAGCTGAGACTGGGGAAGGTCTACAGCTTTGTGCATCTGAGTATTCAGGAGTTTCTGGCGGCTTTATTCAAACTGCTGAACTTTTCTGAACAAAACACTGGAGAGAGGAAAGTTCCTTTACACGAGATGATGAGGAACGAAGTGGACAGAGCTTTACAGAGTGAAAGCGGACACTGGGATCTGTTCCTTAGATTCCTTCTAGGTCTCTCACTAGAGTCTAACCAGAGTCTCCTACAAAACCTTCTGAAACCAAGAGCAAGCAGCTCTCGGAGCAACCAGGAGACGACTGAATACATCAAACAGAAGATCAGGGAGAACCCCTCTCCAGAGAAATCCATCAACCTCTTCCACTGCCTGAATGAACTCAACGATTCTTCTCTGGTGCAGGAGGTTCAGAAATACCTGAGTGGAGGAGATTACTGCCGTCTCTCTGGAGAAGAACTGTCTCCTGCTCAGTGGTCAGCTCTGGTGTTTGTTCTTCTGAACTCAGATCAGGAGCTGGATGAGTTTATTCTGAAGAAATATCATCGATCAGAAGAAAGTCTCCTGAAGCTGCTGCCGGTGGTGAAAGAATCTCGAAAAGTCAAGTGAGTGTTTCCTCTCGTTTCTTACGACACAACTCAATAATATTTGTAGAATCTTCAGGAGTTTGTCGTGGAATGTTATTTTTCTCAAATGCTTTTTAATTTCAATAGTTCTTCACTGTAACATTAACATTTGCTGAAGATCCTCTGCTGGAAAATATCATTTATGTTCCCAGTATAATTTTTCTCATGGTCACCATTGAGCTTCTGCAGAGAGGATCCAGAAGATCTTTGAGAGTTTAGCTCTATTCGATTCCCTGAAAGTGAGGAACGTTAATAAATGTTCAGCTGAAGACCAAGAGAGAATGTTCTGCTTCTGTCCCAAAGGTTTCCATGTAACGCTCTTATGTTTCCATGAAGCAAACAAATGTTATCTTATATCTACATCACTTTCATTGTCCAAACAGAAGATTTCAGGGATGTTCTAAATGTTCTGAAAAGGTTCAGGAGTTCATCATCTGTAGAAAGCTTTTAGAGAATATTCGGAATGAACGTCACCTTCTATCTGCTAATAACGTCTATGTGTTAGGGTCACTTTTTATTATTTTCTACTTTATTTCCCCAGTCTTTCTCAATGTGGAATAACAGAGAGAGGTTTTGCTGCTCTGGGATCAGCTCTGAGATCAAACCCCTCACACCTGAGAGAACTGGATCTGGGAGGGAATATTCCTGGAGATTCAGGAGTGAAGGAGCTCTCTGATCTACTGAAGGATCCTCGCTGTCTCCTCGAGAAACTACAGTGAGTTCATTATTGTAATAATTAATATAATATTTACTGTGTGAGAGAGAAGGAGAGAGAGAGAGATAACTATAAATCTTTTATTGATGGTTTATAGGGATCTATATAATGCACTTAATAACAATAATATCGTGTTTTATTGAGGCTTTAGTAAAACATTTATAAACTAAGCTTTTAACTTTTTAAAAACCACTTAGTTATTATTTGTAAATGATTCATCTCGCTGACAAAAACCCATTGGGTAAAAACTGAATAATCTTTTATAATATATTATTTAATAAAATGTAATCCATAATAAATTAATAAAAAGACCATTTTTATAAATGAATAAATTTCAACATTGAAAAACTAAAAATTAAAAGCATCATCTGTCTTTTCTAATATATATGTAGTGCACCCGGAAGCCACTTTCACCCTCTGGCGCCGGGTCACTCCAGCACTATTGCTCTGGTGATGACCCGGAAGAAACCGCTCCGGCCATTCCCTGCTCCGGTCGAGGATGTTCCTGGAGAAACAACACATCAATGCGCTTCATTCTCCCGAGTTCATACACCTTTACTCTCTTCTCAGCCTTCAGTGAGGCGATGGTAAAAGTGTTCAAGAGAAAAGTAAATAAAACACGTAAAAACAACGAGGAGAAGCCTGCACTGACTCTAAACATGTTTATAAATTCATTTCTTTGCTCACATTAATCAGTGTTTTTTTATCTGAAAATCTCTTGTTGATTAAAAGCAGCCTCATCTTTCTTCCTCAAGAAGAACTTTAGAAACTTAATGAAACCAATGGCATCAGGGAAAACATCTGTTGCTTTCTTCACCGGGTTTTTCTCATTATTGTAACAAAACCTTGAATCTGTTTCGCTGAGGGTTTCTCTCTGTGAAGAAATGTTCATGTCTGATGAACCTAGATCTAGATCCTCCCCTTCACTGTCCTCCTGCTCTACTCCAGTTTCCAGTAACTCCTCTTTTTCTCACTAAAGTTCTTTTTCTACATCGTCATCAAGTCCATTTGCTTTTCTTTTATTCTGCTCGAGTTCCTCACTTCCTGCTGCCGTTTCCATCCTGTGTTTCTGTTACGATGCTCTCTTTAAAACTAGCTGCTCCCTCCCTTCATCCAAAAAGCTGATCTATCGCTCCTGTGCCCACCATGACACCCACCACTAACACCACATCCTCCACTGAGCATGGGAAGCCTGCGGAGATCTTCACCCGCACAAACAACCCCTATGTACAACCCACACCCATAAAAACCATCCACCCTTCATCCACCCTTCAAACAACTCCAGAAATCACTTTATAGAGAAATAAAGAGAGAAAAGTTTGAAAACTCGCAAACATTCAGGAAATGTGACTCCGAAAGAGAATGTTCAACAATATTCTTTACAATAGAGTAACGAGGAAGAAAAAATATAAAGTAAAATTGTACTCAATTAAAATTTGAATCATTTTTTAATGTATTTTAAAACAAAAGTGATCCTTTATTTCCTGCTGCTGGGTTTAGAGAAACACGTCGTTCCAAACATTAATTACAGCAGAGAATATTAATGAATCTTTTCTCTTTGTCTGAAGGCTGGGGAGGTGCAGGATTAAAGAGAAAGGTTTTGCTGCTCTGGGATCAGCTCTGAGATCAAACCCCTCACACCTGAGAGAACTGGATCTGAGCGGGAATAATCCTGGAGATTCAGGAGTGAAGGAGCTCTCTGATCTACTGAAGGATCCACATGAAGGATCCACAAAATAAACTGCAGGAATTATTGTAAGTTTTTCTTGTTATTTAACAAATATTGAGCAAAGTAACTGTGATTTTTCTTCCTCTTTATTCAGGATTTAACATCAGACTCTGATTCCAAGAGCTTCAGCTGCTGAACAAACAGAGGATTCCTGAAGAAGCTCATCTGAAGCCTCCAGAGCAAACTTTTATTATAAACGTTTCACAGAATAAATGATGAAGCAACACAAAACTTGATAAAATCACGCTCTGAAGTAGATCATGACACGGGAGTGGATTTTCACTCCTGTCCCATCCCACTCTCAGAGAAAAAAAAATCCCATCCCATCCCAATACTGGACCAGAGTAAAAAAATAAATGCTGTCCTGTCCCACTCCTGTAGAACTGACTCCTGGTCCCATCCCACTCCCATCCAACTCCTGGCAGCTAACAAATACCTGTAGTCTTTTGAAATGGATTCCAGTTTAGTAAAAACATTGGTCACACAGTGACATTGGTCACATTAACCATTTTAGTTAACGAACGCCAAGAAAATCCTGTTTGTGTCATTTTTTTAGCTATTTTTCTTTTCAGAGGAAATAAAACTTTCCAAATCTGCAAATATTTGTTATTTTTATGTTATAAATGCTCAGAACAGTGTGTAATAACAAAAAAGGATTTGAATTTTTTCTTTATAAACAACTATAAATGTACAGCAACAAGATTTTTGTGATTACAGAAATTAACCTCAACCTATTGTGTATCAACTCATAACTTTTTGTCTGAATATGGCTTTCAGTGTCAATTTTACAGATTATTTTATTTACAAAGGTCCGGGTTTGTTTTTTTCAGCTGTGTAATATAGTAGAGTAGTTCCTGTCCAGCTGAAGACAGACCCAGCCTTGCCACAGGGGGTTTCCCCTTCATCAGATAAAAATCTCTATAAATATAAATATATTACATCAGATTAGATTTATCCAAAAGAAACTCTTGTGTTTCTATACAAAAAAATAGCAAAAGATAAAAAATAAATTAATGAAGCAATATGTTGTTGGAATCAAGAGCATGAGCAGTTTTAAAGCAATATTATTTAAAACAAGAAAAACATTGTTGGGAATAAACCCTGTGTATAAAAACTTTTCCCTATTTCACTACTTACTTTCACTGTTTACAAGTGTTTTGGAAATGAGATCTAACACTTTAGTGTGCCAAAAACTGTGGAAGAATGCGAGGAAATAAGAAAAAATAGACGCACTGACGAATGTGGAAGAAGAATCAGGGACAGAACACAGTAAAAACAGTTCAATCTAACACTAATAAACCTATTACTACTACTTAGACAATGTTTATACTATTATATACAGTATAAATATTATATTTACAGTGAAATCTCCGCTAAAACACTGCTAAACTGTTGCTAAAGCGATCACAGGAAATCATCAGTCAGTGCACTCCTGGCGAAAAGTCTTGTTTCTCTTTATTTGTCGCTTGCAAAATTGAAGTGTGATAAATCTTCCTTCAGCTGCGTTTAACAGTTCAGTAAAAGCTTTCACTGCATGCCACACGCCCGGAGGGTATTTCAGTAGTTCCCTTTATAATCAGGGACTAAAACTGTGCACCGGGGCTAAAACTCACACTTTAATTTACTAAACACACAAAATTAAATGATTTTTTTTATATTGTCCATGATGAAATAACCTTAAAATAAAATAAACTAAATATTTTCGCTCAGTGACCTCACACAAAATGTCGATTTGCTCGTCACTGAATGCACCTCATCTTCTTACAGACTGAAGCACTGCATTATGGGATTCGTAGTTTGTGTGTTGTTAGCGCTTCCCATCACCAGGAAATTAATAACGATAATAATAGAACTATTTCTTGCAGGATAGATATACAGCGCCTTGCGAAAGTAATTGCCCCCTTGAACTTTTCAACCTTTTGCCACATTTCAGGCTTCAAACATAAAGATATAAACTGTAATTTTTTTTTCATGAAGTGGAATGAAATTTATTGGATATTTCCAAACTTTAACAAATCAAAAACTGAAAAATTGGGCGTGCAAAATTATTCAGCCCCCTTTCCTTTCAGTGCAGCAAACTCTCTCCAGATGTTCGGTGAGGATCTCTGAATGATCCAATGTTGACCTAAATGACTAATGATGATCAATAGAATCCAGCTGTGTGTAATCAAGTCTCCATGTAAATGCACCTGCTCTGTGATAGTTCCAGAGATCTGTTTATAGCACAGAGAACATCATGAAGAACAAAGAACACACCAGGCAGGTCAGAGATACTGTTGTAGAGCCGTTTAAAACTAGATTCGGATACAAAAAGAAATCCCAAGCTTTAAACATCCCAAGGAGCACTGTGCAAGCGATAATATTGAAATGGAAGGAGTATCAGACCACTGCAAATCTACAAAGACCAGGCCGTCCGTCTAAACTTTCAGCTCAAACAAGGAGAAGATGATCAGAGATGCAGCCAAGAGCCCCAATGATCCCTCTGGAGGAACTGCAGAGATTTACAGCTGAGGTGGGGACAGGGAAGATGATTAAAATTGATTGGAATATATAAAATGCAGGACCTTTCTGGAAGAAAACAGAGATCTGGAGTGTGCAAAAGACCTGAGACTGGAACTGAGATTTGTCTTCCAACAAGAAAACAATACAAAACATAAAGAAAAATCTATGATGAAATTAAAAACAAATCCAGGTCTTCGAACGACCAAGTCAAAGTCCAGACCTGAATCCAATCGAGAATCTGTGGAAAGAGCTAAAATCCTCACTGAGCTCGAGCTGTTCTGCACGGAGAAATGGGCAAAAATTTCATTCTCTCTCAAAACTGATAGAGACAAAGCCCAAGCGACTTACAGCTGTAATTGCAGCAAAAGGTGGCGCTACAAAATATTATCTTAAGGGGGCTGTTTTTTTGCACGGGCAATTTTTCGCTTTTTTATTTGTTAAAAAAAGTTTTAAAAGTCCAATAAATTTCGTTCCACTTCATTTTTTTTGTTGACAGTTTGTTGACATGAGAGTTTCTTCAGGATTTTGATACTGTTTAAAAAGGTCAGGAGGTTCAAGAAATAAATGGTCTCACTAAGGAGAAAACAGTGAGCGAGATGAGTTTTACAGAAGAGGGAGGAAGATGAGAGAGTTCAGTGAAAGCAACTGTCTATCCTTATCTGAACTCTCCTGGTCACTACACAAGTCTCTTTTATTCTTTGCTCGGTCAGCTTGACCTGTCAGTCTGTACTGTCACAAACACTCTTAAATGCAATGGAAAAGAATGAAATGAAGAAACTGGTTTTTCGGTTTCTGAATGTCTGACATAAGTCTGGAATTTTTATCACAACTTTTATCTGTAAAACACTAAATGTGATTATCTTTGTTTATTTAACTACACACGTGATGGTAATAGTTCATATCTGTTGCCATGGTGACAGCTTTCAACGCTCCCCTTTGTAAAAAAACGCAGTGGTTGTACCGTTGCAATACTGATATTAACTTCATATTTAATCACAACCCTGTCAACGATCAACGATAGACTTTGTCAGTTTATATCTTTGGACAGTCAACAGAAGAGAGTGTATTAGCCACTTAGAGAACCGCTAGCGTTCCAGGAACATGGTCCAGATTGAGGATGTAAAGTTGCCTTTTTATTTCAAATAATTAACAACATAAATATTACAAATGAACTTTCTCATTCAAAATAATTAGCATCAGAGAAAGAGTCAGCTCTCGATATCACACAGATCATTTCATTCGGTGTAGTTTCATGACTCGCCAGACAGGTTCATTCCTGCGGATCTCACTCAACAAGTTTCTTCAAGCTTCGTCCTGTCATTTTTAGATTTAACTTTCTCATTTTCTTAAGGAACAGAGCTGTTGAGAGCTATATGGTTTATATCAGCCTCATAACCATGTAAGAAAAACGAATGAAAAGATTGTTTGAAACTGCGCTGAATGAAGAAAGCTGTGGGGTTCGAGTGTGGCTGGTGGGCACAAGAACAGAGGTTATGAGGAGCAGGTTAACAGATGGCCTTTTTGTTTTACTTCTTCAGTTCCACGTTGGCTGTGAGTATATTATGAGAAATTTTCAAACAAGAATGAAAATGTAATCTATTTCAAATTTTCCAGTTGTTCAAAAAAGTTTAATTTTTATTTGTGAATAGAATACAAAAGAAAGTATCTTGAAGACGTAAAAAACTGACTAGATGTTTCATGCTGTTCTTTATAAGAATAACATTCAGGCACAAAAAAGTTTATTTCAGCAATTTTAAGTGACACTTGTATAATGTATACTTTCATTTTGTATAGACTGATATATTTCAAGTATTTCTTTCCTTTTATTGTGATTATCACTGACAACTAAGGAAAAAAAATCAGTACCTCAGGAAAATTGAATATTACTTACAGGGTAAGAAGATTTTTTTATAAGAAACGATTTTTATAAATGTTGGCAAGTGAACAGTATGAACATGAAAAGTGTGAGCATGTAGAGCATTCAAACCGTGCTGAGGCTCCTTTATGAGAGTCCAGGTAGCTCTGATGGTGGCCTCTCTTCTGCATTGTTAGGTCTGGTATATTACATCTTTGTCAGTGAGATTCAAGGAAGACCCAGGTGCGTTTTTTTTTTTTTTCAAACAAGAACAAGAGCTAAACACCTCGAAAGGGAGATAAAAAAACCTAAACAGCCCCGAAGGGAAACTCAGGAACCCAAAATGGATTGAATTCCGGACAGAAGCGCAACGGTGCTTCTCCACGCGCCTCCAGATTCCCAAACAGTCTGTAAAAAATAGAGAGGTGATGCTCAATCAGGAGCCCTTACGACACGGGGATCTCCAGGGAAAAAGGCAAAATCCACAGTTCACACGAGACAACACAGAACAACACGGGGTGAATGAAATAGCACTGCACACATTGTAATCTACTAGATGGAATCTGGGGTATAAGAAGGAGCGGTAATCAAGCGTGCGCAACTGCTAGCGCTAATCGGAGTAATGAGCAGAGTGGGGACGCGGGGTGACAGATTAACAATAACATGGAACAAGATGGCGGTGAGACAGACAGGAAAAAAATGACAAGACCTAACAATCTTCCTCTTCACAATACCTCACTATGGGGTTGAGGTCAGGTTAGTTTGTGCTAAATTAAAAACAGGATAACCATGTCCTTAAACCAGGTACTGCTAGCGTTGACACTGTTTGCAGTTGCCAACAAGATTGAACAAGATTGAACATTGCAGGGAATGAACAAGATGGCGCCGCGGATGGCAGCCTCGGTACATAGCTCTGCAGTGTTTCTGTTTGTTTAGCTTGTTTGTCCTATTATTTGTTTCGCTAACCTCATACGCTACAACCGAGAGGAACTGCTCATCTTTGAGAAGCACTCTGAGAACTTTTTTCCACCGGGTTTTGACTTTTCGGACGTTTTATTGAGCGTTGTAACTAGTGGGGTCGCTACGCTCCTCAGTAAGCGGAGGAGGAGGGGGAAGCGTGCGGGGAAACTCGTGAAGCTTCGGGAGCGCGGATTTCGGACATCGCTGCCGAGTATCCATCTGGCGAATCTGCGCTCTTTACCTAATAAAATGGACGAGATTCATCTGCTTACCTGGAGCAACAAAGACTTTTCAACCTCTGCTGTGCTGTGTTTCATGGAGACCTGGCTCAACAAAGGGATACCGGACGCCGCTCTCAACCTGCCCGGATTTGCGCTGTTCAGAGCGGATCGCGACTTGAGCGCTACGGGAAAATCTCGTGGAGGAGGTACATGCTTCTACATCCATCTGAGATTGTGTACAGATGTAACAGTGATGAAGAAGATCTGCTGTTATGATCTGGAAGTGCTATTTATTACATGCAAGCCCTTC
This sequence comes from Danionella cerebrum, assembly GCA_007224835.1. Classification (NCBI taxonomy): domain Eukaryota; kingdom Metazoa; phylum Chordata; class Actinopteri; order Cypriniformes; family Danionidae; genus Danionella; species Danionella cerebrum. The sequence continues at coordinate 75,762 of SRMA01025931.1, forward strand.
TATTCACCCCGCAAGTTTTCCTCGTATATTCTTGTCAGTGTTTACATCCCGCCACAGGCGCGTGCGAGCGAAGCGCTGCAACAGCTGGCTGACGAGATCATGAATGTGGAGCAGCGTTTTCCAGACTCTGTCTGTGTTATTCTTGGGGACTTCAATAAAGCCAATTTAAGAAAAGAACTGCCGAAATTCCAGCAGCATATAGAGTGCCACACCAGAGAGGGAAAAACTCTGGATCATTGTTACACAACGATCAAGGGTGCCTACCACGCCGTCCCCCACGCAGCTTTAGGACTCTCCGACCACTGCCTGGTCCACCTTATTCCAGCATATAAGCAACAGCTCAAAGCAGCTAAACCTGCAGTGAGAACTGTTAAAAGGTGGACCACTGAGGCAGAGCAGAACCTACAAGCCTGCTTCGACTGCACGGACTGGAGTGTTTTTGAAACTGCTGCTTCAGACCTGGACGAGCTCACAGAATCTGTAACATCCTACATCAGCTTCTGTGAAGAGATGTGCATCCCCACCCGGACTTATGTGACATATAACAATGACAAACCATGGTTCTCTGGAAAACTCAAACAGCTTCGTCAAGCCAAGGGTGCTGCCTACAAGAGTGGAGATTGCGCTTTGTACAAACAGGCCAGAAATACATTGAATAAGGAGATCAGAGCTGCCAAAAGAACATACTCTGAAAAGCTGCAAAAACAGTTTGCAACCAACGACCCTGCTTCAGTGTGGTCAGGCCTAAAGACCATCACAAAGTACAAAGCTCCAGCATCCTCATCAATGGGCAATCAAAACTTGGCTAATGATCTGAATGAGTTTTACTGCAGATTCGAGACAACCCCCGACCGTCTCCCTGAACAGCCATCAACACCTCCAGCACACACCCTCACAAACATCCTCAGCATAGACCATCCTCCCACTCCTCCTCTACAGATCAGCGAGGGGGATGTTTGTCAGCTCTTCAGAAAGCAGAAAAGGAGGAAATCACCAGGTCCTGATGGTGTCTCTCCAACCTGCCTCAGATCCTGTGCTGACCAACTGGCTCCCATCTTCTCTCTGATCTTCAACAGATCACTGGAGCTGTGTGAAGTTCCAGCATGCTTCAAACGCTCCACCATCATCCCCATCCCCAAGAAGCCTAAAATCTCAGGTCTCAATGACTACAGACCAGTGGCCCTGACATCTGTGGTCATGAAGTCATTTGAAAGACTGGTGCTGGGCCATCTGAAGAACATCACTGGACCCCTACTGGACCCCCTGCAGTTTGCCTACCGATCTAACAGGTCTGTGGAGGATGCAGTCAACATGGGGCTGCACTACATCCTGCAACATCTGGATAAGCCAGGGACCTACGTGAGGATCTAGTTTGTGGACTTCAGCTCGGCATTTAATACCATCATTCCATCACTGCTTCGCAACAAACTCTCCCAGCTCTCCGTCCCTGACTCCACCTGCGAGTGGATCACAAGCTTCCTGACAGACAGACAGCAGTCTGTGAGGATGGGGGAATTCACATCATGCACCCGAACCACCAGCACTGGCGCCCCCCAAGGGTGTGTTCTTTCTCCACTTCTCTTCTCTCTCTACACCAACGACTGCACCTCGCACAACTCCTCTGTAAAGCTCCTCAAGTTCGCAGATGACACCACCATCATTGGTCTCATCCAGGATGGTGAGGAGGCTGCGTATAGACAGGAAGTGGAACAGCTGGCTCTCTGGTGCAGTCTAAACAACCTTGAGCTCAACACCCTCAAAACAGTGGAGATGGTAGTGGACTTCAGGAGAAGCCCCCCTGCACACACCCCCCTTACCATCTTGAATACCACCGTGACACCAGTTGAATCATTCAGGTTCCTGGGTACCATCATCTCTCTGGACCTGAAGTGGGGAACACACATCGACTGCATTGTGAAGAAGGCCCAGCAAAGACTGTACTTCCTGCGACAGCTGAAGAAGTTCAATCTTCCACAGTCACTGCTGACCCAATTTTACTCTGCAGTCATCCAGTCTGTTCTCTGCTCCTCCATCATTGTCTGGTTTTGCTCCGCCTCTAAAGCAGACGTCCATAGACTTCAAAGGACTATTCACATGGCTGAGAAGATCATCGGTTCTCCCCTGCCCTCCCTCCAAGACCTGTACACCTCCAGAGTGAGAAAGAGGGCTAACAAAATCACTCTGGACCCCACTCACCCCGGACACCACCTTTTTGAGCTCTTGCCCTCTGGCCGCCGCTTCAGAGCCACCAACACCAGGACTGTACGGCACAAACAGAGCTTCTTTCCTCAAGCTATCCATCTGCTGAACTCTTAGCTCTTTCTCCACTTCTGGACTCTCGCACATTTTATCTACTTGCAGTTTGCAGTAAAGCACACCACACTTTATAAACTCTTACTGTTGTTTGCACTTTATTATTGTATTGTACATTGTTGTTTGCACTGACGGCTCCTTTGTATCAAAAGGAATTCCTTGTGTGTGCACACACACACACATGGCAATAAAGCTACTTCTGATTCTTCTGATTCTGATTCAAATCCTGTTGGAAAATGAAATCTGCATCTCCCTAAAGTTGGTCAGCAGCAGAAAGCATGAAGTGCTTTACATTTCTGATAGAATCTCAGAAAATACAGTGGACCAGCACCAGCAGGAGGTGTCTTCAATATAGAAAACCTTTACACAATATTCTCATTTTCTGAGAGACTGAATTTGGGGTTTTGTTGTCAGTTAAAATCACTAATTGATAGCAAAAAAAAAACACAATTTATCAGTGTGTACAAAAATAATACATTATACAAATTTCACTTTTCGAATGGAATTACTGAAATAAAGTTTTTCTGGAGCACTTACATACTGTGTTACAGCTTATCACACCAGCAGCATCACAGTACCACCAGTTGTTGTCTTTTTATCTGCACCATGAATTGACATAAATTGATTTCCTCGTCTGATTAAGTTGAGAATTAACAATGTGTTCACAGATTCATCTTCAGAGCCGGCACATCACACTGTCTCCATGTATTCTGTGAACATGAAGCATGTGTTAAAATGGAGTCCTCCGCAGGCTTCCTGTTCCACTTTAAACTACACTGTTCAATGATGTGAATGATGGCGCAGAAGAGCGCTTGTGTTTCATCTGTTGCCTTTTGTATAAAATGATAAAACATTGCTTGCACACCGTGACATTTGTTTACCGTTCTTCTCTCATCTTTATCGTATTCGCCAGCAAAGTCGACATGTCTCCGAACCTGACTGAGAGAAATCGCCACTCTGGCCTCGCTAATTAGAGTGAAACACAAGTCCCACCTTCCTCTATCTTTAGCACTCGCTGATTGGATATTCACACAAGGAGCAGCTCAATGATTGGATAATTGCTCCAGAAATGCGTTCACGTCATGTTCACATTGAAAAACAAGAAGTTTGCCAGGTGTTTTGAAATAATAATACACATGTAATTTATTCAAACGTTCTAAAAAAACACTGTGCACAAGAAAGTATTGAACCGAGGACGGTTATTTAAAAGTATATTTTTTTATTTGGAAAATAATACTCTAGTTGATAACACAAGGCATATACAGACCACACTGAAGAGCTGCAATAGAGTAGTCAAGGAGCCCCCCCCCCCCCCAAAACCCCCTTGATCTAATACGTCAACCTGTGAGCCAGAATGAAATCTGATCTCTTTTGAGGGCATGTATATGCGCTCGCTGGGGTTGTGACACACCCTCTCTTGGTCTGCACATCTGTATACAGGCAGCCTTGTAAAGACTGTGTGACTCCTCCTTTTGAAGTTTTCCACACTCAGCATTGAGCTTTTTTTATTTGCATGTTAGTGCTCTCAAAAAATAAGTTTTTAAAGTTGAGAGTGTCACTGGTTTTCAAACTGGCATCAAAGAGTATTCCACCAGTCAGGACATAAATGAGAAAGTGGCAGTTGAAAGACACTCCAGCCACACAAGACGTAGTATTGCCATGCATTAGAAGGATTGCAGGGGCCCCTGCCTCAACAGATGGCATTACCTAATGTTAGTCAAGGCACCTCTGCCTACAACATCTTTCTAATCCTCAGAGGAAATGCCTCCTCAAGCCATCACTCACTGGATCTGCAGGATTTCAATTCAGTGACTCGGTCAAAGGTACAAAGCTCTGTCAGTTTAGGAAGTTACTGTCATTTTCTTGACAACAGTCAGTACTTGCAGAACCAGTTGTAATTTCCACGATGTTAAGAAACCAAATGTCAAATCGCCTTAAAGGAAATGAATCAATAAAATATGCCAAAGTCAACCGTTCGCACATGAACTTACTGAAGTTTTCACAGGACACACTCTTTATGAAGACTAAATCCGCACCTAAATATTTAGTTTTTCTTAAAGGATTGAATCTTCTTAAAAATTTAACAGATATTCAAAGTCAGTGAAATGAACGCACACCTGAAAACAACACGATGAGCAGCATACTTGCATAATATCCTCGCACTCGCTGGCTTCTAAGGAATGGGGAATTTCCACATCACTTTTTTTTACTAATCTGACAAGATGATTTAGAAGCCAATTTGTACCCCTTCAGGAACATTTGTTTTTAGCTTTCATACTTTCATATGTGCGAGTCTGCATTTTAAATTATTTATCTCCTCTGAAAACTTTCTTTTTTTCACAGAATGCCCTCGTAATGTAGCAGAACTAAACATAACTGGTTTCAATAATTCTCATCCATTACTCAGGCTGAACGATACATGGTTTTCTTTTTCAAACAGACATTTGTTTCTATAAATTCATGTTTATTTTTTACTGTTCATGCTTTTAAATTAATTGGACCTTAAAATGTTAGTTTGTTCCATTCTGATTATGTGGAGCTGATGTAAACACAATAAAATGTTTTTTTTCCCAGTGTTTATGTTGAAGTACAGCATCCACTCAATGTACAATTTAAAAAATATATAAAATTGGCCTCAATGGCTGTAATTCCATGAAAACACAAGTAATATCATAAAAAAATAACCTGTATGCTTATCATTAAAGACTAACCCAAATGATTAATAAAACATAAAATTATCTTGATGCCTTCCTGGTATGCATTATTTAATATTCCAGGTTCATATTAAAACTTGTGATTATTTTTGTTAGTTTACAAATTAATTTGAATAACATTGGGGTGACAGAGGATGACACTGTGGCCTTTCAGTAAGAACGTCACTGGTTCTTGGACTGTTCTCACCGCAGCCCTAGAAAAGCAGGCATTACATCAGGAAGCTGATAAAAAGATGACACTTCATCACGCTGTGAATGGTATACTTTTATAACTACCTCAAATTATATCCGCTACCACAACCCCCTGAGAACTCTGATATCCCCCCAACATTCCGTACCACTGAACTACACAAAATGACTAATAACACTTTAAACTCAATCGTATCCTGCAGATCACCCGCTTCTTTCCTTTCGGGGTCACAGGGGTCTGCTGGTGCCTCTCCAGAGCACATTACTTTTCTACTATTTCAATGACGGTTTGTGTCATGTCACATTTGCAATTCATGTTTACATTTCTTAATCGACCACAAAATTAACTTTATTTGCACGGAGCGAATGACGAGACAGAATGAAAACAAGTTCAAATGCAATAGGAACAAGGCTTTATAAAAAATGAAATGAGATAAAAGTACGGACAAATACATTAATTTTGACGCGTATGCCAAACATTCACATACACTTGTATCTCATAACAGTTTGTACACTAGAAATAATCCAGACCCCAGTAAATAACCCATCTCTTGATTCTTCATGTAGAGAGTACGAGTTACTGAAGCGGAATGGATCCTGGGTGGAGGCATACGAGTGCCAGGAGATCCCAGAGAACACTTGTGACCTCACGCATGACCTGTCATCTAACTCAAACTACTCCATTCGTGTACAAACCCACTGTGATGGTCAGAAGTTATGGACACCACTACCAGAGACTTTCAATCGAAGAAACAGTTGAGCAAATTTAATGTCAATTTCAGAAATGGTTTATTTTTGTTAAAAGGAAAACAAAAATGCTTTCCAGTTATCTGAAGCAACTTATGGCATTAACAATTCAAAGTGGTTGTATCAAACAAACGTTTCTGTTTATTTTGTTGTGCAGCAGTGTTGCTGGCTCTGAAGCTCACTGTGAATTTGCAGATGGATATGATTCTAGTCGGGATCAGTACGACTCTTTCAGATCCAATTGTTAAGCTTCAAATCTGGAAGGAAGACGACGAAGAAAATGTAAGAATCTTTTCATACTTTTTTTTTCTTTTTTAAAATGTTAACAATTCCAACAGGCTGAAGAAACAGATCACAGATAAACTATTAGCTCCGCCCATTTCACATCTTGAAATTTATTTTACCGTGTGAAATCGGAGGTGTGGCATGAGAGATCACTCAAATGCGTGAGTCTTACGTTCAATGTTTGTGAGAGTTGGCAGCTCTGCAGTTTCACTTGTGAGTATGATTGCGGAAACACAGTTGCGGCTACCGTAGGCCAAAGGCATTGTGGGAAATGTCGTTTTTTTAGTTTTTTTTTTAAGACACTCAAAACTTTTAAGTTCTCCCTAAAGGGTCATGGCGGTAGGAGAAATTACCCTTTAGGGGCTCCATAGGCTCTATAGTTTTTTCGCCCAGCCTTATTTTTTTCCAACCTTGATAGATTTTCCTTCTCCTACCATCACCCCATATCTCCTAGCATATGACCCTTTAGGGCAGGGGTGGGCAAAGTCATTCCTGGAGGGCTGGTGTCCCTACTAATTAAGCTCTTCTTGGTTTGTTTGTACTGAAACAGGGCTGGAACAAAAACCAGGAGGGACACCAGCTCTCCAGGAATGACTTTGCCCCTGCTTTAAGGGCTCTATAAGTATTAATATGTGACTGCACTGAGTTTCTTTTCTTTTATCCGGCCACATAAGGGTCACTTTGATTTATTTTTCCAGACAAAGAGAGACCTAATACTAAGTGCATGGAAGTAACTTGAAATCGTTGTAAGTGTTCTAAACACGATAGTACGTTCAGGGGGGTGTGTGGGAACCTTGTCTCACCGTTTTGGCTTCTGGCTCATCCAGAGGATGGAATAGGCCTCACGCCTTACGTCCTTTATAGTCCATGGCTGGGATGATTGTCCATGTGTGCCCAATAGAAACAAGGCAGTGAGCCAGGCATGGAAGAAAACACGCAATGGCAATGCTGCTGTGACATTCACTCATTCGATGTCCCGCCTGAGAGCCGCATAATCTACCGTGATAGGTGGTTTTGTTCAGCTCCGCACAAAACACTGTGAAGTTCCATTTGCATCAAACACGCTGGCCGCACAAATATTAACCCTTAATATTAAAATGGGTTCCACAAATATCGTTCCGCGGGCCGCACTAAATGGCCTGCAGGCTGCGAGTTTGAGACAACTGCTCTACACCCAGTCTCCACCGGGTGGGTAAATGCTGCCCATCCTGCCTCTTTGCGTTTTGCTGCCAGCTCCGTGTACTTGAACCTGTTTAGATCATGTGCAGCTGGTACACCCTCTTCCCACGCTTGCAGTTAAGTGTTTGTATCTACTCTGCTCTTCTCCAGATGCTTTGCTTCTAGATTTTGGTGATGCCGCTGTCTGAGACATTGTTTTTTTCAAACAAAAAAGTTAAAAAGCTACTTTAAAAATTTGAGCAACAATACGTCCCCACCTCTCTACCAAGCATGTCCATGTATACACTAATTATAATAATGTGTATAAGTACTGTGTGTTGGAGATCTGTTCTGACCAGCACTGATGTCTTTCCAGATCTTAATTCATGTGATGAGAGCTCCTCCCTATCAAAAATCCATCACTGCTAATCGAATAGGAGAAAGGATGTGCTTCAGGGCAGAAGCGCTGATAGAAACCATTAACCGGAGCTGCAGCACTGACGTGCAGTGTGTCCACATTCCTTGTGAGTTACCACTCGTAAATACTGTGCCTTGACTAAAGCCCTCTACACACTTTCTCACAGACCCATGATGTCAGCAGGGTGCTCTTCGTCTACGTTGAGGAAACAATAAAATGACACTCCCTGCCTTAAGATGGCGTTTGCAGTACAACAGATGCTCACTGCGCCAAACGGGGAAACAGGAAAAGAAGACGAAGACAGAGAAGTTTATACTGTTGGTGCCTGATCAAAGGGAGCTCTTTGACGGCGTTTTTGTGACGTTTCCTGTAAGAAGTCGCTATGAAAATGTTGGATGTGTGCCATCGAACGGTTCTTTTACGTGCTACTCAGCTTTCATTGGTCTTTCTCCTTTCCGAACTGATTCAATATGGCACTCCAAAACTCTTTTGTTCTTTGGCACCACTCGTTCGGTCCGATGTGTGATGTCCCGTTGGAGCCCATGGTTTAAGTCCGAGGCACATTTTCGCACAAAACTTTGCAACTAAAATCTGGTCTGTGTGTACTGGCCTTTATGCTGCAGTCAGGGATCTCTAACTCTCAGTGATGGGCCACTAATGGAAGTTGCTTTTACAGTTTCATTCATTTCAGAGAATTTCATTAGAAGATTAGGTTTTTAGTTAAATTATTTATTAGCTTCTTTGTCAGTTCCATCTGTTTGTAAATCTGACAGTCAGTGCCTCATCAGTCGTGAACCTCACTCCACGTCAATGTCCAGTAGTGTTAATTAGTAAAATAAACCTTTTTTTTTCTCCTCAGATCAAATGACAGTTCTGCCAGTGGTTGTGAGCGTTTCTGTTATACTGGTTGCTCTGACTATAGTCTGTGAACTGGATGGTCTATGAGCCATTTCAGTTCACAGATCAAATGCATTTGTCACAAGGAAGCGATTCCCAATGCACTGGTAAGCTTTAAACCAGTTCATTTCAGTTTTTATGCTTGTGCTTTTAATCACAGTGCCTTTTAAACACAAAAAACAGCATTTATCTGTATGTCAGGAATGTCTGAAGTGGGCTCAGAACTGGACGCTTTGGTGTAGGGCATTGTGATGAAATTTCTGAACAATGGCGGTAGTAATTACAGTTATTTTAACATTAATTTTACTTCTTTAGAAATGCCTCCAAGCTTTTAATTGTGAGAAAGTGTGTCTGGGTAGAGATTGATGATAGACATTCGGATATATCTGACTTGGTCATTCAGTTGCTAGGGTTGCATATCTTACAGGGATAGACGATTTGATTTGTATCTAGATACACAAGTTACAATAAATATCAATGTAAAATTCTTTTTAACACATTAAGCTCAAAATAAAGTCTGGCTGAATCAGTGAAACTTAAAAAGGTAAGTAAACTGTACAATACTCCAGCCAGAGTATCAAGTTCCTTAACACCCCAAATGGAAATGCGCAATATTTCAGCCTGAGCATAACATTAGGGAAAAAAATGAGAAGACTAAGCACCAAATGCAAAGCATTCCAAACAAGCACTCACACAGACAGAGTAAAAACATCCCACAAAGTAACTTTCTAACTAATCAATTTCCTCCTGCTTTACTCTAAGAAAACAATTACACAAAGAATCCGAGGCAAACTAAACGTGTATTTGTAGTTATTAGTGACAGAGAAGGAGGGATACCCCAGGCATTTTAACAAAACCAACCAAATCCAAGTCACATGATCCTCGATTAACGGCTCCATAACTGGTTCATCTAAAAATTAACGAGTGGAAATTAATACCTAACATTTTCTCTTACTTTTTCCAGCTTGATGACTGGCCCAAAAGGCCTCCTGTCCTTCAATCATCTTCACCGGAGCCCACAGAACCGATTCTTCTTCTCCCAGCTGAGATTCAGTGCAGAACAATGCAGCAGACAGATATAAACGTAACACGTGATTATTTGTTAAGTCAGACTATCTAGAGTAAGAATCTAACTCATATGACACGTGAGAAAAACGCCTTGAATGTAATGGGTGTGAAAAGATGAAAGTGTTTCAATCAAACCTTTGTGGTGTTTTAAACGTCCCACAACAGATAAATCCATGTTAAAGTTCTTAGAAACACTGGAGGAATAACATGTTCATATTATTCATTCTGTATAGATAAAACTTGCAGAAAAAATGTGTTTTCTTTTTGTCCTATGGACTTGTTGAAGTCACACATTCACATAAATATAAACCCTGTGTACTAGCTCTGCTTTTATATGACCTACTTTTTTGCTTCGAGATGCGAAGACAAATTTGAGATAAAAACAAACACAAGCAGTTCTGCTGTACTCGGGGTACCACTTGCATGCAAATTTATGCGTTTTAACACATGCACGAAAAAAACTCAATGATTGGATTGTTTGTCGTGCATATTAGCAAAGTGATCCCCCAACCCCCGGGCCGCGGACTGGCACTGGGCCGTAGGTCATTTGGTACCGGGTCGCACACCGGGTCGCACATTTTCATTATTTTTGTTTGATTTATTATTCAAGACCATTCTTTTTAATTAATGGTTATGCTCTAGCAAAGGGAAGGATTTTGGCGCTCTTCGAGAACTGATTCTTTTGGAAGAATTCAAGCAATGTTTGCCGAACGCATCGTTGTTTATTTAAATGAACAAAAAGTTGGCTCGATTTCACAAGCTGCTGTCACTTCTGATGAGTTTGCGTTGACGCATACGAATGTATTTATGCCATGTTGAGTGTCAGTGTCAGTCCTTTGTACTCTGCGTCGCCGGCACCACTGATGAGACCAACAATCACAGTGTCATCCGAGAACTTGTGCAGCACACAGCCGTCAGTGTTGTGTCTGAACTCTGACGTGTAGAGGGTGAAGAGGAAGGGGGCCAGGACAGTCCCCTGAGGGGCACCCGGCTACAGGTAAGCAGGTCTGTCACACAGTTCTGGGCTCTCACAAACTGTGGTCGGTTGGTGAGGTAGTCCCTGATCCACTAGTCCACAAGTTCTAGCGTTGGCACACGATCATCAACTGGCCGGGCATCTAAGTATACGAAAGACATACAAATATATTCTCTAGCATTTCTTCTGGCCTGGTTTGAGAACTGATGTGTCGCAGTACTTTTAAACATGTTCCACATGTCAAATGGTGGGAAAACCTAATCAAATTATTCCACCTGCACCCCTGAACCCAATTCAGAGTGTGGGGGAGCCTTTTGAACATGTGCTCATTGACTGTGTTGGTCCTTTACCAAGAACCAGGAATGGACATTAGTTTTAAGGGACGTCTTCATAAGACTTGGACTACAGCTAGATACCCTTGGGGGTCCCCAGGGGCACTAGGGCACTAAGCGGATGGACAAACCTTTTTAATTGGCTGCAAATGGCCAAAGGGTGGTCCAATCACACTTTTTGACTCTATAATAAGTCAGAGGTGGTCATGTACCAGTGCTGACTATACTGACCTTAGTGGCATTGTGACCCCATTACTGGTCATTTGGTGTTCTTTTTGGAAAATACCACAAGGCAAAGACCCACCTTTGGGGGTCCCCAGGGGCACTAGGGCCATCTGTTACACCAAGAAACAGCACCCCTGTATCCATTCCAGCCAACCAGAATGAAATCCCACTCGTGGCCTAATAGGACACTGTTGGACTGCTCCCACTCCCAACTTAATGGGCAAGTGGATGGACTAATTAAAGTATTGACTCTTTTTACTTTTTTTATCTGAGTTTCAAGTCTATTGACTAGAATTCCACCCCAAATCCAATGAGCTTGGATTGAGGTTTCTATCTCTTTTCCCTGATTTTATATGAATTTTTAAAGGTGTAAAATGACAGATTAACAAATTTTCAACGCCATTACTAACAACATTTCACCCTACTAGGTAAGGTACTTGGTAAAAACGCTCAAGTTAGATTTTTACGAGTTCAAGGGGCTCTAATTAAGGCTAGGAAGGTGCTAGAGTGGTCATTGAAGGCTGAATTTTTTTGAAGGACCTCAGGAGTCTGATTCTGGAGTATTGAGTTGTTTGTAGATGGTTTCAGGCCTTGAGGGCCCGAACCATTTGATACTTTAATGAAATCACATTGAAATATTATATGAGATGGGCTCTTGTAGGCCCTAGGAAGGTTTTAGCTGGTTAATGAGGGCGTATTATGAGCCCCTTAGAGCCCTGATAGTATATCCAGAATTTGGTGATGATAGAATGAAGCATTGATTTTATATGATTTTTTTTAAAGGTGTGGAAGCCACTTAGGCAAAAACGCCCAAGTGAGATTTTAAGAGTTCAAACGGCTCTAACTTAGGCTAGGAAGGGGCTAGAGAGGTCAATGAGGGCTCTTTTTTTTCCGGAAGGACCTCAGGAACCTGAATCTAGAGTATTGAGTTGTTTGGAGAAAGTTTCAGGTTGTGAGGGCCCGAACGATGCGAAAACGCATTGATAAACGGTATGAGATGGGCTCCGGTAGGCCATTTGAATGTCCCAGCCTAATCATTGAGGGCTTATATTGTGCCCCTTAGAGCCCCGATACTGTATCCAGAGTATGGTGATAATCCAATAAACCATTGATTTTATATGAATTTTTAACCAGTTTAACCTCTTAAGCCCTAAGGCCTATTTTCCGAAAATCCTATACCTTCACTTTATAAGGCATTTCTCAGCTTTTACAAGGTCTAAACTGCAAATCTTGGTATCAAAATGAAGATGGGTTCTTGGGGAGTGGTGTGGATGAGTTAATTTGACAGTCAAGAACACTGGGTAAGAGTAAATGACGTTGAATTGGCCAAAAAATTAACAAGCAAATAAACACAATCAATTGTAACCACTACATGTGAAGGACATCTGTAGCAAGTTTGGTGTCCATACTACAAGAAACTAATATTCTGTACAGGTTTTGATTGAACAAAGTTCAGGCGTAATCCATGTTGGCACAGTTTGGCACAATTTAGCACAATAATTGAAATATGGAAAAAATCTTGTCTAAAGCTTCCGCTACATCTTCTTTTCTTGCTTACGGGACATGATTTCAGTTAAAAACCCCTAAAGAAATGCTGTAAAAGGGGTGTTAATGCCCCTTTGCACTGTCTCCATGTGCCATGCGTAAGCTTCTGTTCATTCCGCATCCAACCTTGTAACTTCCCCGTGTAACCCACCCCTCGACCGTCTGTCCAATCCGGGAGCTCTATATCTTGTTGGAAAGCTTTGAATCTGTAGAATCCAATGATATCCACCATTTTGAGACGGACAGGATCCCCGACGAATCACAGGACACGGAGCGTGGAGAGGACTGCTTTCACACACAGAAAGTGTTTCCATATTTGGTCATGTTATTCTTAGAAAAGAGATGGAGAAGAGACCCAAAATGGAGTTTTCGCAAAGTTATTGGCCGGATATAATAACAAATGGACTTTTATTGCTATGGAAATAACTTTTTGTTGAAAAAAACGGCAAAGGTAAGACAAGATTTATATGCTTGCTTTGTTTTTGCTGGCATTTTTTTCGGGGAACTTTTGCTCCCTGCTCTGAAATACTTTGCGCCATGTAAATGAGTTACATATCACTGGATTCAGCTGGTTGTTAGCTTTCATTTGATGCCATGGTTTTAGGTGTTTGCGTTTATATTGTGGATACATATTGCACATAAACAAAAACTTGGTCATGAATTATACTCCGAACATGTTGTTGTTTTTTTACATGGCGTTAGAGCTGTGGTTAACGGATATGAAATTGAATTAGATATGTTTTTATAGGAGAATCTGCTGAGCACAACGGTATTTAATATGTATGGGTCACTCTCAGGGTTAGTGAGCTATGAGCGGAAATGTAATGCACAAAGAGGCAAGTCCCCGGTACCGGGGACTCTCGGGTTTAAAAGTGTTTATTGTGACAACGAAAAAATGAAATAAAATATTTCCCATGGACTTAGACAAATGGAAATAGACTGTGTTGAGTAGAATTTCACCCCGATTCTAATACCTGTGGAATTTCTATCACCTTTCCCGGATTTTATTAGATTTTTTTTTTTTGACATGTAAAAATGAGTTGGGACACCCCTCCATGTTGCGTGCCCGACCTTCTAGTCACTTGAGCTTGTAATATGCTTTCAAGGGACACATTGAGGTATGAAATACGGAATGTTGGGCCGGGCCCCTCCCACCCTCAGGGCCAAGGTGTGCATGTTCCCATGCATTTGTATTGGCAGGATGAGGATTCGGGGTCAAAATGGCCTTCAAAAAGTCCAAACCCTCTGAAATTCACTTCGCCGTATCGACAGAGTGCCCCAAGACGGACTGTGCGATTTCTAAACGACCGGACAACGTTTATTCTATCTACCCTTTATTGCTTTATTTCCTATGACCCACAAGTCAATTTGCCCTTCGTTGTCATATCAGTCAGTTTCCAGATTAAATGTGTCTTCTGCAATGACTAAAAGGTAACATAACATTTGTATAATTAACCAAGGGCTCGAAGGGTTTAAAGCAGGGGTGTCAATGTCAATTCCTGAAGGGCCGCAGCCCTGCACAGTATACTTCCAACCCTGCTCAGAAAGACATAGACCAGAAGTTTACAAACAGCCTAAAGGACCTAACGAGCTGCATCAGGGGGGTATTCCAGAAAGCAGGTTATGTGACATACCTGGGTATGTTTAAGGATAAGTTCGTGGATAACCTCAACTTTCGGTTCCAAAAACGGAGGTAACTTTCTGGGTATGTATGTAACCATAGCAACTGACTCTCTGAAGATAACCTGCTCGGGAGCAGGTTATGTTTCAGTGTAACTTCGTTTCAGAAGGTTGGTGAGCATGGCGTGCCCTTTTGATAAGGATCCTGTGGACGTAGAAGCACAAATTATACGAGGTTTTTTTTTCGTCGGGGGAGGGTTATAAGACCGCGTATTGATGTGTTTGCATACCCTAATGAATATTTGAAAGAGCGTTATCGTTTTTCAAAAGATTAGTTAGTTTATTTAACACGTCTTTTAAAACCGCATATCGCGAATGTGACAAACCGCGGTTCTGCGCTTAGCACAGAAACATTCTGTGCATAGCACTTAGGTTTTTTGCGTCTGGACATTTTTTGTACAGTGTGGGCGATTCAGAGCATGTGGGAAAGGCAACTGTGTGTAGAGCCGTTCGTACAGTATGTCTGGCACTTAAACAGTTCTTACCCACGTTTGTACAGTTCCCTGGCCATAAACCTCTGCTTGTTATTAAAGACGAATTCCACAGAGTGGCAGGTTTGTCCTTTGTAGTAAAATCTATGACGCATATTTAATATTTAGTCATATTATGTATATCTATACATGTATTAATTATTTTCGTAGTGATATAACATATTCAAAAGGCTGTATGAGTCATACTTCATTATTTTGTATTATAATAAAACGGGAGCCAATACCAAATTTGTAATTTAATACACTCACGCATTTACTCTGTCCGTTATTTTTTGCCAAGCCAACTCTCTTGCTTTAGCTGATGCAGCTGTATTGCTTCTTTTTAATATTATTGGCTTAAACTCCTCATAAGCGTGCATTAAAACCTTCAACTCCGCCTCTGTGAAATACGCCGCTCTCTTTTTTTCGCTTTGACTTTCCATGGTGACTCGTGAAATCGGCGATCCATTGAAAATGTCTTTATATATGCACCGTGCACGCGCATTAACTCTGGGTAACCAGTTGGAGGTTGATTAAACTTACTCTTCTCAGGTGTTTTGGAACCGACATACTCATGGTATGCCTGTTTGGGGTAAATCAACCCAGAGGTTATGATTTATCATATGGTAAGTTAACCAAGCTTTCTGGAATACCCCCCTGGTGTGTTTAGTTGAGGTTCGCAGGGACTGTTGAGGGTTCAGAGGGCTGTGGCCCTCCAGGAACTGAGTTTGACACCCGTGGTTTAAAGGTTTTAAAATCCGTGGAGGTAGAGTTAACCCAGACAGATTTAATATTTCTATGTGATTTTAAGATTACGTCTAGATTTTCTAAACAGAATCACTAAGAAGAAGCTTTTCTGAATATCTGATAACAGTTCAGTCATTGAGTCCTCTGGCTCCTGCATGTGGGACATTTAAAACAATGAAGCACATGACCAGGATGTCTGATCATGTGTTAAAACTTAGAGATATATCTTTAATAACTATAGAAGAAACTTCTACATAGACAACATATCGTTATTAATTGGGTGAGGAATGGAGGATGGGATTGTAAATAAAGAGGCTTACTCTCCTTGTAAAGGGCATCAATGGTTGTCTTCTGTCACAGCAGGAGTATTCCTCAACATTGTGTGGCTAAGTAAAACAAGCGGAGACAATGTCGAGCGCTCAGGAAACCTTTGTTTTGAGTTGATTTGTATGTTTTAATGTTCTGATTCATTGATAATTAAACTATTTCTGTCCCTTTTGAACTGAGTTTATATTATACAAAATTTCACAGTGTTGAAGACTGAAAGAAAAAACAATTAACCAGTTGAAGAGCTCCCGAGTTTCACCAAAATAAATCTCTGAAAACATTGGGTTCATGAACTCTCAGCCTCCTTCTTTCAAGTGAATGTGAAACTACTGAAGAAAAACCAGTTTTTTTAAGAACAAGGAAGTAAAATACAACACGAGAGAAGAAGACGGTAAGAGTAACTTTGATTTACTTTCATTGATCATTCATTTTCTTGTTTTTCGAGTTTCATTTTAGTAACACTCAATTCTAAAGTTCAATACATCTTTCTTAAAGTTTCGTATAAAACTAGGTGAAAAGTGTGAGGTGTTCAAATTTAAAGAAAGGTATATTTTATTTAACCTAGTGTAAGTTCAACTACTGACCTTTGAATCTAATGAAATAAACAAGAAAATCTATTATTGAGGAGGTTTATATCTGAGCTTTATTTTAATTTCATCTGGAATCCTGCTGCTCTGACGATCAGAAGATTTCTTGTGTTAACAACATTAACATTTGTTCATGTCTCCAGAACTTCACGGAGAATCCAGAGATTTATTAAGAGATTTCTGAGTCGATCTCAAACTGATTCAGAGAAAGAGATTCTGTTTTTAAAAGATTCAGAACAAACATCTGAAGAACGGGAGAAAGATGAAGAGGTGAGAGAAACTTCAGCTGATGATCTTCAGGTATTTAAGGATCAGAATAATCAGATTTGTGGATATTTTCATTTCTAGAATGCTGCAGTTCTTCAGTGATCACAGCAGAAATAAACCACCGGATCCTTCTGAGAAACACTCTTCTGTCGAGTCCAGGTCAGATCTCCACATTATTATTGATTCTTTTAATCCCTGAAATCATTTAATCTGTAATTATTTATTTTCATGTTTAATCTTTGTTTCAGTTTGTGTGAGAATGAAGCTCCTGAACCCAGCTGTGTGTCGATGAAGAGTGACGGTCAATGTCTTCCTCCTAATTTCAGTTTAGGAGAATCTTCTGCTGATCTGAGGTCATCTCTAGTTACAGCTCAGTAAACAGAAGATAAACTTTCCTTCATTATTGAATATTAAATGTGATTTATCTTTTAATCTACAGTAAAGAGAATTGTATTCCTAAAACAAATCTCTCCGAGAACAAGCTGGAATCTGTTTTCAAGGTCAGTGTTTAGTTTTTCAATGTTTAGAGATAAACACAAACCAGATTTCACAAAATGTTTTATTTAACCTTATTTTACCTCAAGCTTTACTTTTTCACACAACTCGTCTAAATCACGTTTATAAAAGAACACAGTCAGAGACTCGTGGGGGATTCTGATGAATTATGAAAAATGTTCCTGATCTGAGAACAACAAGAACAATCACCTCATTAAAATATAAAAGCAAATATTT
Organism: Danionella cerebrum; assembly: GCA_007224835.1. NCBI lineage: Eukaryota > Metazoa > Chordata > Actinopteri > Cypriniformes > Danionidae > Danionella > Danionella cerebrum. The sequence goes on from SRMA01025931.1 coordinate 93,439, forward strand.
AATATTTTACAACAAAACCGTCACCATCCAGGCCAACCACAAACCATGGATGACAGGGGAGGTCCACAAGCTGCCCGGAATGTCGCCTTCAGAACTGGACATGAGGCGAGCCTGAAGACAGCAAGGGCGAAACCTGTCCGTTGGCATTAGAGAGGCAAAAAGGCTGCACTCTAGGGCAACTGCTCTTCGTTTCAAAGACAGCAGAGACACACGGAATCTATAGCGAGGCATACAGACCATCACAGACTACAAGCCCCCACCTCAGACCTGTGACAACTTCATCTTTCTGCTGAAAGAGCTTAATACATTTTTTGCTTGTTTTGAAGTGGAAAACAGCACCTCTGCACAAAAGTCTCCTCCCTCTCCTGGTGACAAGGTGCTGACTCTGTTTCCAGACAGTGTGAGGAGATCCCTCAGCAGGATCAATGCCCGGAAAGCTCCGGGCCCCGACAACATTCCTGGTTGTGCACTGAGAGACTGTGCAGCGGAACTCACTGATGACATCTTCAATACCTCTCTCAACCAGGTTGTCGTCCCGACATGTTTTAAATCAACCACCATCATCCCGGTCCCAAAAAAGCTATCCCCCTCCTGTTTTAATGACTGTCGCCCTGTCGCACTTACTCCCATCCTCATGAAGTGCTTCGAACGGCTAGTCATGAAGCACATCAAGTCTGTACTGCCCCCCTCCCTGGACCCCTTCCAGTTTGCGTATTGGCCCAACCGCTCGACCGATGACGCTATTTCTACTGCTCTCCACTCAGCACTCACACATCTGGACAAAAAAGACTCCTACGTCCGAATGCTGTTTATTGACTTCAGTTCAGCATTTAATACCATAATCCCCCAATAGCGCATTCAAAAACTGGTCCAGCTGGGGCTCAACACCCCACTGTGCAACTGGTTGTTAGATTTCCTCACCGGAAGGCTACAAGCAGTACAGGCCAGTAAAAAAACATCCAGCACCATTATTCTCAAAACAGGGGCCCCTGAGGTATGTGTGCTGAGCCCCCTCCTCTTCACCTTGCTGACCCATGACTCCATTACACAGCTCCAACCTCTTCATAAAGTTTGCGGATGACACAACAGTGGTGGGTATCATCAACAAAAAAGATGAAACCTACTACAGAAGAGAGGTGAGCCGCTTGGCCGAGTGGCGCAATGACAACAATCTCTCTCTGAACGAGGACAGAGGAGATTGTTGTTGACTTCAGGAGAGCGCACACTCCACATGCTCCTTTGATCTTCAACGTCTGTGTCCGTGGAGAAAGTGCGCAGCACCAAGTTCCTAGCTCTGCACGTCACTGAGGATCTCTCCTGGTCGAACAACATCACTGCACTGGTCAAAAAATCTCAGCAGCGTCTCTACTTCCTCCACAAACTGAAAAGAGTTAGAGCACAAGCCCCCATCATGCACACCTTCTATAGAGGCACCATCGAGAGCATCCTAACAAGCTTCAACTCTCCAAAACTCTGCAACGCATAGTGAGAGCAGCTGAGATGATCATTGGTGACCCTCTCCCCTCCCTCCAGGACATCTACAGCACCCGTTTCACCAAGAAAGGCCTCTGCATAGCAGCTGATCCTTCCCACCCTATGCAAAGCTTTTTTAGCCTGCTGCCATCAGGGAGGAGACTGCAGAGTCTCCAGGCCAGGACCAGCAGGCTGAAGGACACCTTCGCCCACCAAGCAGTCAGGAAGCTAAACTCTTTTCCAGTTCTGCCCTGAAAACTGCCTGATCTGGGACTCTCACGTACACTTACATTTAGCCTCACCTTACTACTGCCATGCTCTTTTTGCACACTTCACCACAATAATGCACTTTTTGTAATGCACAAATAATGCACAAATTCATGTACATTGTCTACCTCAATAAAAATATGCACAATATCTATATTTATACGTCATATACTCAGATTCACATATGTTACAGTATATGTACAGTTGAATATATTGTATTTTATTTTAAATTCTTAACTGTACCCTTTGTATTAATGTTGATTGAATGCACCTTGGGGTCTGATAGAAACCTAATTTCGATTTTCAGTACGTCCGGTACATATTTCAAAATTGACAATAAAGGTGACTTGACTTGACTTGATTTCAGGAGATGGAGAACGACATCATCACTGCTCTGAAGAAAGAGCTGAAGGGGTTTCAGAACCTGTTAAATCCAGATCACAGAGAGAATCCTGGAGAAGATCTGAATGAAGATCAAAGAAGAAGCAGAGAGATGTTTCTGAAGATCACACTGCACTTCCTGAAGAAGATGAACCTGAAAGATCTCGCTAACACTCTGCAGAGCAGTAAGATCTCGAGATCCTCAGATTAATAACGAGATGTTTATGTGTTTCCAGATCTTTAGTTTCTGCTGGTGATTTACTGCTTTAAGAGAATCTTTTGCTCCTCAGAACTGATGCCTGTGTATCAGCAGAAACTCAAAACTCGACTGAAGAGTAAATTTCAGAGAGTTCATGAAGGAATCTCCAGCCGTTGTGACTCAGCACATCTGAACGAGATCTTCACAGAGCTCTACATCACTGAGGGAGGACGTGGAGAGGTCAATAAAGAACATGAGGTGAGACAGATTGAGACAGTGTCCAGGAGACGGGAGACACAGGAAACATCAATCACATGCTGCGACATATTTAACCCCTCACCTGGACGAGAGAAGAGCATCAGAACCGTGCTGACGAAAGGAGTCGCTGGGATTGGAAAAACCGTCTCTGTGCAGAAGTTCATCCTGGACTGGACTGAAGGAAAAACGAATGAAGACGTTCATTTCATCTTTCCTCTTCCTTTCCGAGAGCTGAACTTGATCAAGAGAAATATCAGTCTTGAGCAACTTCTGAACCACCTTCACCCAGAAACCAGAGAGTTCAGAAGGACAGACTTCGAGGACTACAAGATCCTGTTCATATTCGATGGTCTGGATGAGTGTCGACTAACTCTGAATTTCCAGAACAATCCGCTCGTGATCGATGCGACAGAATCAGCTTCAGTCGACGTGCTGCTGACCAACCTGATCAAGGGGAATTTACTTCCATCTGCTCTTCTCTGGATCACCTCTCGCCCAGCAGCAGCCAATCAGATCCCTGCGGAGCACATCGACCGGGTCACAGAGGTACGAGGATTCAACGACCCTCAGAAGGAGGAATATTTGAGGAAGAGGATCAAAGATCAGAGTCTGGCTGAAAGAATCATCTCTCACGTCCGATCCTCAAGAAGCTTGTACATCATGTGTCACATACCGGTCTTCTGCTGGATTGCAGCCACGGTTCTGGAGAGAATTATGGGGAGAGCAGAGAGCGCAGAGATCCCCAAAACTCTGACGCAAATGTTCACACACTTCCTGATCCTTCAGACCAAACTGAAGACTCAGAAGTATGATGGAGAAGGTGGAGCTGAAGCTCTTCCAGCTAGAAACACCATCATGGCTCTAGGAAAACTGGCGTTTGAACAACTGGAGAAAGGGAATCTGATCTTCTATGAGGAAGACCTGAAAGAGAGCGGTGTTGATGTCAGAGAGGTGTCCGTGTGTTCAGGGATCTGTACCCAGATCTTCAGAGAGGAGGATGAGCTGAGACTGGGGAAGGTCTACAGCTTTGTGCATCTGAGTATTCAGGAGTTTCTGGCGGCTTTATTCAAACTGCTGAACTTTTCTGAACAAAACACTGGAGAGAGGAAAGTTCCTTTACACGAGTGGATGAGGAACGAAGTGGACAGAGCTTTACAGAGTGAAAGCGGACACTGGGATCTGTTCCTTAGATTCCTTCTAGGTCTCTCACTAGAGTCTAACCAGAGTCTCCTACAAAACCTTCTGAAACCAAGAGCAAGCAGCTCTCGGAGCAACCAGGAGACGGCTGAATACATCAAACAGAAGATCAGGGAGAACCCCTCACCAGAGAAATCCATCAACCTCTTCCACTGCCTGAATGAACTCAACGATTCTTCTCTGGTGCAGGAGGTTCAGAAATACCTGAGTGCTAAAGATAGTCATCGTCTCTCAGGAGTCAAACTGTCTCCTGCTCAGTGGTCAGCTCTGGTGTTTGTTCTTCTGAACTCAGATCAGGAGCTGGATGAGTTTATTCTGAGGAAATATGATCCATCAGAAGAATGTCTCCTGAAGCTGCTGCCGGTGATGAAAGAATCTCGAAAAGTCGAGTGAGTGTTTACTCTCGTTTCTTACGACACAACTCAATAATATTTGTAGAATCTTCAGGAGTTTATCGTGGAATGTTATTTTTCTCAAATGCTTTTTAATTTCAATAGTTCTTCACTGTAACATTAACATTTGCTGAAGATCCTCTGCTGGAAAATATCATTTATGTTCCCAATATAATTTTTCTCATGGTCACATTGAGCTCCTGCAGAGAGGATCCAGAAGATCTTTGAGAGTTTAGCTCTATTCGATTCCCTGAAAGTGAGGAACGTTAATAAATGTTCAGCTGAGGACCAAGAGAGAATGTTCTGCTACTGTCCCAAAGGTTTCCATGTAACGCTCTTATGTTTCCATGAAGCAAACAAATGTTATCTTATATCTACATCACTTTCATTGTCCAAACAGAAGATTTCAGAGATGTTCTAAATGTTCTGAAAAGGTTCAGGGGTTCATCATCTGTAGAAAGCTTTTAGAGAATATTCGGAATGAACGTCACCTTCTATCTGCTAATAACATCTATGTGTTAGGGTCGGTTTTTTTTATTATTTTGAACTTTATTTCCCCAGTGTTTCTCAGTGTGGAATAACAGAAAGAAGTTTTGCTGCTCTGGGATCAGCTCTGAGATCAAACCCCTCACACCTGAGAGAACTGGATCTGAGCAGGAATAATCCTGGAGATTCAGGAGTGAAGCTGCTCTCTGATCTTCTGAAGGATCCTCGCTGTCACCTTGAGAAACTACAGTGAGTTTGTGGCAACTCCACCTTAATGGTGAGAGACCCAAGAAAACATCAGGTCCTTGCCAGAGGATGGGTGAGGATAATGACCAAGACAAGAGATTTAATAGAATAATTTATTAGAGTACAAACATTAAAAGTATAAACCCAAACTATTAGTTCTCACTCTTTCATTAAAATAGATGCTCCATTGAGTTACAGGGTTCCAGCAAAAAAAAAAAAAAACGAAAAAAAAAACCTTTTCACACGGAAAAATAAGTATTTGTGCATACAACAAACATACTTGCGTAACCCCACGTTCCCTGAATAGGGAACGGAGACGTTAGTCGGGATTAGACCGACTGAATGGGAGCGAATCACCGTGAGAGCGACTGACGAACATATCAACGGGCAAATTATTTGCAGGCGTAGGTGATTGATTAGCAATCAGCCGGGTATACAGCCGGGCGTGCCTAAGCCTCCAGTATGGAATTTTCCGAGGGGCTGGACCCACTTACCTCCCAGCTTACCTCAGATCCATGACTTCGAGGGCATGGCGTAAGGGTAATGTCTCCGTTCCCTATTCAGGGAACGTGGGGTTACGCAAGTAACCTAGACGTTCCCTTTCAGTCGGTCCCGGAGACGTTAGTCGGGATTAGACCGACTGAATGGGAGCCTCTGCAATGTGCCATGCCCGAAGTCCGTCCAGACAGGTCGGCACTAAACACAAAAGAGTGGTTAGTAAGCGGCCGTTAGTACCTGAATGGGAACTCCTTCTGCCCCTGCCCGGAATACTCATTGACGGGGAAGTCGTCCAACACTGAGAGCTTTGCTGTGCTTGGTTGAATAATGACGACCAGAAGGAGGCACCCCTCGACCCGCAGGGAGGAGTGGCGGAGATCGCGTCGAGGCCCGAAGGGCTACCAGCGGGTCATCGTTCTGCAAGAGAAAGGAGGCAGAGACGGAAGTCATCGTTACGCACCAAAAACAAGGGGAGTAACGGAACGGGTTCATACTAGCCACCTGAAGGGGGAGCTGTATAGAGAACATAGAAAGCGCCAGAGAGGGACTCCCAGATCTGTACCCTAGTTCTGCGGGGACCAGGCCGGAGCAAAGCCACCACATGGAACCTGGCAGTGCTGACTGCTCCGCTCAGTCAGATGCCGAAGGGGGCAGGATGGGAGAGCCGCCCGAAGGGGGAGCTCTTAGAAAGGTGTACTTCTCCTGATGACGAGGAGAGTACTGCAAGCTTACACCTGCTCCATCCCCTAAGGGTGACTGCCACCACTCAGGACCGCAGAGGGAACAGAGCCTACATCAAGGTTGTAGAACCTGATGAATGTGTTAGGTGTAGACCAGCCCGCAGCTCTACAAATGTCGGCGAGTGAGGCCCCTCTAGCCAACGCCCCCGAGGCAGCGATGCCGCGAGTGGAGTGGGCCCTCAGATGGAGAGGGCAGGGAACCTCACACGCCTCATAAGCTAGGGGATAGCCGCACTAGCCAGTGGGCAAGCCTTTGCTTGGAGACAGCGGAACCCTTACGCTGGCCTCCGAAACATATGAAGAGCTGCTGGGAGCGACGAAGCTCCCGGGTTCTGTCCAAGTAGATCCGGAGAGCTCGCACAGGACATAACGAACCCTGGGCTGGTTCTGCCTCCTCCCGGGGCAGAGCTTGCAGGGTCACCACCTGGTCCCGGAAGGGGACGGATGGGACCTTGGGGATGAATCCGGGCCTGGGTCTGATGGTAACCAGAGAATCACCAGGGCCGAATTCCAGGCAGGATTCGTCGGTGGACAGTGCCTGGAGATCTCCCACCCTCTTAATTGAGGCCAAAGTGAGCAGGAGTGCGGTCTTCAGTGAGAGGACGCGCAGCTCCGCCAAGTGCAAAGGCTCAAACGGAGACTTCCGCAGCCCAGACACGGCGACGGAGAGGTCCCAAGAGGGAATAGAGGGGGGTCTAGGGGGCCTAAGGCGCCTAGCTCCCTTGAGAAATCTCACCGTCAGTTCGTGGCTGCCCACTGATTTCCCTTCGACCCGAAGGTGAAAGGCAGAAATAGCGGCGGCATAGACCTTGAGGGACGAAGGGGACAGCCCCCGATCGAACCTCTCCTGGAGAAAGGTCAACACGACTCTGATGGGGCACGACCTGGGGTCTTCCTGACGGGAGGAACACCAATCGACGAACCAACTCCATTTACCAGCGTAGCATGCTAGAGTGGAGGGTGCTAGCGCGTGGTCTAAGGTTCTCAACACGGAGGGTGGTAGAGGCTCGGGGTCCACCGCGGACAGATATGCCATACGTGTAGGGCCCAGAGGTCTGGCCGCGGGTGCCTGTATCCCCCCAGGAGGTCTGGACTCAGAGGGATCGGCCAGGGGGGGGGCTGTCACGAGCGCAGAAAGGTCCGGGACCCAAGCTCTGTTCTGCCAAAAAAGGGGCGATCAGGAGCAGTTCTAGCTCGTCCTCCCTGACCTTGCACAATATCTGTGCCAGAAGGCTCACTGGGGGAAACGCATATAAGCGTTTGTTCCTGGGCCAGCAGTGTGCCAGCGCGTCTGTCCCGAGAGGAGCCAGGGACAGGGAATAGAAGAGCCGGCAATGGGTGTTCTGTCGGGAGGCAAACAGGTCTACCTGGGCCTCGCCGTAGATGTCCCATATCTGCTGAACAACCCGAGGATGGAGTCGCCATTCTCCCGTCCTGGGGTGGAACCTGGACAGCGAATCCGCGATCCGGTTGCACTCCCCGGGGATGTGACAGGCTTTGAGCGACAAAAGTCTGCTCTGACTCCAGAGGAGCAGTCGTTGGGCGGGGTAGTGCAGAGCACGGGAGCGCACACCGCCCTGGCGGTTGATGTACGCTACTACCGCAGTACTGTCGGTCCTGACCAGCACGTGCCGCCCCCGGAGGAGCGGGCAGAAGCGCCGTAGCGCTAGAATGACTGCAACTAGCTCGAGACGGTTTATGTGCCAGCGAGAGCGTCTTCCGGTCCAGGCACCGGACTCTCGGTGGGAACCGCACACGGCGCCCCAACCGGTCTTGGGGGCATCGGTGGTGACCACCACACGGTTGGGGTGGCTCAAAAGAGGCACCCCAGACCTCAGAAAGCACTCCGTCTTCCAGACCTTCAGGTAAGGGAGCATGTCTGCCGTGGGCAGACGTAGCGCTCCCTGACGCCATGCCCAACTCGGAACTCGCGAGAGAAGCCATTGCTGCACTGGTCGCATACGCAGGAGCCTGAGTCGAATGACTGGGGCTGCGGCTGACATATGCCCCAGGAGCCTCTGAATTAACTTCAGTCTGACCACTGGTCGAAAGGACATCGCGAAGAGTGCGGTCAGCAAGGCCCTGGTGCGTTCTACCGATAATCGCGCCAGCATGCTCTCGGAGTTCAGCTCCATCCCGAGAAAAGAGATGACTCTCACGGGGGTGAGGTGGCTCTTTTCCCAGTTGACCTTCAGACCCAAACGGTTTAAGTGCGAAAGCACCTTGCCCTGGTGTCGGATCAACTGGTCTCTGGACGAGGCTACGAGAAGCCAGTTGTCGAGGTAATCCAGGATCCGAATGCCTGCCCGGCGGAGCGGGGCTAGCGCGGCCCTGACAACCTTCGTAAAGGTGCGAGGGGATAGGGCAAGACCGAAGGGTAGGACCTTGTAGTGGTAAGCATGGCCCTCGAAACAGAACCTTAGAAAGGGTCTGTGCCTCGGTACCACTTCTACCTGGAAGTACACGTCCTTCAGGTCGATTGTTACGAACCAATCTCCAGGACGGATGCATGGTAGAATGCAGCGGACCGTCAGCATCTTGAACCGGTACTTGGCCAGGTGCCGGTTTAGACGCCTCAAATCCAAGATTGGTCGCAGCCCGCCTGCTTTCTTGGGGACCAGGAAGTATGGGCTGTAAAACCCTCATTCCATATCGGCTGGGGGTACCGGCTCGACCGCACCTTTTGTTAAAAGGGCGTCGATCTCCTCTCGCAGGAATGAGGTGCCTGTTTGGGGAACAGGAGTGTGAAGCACACCTCGAAACCTTGGGGCGGACACGAACTGAATCGTGTAGCCCTGCCGGATTGTCCGGACCACCCACTGTGAGACCCCGGGAAGCTTCCGCCAGGCTCCCAGGTAAGCTGACAGGGGTCGTGGTCGGGACGTGCCGATGGTCCCCATGGCGGGGCCGCCCGGAGGCGGACTTGTGGGCGGAATCACCAGGGAAGGACCCTGAGAGATGGTCAGATGAAGGCAGGGTTGGTGTGCCCCCGCGCTCTCTGCCATGGCCAGCGAGGCTCGGGCCCATGTCAGGGTCTTCGTCGGAGACCGAGGAAGAGGAACCCCAGACCGTCGGGCATGCGAGACCGCTATTCTCGGGTAGGAAGTGAGTTCTATCTTTGACACAATAGGTGCCGCCGTCCCGGAGGACGGCAGCGAGGAGTGTGTGGTGGACTCCCCCCCCCCTGGGGGAGCTGGGTCGATGACCAGACCCAAAGACGAGCTCGTTTCCTCCCGAGTCGCCAACCTCAGGGGCGCTTCTTAGTGGAAGCCCTCGTCTGCCGTCGAGAACCCTCTGAGGTTGACTGCGACTTTCGTCGTGCAGTGGTCTTCCTCGGACCGGAGGTCGAAGGCTGAGACCGTGACGAGAGTCGCTCTCTTTGGGGTTGCACAGGCGGAACTCTCTTTGCCGCCGCTTCCGACGCGGGACCATGAGCTCACCCATACCCTCCGCCTGTTTCCTGATCGTGGAGACCTTTGACGCAAAATCATCCACGGCAATGCCAAAGAGGCCATCTTGGGAGACAGGTGCATCCAGTAACCGGTTTCGGTCTTCGGGAAGCATAGAGGCCTGCTCCAACCAAAGACGGCGCTCCTGTACCACGAGAGTGGCCATCGTGCGACCGATGTTTAGCGCTGCTGATTTTGTGGCCCGAAGCGTAAAATCATTGGCTGAACGTAAGTCCGTTATGGACTGTTGGTCGCCACCACCCTGGTGCATGTCACGGAGGACCTTAGCCTGAAAGACCTGTAAGGTCGCCATGGCATGCAGCGATGCAGCAGCTTGACCCGCAGCCGAATAAGCCTTCGCCATCAGGGCAGAGGAAACTTTTCCGGCTTTGGAGGGCACACTCGGACGAGATCGCCAAGCGGCAGCACTACCGGGGCACAAGTGCACCGCGACAGCCTGCTCCACCTGGGGAATCGAGGAGTATCCCCTAGCTGCTGCACCATCCAGAGCGGTGAAGGAGGAGGAGCAAGAAGCCCTGGCAGACAGGGGAGCCAGCCAGAATTTTGTAAGCTCCTCGTGCTCCTCCGGGAAGAAAGGGACCGCAGGAGCGCGGGGGACGGAGCCCCGGCGCTTACCCAGGAACCAGTCATCCAGCCGCGACGGCGCTGAGCTAGAGGGCGCAGGCACCTCAAGCCCAATTGTGACCGCGGCTCTGGAGAGCACCGCGTGAGCATCGAGCTCCGGCTTGGCCGAGACCCCGGAGGGTGGCAGCGCTGAACTGGAAGAACTCGATGATCGCGCCCCTTCCGATGCTGCGATGGATAGCAGATCGTCATCAGGATCACACGAGGGGCCGGGTAACGCCGAAGCGCTCTCCGACTCATTCGCGGACCAGACGGGGAGCACGCTCGGCATTTGGGGGTGGTGCGAGGAGTCACCTGACACCGTTCGACCCAAAACATCCGGTGAAAACACAGCCGGCTCGCCCCGAGTCGTAGGAGCACCAAGAGCCGAAGCTCCGGAGTCCTCTTCCTCGAAGAAAGACCGTCTGTATCTCAGCGTGCGGCCCGGCAGAGCGTTGCAATGCACACACTCTCGCCCCACAAACGCTGCGCAGGCGTGTTTGAAGCCCAAACACTCCACACAGCGCTCATGACCGTCTTTCGACGAGATAAATCCACCACAGTTAGGAGTAATGCACGTTTTGCTCATCGTGTCGTGAAAAACGGACAGGATTACTGAGAAAACGGCTGAAACACTGGACAGGCTTGCCTGAGAAGATCTTCGAGGTGCTGGCGTTGGTGGCGTGCTATTCTGGGCTAGCAGAGGACTACACCAAATGTGCCAAGAGGTAAGCAACCTACTGATCTTTCAAGCGAAAAGAGCGTCAAAGTTCAGGAGAGAGAGTCTCACTCAGTCAGCTCCGAAGGAAAATTGCATACTGAGGCTTAGGCACGCCCGGCTTTATACCCGGCTGATTGCTAATCAATCACCTACGCCTGCAAATAATTTGCCCGTTGATATGTTCGTCAGTCGCTCTCACTGTGATTTGCTCCCATTCAGTCGGTCTAATCCCGACTAACGTCTCCGGGACCGACTGAAAGGGAACAAAGCAAATCAGCAAAGTGCAAATCAAGAGAAACCCAAACAAAAACAACTCAATCTCGGACTAATCCTATTGCTGGAAGCCTGCAAAACAAATTCAAGTTTCTCATGAGTTAAAATGAAAAAGAACACCAACACATAACCACCCGCACACGCTCAAACACACACTTGATTTGGGGTTTTCCTGATACTCGCACGCACGCACGCACACACACCAAATGAGATTTTGTGTGCAAAGGCATGTTTTTCATGAACAACACATGCGTATACACACCGGCACCCACCACACACACACACACACACACACACACACGCACACGCACACGCACACACACACACATACACGAGTCTAGGTAGACCTGCAAAGTCGCACGCAAAAGCGGGACAGCGCTTGCACAGGCTGACGCCCAAGAAGTCCGGTTGGTTCAAGTGGAGGCACCCCAGAAGCGCTACAGCAACGAGAGGAAGAGCCAAAGACCACTGCAGACAGGAAGGTGGATCGTTCACACTCCTAACTAAGGATCCACGAGAGGAAATGCGGAGAACAGCCAAGACAGAAAGGATCCTGCTCTGCACCAGTGCGTCAGAGCCCAACTACACAATGTGGAACCTATACAGAGGAATCCCAATTACTAACATAGCAGTGAGTTTTAAGGAACGGAAAGGGAAGAGTAGCACAGTCATGCGTTGTTGTCTCAACAGAAAGACTCAACTTGCCAAATACTACCAGCAGCCACAGAGTTCCTGATATTAAAATAAATTACTAAATGGCCAGAGCAGAAAAGGGCACATACTCCAGCTGCTATTCTCACCTACTTCCTGAATGACGTTCACGCACACAGGGAGGTGCTTCAGATGATGCATCTCTAAAGCATTGGATGACTAGAGCTTAAATACACCCCTTAATGCACTGATAGGGTGGCTTATTCAAACCGATCGACCAATTGCGTCCAATCTCCCCCAGCAAATGCTTTGAGTTCAGTATTGTAATAATATTTACTGTGTTTCCTGAGAGAGATGTTTTTTTTCACCTTTATATAGGCACAATAATTAAAATTTCACTAAATAAATAAAACAAATCTATAAAAAAATGTTTCACATATTCGTGTGAAACATAAAATCAAACATTATCCTCAACAGGGAAAAACACTCTCTTTGTTCATAAAGCAGAACACTTTGAATGAACACAGACCACTGTAAATGTCGTTTTCCTATCAATCGAAACACAGACGAATGTCAATGTTTCGACTATGGGAACTCCCCGAACCTGGAGGGGGTGGAGATTCAACAGGCAAATTAATTTGCGGGTGTAGATGATTAGCAATCAACTGCTCTATAAGAGGAGGGCTTGCCTCTACATTCATTCTGCCTTCTTCCTCGGAGCGAACAGGTTTCTCTGCGTTTTGACGCTTTTCTGAATTGCCGAAATATCAAAAGTTGTTTACCTCAGCGCAAGGTGTAGTGAGTGCTATCCCAGATAGCCAAGCCACTTAAACCACGGCACCTCTGATTCCAGCTATGAGTCTGTCCAGGTTCCAGTTTTGCCAGCAATCATCCATTTTTTTCGAAGATGGGAAAAATCTGCAATTCTCCTGGCTCCGATGGCTTTATCTCGTTGAAGTGCGTAGAGTGTTTGGGCTTCGAACATGCCTGCATTGCTCTCGTGAGGCGAGAGTGCTTGCACTGCAACGCTCTCCCGAGCCGCATACTAAGGTACACGAGATCTTTTATCAATGAGGAGGACACCGGAGCCTCGGCTTCTGGTGTTCTGCCGATTTGGGCAAGTTCCTTCGAGGCCTTAGCTGGTGGCGCAGGAGCAGTGACGTCAGGTGACGTGCGTCCTGTCTGGTCGGCCGGTAATTCCGGTGTTGCTCCAGCTTCACCTTATGACCCTCTTGACAATCTGCTCTCCATCACAGCATCAGAGGGGGTGACTTTCCTCTGAGTCTTCCGGTTTTTCCTCTGCCGAGCCAGAAGCAATGGCGATGCTCTCCAAGGCTGCGAAAGCCTGGGAGCCTGGCGAAAGCCTCCAGGGGTCGGTCGCTGGGTCCTCCGGACAATCCGGCTGGGTTACACGATTCAGTTCGTAAAAACCACCAGGTTTCGAGGCGTTCTAGAGACCCCTGCACCACGGTCAGGTTTCTCACTCCTGCAAGAGGAGGTCGCTGCCCTTCTGAGCAAAGGTGCAGTCGAGCCGGTCCCTCCAGCCGATACAGAAAGAAACTTACAGCCTGAATTTCTGGTACCCAAAAGATCTGCCAGGCTGCGACAGAGCCATAGGACCTTCAGGACAGAATCAGAACCTTCTGACCAGACTCACAACCAGGCAATCCAGACGAGAACTGTGGACGGCCACAGAACCCAACCAGAACCTCTGCCTAAATGCTAGTTGGCTAATAGGCTAACTATCCTAGCTGCTAACTAATAATAAATAATAATGACAATGAACGTCCAGGTTACTTGCGTAACCCCACATTCCCTGAATAGGGAACGGAGACGTTAGTCGGGATTAGACCGACTGAATGGGAGCTGATCTCCATGGGAGAACGGACCGAATCATCTAACGGGGAAATTGATTTGCAGGCGTGAGTGATTGATTAGCAATCAGCCGGGTATAAGACCGGGCGTAACGCACGCTTCAGTATGGGATTTTCCGAGGAGCCGACCTACGTACCTCCGGCACCTCAGACTCCCGACTTCCAGGGCATGGCAGAAGGGTAACGTCTCCATTCCCTATTCATGGAACGTGGGGTTACGCAAGTAACCTGGACGTTCCCTTTCAGTCGGTCCCGGAGACGTTAGTCGGGATTAGACCGACTGAATGAAAGCCTCTGCAAAGCGCTGGGCAGCAGGATTCGTCGGCGGACAGTGCCTGGAGATCTCCCACCCTCTTAATTGAGGCCAATGCAAGCAGGAGTGCGGTCTTCAGAGAGAGGACGCGCAGCTCCGCCGGGTGCAAGGGCTCAAAAGGAGACTTCCGCAGCCCAGCAAGGGTGACGGAGAGGTCCAAAGAGGGAATGGAGAAGGGTCTAGAAGGCCTGAGGCGTCTAGCCCCCTTGAGAAATCTCACAGTCAGTTCATGGCTGTCCACTGATTTCCCTTCATCCCGAAGGTGGAAGGCAGAAATATTGGCAGCCTAGACCTTGAAGGATGATGGGGACAGCCCCCGATCGAATCTCTCCTGGAGGAAGGTCAACACGACTCTGATGGGGCACCATTCGACGAACCAACCCCCCTTGCCAGCGTAGCATGCTCGAGTAGAGGGGGCTAACACATGGTTCCACCGCGGACAGATATGCCATACGTGTAGGGCCCAGAGGTCTGGAATCAGGGGTCTCGGCCGGGGGTGGGGGGGTGGGGGCTGTCACGAGCGCTGAGAGGTCTGGGAACCAGGCTCTGTTCGGCCACAAGGGGGCGATCAGGAGCAGCTCGCGCTCATCCATTTGTATTTGTGGGGTCAAACAAGTAATATTTTGCTTTTGAGAGCAATTCTTTTGAGATGGAACAATTCATTGGTTAAAAAAAAATGAATGGATAATTAATTGGCACAGATGACTCTGAGGTGCAGGGTGGCTCTGATGGCCCTCTAACACTACGAAAAAGAAAATAAGTAAATGGTAAATAAGATGTTTTGGCACAAAAGCAATATAGACATGACAAGAGAAAATGGTGCAACATGTTCTCAGGCTCATTCTGTGTTTGTTTTATTTATTCTATAAATCAAAAACAAAGCATATTTCATGAATATATAGGTTAGATGTTTTTGGCACAAAACCAATATAGAACAGATAACAGTAACGTTACATGACGCGTCACCCACTCATGTTTATTTTATGTTTGTTTCATTTATTCTCTAACTCAAAAGCAAAGAATATTTGATGAATATGTACTTACATGTCCTGGATCAGATCTATTCCTTCAAGAAAGTCAGCTTCGCCCCCACTAGAAACTGAATCCGGAGCAGACGAGAAGTCGGACAGTTCTTCATTAGACGCGAAGAGTAGCTCCAAAATCTCAGCATCCGTGAACTTTTTTTTCTCTTTGCACGTTGTGTAGACGTAACGTTACGCCCGCGGGTGTGTGTTTGGGGATGCATTTATAAATGTGCATTATGTGTATGAATGAAAGAGAAATGACGAAGCAATAGGTTGCAATGATAAAACGTGACGAAGAAGAGTAGAACGCACCTGAGTAGTATGTACATCATTCATTTCAAATGTCACGCCTTATGATACCTTGGGGGTCATAGTGCACAGAACGTGATTACGTCTATGAGTCGTAAATAGCAACTGCCAGCCCCCGCAAATCTATAAAACATGTGTGCAAAGACGTGAAGAGCATTTTAGTATTTTTTTGTTGTAAACGAATATTATGCGATTTGTGCAGACACATTAAAGGGTAAAAACAACGCAACAGTAGCATATTTTAGGCTTGATCTGAATGTGTAACGTCTCTGATTTTGTATGCAAAAAGAATTATTGTGCTACCTATTTGGTTTCATTTTCTATTGGCTTTTAAACAGAGACGCGCAAATGGGAGCACCGGCGCTCCCGTCGGTTTTAAAGGGTTAAACAGAAGTTGTGCTAGAAGGCTCACTTGGGGAAATGCATACAAGTGTTTGTTCCTGGGCCAGCAGTGGGCCAGCACATCTGTCCCGAGAGGAGCTAGGGACAGGGAGTAAAAGAGCCGGCAATGGGTGTTCTCGCGGGAGGCAAACAGGTCTACCTGGGCCTCGCCGAAGATGTCCCAAATCTGCTGAATAGCCTGAGGATGGAGTCGCCATTCTCCTGCCGTGGGATGAAACCTGGACAGCGAATCCGCGATCCTGTTGCAATCCCCGGGGATATATACGGCTCTGAGCGACCGAAGTCTGCTCTGACTCCAGAGGAGCAGCTCTTGGGCGAGGTAATGCAGGAAGCGAGAGCGCACACCGCCTTGGTGGTTGATGTACGCTACAACCGTGGTGCTGTCTGACCTGACCAGCACGTGCCGATCCAGGAGGATCGGGCAGAAGCGCTGGAGCACTAAGATCACTGCTACTAGCTCGACACGGTTGATGTGCCAGCGAGAAAGCTGTCCGTTCCAGAAACCGGACTCTCGTTGGGAACCGCACACGGCGCCCCAACCGGTCTTGGAGGCGTCGGTGGTGACCACTACGCGCCTGTCCGTGGGACAGGAGTGTGCACTATGCCTCGAAACCTGGGGGCTTTCACGAACTGAATCGTGTAAGGATTGTAACTCAATCCTGCCGGATTGTCAAGCGCGGTTCCAAGACGCTCAGCGTGGTGCCCTCTCCGCCTGCCAGACGCCAGAGAGAGTGCCCCCGTCACGGTCTAAACCTCCGGCCAAAAGCCCGAGGAAGACACTTGCACGGCACGGTTCTCGGAAGCAGACGAGAGCTTCTTCCCTGTAGGAAGCACCCCTGAGGTTGACATCCCGGGAAGATGTAAGATCTTTCAGGGTCTCACAATCTACCCGACTCCCCGTGGAGGGGGGGAGGCCACCACGACCTCGCTGCTGTCCTCCGAGACGGCGGCACCCCTTGTGTCAAAGAAAGATTCAGCATTTCTCCCGAGAATAATGGTCTCGCCTGCCCACTTGTCGGGGGTACCTCTTGCTCATACGTTGACGAAGACCCTGACACCGGCGCTAGTACCAATGGCTTGGTCGGTGGACATGGCGGCAGTAGTCCCCACAGAGCCACCCACCAGCACCCAGGGCCCCGCCCTGGTGATTCCGCCTCCAAGCCCACCTCTGTGCGACTCTGCCTTCATCTGCACGTCCGACGTAGGACCCCTGACTGCGTACCTGGGAGCCTGGCGGAAGCTTCCCGTGGTCAGTCGCTGAGTCCTCCGGACAATCCGGCTGGGTTACACGATTTAGTTCATGCAACCCCCAAGGTTTCGAGGTGTGTTAGAAACCCCTGTCCCACCGACAGGCGCCTCACTCCTGCGAGTGGAGATCAACACCCTTTTGACCAAAGGAGCGGTCGAGCCAGTCCCTCCAGCCAATGCAGAAAGCGGGTTTTACAGCCCATACTTTTTGGTACCCAAAAGGTCAGGCGGTTTACGACCAATCCTGGATCTGAGGCGTAGCCAAGGGCCTGGCCAAGCTCCGCTTCAAGATGCTGATGATCCGCAGCATGCTGCCGTGCATTCGTCCTGGGGATTGGTTTGTCACAATAGACGTGGCGCGTTGGCATAGACCCTACCTAAGGTTCTGTTTGGAGGGCCAGGCTTACCAGTACAGGGTGCTGCCCTTCAGCCTTTTCCTCTCCCCGCGCACCTTCACAAAGGTCGTCAGGGCCGCTCTCGCCCCGCTACGCCGGGCAGGCATCCGGATCCTGGATTACCTGGATGACTGGCTGTTACTAGCCGAGTCCAGAGACCAGTTGATCCACCAGAGGGATACGGTCCTGGCATACATGGCGCTCCTGGGGTTACAGGTCAACTGAGAAAAGAGCCAGCTCACTCCGGTGCAAAAAGCTGCTTTTCTCGGTATAGAGCTGGATTACGTGAAAATGAGGGCGCACCTCACGGCAGTTAGTGCCCGGGCCTCGCTGTCCGCTCTCGCAGCGGCGACAGAACGACGGACGGTCCCACTGAAAGCTTTTCAGAGGCTCCTGGGGTATATGGCAGCTGCAGCCTCAGTGATTCCACTTGGGCTCCTGCATATGCGACCGCTCCAGCACTGGCTTCGTTTACGGGTTCCATGTTGGACATGGCGCAGAGGATGGATTTGGTTGCCAGTGACACCGTGCTGTCTCTCGTCCCTCAAGACCTGGAGTTCGATGACATTCCTGTGCGCTGGAGTCCGCTTGGTAGTCACCACAGACACCTCCCTGACAGGCTGGGGTGCCGTGTGCGGTTCCCATCGAGAGTCCGGTTCCTGGACCCGACATCAATCTCGATGGCACATAAACCATCTCGAGCTAGCTGCAGTGAACGGAGTCGGTGGACCCCCTGCCTCTTCCACCGGCAGTGGTGAGGACCCTTGAACAAGCGCTAGCGCCCTACACTAGAGCGTGCTACGCGTGGAAGTGGGGTCGGTTCGTCGATTGGTGTTCTTCCCAACGAGAAGACCCTAGGATGTGTCCTATCAGAGTCGTGCTGACCTTTCTCCAGGAAGGTTTCGATCGGGGGCTGTCCCCTTTGACCCTTAAGGTCATAGGCCTGGTTATAATCAGGCCCAGGCCCGGATTCATCCCCAAGGTCCCGTCTGTACCCTTTCGTAATCATATGGTGACCCTGCAGGCCTTGCCCCTGCAGGCCTTGCCCAGGGTACACTCTGTCCAGTCCGCTCCCTTCGGCTCTATCTGCACAGAACCCGGGAGTTTCGTAACTCCCAGCAGCTCTTCATTTGTTTTTGCGGGCCAGCGCAAGGGGTACGCTGTGTCCAAGCAGCGGTTAGCTTGTTGGATTGTGGAGGCTATCCAGCTCGCTTACCAGGCGAGTGATGTACCCTGCCCTCTAAAGAAGCTGAGGGCGCACTCCACCCGCGCCGTTGCCGCCTCGTGGGTTTTAGCCAAGGGGGTCTCACTCGCCGACATTTGTAGAGCTGCGGGCTGGTCGACACCCCAAACCTTTATCAGGCACTACTGCCTTGATGTAGGCGCTGTGCCTTCCGTTGGCACAGTTGAGGGATGGCCCATGGACGCACATTCCCATGGGTAGGTCAAACATCCTTTTCCCTCATCCCCGACTCCAACATCTGATGAGAGCTCTGACTCGGTTTTTGACTCATCAGAAACCGGGTTATGGATGTGCTGCGCCTGCAGACCATTTTTCTTCACGGCTCCCTCACGGTGGTTCGGTGAATCTTTCTTTTACGGCCCCCTCACGGTGGCTCGGTGAACTCTATCCTCCCCCCACGAGACATCTGACTGAGCGGAGCAGTCCGCTCTGCTAGGTTCTGGTAGTAAGGTTTTGCCGTTGGGCCTGACCCCTACAGAACTCTGGTCTGGACTTCGGGACCCCCCCTCTGGGTGGCCCAGTCTGTGTATTCTATACAAACCTGTTTTCAGGTTGTTTTGTATTACCCCGTTTCCATTTATAGAGGAGCCCTTTATAGAGGTCCCCTAGTCGAAGAACTCAACATTCGTCTGCGTTCTCGACTGTAAGGGAACGTCTAGGTTACCGTACGTAACCCGCGTTTCCTCAAGGAGAGAACTCAGACGTTCCCTTGCCATGCCTAGCCGCTCAAGTCGCTAATCTGAGGTGCCGAGAGGTAAGGGCTTTGGCTCCTCGGAAGAAGCAGAATGAGTGTAGAGCAGAGCGCCCCTCTTATAGAGCGGCTGATTGCTAATCATCTAGCAGCAGCAAGGCTCAAGCTCGATACCTCCTCTGAATCGTTTGCATTCTGCAATCTATCAGTAGCTTCATCCAAGTCATAATTCTCCATACGAAGTACTTTAGACAGCTGAACAGAGCCAAGCAGCAGACTTGACACCATGTGTAGACATCCTTCATTTATGTTATCAGTCGGCTCTGTAAGATAGTACAAATATAAACAGAGATGTCAGGAAACACGAACCAAACACACCCACAGAATATCTGACTTTCTACTCACTATAGATGCTACACACGCAATGTTAAGTCCCAAAACCCATGCTGTGTCTCCTGTCATGAAAACAACACAACATTCCAAATCTGCCTTGAAACGTAGTTTATTGTGTTCGCACATGAAGAATGTACGCAAAACCAAAAATAAAAAAATATTTAATGACCAAACTCTCCATGCAAGCTTTTCAAATTAAAATTTCTGACCATATGCTCCACAATCAAACGTCTAGGTTACTTTGGTAACCCGCGTTCCCTGAAGGAGGGAACACAGACGACGTCGATGTCTCGACTATGGATGGAGCCATCCTGAAAGGGGGTGGAGCTGAATGTTTAACGGGCAAATTAATTTGCGAGTGAAGTTGATTAGCAATCACGTTGATTAGCAATCAACTGCTCTATAAGAGCAGAGCGTAGCTCTACATTCTTTCTGCTTTCTTCCGAGGAGCCTAACCTACTTACCTCTATGGCACCTCAGATCAGCGACTTGAAGTACATGGCCAAGGGACGTCTGCGTTCCCTTCTTCAGGGAACACGGGTTACGAAAGTAACCTAGACGTTCCCTTTCAGTCAAGACGCAGACGATGTCGATGTCTCGACTATGGGAACTCCCTCGAAAGGGCCATGACCAAGTCCATCCAACCAGGGCAACTCTAAGCTGTGAAGGTTAGGTATTAGTCAGGCGCCTGGTCGGGAAGCTCCTTCTGCCCCTTAGCCTGGACATAGTCTATTACGGGGTATGTTGCAGTCTGCTGAGGAGCTCGAAGCAGGGCAACCAGAAGGAGTGTGCCCCTGATGTGGAACAGGGGCAGGTGGAGGCTTGTATCGAGACCTGAAGAGGACTTCCAGCAAGCAGAGAGCGTTCCGTCGGCTATAAAAAGGGGGCGGAATCGAAAGCCATCGTTCCCTGCCCAGGTAGGGGATGGAACGGAAACGGGGTAATACAACTCACCTGAAGAGGGGCTTTGTATAGAATACACGGACTGGGCCACCGAGATAGGGGGGGTCCGCAAGTCCGGCCCGAGATCTTTAGGGATCAGGCCCAGTGGCAAAACCTTACTACAGAACCTAGCAGAGCTGACTGCTCCGCGTCAGTCAGATGCCGAGTGGGTGGGAGGATAGGGTTCACCGATCCACCAGTCGGGAGACGTGAGAAAGGTTCCTTCCTGCAGGACTAGGAACCTGCAGGCGCTGCACATCCTTAATGCGGGGGTCCTAGTGGTGCTTAGGCCCCGGATCAGAGCCCTCATCGGTATTGGAGTTGGTGATGAGGGAGCGGATGTTCGACAGACCCATGGGTATGTGCATCCATGGGTATTACCCCCTACTGTGCCTACGGATTACTGCCACCACTCAGTACCGCAGAAGGCACAGCGCCTAAGTCAAGGCAGTAGTGCCTAATGAAGGTTTGGGGTGAGGACCAGCCCGCAGCTCGACATATGTCGGCGAGTGAGACCTCCTTGGCCAGTGCCCACGAGGCAGCGATGCCGCGGTTGAAATGGGCCCTCAGTTTAGTGAGAGTGCAGGGTACACCACTCGCCTGGTAAGCCAGCTGGATAGCCTCCACAATCCAATGCGCTATCCGCTGCTTCGGCACAGTGTACCCCTTGCGCTGGCCGTGGTAGCATATGAGGAGCTGCCCGGGGCAGGGCCTGCAGCGTCACCGTCTGGTCCCGGAAGGGGACCGACTGGACCTTGGGGATGAACCGGGGCCTGGGTCTGATTCACACCAGAGTCCTCAGGGCCGAATTCCAGGAAGGTTTTGTCGGCTGATAGTGCTTGGAGATCTCCAACCCTCTTGAGTGATGCCAGAACCAGCAAAAGCACCGTCTTGAGAGAGAGGGCGTGCAGGTCTGCGAGGGCAAGAGGCTTGAAAGGGGACATCCTCAGCCCTCTAAGGGCGATGGAGAGGTACCAAGAGGGTACAGAGGGGGGCCTGGAGGGACGTAGCCGTTTGGCCGCTTGGAGAAATCTCAATGTCCGATCGTGGCTACTAATAGATTTCCCTTCAACACAGAGGTTGAAGAAAGAAATCGCAGCTGCTTAGACCGTCAGGGACAAAGGGGACAGCCCCCGATCGAACCCTTCCTGGAGAAAGGTCAGCACGACTCTGATGGGACATGTCCTAGCATCTTCCTGGTGGCAAGAGCACCACTCGACGAACCGACCCCACTTGCCAGCGTAGCATAACCTCGTGGAGGGGGCTAACGCATGCTCTAAAGTCCTCAATACCGCAGGCGGTAGAGGCTGAGGGTCCACCAAGGCCAGATATGCCATACATGTAGGGCCCATAAATCCGGTCTCGGGTGCCTGAATCCCCCCCTGAGTGAGAAGATCGGGTCTCAGGGGGATCAGCCAGGTAAGGACTGTCACGAGCAACGAGAGTTCTGGGAACCAGGCTTTGTTGGGCCACATGGGTGCAACAAGAAGCAGCTCGAGCTCGTCCTCTCTGACCTTGCACAGAACCTGTGCCAGAAGGCTCACTGGGGAAAACGTGTACAGGCACTTCTTCCTGGGCCAGCTGTTTGCCAGTGCGTCTATCCCGAGAGGAGCCAGGGATGGGGAGTAAAAAAGCTGGCAGTGGGTGTTCTCCTGGGAGGCAAACAGATCTACGTGTGCCTCCCCGAACATCTCCCATATTTGCTGGACAACCAGGGGGTGGAGTCGCCATTCCCCTGCGGTTGGCTTGAACCTCGATGGTGAGTCCGCGATCTTGTTCGAAGCGCCTGGGATGTGAACGGCTCTGAGCAACAAGAGTCTGCTCTGACTCCACAGGAGCAGTCATTGGGCGAGGCAGTGCAGATGGCGGGAGCGAACACCTCCTTGGGAGTTGATGTAAGCTACGACCGCCGTGCTGTCCGTCCTGACAAGCACGTGGGACTGAAGCAATAGCGGGCGAAAGCGCCGCAATGTCAGTATAACTGAAACTAGCTCGATGGGAACCGCACACGGCGCCCCAACCTGTCATGGAGGCATCTGTGGTGACGACCTTACGGTGAGAGACCCCGCCTAGGGGTACCCCCATCCGAAGGAAGTTCACGAAGCTCCAGACCTTCAGGGTCGAGAGGCAGCGAGGTGTCGCGGGCACTCTGAGCTGACCTCTGCGCCATGCCCAACTCGGAACCCGAGAATGAAGCCATAACTGAAACGGTCGCATATGCAGGAGCCCGAGTGGAATCACCGGGGCTGCAGCCGCCATATGCCCCAGGAGCCTTTGAAATCCTTTCAGTTTTACCGTCCGTTGAGATGACGCCACTGCGAGAGCGGAGAGCAAGGCTCGGGTGCGTTCTGCCATAAGTCGCACACTCCTATTCTAGGAGATCACCTCCAAACCGAGAACAGTAGACGTTCGGACCGTGGTCAGGCGACTCTTTTCCCAGTTGACCTGAAACCCTAGTTGGCTGATATGCAAGAGCACTCTGTCCCTGTGTGTGATCAACTGGTTTCTGGACGAAGCTAGCACCAGCCAGTCATCCAGATAATCCAGGACATGGACGCCCGCCCGGGCAGCCCGGGTCACCTTCGTTAAGGTGGGCGGGGAGAGGAACAGGCCGAAGGGCAGGACGCAGTACTGATAGGCTGGGCCCTCGAAACAGAACCTGAGAAAGGGTCTGTGATGCCGCTCTATCGTCACATGAAAGTATGCGTCCTTCAGGTCTATGGTGGCGAACCAATCCCCAGGACGAACGCACGGCAGAAGGCTACGGATGATCATCAGCATCTTGAATCGGAACTGGGCCAGGCCCCAATTTAGACGCCCCGGATCCAGGATTGGTCGCAACCCACCTAATTTTTTGGGGACCAGAAAGTAACGGCTGTAAAAGCCTTTTTCTGCATCGGCTGGAGGGACCGGCTTGACTGCACCTTTGCTCAGAAGGGCAGCGATCTCCTCTCACAGGAGTGAGGCGCCTGACTGGTGGACAGGGGTCTCTACAACGCCTCGAAATCTGGGGGGTTTCTCAAAATTGAATCGTGTAACCCAGCCGGATGGTCCGGAGTGATCCTGCGACAGACGTGCCTAAGTAACCCCTGGCGGGGCCGCATGAATGGGAGCCCTAGGCATAAGTCTGTTGGCAAATAGGGGAGCGCGCGTCTTTGTCGGGGTCCTCGTTAAGACATGAGAAGGGTGTGCCCCCGATAGGGGGGCGGGCGCTTCCGTTATACTCGGAAAGGGAATGAAATCTGTCTTTAACACGATAGGTGCCACCAACCCGGGGGCCGGCAGCGAGGTGCGTGTGGTCAAGAAAAGTCGCCATGGCATGCAAGGCAGCTGCAGCTTGACCCGCAGCCGAATAAGCCTTCGTCATCAGGTCTGACGAGAACTTTCCGGCTTTGGAGGGGACACCTGGGCGCGATCGCCAAGTGGCAGCACTGTTCAGGCACAGGTGCACCGTGACAGCCTGCTCCACTCGCAGAATCGCGGTGTAACCCCTAGCTGTAGCTTGCGCCAGAGTGGTGAAGGGGGAGGAGCTACGGATCCTTGCAGACAGGGGAGCCGATTCAGAGGGCGAAGGCACCTCTAAACCGATCGCCTCCGCGGCCTTAGAGAGCATCGCTTTAACTTCAGGTTCCGGTTCAGCCACGACCCCGGAGGGTGGCAGTTCCCTTTCAGTCGGTCCCGGAGACGTTAGTCGGGATTAGACCGACTGAATGGGAGCGAATCACCGTGAGAGCGACTGACGAACATATTAACGGGCAAATTAATTTGCAGGCGAAGGTGATTGATTAGCAATCAGCCGGGTATAAAGCCGGGCGTGCCTAAGCCTCAGTATGCAATTTTCCTTCGGAGCTGACTGAGTGAGACTCTCTCTCCTGAACTTTGACGCTTCTAGCTTGAAAGATCAGCAGGTTGCTTACCTCTTGGCTCTTTTGGTGTGACCTCTGCTAGCTCAGAATAGCATGCAACCAACAGCCAGCACCTCGAAGATCTTCTCAGGCAAGCCTGTCCAGTGATTCAGCCGTTTTCTCAGTATCCTGTCCATTTTTCACGACACGATGAGCAAAACGTGCACTATTCCTGGCTGTTGTGGGCTTCTCGTTGAAAAGACGGTCACGGGAGTTGCGCGATGTGTTTGGTTTCCAGCACACCGACGCGGCTCTCGTGAAGCGCGAGTGTTTGCATTGCAGCACTCTGCTGAGTCGCACGCGGAAGTTTTGGGTAGAGCGGCGTCAGGTGATTCCTCGCGTCATCCCCAAACACCGAGCGTGCTTCCCGTCTGGTCTGCGGGTGAATCGGACGGCGCTTCGGTGTCGCCCGGTACCTCGTATGATCCTGTAAACGATCTGCTCTCCCACGCAGCATCGGAAGGGGCGCGGCTTTCGGTTCTCCAGTTCGGCCTGCCTCCTTCGGGATTGCAGCCGAGCTGGAGCCGGAGGCGTTCGCGGTGCTCTCACAGCCGCAGCCTCGATCGGCGGGAGGTGACTCCTCCCCCCCGAGTCGATGCTGTCACGGCTGGAGAATTGGTGGCTAGGCAGGCGCCGGGACAGGTTCCCCGCATACCGCTAGTGCCTTTTTCTCCCCGAGAAGCACGAGGAGCTCACTAATTCTGGCAGGCTCCCCTGCCCGTCAGGGGATTGAGCTCCTCCCTCTTCACCACTCTGGCCAATGCAGCAGATACGGGTTACTCTTCGATTCCCCGAGTGGGTAGGTTGTCGCGGTGCTTACCCCGACAGCGCTGCTGCTTGACGGTCTCGTTCGGGTGTTCCCGCCAAAGCTGGGAGGTCTCATCAGTCCTGATGATGAGAGCTTATTCAGCTGCGGGTAAATCTGCTGCATTATTGCATGCTATGGCGACCTTACAGGTCCTCCGTGTCATGCACCAGGGTGGTGGTGACCAGCAGTCTCTCTGAGACTCGCTTTCAGCCGCTGATTGTCGCCTCGTGCTACAAGATCAGCCGTGCTGAACATCGGTCACGCGATGTCCACGCTTGTGGTCCAGGAACGCCATCTGTGGTTCGAGCAGGCTTCAATGCGTCCCGAGGACCGATTTTCGGCTTCCGTACGCGCCTGTCTCCCCGGATGGCCTCTTTGGCGTCGCCGTGGAGATTTTCGTCAAAGGTCTCCACGATCAGGAGGCAGGCGGAGGGTCTGGGTATAGTTCCACGCCAGAAGCAGCAGGCGTTGCTTCTGGGCCGGAACCCTCTCCGCCTGTTCGCTGCCAAAGAGTACGTCTCCTGCCTTGGTTTACTCCTTCGACCTCTGGTCCGGGGAAAACCCCTGCATGCGGAAGACGGAGCCAACCTCTGAGGTTTTCGAAAGCAGACGAGGGTTTCTAGTGAAGCTCCCCTGAGGTTGGCGACTCGGGAGGAAACGAGCTCTTCTTTGGGTCTGGTCATCGACCCAGCTCCCCCAGGGGGGGGGGGAGTCCACCACACACTCCTCGCTGCCGTCCTCCGGGACGGCGGCACCCATTGTGTCAAAGATAGAACTCACTTCCTCCCGAGAATAGCGGTCTCGCATGCCCGACGGTCTGGGGTTCCTCTTCCTCGGTCTCCGACGAAGATCCCGACATGGGCCCGAGCCCCGCTGGCCATGGCAGAGAGCGCGGGGGCACACCACCCCTGCCCTCATCTGACCATCTCCCAGGGTCCTTCCCTGGTGATTCCGCCCACAAGTCCGCCTCCGGGCGGCCCCGCCATGGGGACCATCGGCACGTCCCGACCATGACCCCTGTCAGCTTACCTGGGAGCCTGGCGGAAGCTTCCCGGGGTCTCACAGTGGGAGGTCCGGACAATCCGGCAGGGCTACACGATTCTCAATTCGTGTCCGCCCCCAGGTTTCGAGGTGTGCTTCACCTGTTCCCCGAACAGGCGCCTCATTCCTGCGAGAGGAGATCGACGCCCTTTTAACAAAAGGTGCGGTCGAGCCGGTACCCCCAGCCGATATGGAACGAGGGTTTTACAGCCCATACTTCCTGGTCCCCAAGAAAGCAGGCGGGCTGCGACCAATCTTGGATTTGAGGCGTCTAAACCGGCACCTGGCCAAGTACCGGTTCAAGATGCTGACGGTCCGCTGCATTCTACCATGCATCCGTCCTGGAGATTGGTTCGCAACAATCGACCTGAAGGACGCGTACTTCCAGGTAGAAGTGGTTCCAAGGCACAGACCCTTTCTAAGGTTCTGTTTCCAGGGCCATGCTTACCAGTACAAGGTCCTACCCTTCGGTCTTGCCCTATCCCCTCGCACCTTTACGAAGGTTGTCAGGGCCGCGCTAGCCCCGCTCCGCCGGGCAGGCATTCGGATCCTGGATTACCTCGGCGACTGGCTTCTCATAGCCTCGTCCAGAGACCAGTTGATCCGACACCAGGGCAAGGTGCTTTCGCACTTAAACCGTTTGGGTCTGAAGGTCAACTGGGAAAAGAGCCACCTCACCCCCGTGAGAGTCATCTCTTTTCTCGGGATGGAGCTGAACTCCGAGAGCATGCTGGCGCGATTATCGGTAGAACGCACCAGGGCCTTGCTGACCGCACTCTTCGCGGTGTCCTCTCGACCAGTGGTCAGACTGAAGTTAATTCAGAGGCTCCTGGGGCATATGTCAGCCGCAGCCCCAGTCATTCGACTCGGGCTCCTGCGTATGCGACCACTGCAGCAATGGCTTCTCTCGCGAGTTCCGAGTTGGGCATGGCGTCCAGGGAGCGCTACGTCTGCCCACGGCAGACATGCTCCCTTACCTGAAGGTCTGGAAGCGGAGTGCTTCTGAGGTCTGGGGTGCCTCTTTCGAGCCACCCCAACCGTGTGGTGGTCTCCACCGATGCCTCCAAGACTGGTTGGGGCGCCATGTGCGGTTCCCACCGAGAGTCCGGTGCCTGGACCGGAAGACACTCTTGCTGGCACATAAACCGTCTCGAGCTAGTTGCAGTCATTTTAGCGCTACGGCGCTTCTGCCCGCTCCTCCGGGGGCGGCACGTGCTGGTCAGGACCGACAGCACTGCGGTAGTAGCGTACATCAACCACCAGGGCGGTGTACCCTCCCGCTTCCTGCACTACCTCGCCCAACAGCTGCTCCTCTGGAGTTAGAGCGACTTCCGTCGCTCGAGCCTTCATATCCCTGCGGAGTGTAACAGGATCGCGGTTCCGCCGTCCAGATTCCACCCCTCGACAGGAGATTGGCGACTCCATCCTCGGGCTGTTTAGCAGATTGGGACATCTTCGGCGAGGCCCAGGTACCTGCTGCCTTCCGTGTGAATACCCATTGCCGGCTCCTATTCCTGTCCCTGGCTCCTCTCGGGACAGATGCGCCGACTCACTGCTGGCCCGGGCACAAACGCTTATGTGCGTTTTCCCCAGTGAAGCCTCCTAGCACAACCTCTGTGCATGGTCAGGGGGGACGAGCGCGGGCTACTCTTGCGCCCTCTTCTGGCCGAACAGAGTATGGTCTCCAGACCTCTCTGCGCTCGTGACAGCCCCCCCTTGGCCGATTCCCCCTGAGTCCAGATCTGACTCCAGGGGGGGGATACAGGCACCCGCGGCCAGACCTCTGGGCCCTACTTGTATGGCATATCTGTCCGCGGTGGACCCCGAGCCTCTACCGCCCCTCGCGGTGACTACCTATACCATGCGTTAGCCCCCTCCACTGAGTGTGCTACGCTGGCAAGTGGGGTCGGTTCGTCGAATGGTGCTCTTCCCGCCAGGAAGACCCCGGGACATGCCCCATCTGAGTCGTGTTGACCTTCTCCAGGAGAGGTTCGATCGGGAGCTGTCCCCATCGTCCCTCTAGGTCTACGCCGCCGCTATTTCTCCTTCCACCTCCGGGTTGAAGGGAAATTAGTGGGCAGCCACGCACTATGGTGAGATTTCTCAAGGGGCTAGGCGCCTCCGGCCTCCTAGACCACCCTCCATTCCTCTTGGGACCTCTCCGTCGCCCTTCGGGGCTGCGGAAGTCACCTTTTGAGCCCTGGCATTTGGCAGAGCAGCGTGTCCTCTCACGGAAGACCGCACTCCTGCTTGCTTTGGCCTCAATTAAGAGGTTGGGAGATCTCCAGGCACTGTTCGCCGACGAATCCTGCCTGGAATTCGGCCCTGGTGATTCTCTGGTTACCATCAGACCCAGGCCCGGATTCATCCCCAAGGTCCCATCCGTCCCCTTCCGGGACCAGGTGGTGACCCTGCAAGCTCTGCCCCGGGAGGAGGCAGAACCAGCCCAGGGTTCGTTATGTCCTGTGCGAGCTCTCCGGATCTACTTGGACAGAACCCGGGAGCTTCGTCGCTCCCAGCAGCTCTTCATATGTTTGGGAGGCCAGCGTAAGGGTTCCGCTGTCTCCAAGCAAAGGCTTGCCCACTGGCTAGTGCGGCTATCCACCTAGCTTATGAGGCGTGTGAGGTTCCCTGCCCTCTCCATCTAAGGGGCCCACCCCACTCGCGGCATCGCTGCCTCGTGGGCGTTGGCTAGAAGGGCCTCACTCGCCGACATTTGTAGAGCTGCGGGCTGGTCTACACCTAACACGTTCATCAGGTTGTGCAACCTTGATGTAGGCTCTGTTCCCTCTGCGGTCCTGAGTGGTGGCAGTCACCCTTAGGGGACGGAGCAGGTGTAAGCTTGCAGTACTCTCCTCGTCATCGGGAGAAGTACACCTTTCTAAGAGCTCCCCCTTCGGGCGGCTCTCCCATCCTCCCCCCTTCGGCATCTGACTGAGCGGAGCAGTCAGCACTGCCAGGTTCCATGTGGTGGCTTTGCTCCGGCCTGGTCCCCGCAGAACTAGGGTACAGATCTGGGAGTCCCTCTCTGGCTCTCCCTTTCTATGTTCTTATACAGCTCCCCCTTCAGGTGGCTAGTATGAACCCGTTCCGTTACTCCCCTTGCTTTGGTGCGTAACGATGACTTCCGTCTCTGCCTCCTCTCTCTTGCAGAGCGATGACCCGCTGGTAGCCCTTCGGGCCTCGACGCGATCTCCGCCACTCCTCCCTGCGGGTCGAGGGGTGCCTCCTTCTGGTCGTCAGCATCAGCCAAGTACAGCAGATGCTCTCAGTGTTGGACGACTTCCCCGTCAATGAGTATTCCGGGCAGGGGCAGAAGGAGTTCCCATTCAGGTACTAACGGCCTCTTACTAGCCCCTCTCTTGGGTTTAGTGCCGACCTGTCTGGATGGACTTCGGGCATGGCCCTTTACAGAGGCTCCCATTCAGTCGGTCTAATCCCGTCTAACGTCTCCGGGACCGACTGAAAGGGAACGTCTAGGTTACTTGCGTAACCCCACGTTCCCTGAATAGGGAACGGAGACGTTACCCTTCGCCATGCCCTGGAAGTCATGGATCTGAGGTAAGCTGGGAGGTAAGTGGGTCCAGCTCCTCGGAAAATTCCATACTGAGGCTTAGGCACGCCCGGCTTTATACCCGGCTGATTGCTAATCAATCACCTTCGCCTGCAAATTAATTTGCCCGTTAATATGTTCGTCAGTCGCTCTCACGGTGATTCGCTCCCATTCAGTCGGTCTAATCCCGACTAACGTCTCCGTTCCCTATTCAGGGAACGTGGGGTTACGCAAGTAACCTAGACGTTATTTTATCTTGTTATCTGAGACAGGTCTAACACAAGAACACATTTCAAGGATCAAGGTAGGAGCGTGAGTGATTGGTCAATGTCAGACACTGGGACCTGAGATGTGTTCTATAAAATACTTGGACTGGTCTAAAAGCTTTAAAATCCCTCATTTTGGTGAAAGATGCCAAAAATTTGTTTTTGGGTCAACAATCCTTTTAAAGATTTCCCTCAGAGGCTATTTGTGTCAACCACTTTAGGAGAGCTGTGTGAATGATGCGGGGGTGTTGATGCACCTGAATCTGGGTCACACTGGTGCTCACAGGGGTCCAAGAGACGGCGGCCACACAGATCATTGACCCAGGGACCGCTGGCATTCTGTTGGTAGTAGATCAGCACCTGGGCTGGGTTCAGCCAATCAGACGCATCCAGCTGACTTCCCTGAAGCAGAACGAACCTGGAGCCTGCAAGAGAGGAATCAGAATCAGACATCAAGAGTTAGAAGAAGTGCATCAGTGAAGGGCATTTCAAGTACTTCTGTTATGACCACATTTAAATGACAATACTAAATTATATATCTATAATCTAAAATAGATATTATAATTACATTATAATATAATTAAATAGATAAATTATAATATATTATATTTATCTATTTATTTATAATATAATATAACATTGTCATTAAATCAATCAAAATATGGTCATAAGAGATGTATTTTATTTATATAATATTATATATTCTTTTGTATTATTTTTCTTTTTATATCATCTTATTTTTAGTTATTTGTATATCTTTTTTGTTATTTTCTCTTTTATATAAACTTTTTATATAAAATAGACAAGCACTTATTATTTATATACTAGTTCATACTATTCTTTTTGGTACACATTTATTGACATTTTATCTGCAGATTCTGTAGGTTTTTATCTGAATGGTTTCAGTCTGGGTCAAAATATATGAAGATAAAAATCACAAATAAAAAAATAGCACAAAAACGAATTAATTTATTCAAGAACTCGAATGTATCCAAAAAAAAATGATTTGTTGATTCCATGATAATGCAAATGTTGGTGTGTGTTCTGCTGCACAGAATTTGGTCAATTCAAAAACAGGAATGTGTCAAGTCTGCTTTGACATCAACCATTTCCTTGTGATATGGTTAGACAGTTGTAGACAGATATTAAATCAGAATCTTTCCATTCAAAGAGTGAACAGAGAATCCTTCAAGCCTTTTCATTTGAGGTTTCTTTCACTCAGACATCTATGCGAATGTTAATCTACCCCAAAGCACTAGATCCCATTCCAAAGAGTCCTGCATGAAAGATAAAATGACATATGAGCAAAGCCAGTTGCAATCCATCATATCAGCCAAAGTCTAAAAAGATGACATTCGAAATGCCTATGAACTAGAAAGAAACAAGGAGAGAGCCAGAGAAAGGATATTACAAACCTGCCTTCCCAGTTAAATCAAATAGGACACCCCAACAAAATGCTGTTAAATTGGGTTTTCTTGCATCCTTCTGACTCTTAAAGTAATCCCAGACACAGTAGATGATGTTGAGATCAGGACTCTGTGGGGGATCTCTTCCAGCACTCTGTATTCTTCTTTACAAGCAAGATGGAAATTAATGGTTTGGCTGTATGGATGCAGTCATTGTCCTACTCCAGAATACATTTGGGCGCAGTCATAAAAATTTAATTTTGTATTTCTCAGCATTGGGGATGCCATTAATCCTGACCAACTCCAAATATCCAACTCCACTTGCAACTCCCAAACATTCAAAGATCCTCTAAAATGTTTCGCTCTTCCATGAACAAACTGTCTTCTGCTACAGCCAAATATTCCACATTTTAACTTATCAGTCCACGATACCTGCTGCCATTTTCCCCAGCTCATTTGTTTTCATGCATACTTGAATAGTTTAGCCTTTAGTCTTTCATGAAGGCCACTTCAGGCCTGACATCTACAGACAGTCAATAGGTGCACCTGGGCTGGATTCCACTGGTCTTTGGCAGTCCGGAGCTGATTGCACTGCTGAACATCTTCCATTTTCAAACAATAATTAGCTTCATGTGACTAGCATCGACCACGGCTTCTACGATTGTCTACACTGGCTGTATCTTTGTGCTTCCAATCTTGCCCCAGACTGCTTTGCAATTCTTTAGTTTCCTCCATTCTGCTTTGAAATCTTTGTCTGGAAGAGACTTTGTTGATGCAGTAAAACTACCTTGTATCTTGTTGCTGTTCTCAGTATTGCCCCTTTCAACCTCACCTTTGCTGTAGAGTTTGGCTGTCCTTCATGCAGTTTTTAAGTACCCTACAAAGATGTTTCTGTTCTAGTTCAGGACAAGGTTTCATACTATGTGTGACATTGACAATCTTTAGGTTGACTACAATCTTAAAAAATCCCAGACTTTATGCAAATGTATCTGAAAGAATTGATTCTGATTTGGTCTACAGTAAGTATCAATAGACAATTAGTTAGTAACACCAAATAATGATTAAGGGATTCCTTCCATTTTTAAAGTAAACAATCATTATTCATACTTCTGAATGAATTCAGAATGTGTCACTGTTACGCCCTTTGTGTTTATTTTTGTTCAAATTTAAATATAAAATGTTAGCAGGCATGCTTCTTTGTTTTGTGTTCCAGGTTCCTTCCCTTAAGAAACAGCTTCCTGGTCACTCCCACCGATCAGCAACGAGATGTCTGCTTCCTAGCGAATCAGTGAAGGGAATGTTGGCTCACCAGGATTTGCATACACCAATCTCTGTGAAGGGGAGGACTATAAAAGAACAACTTCCCTTCTGGAGAGAAGAGGGCAGTTTAGTGGGATTAAACAGAAGCGAGGTCATTGGTTTGTGAGAGAGAAAGTCAGTTTGTTGTATAAAGATCAGTTTGTTTAGAACACAGGTAGAAGTTTTTTTGTGCATGTGTTTGACTCAATAGTTTTGTGCTGTGATTTGTTTTCTTTATTTTTGTTTAGGGATAGATAGTGGGTGAGGGGAAGGAAGTACCTTCCCCCTTATTTCTTGTTTAGTTGGGGATAGAGATTTTTTGTTTGTTTGATTCTTGTCTGCACATTTATTCATTTGGGGCTTGTAATTAGTAGTAGGTAAGAAGTTATCCATTCTTTCCATCTTTCTTTCCATAAACATCTGGTTCTTTACATTTACTTTCAATTTTAATGTTAAAATTCCCTTACTTATTAGTGTCCCCTAGACCAGATAAACAGAGGGACATAACATTAATGTGATTGTGTTCCAACAATACTTAGGTACACACCAGTCTAGCTTCAAACAGACCAAGAGAAGCTTGGTCCCCTCAATATGAGGAACCAGTGTAGGCATAACAATAATAAAAAACAATTGCTATACTATCATTTGAGACTAACCTTTAACAGGTTCAGCACAAGCATGCATCAAAGATTACATCATTTCAAACAACTTGATGTGCTTTGATGTTTGAGGAACAAATCTGTGCTTTTCAATGGAGACAAATTGGGAGTGACATTTGCTTTAATGCAGTTGTAGTTGTGGGGGGTGGACAGTTGAAAGCCCTGCTGTTCAGGGCTGGACAGGAAGCAGGGCAGGTGATGGTATTACCGTCTGCAATAAGGTGCTCCGGTACGTGGAGGATGACTCTGACATTGAGGCTACAGGAAAGGTGAGATGCACAGACCAGGCCGATCACACAGCTCACCACGCTGATCAAAGTCAAGGTGGTCTTGTTGATGGGACTCCGTGGGGAACCTGGGGAAAGGAGAGAGAAAGAAAGCAATAAATGTGTGATGCTAGAAGTCTGGAAAGTTCACATTTTTATGTCTATGTTGGGAAAGCACAAGGGATGCAGTTAAAAAACTGCGCATCAGGGTTGTTGGTCCATGAAAGGAGCACCGGATCAAACCAGCCAGCCAAACACTGTGAGCAGCAGCAGCTCTGGCACATGCTGAAGATTACTTAATGTTTTGAAACCTGCTGCCTTTATGATACATTGTGCAAATAGCAGCATATGAAAAATGGAATTGGAACAGCGGAATTGGTTTGGTGCAGTGCTGTCCTTTAGCTCTGTTACAAGCCAAATCAATTTTGATAGAGGTTGATGGGTATTACGGGAACGCACAGCATGACAAAAAAATAGCCAGACACAAAAGCAAATCTTCATGAAAACGAAACACCACATTCTCACTTTGAAAGTGTTGTATTCATTTGTAGGTGTCGCATCTTGACGTGTCAGGTTAACTTGAAGCATTATTTTTACATCCAACCAACTTAAAACGTATGAGCAGCTTAAAATTAATCGCCATTTCATGCTTTATGAGCGCTTAAAAGTACAAATTTCCAATTAAGAACATACCACATAGCTCTAAACACCCCCTACACCATAACCCTAAACACTTTTGGCTTGAAATAAGACCCAACATTAAAAACAAGTTGCCACTTGTTTGACTATTGGCGTTTTCCACTGCATGACACGGTACAGCTCAGCACAGTTCGGTTCAGTTCGGCCCAGTTGCTTTTCCATAGGCTATAGTGTCGTGTTAGAAGGGTAAAATTGTGCTAACAGTTCCATGACGGATCCCGACCGAATGACTGTTGTGTTTGCTTCTTGTATGTTGTGTGTCTTACATAACTTTCTGTGACGAGTTATTTGGTGAGAAGTTCCGAGCAGCTAAAAAGAAGCCTACACTATGTGTATTGCTATGTACTCGGACCAATCAATGCTCACATATGTCAGGCTTGGTCAAATCAAGAGAATGGTGTCAGTTCAGAGCGATGGTCTCGGTTCTAGAATCTCCTTAAAGGGTTTTCCAGAAATGGCATCGGTTCCATGGCCACAACGCAGTGGAAAAGCCTTTCAAAACCACACTGAGCTGATCCGTATTGTCGTGCAGTGAATAAGGCCTAGATATTACCTGCATGTTCTACAGCTCCTGATGTATAATGAAGAGCTTTAATTAAAGCTAATGAAAGCAACTGTGATAACCAAACTACCAGCCATTGAAAGTGGAGAGTGACAGGTTTTCTGGCCAACTGGACAATGCATTTATGTCATCACCAGATTGACGACTCAATGTGCTTCCATTTAAACTTCAAAAAATCATTAAATATATTGCAGGGATCAATAAACAAAAAGTTTAAAATAAAAAGTTTTTTTTTTTTTTTTTTTTTTTTTAAATTGACTACATTAAAGGGGATCCACAGACACTCTTCAATAATTGATCCATGTACACTGTAAAAATGTCATTTAATGGTAAAATATTGTATTCTACAAAACATGCGAAACCCGCAGAATTTACTGTGAACAACCGTTATTAGTTTTACAGGGCATGACCTTACATGTAACAGTTAGAAACATATGAAAATACGGTTTATTGCTGCAAATCTAACAATATACTGTATGATCTAATAAATACATTTTACATGTGCAAAAATGTGTGTGTTTTTTTTAAGAAACCCAAATGAAAGCACACAAGATAACAAAATGTTATAATCATGTGTTTTTTTGTAATCTGTTCATAATGGAAATTTCAATTTGTTCTAATTAAAGTATATTTTAACCATATTATTTCAACAAACCAATAAATTATACATCACTAAGAGCTGTAAAAAATGGGTTATGAACTGTTATTATTACAACATAAACCTTAAAAAAACTAGATGGTTAATAACCATAAAAGTATAGTAATGAACTATAGTTATTACAATAAATACCTTTAAACTAGAGAGTTATGAACCGTAAATGTAATGATCCAAATTTATTTTCACAGCTATAATCCGCAAAAAAAAAAAAAAAAAAAACAATTACGGTGCAAAATTTTTTTACGGTAAACTTCTGGCAGTTGCCTGTATTTTACCGTAAAATGTATGTTTTATTTTTTACAGTGTATATTTATCTACAGAAAACATACATTAACATATTACAAACGACTGCTTTGTAAAAGAATGGGTTGCTCTAAAGATACTGTGTGGTACTGCCATCGGATAACACCTTGCAAAATTTGTGAATTATTTATGTATTACATATTCCGTAGTCTACTACCCGTGGTATTATGTTTGACTGCTTATCTACTCAACTGAAATACAAAGTGGTAGGAAACCTAAGGACTGGGTGAGCTTTCTGGGTTCAATCATTACAAGTGCAGTGTGAAAGGATCTGTGACACGACTTTTCTGAAAATCATTTAGAGTCATTTATATCAGCAAATGTAATGTAAAGCATTCAATGCCAATGTCCTATTAAACCCCTACAGATCAAGAATGGAATCACATCTAGAATCATGTGAAAGCAAATAAACAGTTTAATGTTAATCGTCAAAAGATACCCGAACATTCAAAAAAATGTTTAATAACAATAAAGGCAGGTGCATTACAGTGGCATGCAATTTATATAACAAACATATGAAAACATATAGATAGAATAGAATCAGATGAAACGATTATGTCGTGAAGAAAGTATCAACAAAGAAAGAAATGTTTCCATGTAAATCTTAGCATTGCATTAAAGATGTAACACAAATAAAAGAAACCCCTGATGCTAAAGTATATATGCTTAAGATATCATCATCTTAAGCCGAAAGCTGGCCTCAAAAAGATAAGGCTTTGAGGCAAAAAGGAAAAGATGATGAAATGAATATGAAAGCATTGATTCAAGCATTTGCAGACATTCACCAAAAATATATAGAATTGGTCATAAAAGCATGAACTGTGAGAATATCTTAAAATCATCAAATTTAAAGATAGCATGAAGGAAAATATTGTGTTATTTGAAAGATTACATAATTGTATTATTATATATATATAAGATACTCTGCCATGGAATAAATAAAACAATGAAATTAAGCTCACATTAACACTTTTTTTATTAAATCTAAATTTGCTTTTTTAAAAAACATTCCACGATCACCTCCACTAATCATCAGTTCATGTAGTGAACCCTATACATATATGAAAAATGTCACTCTATTATTAACTTAAGACCAATTAAATGTGTTGTTGTCTCAGCTGACTACTGGTGTTTTTGACAACTGTGGGGTTCAAGTGTTTGGTAATTAGAAGGAGCAAACATCAAACCCAAATGAGTGTCTGTTAGCTGGCTTTTAAGTGACAGTTTAAGGAGCACTGAATTCAATCTGGTCTCTTAAAAAAGAAATAAATAAACTACAGGGATCCTCAAGGGAAATTCAAGAGCTCCAGACAGTCTCTAGCTATTAGCATCTTACACTAATGTCCAACGGATGTGTCAAATGTACTCTGATTTAGTGCAGATATATTTACTGTGTGTTTTAATGAAGTCTTGAGAGTTGGGTTTCCAAAGGTTATTTATTTTTATATCCTCGGATTTAAACGAACATTACAAGAGTTATGACATAATATTTGCAAGGTAATTCAAATTAAATGTTAATTAGTATTAGAAAATGCACAATTGTCTGTCAGTGTCATTTTACAGGCACCTAATCGGTGCCATCTAGTGGCAATAACAATAAATAACCATTGGTAGTACAAGACTTGTAATGTGGCTTGTGTTTTTCAAAGTTCTGGCACAAAAAAGCACAATGGAACAAAAAGTGCACAAGGTTTAGGAAAGGTTCACCACTGTTTCACCTTGTATTTGCTCTTTTGGGGGGATTTATGAATTTCTAATTTATGATTTTTTTTTACAAAACATAAAAACAGTTTGTTCTCAATCGTTGATTTTTTTGTTGTGGAAAAACCTCAGATTTAATTTTTTTGCACAATTTCAAGATTGTTGTGGAATCCTGTAACATAACTAACTATTTGAAGGTAGTAAAAACACTCAAAAGGCCCCAGAATTCTAACTGTTAAAACGTGTAAAATCAAATATATATATTATTTTATATGCGTATTTAAATTATCTATTACTAATCATTTATATCTCAAATTAAATCGCAATGTCAAATCAATGGCACATTTTGCATGACACAACATGCCTCGGTTGAAGTTGTAAGCATGTCGCTTCACAACTCTCACTTTGCTCGATTTGGAACAAAGTGGCAGACAAACATCTTATGGCCACAGTCGGGTGGTGAAGGTTTTGGTCATGCGGAACTGTGGAAGTCCTCCTTACCCCCGGAGCCCCACGCAGAGTTGACGTTACCGTTTCTCATACCTCGACTGCGCCGGCGACTTCGGTTTGGGTCTGTGTAGAAGGTCAGCTGAGGCTCGCTGTCCGCCTCTGTCCCAGAGTCCCCGTCTGGGTTCAGGAAAGTTGAACCCGCTGCAGAATATACAGAAAAACCATCCATCAAACTATATTACATGCTGCCCCACGGTTCTGTTAGACCAAAAAAAAAACTACTGGTTTATGTGTAACAATAAAATTTGTCATGCAATAATAAGCTCCAAAAGCCCAAAGCATTGATTACTTATATACACTTATTTTATATTCAATTAATTGTAATATTTATTGACCATAGCCTTTATTGATTTTTATTTGCATCGGCCCTGTGCACCTTACGCCACAGGACATCTTTTTTGAGAAACCAAATACTTCGAATTGATGTGTTTGAAAATAAACCATTTTTACAGCATGATGACAACACGATTTTACAAAATGCATCTGTTGATCAATAATATGTTGTGCACGTCCATTATTTGAATGAGATAATTATAGAATTTTCTTTTTTAAGATTATTTTTGAATCAGATGGGACTGTCTGATGACAGGAAAAGTGAGGGTGAAGGTTGGGAAATGACGACGTGTACAGGACTCAAACTTGCATTGCCCTTCACAACTGCACTTATATACATAGAGCATTGTCCACCACACCACACCACGGATGCGGATGATATATATATGTAAATCTGTCGGAGAAGGCTAATTATCTGCAAGTGCTTCTCCCGAAACTTGTCTAACAACGTCACTTCAAAATAAAATGATTTAATTTAAGTAAATATATTTGCATTTGGTTTCGTCTTTTGAAAGATCACTTTAAAACATTTCTGAACATTTTTTTTCATGATTTTTAAACATGTCATTACTTGAAACAAAGTAATCGCACTTTACACTGACTGAGTTGTTTTTGCATGACTAATAAAATGTAATATTTATCAAAGCATTTTTTTAAATAAAAAAAATTTTAAAAAGTGTTTTTTTTTCTAAATAAAAGATAAGTACATTTATTTTAAACAACACTCTATTGTTATTATTATATAAAAAATACACACATATATATATATATTTTTTTTCGTTTCTTCTTATCAAAGATCACGTTAAAACATATCTGAACCTAATCTCCCTTTAGACTAATTCTATTGATTGTGTAGTTTCTCTAAACACAAGTTTATCATAATAATGTTTTAACATCAAACAGTTTTCAAACACAAAGCACATCAAGCATCATGAATGCAAATGCACATCACCCACACACGCAGTAGTACAACACACAGAGTAAAAGCTGGAAGTCCTACAGAAACCATCACTCCGTGAGATGCACTTCTC
Organism: Danionella cerebrum; assembly: GCA_007224835.1. Classification (NCBI taxonomy): domain Eukaryota; kingdom Metazoa; phylum Chordata; class Actinopteri; order Cypriniformes; family Danionidae; genus Danionella; species Danionella cerebrum. The sequence goes on from SRMA01025931.1 coordinate 133,129, forward strand.
CTCTCAAAAGAGAACTGGGTAAATAGAAGTAATGAACAGGAGGTGAGGAGTGTGACTGAGATAAGAGATGAACGCCTTCATGGACTCTATATTATTCCACGGTGCACAAAAGACACAATTTAGCCGTCAGTGCTAGACAAACGCTTTCATTATGCAGCGTGCGAGGAAGAGATGCATGAGCGCACTGACCCGTAGATTAGACTGACTCACAATGATGAGAAATAATGTTTGAGTTACTCTGTATCCACACAACACAGTGGTGATCCATTAAAAGCCATCTTTGCTGGTGCAGAGGAGATTCAAACAATTAGCATTTATAGACGAGTCATCTGTATGGAATGAAGGGGATGATTATTTTTGTAACATTTAATGCCAACAGTGCATGAATAGTTGAGTAATGTCTGAACCATGCAAGGGGGTCACAAAAACAGCAGAGGTTTGCACTTAAAGTGGTTTTCAAAAGACCACGGTTCCCTTTTTAAAGCACATTAATGTTTTCATGTTAAATGGTTTGAGATTGAAACGGATGACAAACAGTTAATCGTGTTAAACAGTTCATACAGTGAAGTAAAATAATAAAAAAAAATTATAGAGCTTTTGTTCTTTTGGGTAGTATTAATGTCATAAAAAAATGAAAAGCGAAGACAATTTAAATGTCAATTTGAACCTGTTCGTAATATTAAAAAATGTATAGACCCTGAATTTCTAAAGAGAATGAAACATGCAAACTATTCTGGGAAACTTTTGTATAGCAGTGAAAGTGAAATATATACAAACACATTAAAACTTGTTTAAATGTTTAACGTGATTAAAAAGAAAATTAAAATAACTAAAAGTCTGAAATTAAGAGTATCCCGTTAATCTTGTCAAGTCTTAGTCTTCTAACGCAGTTCATTCTATTGGATAATTTTAATGTCGTCATAAAAATGTCCTTGCAAAAATGTGAAAACTTGAAAAAAGAAAAGAAAAAGAAACAAAAAATAGCTAATTTCAAAAACATTACTGTTCAAAGAAAGCAATGCCATTTTCTCCTTGATTTAATTGTCAATTTGAGTCTGTATTGACCCTGAAAATATATTTACCATCAGCTTCTAAAGAGAAAATATGGAAATTATGTCAGCCTTGATTACATTTATTTCAATTCAATTTAATTTACAAAAAAAAAACAGACAAAAAAACACTAAAACTTAATTTAACTTATTTTATTTCAAATCAGGTGGTCCTTGTGATTTGACTCAAATCATCGTTTTCAGAACTTTCAGCAATTAACTTTCGATTTCCTTAGAGTTACAATTGTTATCTCATGTTCCCTGACAGAAAAGTTATAAAAAACCAAAACCAAATTTACCCCAAAACCAAAAATCCTACTTTTTTTTTTTTTTTTGCTGTTTATTTGTGTCAAAAACAGTATTCAAAGTTAAGAGTCTTCATTCATTCGGGGGTCTACTGGTGCCAGCTCACATCAGGCCAGAGGCGGAGTTACACCTTGGACAGGTCGCCAGTCCATTGCAGGGTATAAAGAGCCTTCAGTACATTTAAAAATAAAAAAAATATTTTTAGCATGTCTTATCCTTCAAGAACCTTTTTTAAACTGATTATGATCTAGTTGACAGTATTGGATTATTATGTGCAATAGCATTCGCATGTTTAATAAAGCTGATCCATGTTTTGTCCACGTGCCTAAGTAAAAAAAAAAAAAAAACGAAGAAGATAGCCATCTTAATTATATGGCATTGATCCAACAAAAACTAGATTAAACAGCTGGCATTTAAGATTTCAAATGTTAACAGCAATTCTAAATGACACACCAAAGCTTCTTTTTGTCTTCATAACCAAGGAGAACAAAAGAAGCACCTTCCCTGGAATTAACCAGAAACCTCATAGAGCAGGTGAGGATTGTGTGAGCCTCTACAATTAGGCAGAGGCCAAAGGGGCAAAGCTCGGCGGAGGAGAATAAAAGATGAGCTCGTTTAAATATTCAGCACAGGGCACCAGCAGCTCCTCAGCATTCAGTGCAGGTGCACATGCCACCTACAACAGAAAAGATATTTTGCACATCTATTCAGAGCGCTAGAACTCAATCATTGACAAGGTCTTGGTGTCAGAATATCAGCAGAATGATCTCAAACCGAGCAAAGGTAAAGTACAAATACCTCCGGCAATCTCTGTGACCTAGAGCTGGCTGAAACATGTCAAATGTCAAAAGTAACAGTTCTAATTTGTCTAATGAAAAACAAGGGGGTAAAAATAGATGAGGTGAGAGAGGCAGGTGTGACTGAGAAAGAAAAAAGAAAACTTGAGAGGATCAGCGAGCTTGCACGTGCTCTTCAGGCGACAAGAACGAAAGTCTAAACATAGTCTTTAGCAGTTTTCCTGTTCATTCTCAACAAAGTACAAGGCTCATTAGAGAAGAGTACTGAGGATTTTCCAAAGGAACAAAGAAAATATAGACAAAGCTATGACAATAGAAGTAGTGAAAATCAATGCAATGAAATTAAAGCTATGAAAATAGCTTTTCTATTTCAGAGTTGTCAAAACAAAAAAAGAAAATTTGCCAAAGACTTTTCCCGAGAACTGATGACTACTTTTTTTTCACAAATACTGTGATTTTTGTTCATTTCCATTATTGAAGGTGCTCTTCACTGCCAGCAATTGCATCATATTGTAAAACTTGCATTTTAACTTACACAGGACTTTATGTAATGAAGCCTACAACAATAAAATCTATTTGACCAATAAGAAAGCAGTGATAAAGTTCTTCTGAAGATCAAGTTACTCTGCTGCTCAGAACTCAGAAATAAAAATCACTAAATATAATGATATGTTTTCTTCAAATATATTTCAAGTGAAATAGCTAATATAACCAATGCTCAATTTGTGCAGGGGGAAGTTACATCACAGCTTGGGACCGGGACCTATTTGATTGGATCTGGGACCTTCCCTACACTCTTTGGGTGGTTCTTTGCAAGTTTGCACCAAAGCTCTTTTTCTTTTTTCGCTGGTTCTTTGTGGTTTTTGATTTACTGATAGCTTTTTGTTAGCGTAAAGAAACTGTACTGGCCTTTTTGGTACTTGTAGTTCTAAATAGTAGTTCTTTGTTGTTTTTAATGTGCTATATAAAGATGCTGGTCGTGTATATCACTTTTGAGCATTGGAGCTAAATAGCACCTTTTTATAGTTCCCCTGTGATTAGCCAAAGAACCAGGTCCGGTTCTATATATTCGGTTCTATATAGTGATTTTCTATCAAAATCAACTGTAGCAATGAAATAAACTGTTGGTAGTGTCTAGTTTTATCAGTGTTACTTAATATTTCTATTTGAAGTGATGCTTTGTCATCAAGTTCTGATGCCCTTTTATCAGAAAAATAAATAAATAAAACAAAGGGGAAAAGTAATTAGGAGGTCACATGATGACGCAGTGCAACTACAGTGGATTTGGGCATCATTTTAGAAGTAAACAAACACAACAAGCTAGCTAGCATTAGCCTACAGGTAAAATGTCAAAGAGAGTTAAAACTGATTAAACTTGTGGGTCACTCTAAAATGCTTTATTAAGACCAAAATCAAGTCACACACCGCCCATGTTTTAGACTCAATTTTAGTAAATATTAAATCTGTATATTTAAAAGTATGGATTATTTTGAATAAAGATCAGTAGTTTATAAATATATTACTTTATTTCCAAAAAATGTATATTTGACTTGATTCAGGACATTCCTGACCCGTCTTCCAGGACCTAAATATATATATGGATAAAATGCTTAATTAAAATCTTAAAATAAAAAACAGATTTTTGTTTTGTACTCTTCATGGAATCGGAATGTACAATTTGATTAGAATTCCATGAAGTAATAAATAATTACAAAGTAATAAAATCTAGTTCACGACTTGTTTAAAATGTTTGTAAAAGTGTATGAATGCTGTGTGAAGCACAGGTTTTTAGAGTTTTCATAGCAACAGAATAACCGCTCTTGTAGTTAGTTAAACAATAAGTATATGTGTTTGCTTGAGTGTAACAGATAAAAACCAGACGTTGCAGAATTCCCATGAATTCAATAATCCTCTCATGTATCTTAAACCATCTATGCAGCATTAAATTCACACGCCATCCATATGATCCACTCTTGTCTTGTTTCTGCAAGGTCATTTCATGCATGTTTCCGTAAAGCTATAAAAGAACACCAGCATTTCAGAGTTTACCTTTGAATTGAAAAATCCATGTGCTGCGCATAAAAACAAACTGGTCTGAAGGTCACCGAGAGACTGTGCTTCTGCTGGACTGATGTAATGAACCATTAAAGCATGAGTAGAAAGTCAAATATTTGTCCAGAGAGGAAATCAGACTCTCACTGCAGGAAAACCCTTCACTGGACATCAGTTATTAGTGCACAAAGCAAGGATTCTGTCTTAGATGAGCACTGCAGTTTTACTCCTAGTGATAACTTGTGCCTAAATGATGTAGTGCTCACGCAATGCCAACCAGTAATGCAAGAAAAAAATTCAAATCTGTTTTCCAGCAATAAGAAGAGAGGTTCAAAATCAACATGGGATAGAGAGATTAGAATTTTGTGTGGTTTTGCTTGCAGACAAAGATGTTGACTGGAATGAAATATGTGTTCTTTTTTGCACTTATTTATATCATATGTTACCTTTTTTCAACCTTACAGGATCCAGTAAGCATATATCTCTGGGCCTTTTTACCGGAATGCTTCTCGGTTATGGAACTCTCTCTTCCTCTGTATCCGAGGTGTGCATCTGACTCTTCTCATATAAATCTGGATTAAAGACCAGTCTACAGCACAATGGGTGATAATTTGCAGTGTTGCACTTGATAAATTGATTGGTTGGTAAGTTTGATTTGAGTTGGTTGGTTGAACAATTAAATCACTTTAGTTGTACTACTTCTACTGTGACTGTTAGAATAAAGAGAAAATCTCTTACTACGAATACTTTGAGTAAGCACAACATTTAATAACATTGCATTTTATTTCTTATCCATGTCTGCTTACACACTGGCAAACCAACACTGACACTTGACTCTTTACCCTTACCCAACCTTTACCCTACCCTATTGTTCACCTACACCAGGGATGCTCACACTTTTTCAGCTTGAGAGCTACTTTTAAAATGACCAAGTCAAAGTGATCTACCCACTACAAAAATGTAAAACATCAATCAACAAACAATTATTTTCAACTTTGTTGAGAATTGACAAAACACACTTAATAATTAATTATTTACATTTTTTGTAATAACCTGAGTTTAATTTGATGACTTGCACTGAATTGAATCATTAGAACAGTTGTGTGTGACCTGAATTTGATGGTAATAGAGTGATTTTTATGAGAGCAATTGAGCTTTGATCCAAATAATCAAGAATAAAAATGATGCTCTAATAAATATTTAAATTTTTTATTGAAACTGAGTCGTGCAGTACAATATGCAGGTGAGGAGTGGCGTGTTGCTCGATTTTGGTTGTAATAGAGCAATTTAGAATGAAGTTATGAAGCATATTCTGGGTAAAACATATTTTGGATCTGGTCATTTGCAGATGGTCCCTAAGCGATTCCATGTCAGCGGGTTGCTCATAGACGGTATTGTGTTTCAGCGAATGCCAAGGGAAACTTGTTTTGATAAAAACCGTTTTGTAGTTTGTCCGCTACATAACACAGATAAAAAAATATGTGTTATTTGTTTACTAAGAACATTCTGGTCTCGAGCTATTGAGCAGAGAAAACCGAATCTGTGAATCTGCTGCTAACTTTACTGAACTGTGGCGGGATGGAACATTTCTTGGGTGTGGCGGCAAGATAGTTATACAGTATCAACAAGCTCTCTCCCAGAGGAATGTTAGAGAATCAAGACAGAAGGTATGAAAGTTCTCCTTTGCTTCTCAGTCCAAAAAGAAATAAATTAATCAATAAATCACAATATAAAAAGGAGTCATTAACATCTGGTGGCACAACATTTTAGGATTCAGCTTCCAGTTCAATCCCAATAAGTTCGCCCAGTGCTTCATTGGAATTGGAGAATGTTCATAGTCCATATTAAGAAATCTTAAGAGTCTAAGTAAACCAAACAAAACAAAGCCCTCCTGAATCTCAAATGCCCACAGTGAGATACGCAGATTATCATTTGCATACTTCAGCTTGTAGAGCATTCACCACACCTAGAGGATTTAAAAAGGATTCCGCCATTGTGCTCAAACTCACCATGTGTTTTACTGGAGAGACGTTTGCGCTGGTTGGTGGAGCTGTTGTGTGGCAGGAGTGTGTTTTGCTGGTGATTGCTGTCCACGGGACTGGTCGCTATGATGTTATCCTTGTACTTGCTCATTAGAGACAGCTTTGTACCATCACACCCTGATGGAAAAGGGGTGCAATCAGGGATAAAAAGAGAGAAAGGGATGAGCAGCAAATAACTGGGCACAGAGGACATAAAAACACTTTATGTAACTCTTGTCATTGGGAAGGACAGACTTAAGTAGTCTATCTGACTTATTCCAGGGCTGTCTGATAATAAAGTTATATATTTAGCAAAGCCATTCAAAACACATCCTTCCATAATTTGCCATTACTCAACGTGGTCATCTCTATAGCTATTATGGCTCTTTATGATGAGTAAATTGCACTACAAAACAACTGGCATAGAAGCTTTTATCACATTAGCCAGATTACAGTGACAGCATGAAATCATTCCATTACTTATACATTATTTTAATGGACGACTTTGAAGCCAAACTTTATTTCACATCAGATTTAGATAAAAAATCTCATATTTTTCAACGTATTTCTAGAAGTGAATCAGCTCTGGTTTGGGTATTTGTACCTTTTTGCACTAAAGTATGTGCCAAGTAAGTAATTTTGTTATTACATTAGATCACACAGTTTATATAAAATATATTAGGCCCAAATACATTTGATACAGCACATTGATTTCCCCTTGCGCAGCGGTTTCAATTTAGGCTTTTTTCAAATACCTGGCACTCAAAAGCTTTCTAGATTACATCCTGCAGGAAACGCAAGCTCCAACACTGAGTCTTGAGATATAAAAGTGGACAGGCATTGTAAAAACGTGCTTAGCAAATCTCAAAGAATCTGGGACTCCATGTTATTTATGTTTGTGTGTAAGATAAAGACATTTAAATTTACATTTGAAAAAACATTGAATTTATTAACTGTTAAACAGGTGTAGGAATAATTGACATGCGTTGATGCTTTGCATAAGCATCGTAGCCAAAAACTGTTTGCCAAGCTGTTTATTTGTCTGAAATTAGGCATTCAACCAAAATGCTGAAATGGGAGTGTGAATTATTTTAGGGAATAATCAAAGCATGTTATTAAAATCAGAAAGTGTATTGTCTGAGATTTTATAGGAAATTTTATGACCTGCATATTGTTAAAATGCAAATAAATGCACCAATTTTTTTATTTAGAAAATGTATTTTTAGAATAATGATTAAATTATTTTTATTACATATCTGTTCAATAAAAAAATCAGACAACAAACTGACAGATTTAAAAAGTAAATAAATAAATAAAGTAAACAAAAAATAAATAAGCATATAAACAAATAAATAAATTAAATAAATCAAGTAAGTGAATAAATAAATAATGGTATTTTCACTGCTGGTAATAAATCTAGTTGGAATTTTAAAGACTTCAAATGTGCATGACATCTATTTTGAAAGTGATTTTTACAATACCATTCTGAATGGCATTATAACAACTTACAGCCTGAAAAAACCTGCTCCACCTACTGAAAACTGACATATGTGCAATGGGTTTAATAAGAGGCTTGAATAGAAGCTTTATCAAAAGAAAAAAAAAGAGAAATCCAAAAAAGTCTTGTGGGCTTTAGCTTGGGTTAAATAGGTTAAAGATAACAAGCACCATAAAGTAAGTTTCTTCTTGTCAGGATTTATTTTTCAGTCAGTTGTGCATAACATTCTCTCTAGTGGATGTACATACTATTATTGGATTAGAAAGGAAGGTAGGATCTATTGAAGGCTGCTAGCATGAACAGTATCCACCTACTGTACCATGTGACCCATAATGGCATGACTGAAGTGGCTTATGGTGAGCAGCATTATCAAAAATCCTAAAAATGGTTTTGACTCAATTAAAAAAACGAATCAAGTAAAGGTCATTATTAATGGATCATTAAATCTTTGGGACTTGCTAGATAAAGCTTTGGTATGTGCATCTCCAAAATGCCAGAATTTGGAAATATCCCATTTGCTTGAACTAGCTGTAAATGTGTCGAAAAGTGTGTTAAGACCCAACACTAAAAATAAATTCTGTGTTTTGTATTTTTGTAAAAGACTTAATAATGTCTTATTATTATAGGGCATTAAAATCTTCATATAAATGCATGCTGACGCATTTTTGTGAAAATGAATTGTAGTGTAAGTTTGCTCACTCACCTGGAGTCAGGTCCAAACTGGATTTTTCATTGCACCCTTGCAGCGAGTCGAGTGTACGAGTCATCTGACTGGTGAAGTCTTCTCCACCATTCATGCACTCCCTCTGCAAGTGGTGTCGCAGGTCGGTGATGTCATACTCATACCCATCGAGTATTGGGGTCTCACGGATGCTGAGGGTACCGCTCGAGTTGTGTCCTTGACCACGAGAGTTCCGTAGACTCTCCCTGGCCTGTCCACCCATCAAAACAGATGGGATGTAATGGATCTCATTGGCTGCCTCAGCACTAGCACTCTTCTGAGGTTGAGGAACACGGCGGCGCTTACACCATCGCCGTCGCGTGTAGAGGATCAACACCAAGCACAGGATGGACAACAGAAGAGCAATCATCCCACCCTACAACCATGAGAGGAAAGAATAAAACTTTTGAGGAAACTTCCAAGAATTATGTAAAGAACATAATAAACTTTCCAATTATTAGAACCCTTTGAGATCCCTCTGACATCACCAGATGTCATCTTTAAGGCTCTTTCAGTCATTTATGGCATGTATTTGTTTTCAGTAACCCAATTTATAGTGCGTCTAACGTATTGAATTAGCCAAATAAACAAACTACAACTGCACTTCAGTGAAAGTTACAGGTTTCAGGTTACAGATGGCTCAAAATGTTTTGGGGGTGATGTACGGTGAGATTTTTCCTCCAAACATGTTGTGTCTTATGACTTCCGAAGAGTTCAATTTTGGTCTCATCTGACCAGAGTATCTTCTCCCAGAATGTCATGGGTTTATCCAAATGTTGTGTCGCAAACTCCAAACGAGCTTCAACATGCTTCTTCTTCAAAAATGGAGTCGTGCGTGGTGTGCGTGCATGGAGGCCATGGCGGTTGAGTGCATTACTTATTGTTTTCTTTGAAACAACGGTACCTGCTGATTCCAGGTCCTTCTGAAGCTCACTACGAGTGGTCCTAGGCTGTTGGAGAACCCTTCTGATGATTGTTCTGACACCTCTCTCTGAAATCTTGCGAGGAGCACCTGGCCGTGGCTGCTTTATGGTAATGCCGTTTTCTTTCCACTTCCGGATGATGGCCCCAATGGTACTCAATGGAACTTTCAGAAGTTTGGAAATGAGCCTGTAACCAATGCCTTCAGTGTGTTTTGCAACAATAAGGTTGCGTAGGTCTTTGGACAGCTCTTTGCTTTTACCCATCATGCAATGCTTCCTGCCTAACACCTTGCTGGTGAGAAACCTTTTTAAAAGGCATCAATCAGGACGATACCAGCTGATATTACTTTGCACTAATAGGGGGCAGGCTAACCTTCTGAATACTGACAAACTCCAGCTGCTTTCTTGGCTTGCCAGACCTTTTTACCACTCCTGTTCTTCATGTGTTCATTACTTATTCCCTGTGCCATTTCACTTAATTATTTCACTTAATTACACATAACTTAATCTATGGACATAAATGTTTGGATTTCTTTCTGTGTGTGCATTACTAGGGTTGATGCCGACATCTGGTGAAAATTTCAGGTCAATAGCTTGATTAGAAATATGTTTTTTGACAGAAATGTTGACGTGTTCAATACTTATTTTCCCTGCTGTATGTAGAGATAAGAAACGAGAGAATTAACAGGGTTTTGAATTCATTAGTGGAGAATACGCCCCTGCGTCTAGCATTTTGTTCATTTACCTCAAAGATTTGCAAATCCTCCTTGTTGGATATCTTACACAGATATCTGGAGATTAATAATGCATTCATCACAAAATGTAACAATTTTAAGTTACAAAGCAATGGCATGACTTGCTATAACATCTAAAGATGAGGAGGGTGTATATATAACCATATATGTGAAGGAAAGCGTAAGAACTTGATGGACACTGGAGATCTAGCAGAGCTATAAATCAAGAGGTTACAGAGAGGTAACCAACGGCCATGACTCATCTGAGGACTGAAATGGACTGTTAATACCTTACAAGAGCTTGCAAAGAGTTCTTGACTTCAATTCTGACGTAAAAGTCAGCATACAAAACTCCTTTTCAGAGTCTCGGACCAGAAGATCTACGGCGTTTGGGATTCCAGAACTTAGAGACACTTAAAGAAAAACTCCAAAGGACTTGTGTTTTGGACGGAACTCTATATTATTCCTAAATGATTGGAATGCAAGATTTTAAGTTTTCGATTAAAAAACAACCACAGAGGGGTCTTCTGACCAAGTTTTTAGTAATTGCAACACTTAAAACTTAAGAGAAGATTTGACGTACTTAACCTAACCTGAGAATAATAAATAATAAGGTGAAAATTGTTAGGAGTTAAACACTGTAAACAATCTCTGTTGCTTGTGCATGTTACTGACAGCAAATATAAGGGGATGTTTTTTTTTTTTTTTTTCAGAAAATAGGTGAGATGAATTGATTCGCTGAGTTAACATAATTCAAAATTTGTTAAAGTGTGTCAAAAAAATCCATAAAAAAGGTTTTCATTTACAAAATAAAGTTAACAGGAAGTGCCCTTTGCATTCAATGGGGCATGTGGACATAAAATATGTTAGTACCAAGTAATTAAACTATAAGAACCCACAGGGATAAAATGATTTACTGAGCTGGTCCAGGGCTCCCATGTCTTATTTATTACCCTCCCTCCATTATCTGCTGTTTAGTGCCAACATCGTCTTTTTATTTGCCATCCTAATACAGACAGAATCCAGATCAATAGGAAAAAGAGATGCTTTCATTTCACATATGCCTGCATAGATTCATGCTCTGGCATTTCTTTGTTCAGTTTAGTTGCTATGGTGCGCCAATTATTTTGGTATGAGTCATACTTTATTTATCCTTTTTGATATCAAATTTGTATCAGTTTAGCTGCAGCTACCATGGGGGAGCTAATTTGCACCAAAAACCACTGAATAATGAAATTTCATCTTAGTTGCCCATTTGAGCAATCTAGCTCCATAAATGAAATATGGAAAACATAATTAAGTAAATGCAATTTAGTCTCGTTCATTGATATGTTCATGCATCTTGCTGACTCAGATTGACAGAAATCTGATGACTAGATGCATGGGAAATAACACGCCTCTTCATCAGATCATTCTAATCATGCAACCCTGAGGTCATGGTGTCTCCTCTGAGGCTGTGAAGCTAGCCTCAAGCAAATTTCAAGAAACGTCTGTAACAACAAGTCAGAAATCCCTGCATTTCATAAAAGAGCTGAGACAAGCCTGATATTCTCCTAAAATGTAAACTGCATGACCATATCTGCCTGGCTAATCTGTTTCCTCTCACAATGCCTAATGTCTAGGAGTACAAATGACTCATTAACACATTAATGGAATAAACAAAGGAAAACCATATTTTCATAACCAAAATATCACTTTTCTAAACGGGCGAAAGGGTTTGCTTTTGGAGTTACAAATAGAGCAAACAAAATAGTGAACCGAAAGACAATTTAAAGCCTTCGCCACAGCATAACTAAACTAAAGTGGCTTCTCTCTGCCACTGTAATCTGTTGGGCCATGAGTACTGCGCCGTCTTGGCAGCAGGAAAATGTCAGCTGTCCTTCAAGGGCAGTGCGGAAAAGGCTCTTTTTTGAGCTACCTAACCTAATGTATATCCATTTCTCTGTTTCTTTCTTAAATACTACCTATCAACACTGGCCTGTCCTCACCCTGTTTATGTCTGTGGCCAGATGGGTGCCATTTCGCTACATGTAAAAGTGTATGTGACAAATAAAGGTGACTGAAACGAAAAGGAGACAGAAAGGACACTAAACATTAGATCAATCTTAGAACTGCACATGAGTTGACCTCCAGTGATATTAATGCATGCTCACCAATCACACAAAAATATATCCAAGAATCATAACATTTTTCTCCAAAGAGTGAGTCGCTGAGCTTCATTCTTTACTAGTTCTTACTGTGGTTCCAAATCACAAAGTTCACAATGTCCATTACCTTTACATATGTGCTGAACACAAAAGCCTTAGACAGTAACGCTATTCTTGCCAGCAGGACCTCATCTAAGACCTTCACTCCAGCTGAGTCCATATGTGAATGTGTTGACACTACAGAATAATAGGTTAACGCTAGAATAACCATGGCATGATTTCTAGCCCAAACGTGGGCCTGCAAGCAGCCTGAGCAATTGGTCTGAATTGATTTGTTAATTCTATAGAGCCAACTGTGCATAAATCCAACAAGGCAGAGAGTTTCGTGACCCCCTGAATCTACACTGTAAAAACCAATAGGTTCACAGTACTGACAAACATTTTTGTAAACCAATAACCTCTAGACATGTGAAGTGTAAAAAATGGCATTAACAAAAATATATAATCATCCTTTTGAGAACTGTTTACTCTAAAGGTAAATTTTTGGGGTTCTTCATAAAAGCATCTACATTAGATTGATTTTAAAAGGTAATGAACTAGATTTTTTTTCAGCTTTTTTACTGTTGATGGACGTTCAGTTTTATGGATACAGTGGTTTGGACATAACGATAAAAATATTGTTGATTTGAATAAAATTGTTTTTCATTTCAATCAAAAATTTGAATAAAGGCTGTTAAACCTTTAACCGAAGTTACAGAAGCCAGAGGCCTCCTAATCCACTATCATCGACTCCCGGCTCTAACTGGATGGCAGTTTAATATATTCAAGAATTTCTTGTCCACTGCTGTTTTGTATGTGATGAAAACAGTTGTAAATACACATGTTTGAGCAATTAGAATGAAAGATAAGTGAGTATTGGTATCTTTTGAAAGTATCTTTAAAAGTGGTTGACGTTATGCTTGGCATTGTAAAAAAAAAACTGTTCAGTTTCTCTACATTCCCCATGCAAAGGATTTTCATCTCAGATAACTCAACAAAGACACTATTGGTTAACAGAGCTCCCAGTACAAAAATGTCCTACATTACGTAATAATAACACAAAACCCAACACAGCATCAATAACCCCATTGAAGACTTTTATTTTTATTTTTTTTAAACAGTTGTGTTCTTCCAAACATTGTCTTGCTCATTGCTAGCCAGTTATTGTTCCAGAATTGGTCTACTTGTAGGTAGGGCAGTTATTTAAAAAAAAATAATGTCTCATTTGTAAGGTCCAATATCCACATGTTCATCTGTTTTTCAGGTCACTTCATTGACGGCTGTTCTAAAATCAGATTTTTTTTAATAAAACAACCCATATAACTACATTATAAACTCTCAGGTTTCTGCAAGTATATGCATCACCCTTGTAGCAGGCTCAAAGATTTGGCTTTCACTGCTTTTAACAGAGTTTGCTCCTCTTCCCAGCGTTCTTCTCCATTGTCTATGTTACATTCACGCTGCCTGTTTCTCTTGGGAAAGAGCTCAATGTAAAGATATATCACTTTCCTCTTATGGCTGCTAACAGGGCAGAAACTCAAACCTCCAGCAGACCTGTTTTATAAATGGAGTTAAGCTTTAAGGCTGTTTATACCCTAACATCCTGCTCTTGCTTTGCAGGTGTCTACGGAGATGCATAGCTGAGATGGGAGTGAGGGAAACAACAGCATGTAATGATTTCGGAAAGGTCAGCGCTCTGGGACTTAGTGCAGCTGTTGAGCTCGGGAAGCAACTTCCTCCTTCAAAATACCAAATATCAATTCAAGCAAAAACATCTAAACAAATTATCTTTTCTACTCCATGGCATTAGAATACAAGCTGTTTGCAAACGAGCTGTTTGTGACATTTCTTTAGTTCTTCTTTATTCAAAGCTGCTTTTACCTTAAATCCATCACATGGTTTCCACTAAAAATATATAATGTAAATCTGCTTCTATACTTTTTTAACACTCCCCAGAGAGTTCAGAGTTGATACATATTCTTCATCAGATGAGGTAAATAGAGCTAAATCAGAACACTGTGGGATCCGTAAAATAACTGACATAAAAAGAGAGGGAGGAGTGTACAAATCAAAACATCCGTCACATACTAAATGTTAGATATTTTAAATAAAATTGATGAAACACTCCAGATTCATTCATTGGTTTAAGACCTTGTGTATTTTAATATGAGAAGACAATAAGATATATGAAAAATAAACATTGAGATTTTTACATAGAGGTTGCAGAAATTAAATATATCCTTATTTGTCACCCAGAAATAATTTTATAATACATCGACTTTAAATAAGAAAGTGAGCATTAGTTCCAGGCTTTACAACTCAAAATAATATATATATATATATATATATATATATATATATATATATATATATATATATATATATATATATATATATATATATATATATATATATATATATATATATATGGGCAGCACAGTGGCGCAGTGGGTAGCTGTATTAAAATATATATTAAAATTATTTTTTAAATAAAACAATTCATCCTGGATGTACCGTATTTTTCGGCTCATAAGACGCACTTTTTCTTCCCCAAAACTGAGGGGGAAAAGTTGGTGCGTCTTATCGAGCGAATGCAGAGCGCCGCGAAGTCCGGTCACGGCCGTATGAGAGGCGTAAGAGCTCCGGAGCTAGGCCGAAGCCGTGGCCATATTTGTACAGCCGGCGCTGCGCGCTGATGTCATCGCCCATCTCTGCCATAGCGCGGTCGTAACGAAAACGGGGGAAAAAACTACATTTCCCACAATGCCTTTGGCTTCCGCATCCATACTCACGAGCGAAAGTACAGAGCTCAGCTACCGTTTCACACATTAAACGTAATACTCTCGCATTTGAGTGATCTCTCACGCTACAAACACGATTTCTCACGCTAAAATACATTTCAAGATGTGAAATGGTCACAGCTAATATTTTATCTGCGATCTGTTTCTTGAGCCTGATGTGACGCTTGTGCCGCATAGCCAGTGGAAAAAGAAGGAGCTTCAAGACGAGCACATCATCCCAAACTCAAACCTTTATTTTTAGCCTCCTTCAGCGTCACAAAGCGAAAGTAAACAATAAACAACAGGGTAGCGGTCCCAGGGGAAGAGCAGCACACACACTCGTCTCTCCCTCTCCGTCTCTCCCTCTCCTCGCACACACTGAGGGTTTGGGGCGGAGCTCTTAAAGGGCAACATACATACAAATACAATGTGGTACATAGACCTAGCAGTGGACGTTCCACTTACATTAAGGAATAGTTACATTTATTTTACATTAAAATAATTATTTAATAATTGTTAAATAATTATTATTTTACATATGAGGGTGCTCAGGTTCTTTTAAAGGTTTAAAGGGGGGCTCGACTAAAAAAGTTTGAGAACCACTGTATTATTACTAATGTGGGGGCAATCTTACTAGCTATTATTAGTAATGTAGTGACAATGTTACTAGCTATTATGTAGTGACAATGTTACTGGCTATTACGGTATTACTAATGTGGGGGCAATGTTGCACTGGAACAGTGATGGTGATAACGAATGGTGGACTTTAGAATGATGAGTGGGGGCAAAGAAAAACATTACAGCCTTTTTTTTGTTACTTTTACTGTTTACTGTCTGTTCATGTTACATGTTTGGCTGTTAACTTTTACACAGTTGATATAAAATATTTTACAACAGTATTTGGTTCAGAATCATTTTTTTCTAGATCTTCCTCATTTAAAATTGGGTGCGTCTTATGTGCCGGTGCGTCTTATGAGCCGAAAAATACGGTATTTGTAATGCCAGTTCAGGCTTTAAATTTTTAAAATGAACTTGAACAACATACACATTTCTTATCATGGTATGTTAAAAAGTATGGACAAAAAGGAACGCTTGTGATGAATACCATCTGTGTCTGTTGTGGATTTGCGAACGGCTTCTGGTGATACATCTTTAATTGTAAAAGCAGTGTAACACGAGAAGCTCATCCTACATATCACTGCAAGGGCACGATGCCGCTGAGCCAGCCATCCACAGAGGAGAGAGAAAAACACTTGGGAACAAGCTTTAGGCTGGTAAATGGAAGAAACAGGGGTCAGGAGCAGCCTATGGATGCTCAGGCTTGCTGAGCAGTGCAAAATGCGGCTTGTAAAACATCCATCTGAAAGAACCTCAAAAACGCTCCCCGTTGAGAACGGAGCCACCTCGGAAAGTATATTAGCTCAAACGTGGAGGAATAATAACATGCTAAATATCAAAGGTGGCACTGGAATTCTGTATTTGATTGTAAGAGGGATTTGGGGACTTGCTCTTTAATAGAGTCACCCATACAGTCGACTCGATAACTCATCTATTACTAACGCCCAATGAGAGTTCTGCTTCCTCTTCGACAGCACAGGTAAACAAGCCTCATCATCCCCCATTGAGAATATTAAGCAGAGATGGGAAGAAAATACATAGAAAACACTTTGAAAACATTGTGTCCTTTGCGAAACAGCTGGAGATGCGTGGTGAAGAATAGAACGTTTAAAAGAAGAAAAGCTCATTAAAGTCAAAATCACTGCACAGCTGGGTTTCATCAAGCCACATTTGATGAGTGTCTATTCATCCAAAGCCTAGCCTATGATGGTGAAACTGATTGCGCACCAGTGAGCTGAGGAAAATGCCCCAGCTGCCCCAAACACTCCCATGTATTGGCAGCTATGGTCTCGGACTGGTGGCAGGTGTCTACACTGGCGGCTTGCTCTCTTTGGGACTGGCATCACCGCAGAGCACTCAAGAAGGTGACATGATTTTTGGGGGCAGGATAGGTTCAGGAGCTCTCCCTCCAGCAGACATGCCATCTGTCACAGAAACCTCCATTGGAAAAGTACCATTCTTCTCCGGCCTCGCATTTAGAAGATCTAAACTCTGTGGAGGACAATAGGAATAATGTCGCCAACTAATGGATTCGATGAGAGTAAAGGCTTTTGGGAAGGCATTGTAATCTGAAGAAGTAGAAAGCAATTTTGCAGCCTTAGCAATTTGAATAAATTCATATCGGTTTGTTTTGGAGAGCAAGATTAGGAGCCAAGGTCATCTAATGGATTTGCATTCAGCAAGCATCAAAGCATGCAGAGCCATGGAGACCTGTTTCGTTCAGAAAATAGAAATGATCAATCACTTTTCTGACTTGGACCAATGTGGTTTAGAAAGTAAGAAAAAGAACCGTTAGAGGACGACAGTAAATATTGGTAGGCTGCATAGAAAAATATGTGCATTTCTATCCGTAAACGATGTTCACCTGTCAACTAAGACTAATTTTTAGAATTCATTTACAAGAAAATTATCATGCTGTTTTTCAGAAAATCTCGTAACACATAACCCACGTGCTTCTGATAACCCTTGGGCATTGTTTAAGTTCACTAATGATTTACCTCCTCCCAACAGGAATGACCAGGAATGATTATTTGGTGTCATGGCATTGCAAATAAAAAAAGGTTGCTATGGTTGTCAATTGGGCATGAACACTAAATGAGAGAGAAAAATTAAATACCATATTTTTCGCCGTATAAGACACACTTTTTCTTCTTCAAAACTGAGGGGGAAAAGTTGGTGTGTCTTATACGGCGAATGCAGAGCGCCGCGGAGCGGAGGGCGGTCACGGCCATAGGAGAGATGTAAGAGAGGCCGCGGCTTCGGTCTAGCTCCGGAGCCGTCGGCCATATTTGTACACCCGGCGGTGTGCGCTGACGTCATTGACAATCTCTGCTCGTCGATCCTACCATGGGCAATGTTGCTCTGGAACACTGATGGTGATAACGAATGGTGGACTTTACAATGATGAGTGGGGGCAAAGAAAAAACGTACCGGTATGTTTGTCTTGTTGTTTTTTTTACTGATCCAAAATACGGTAGATCCGATCTGTGACTCCTGATATGTGGAACGATCTGAACGGGGACTTTACCTACTGTTCATGTTACATGTTTGGCATATAATTGTTCTTAACCTGCTGTTAACTTTTGCACAGTTGATATAAAATATTTTACTACAGTATTTGGTTCAGAATCTTTTTTTTTCTAGATCTTAAAAAAAATAAAATTGGGTGCGTCTTATATGGCAAAAATACGGTAAATCTGGTTATACACAAAAAATATATAAATCCCCCAAAGCCAATGTTGGTATTAATGTTTGAGGTGTCCATGACTGTGAATCCAGACAACATTACATTTTCATATTGAAAATAAAAAAAACATATAGATAAAAAAAATAATAAGTTTTTGGTTTTCTGAAATTATTGAACTCATCTAGTGTCCTAGCTATTAAAGAGTATTATCCTGGATTTACAATGCATAATAAGATATAAATCCAGATTTAGTTTCGAAAAAAAAATAAATTGGTTGACACGTGAAACCCATGACAGACAGACGGTTTGGGCATCTGAGTTTTTTAAACTCCCATGCATGAATTAGATGAGGAAGTAACAATATGGTAGAAATCTGTGAAAAGCATATTTTCTTGGATATTGCTTACTTTGTCCTGCATTTTATTTGCTATGTCCCAATTGAGAGTGTGTGCATACATTGACATCGCTTTCCAATAGGTTTCATCCTTTCATTGAAACTGAGCGAGTCGGTGGCAGAACAAGCTGTAAAATGACTAGGTTTGATAAGGAAAAGTGCTAAACACCAACTACAACTAACAACTAACAACAACAACGCAATTTTCAACGTTTTCGCAGGTCTCATGAAATGTAAACACAAGAAAAGGCAATGTAACCCACTCCACGACTTCTGGGTCAATGTGTTTCATTAAACTTCCATCTACCTAAAGGCAAAGATGGTCAGCTATAATAATTATAGCTACACAATAAGACAAGATTGATTAAAAATAAAAAAAATAAAGTGTGGATAAAATCTTCAATTTAGACCAACAATGATCATAGTTCTTATTTAGAGAACTGTGAAGCAAGTGATTAGTGCTCAGGTCGGTCACTGTGATAAATCTGTTGTATGCTGGGACTGCACAATAAATCTTGTTTATACAGCCATTCTTTGTAACTGTATAAATAACAGGCATTATGAATGCTTAAATAAAAATCGTTCTTTAAGAAACAAGTGGAGCACTCTTAGAAAAGAAGATAGTTTGGATCCTGTTGATCTCCTCAATGAGCCTGAATCATCTGCTGACTTCCTGCGTGCTGCTCTCAGAATACTAACAGCTATCTTTGTGTGGATATCAATGTCAGAGGCTGTGTTTGAGACAGGAGCTATGCAATATTCTACAGCATCTTAGGGTCCATGCAGGGTTCATTCAATAGTGCAGACTTCCCGGAGATCGCAGGAATCATATTCCAACTGGGATCTTTCAATAATCTGCGGCTTTACAAAAAGTATCAACTAACCATCCAAAACAACTGCCATACTGTTCTAATGGGCAATTACAGGATTTGAAATTCAAGCAGGAATGTTTTTTCAGCTAAGCCCGGAGCGCCCATATGTCCATGTTGTTTTATAAAGAGATAATGAGCCGTTTGTGCGTTTCCCATTGAAATATTTGCATACTGATCACTTGAACACCACAAACAGCTCATTCATCCGACCTGTGTTCAGAGTTCTTCATTCATCTGAGCCACACATGCAAGTCGAGTCTGCCGCTATAATCCCAGTGCATTTCATGGTCCATAGTTTCCACTAATACTTCTTTTAAAAGACTATAATTGGTCAAAATATATTTCCATTCACAAAGAGCAGTATGTTTGTAACAATAAATAATAAAACAACTATTAAAAATATAATGCTAATAAATACCTTTCAACTGTTATATGGTCTGTTCCTGAATTAAATATTTAATGTCATGCGTCTCCTTGTGTTTTCTTTGTGAAGGCTCACAGTTAATCAAAATCAATAGTTACCCTGGAAACCAGCGTGGCAGTGTGCCAAGAAAAATATGGTGTATTGAAAGATTTAAAATTTGTGTAATAAAAAAGAGTGTTTTAGTTACAATGCAATCTTTTATTTGACCAAATTATACAGTAGTATGAAATCATAATGTGATTGTATTAAAATGTTTGATTTATTCCTAACCTTTAAAACAGAAAGGTATTTGACATTTATTGCAAAATGCTAAAAGCCAGACTGTGATTTAAATTGTCCACAGGACAAAGGTGCTAATAATTATCTGCAGTTTCAAAACCAATTTAAATGAAATACGTAAAATCTGGCAGTTTAATCCAAGCATTCTGATACAGATATAATGGCAAATTTATCAAATTATCGTTTGCAAACATTCTCATTGAGCACATTTTCAAAATTTGAAACTGTGTTCCTTTTCGAAACACAGTTTCAAAAGTCCCAGGATTATAGGTTCAAATGTGAGATTTTTTTTTTTTTACAATATAGAAATAGTAAAATGTTCAACAAAATGTGCATCAAACATCTTAACTACAATGTTAACATCACACATCAATATCTGCCTTACAAATCTTTGTTTTGATGCAGCGAAACTACCTTGTGCCTTGTTGCTGAGCTCAATAATATCGTAACAAGAAGTCTTTCTCAACCTCACAGAGCAGAATTTCTTTGTTCTTGATCCAGTTTTAAGCCTCTTTGATAGCTGTTTCTGTTTCAGCTCATTACTGGGTTTTAACCGAAGCATGATATTGATGACCATTAGCAACTCTTTAGTATAATTGATTGACCATACACCTGACTAATAATGTACAAAATTACTTATTTTGTGCCAAAGGCTAAAAATTGTAACAATAAAGTTTGATATGGTTTAACTTTTAGTTTTTTTTTTTTTAAATGTACAAATTAAACAATAATTAAATAAATTTCTGAAGGCATTCCTAGGCATGCATGCCTAAAATGTTTGTGGAGCACTGTATTTACAATACATACATTTATATCATAACAAAGTTTGACAATTCTTAGGGATAAATTTGAGAATATTCTTGTTTTGTTTATTTCTAAAAAAAAAAAAGAATAAATAAATAGCTCACCATCAATGGTGGTTAAGCTTGGTCCATTGATCCACATTTATTGGTCCACCCAACCGAAACAAAGTGGGGTGAGAACACCTGGTCCATGACCAATTTTTTTTTTGGTGCAGATCCAATAGAGACTACTGTGTTCACATACGCCTTAACAAACCAAACTGATGGCCAGAAAGAAAGAGAAGTCCCGTGGACGATGGCAGGTTTATCATGTTGTAGAGGTTATCTCTTTATGGCTAAATTGATAAAGATTCCAAGTCATCACAACAAAGACTCTTTTGCACCACAACAAACCTTTGTCGACTTGTCGGCCATGAACACCTGATGTTTTTGTTCTAAAAGAAAGTTTCTAAATACATGTGAACAAGATGTCAAACTGCTTACCATGACAGAGATGTGCAGGATGCGAAGCTCCTCTTCAGCGGAGTCACTAGCGGGATAAGCAGTGGCTGCAGGCCCAGGGAAGTTCTGACTGCCATCCTGATGGTGAATATGAAAAAGCAGCGTGCCATTTTCTAACCACTGCTGTCTCCAGCGAACCAGCGGAATGTCTTCGGTGTTACCAGAGATTTCTGCCAACACACAATAGAAACCTTTGTCTGCAAGTCGATGAAATGTTATGTTCATATAAATATGCCACAGTTTTGAAGAATTTAGAGTGGTACCCCGAGATACGAATGCTTCGAGTTACGAAATGTTGGAGATACAAAAGGTCTTGTGGGAATTTTTTTGCTTCGAGATGCGAAGAAAAATTCAAAACACTTCAACAAGAGCGAAACATTATGTATAGATTACTAATAATGTGCTATAACAAATGTTAGAGTCAAGGAATCGTAAAAGAAATAACGTTTATAACGAGGACAGTGCTGTTCTATAGCGCAAGCTAGAGAAACCCTGTGACGCGCTCTCAGAAGCGTCTCTCCATCCCTTCTCACACGCTCGGTATTCTCTCCGCTGGTGCTTGAAACTGTGTTGGTGTCTGTAATTCGTGAAATATCTCGAGAATCTTTCATACTTAGTCCGGTAATGTCTTCTGTCACCTGTGCCACCTCCTCCGACACATCAACTCACTCTCAAGGTAAGGTTTCACATTTGTTCACATATTACATATTTTGCTTGTGTTTTATTCTGTTTTATTATCATTCATTACATTAACAATGTGTAGATTTAAGGATTGAAGAAATGCTACTTAATTTTTCTCTGGTTTTCCATTTTTTTATCTACTTATTCTGTTGTTTCTGAGAGCTGTTGCACGGAATAGGCGTTTTACATGTAAAACTTGCTTCGAGATACGAAATCCCAGAGATAGATCCCGGGGTACCACTGTAATATATGTATATATATACTTGGTCAGTTGATAAATCCTTTGGTCTGGCTAATGGACCCAAAGACAGATGACTCAAGCTCATGGGAGCAAACAAGTATCACATTAATGGATGATACAGGTAGAGAAATGATAAATGGGCTTTCCTTCCACTCGCATTTGAAAGAAGTCTGAAAATTTGCTCTTGACATTGCTTAAAGACTGTCTGACATGTAAGGGCATGTATTTTCTGTGAGCCTTTGGAAATGATTAAAGTGTCAGTTAAAGACGGTACATTTAAGTATTAGACAGGTGAAAATACAGGATGTGTGCTTATATTTTTGCACTTGAAACAAATGTAAAAGAGGTGAATCTCTACTGCTTCTTAAATATACAGGTAATATTTTATGCAAATGGAAAGCAGACACATCCTTTTAAAATTGTACTTGCAGACTAAAAATATAAGGAGAAACCTTGACCTGCCTGAGTTGTAGTTGCAAAGACACGAGTTCATGGGACGTTGCAGTTCATCACTAGACGCAGCCACAGGGCCCCGCGGTGTGGTACAGCAGCTTTATTATGAACTTTGCTGTTCTCTGGGTCTGACAATCAAACCTTTAGCTTGGTTAATTAATTCAATCGGATTTGACCGATTCCAAGAGATTTTCAAAACTCAACTCTTCTACATCACACAGTGTAAAATCCCAAGAGTTAAATGAACTCAGATTGAATTTGGTCCCTCTTTGGGAAGAGTTATTTTATTATTCATTTTATAATATTTATTTTTTTTATTTTCAATCTTAATTATTAACTTAATAATTATCTTAAATATTTATCTTAAAGTCCCTTTCTGAAAAGACAAGGGGTGTAATGATACACATTTATGTTGAACCTTCGATTTGAGGTATTCGGCACAGCACACGTGCATACCAAATGGTTCTGCCTAAATCATTTATATGAGAGAGAGAGAGAGGGAGGGAGGGAGGGAGGGAGGGAGAGAAAGAGAGAGAGAGAGAGAGAGAAAGAGAGAGAGAGAGAGAGAGTGCTTAGGTTTTTATAAGTCAGAAATTAAGGAAACTTTCTCTTTTTTCTGTATCAAAAATGTACCAAACCATGACACCAGTGTTTTGGATCGAACAGAACCATGTTTTTTTGTGAACCGTTACACCCTTGAAAATGAGTCAATTTTTGAGCTTTTTACTGTGTACTTGAACCAATGTAAAATCAAAAATCTATTATTGCTAATTGTTAAACTTATTTATCTGTTTGGTTCACCAGCAGGTAAAGAAAAGTTATTTTCTTTACAAAACTAAGCTGTAAGGTAGAAAAATACAATTCATTATTCATTGTGTGACTCCATTCACTTTTTTCTATGTATTTTTACTTGATTATTTTGTGTCCACAAGACATTGAAGTGGGCTTAAATTAAGTGTGAATGAAACACTTCTATTGAGGGCAGTAGCCTAGTTTCTGGTTTAAAGTCATTGGACCATCTGACAGTTTAATGTTGACACTGAATTCTCTTTAAATGCTTTCTGGCCAATAGTTAATCCAAAACACCTATACAAATGCAGAAATGCACAAAGCAAAGCTAGAGAGAATGAGATGAAAGGGGAGTGAAAGCGAGAGTGAACAAAAAGAGCAGGCAAAAAGCTAGCACTATTCATCTCACATCCTGATGCAGTGTTAGAATCTGCCCTGCACTCTTTTTTTCAATCGCTTTGCTTACAGAGAGCCACAGACTCAAAACTACAATCTGGCCTTTGGCTAAATACAGCCATTTACAAAGCCTCTGCCTCTGAGGAGGAACATTCAGAGCTGGCCAGAGCATTTGGCATCATAAATGTCCATAAAGCTTTTAAAATAAACACTAATGTCTTTAAAAGAATTACCAATATTTACCTAAAATTGTTTATGATGAATAAATATATTTTTTAATCAACCTTTTTTTAATTTAGTGTATGTATAGAGGCTTGTATTGAAAACTGATTTTGTTCTTTTCTTTTGAATCATAAGTCCACTGGTAAACAATTATAGCAATTATGCTTTAACTACTTTCGTCTGAGATAAGACACGCTGTGCTTGAGCTAAAAAATAATCCATTACAGCATCTATTACAGTGTAATTATAAATAAATAATCCACATGACCTCAGATGAAAAACCCTTTCCAGGTGTCCAGATATTACAGTGTGAAAATAATACCTTTGGAATTGCCATAATCCTTGTCCAAAGGGGTGGATGGATGGATGGTTGGGAGTGTTGGGAGGATGGATGGATATGTGGATGAATGGATGGGTTTTGGGTGGAAAGGTATGTTGGGAGGATGGATGATGAACAAACAAACGGATGGGTGGATGGAAGGAAGGCTGGATGGATGAATTTGTTGTTGGGCATATTGTGAGGATTGATGGATGGATGGGTTTTGGATGGGCAGGGTAGTTGGGAGGACAAACGGACAGGTGGATGTTTAGATGAATAGGTTGTCTGGGAAGAAGTATGTATGTATGTATGTATGGATGGATGGATGGATGGATGAATGGATTGGTTGGAAGGGTGGATGGATAAAATATTGGCCATGTGTGGGAGAATGGATGGATATGTGGATGGATGGATGGGTTCTGAATGGGCATGGTGGTTGGGAGGATGGATGGATGGATAGATGGATGAACAGATGGAAAGGTTGGTTAGTTGGTTGGTTGGTTTGTTGGTTGGTTGGTTGGTTGGTTGGTTGGTAGGTTGGGAGAATAGATGGATATGTGGATGGATGGGTTCTGAATGGGCATGGTGGTTGGGAGGATGGATGGATGGATGAACAGATGGATAGGTTGGTGGGCTGGTTGGTTGCGAGAATAGATGGATATGTGGATGGATGGGTTCTGAATGGGCAGGGTGGTTGGGAGGATGGATGGATGGACCAAAAATGTAATGATTTCTAATATTAAAAATAATCATTGAAACGTTAAAAGGAATCTCATAAAATCTTAAAAGTATCATCACGCTGTGCTTTTTTTTATCTCTGCACATTTTCCATGCTGTTAAACTCCGTTCAAGAAACAAGAACCACAAAGCCTGAACATGACAATTGAGCTTGTGAAACGCTTTGTTCCCACCAGATCAAAGTTTACCTTCACCATTCTGTTCTCAGCAGTGTTTCCTCTGATGGGGACAATTTTCTCCTTGAATAGGAAATCAGGGCCAAGCAATCAGTCAAAGTCAGTTTTATTTTGTAAGACTATCCAACACTCCGAACATTACGCTCAGTAGCTAGCAAATGGTAATTTGTTAAAGATTCAGAGCCATGTTTAATATTTCATGTTGCATAATTAACCTTAACTGTCTAAGTGCAGACAATAACTGTTTTTTGGAACTTAAAATATTTACAAATAAATATTTTAGACTTTAACATATCTGCTAGCCACAAAAATAAACATACCACTTATACATTTAAACTTTGATATAAAAAAAGGCAAATCAGAGTTATTACATTAGAGAACTAGCTTTTTTCCGACAAACCCCGGGCGTTAAAGAACACCCTGAAAAATAATTGCAGATGTAAAGTGGTGATGTACATGTTAACCAAATATAAACTAATGCAATATACAAAATATAATGCATCGACTGCACAAAAATGATCATTTGCATATTGAGAGAACTTGTAGCCGGTGTGACAATAGCAGGGGAAAGAGGCTCAGCATCAGAATGGCGGGATCATGCTATTGCTTTCTAGCACAAAGTACTGCTAACCATTCTTATCGCAAACATTCAGGGGAGCCACAATAAACCTATCGCTCTCTCTGCCTGGCTGCGACGCCAACATAACGTCTGCATTTGTCCTCAAGTGTCTGCTGGTTCTTTCCACAGATCATGCAGGCCTACACCAAAAGGCTAATCTGGGGACATTGCATTAAACTCAGTTTTGCCGAAGCAGCTGAATTTTTGAGGATAATATTTATATATGTAAGCACCTGCATTAGATGGAAGCCTCAGCCACCCCCGAAGCAGCGGGAGGCAAACAAAGCCAGTCTCTCAGAACCCACTCTCCATTTGCCACACAGTGGGTGGCTTTGAGAAGACATTTTCAGAGCAGTCAGGCTGAACGTGGGCATGCTGCCGTCAATCAAAAACACTTAACTGGAAGGCACATACATTAAGGCCATCAATATCAGTGAATTAGTGGAGCTAATCGTAAAGATGATCTCCATTAAAGTGTTACCATGACTGCTTGATTTTCAGCAGATCATCTCAGCTTCTTTTCTACAGCTTTAGATTTGTACATACAACAATGGATGCCACTAATGAACAATAATGCTATCAACTGATTCTAAATACAAATAATAAGAATATTTTACACATTTAAGAATATTTTTTTTCCCATACTTTATAGGGCTTGAGCACCGAATGTGCATAGAATCAGAATCAGAGTCAGAAAGAGCTATATTGCCAAGTAGGTTTGCACTTTCAAGGAATTTGTTTTGGTGACAGACCAAGGCAGCCATTTGCAGCGCCATCTTGTGAAGACAGAAACAGCGAAATGGAAATACATTGGATAAAGTAGCTCAAAAAGAGCCTTTTCCGCACTGAACCCTATAGCAATTGCTCAGAATATACATTTTTCGTTGTTTTTGGTAAAAAGTGGGTGTGTCAAAATGGCAGTTTGTCATAAGCAAATGAAGTTCGCTGCATATATATAAGTAATAATGGATTGCGTTTCCAAAATCGGAAGTCAGCTATTGCGCAAAACCTCTAAAATGCTTTCATTTTTTGCTTTAACAGGCTCCTCCCAGAAATTTCATTTATTCACCTACCAACTCCAGCAGTTTTATCTGAAGGAATATGGAATGTTAATTTGCTAAGTTTTCTAGACTTTGATAAACTATGTGTGAACGGCGTTCGTCCAAAGATGAAAAATCGCCATAAAGAGGAAGTTGTTATAACTCAGCCATACACAGTCCGAACTGGCTCAAAACCTGGCCTACAGAGTCAGTTATTGCGTCATCTAGTGATAACATCCAGTTTCATGGAGCTTTTTTGAGTTTTTTAAACTATGTGCGCCTGATGGTCATTGAAAGTCGAAATTTTGCAATAAACAGGGAGTTGTTAGAACTCAGCCATGCAATATCTAATCTGTACACAATTGACCAGCAATGCGATAAGAATAATTGCCAAAACCCTAACCGAAAAATATATATATATATTTTTTATATTTATGACCTGGGGTGCATGGCGCAATACGTTATGCTTTTAATTATTTAATTTGCCTGTACTGTTCATTTCTGAGAATTCTCTCATGAACACGTATCCTAAAAAGGGAATAGTCCAACGCGAGCCCTTTTCACTTATTTTGTTCTGAATACAGAACTTTCCTAGTTGTATTTCTAAAAATTGCAATTTTTTAAAGGCGTTGGCCAAATGGGAAAGAAGGTTTTTGAGTTTTGGTAATGGAGTTGATTTCAGGAATATCTATTGATAAATCTGCCTCTGAATTGCTGTGAACAACCATAGTCTTTTTTATAAGTCTTTTACTGGTTTCAGCTCACCAGAGCTCTAATGTATTTGGGTGTCGTTATAAATTTAATTACAAATGGTATCACCAATGCTTCAGTAGGATTTTAAGGGTCAGAAAATTGTGAAAACTTATGATTTATCATAAAAAAGATATTGTGTATATTGAGATATTGTGCTGTGGGACAACACCTTAAACCCTCTGTTGGTGCCACTAAATTGAGGAATAATATAATTTGGTCAAATGTGCCCAATGATCTATGGCACAAACAAAGTTTGCTTTATTTTGTTGCAAATCTGAATAAATATTTCCTTCAAAGTTTAGATTCTGTTCAAAATGCAGTAATTAATAATGATGCAGAAAAGATGCAGAAAAGAAACTTTGATACAAAATTGAAAACACAAAATACAGAAGAAAAAAAACTAGTTCCATTCATTCATCCACCCATTTTGTTACCCAATTATGCTTGAGTTATACTTGATTCCTTGATGTGGACCCTACCACAAAGCCTGGTTTCTGTGCATAGCTTCAACAACATGGACAGGACGGTCTGTGATTGCTTTTATTGCAATCAGAGTATTTCCTACAAATCTGCGCATCTTTACCATGAATAAAACAAAATGAATTGATGGAAAAACTTTGTAAATATGACAATTTCTACAATATTTTAGGTTCTTCAGGGGATAACAGCAAATGAATCGATCCCATTGGGATGAATCCCATCAAATCAATCTTCAGATGCTAACAGAGTGTAACGGAGAAACCACACTGCCAACTAGCATTTAGGAAGAGTTATTGTAGAACTATGTAGACAGACTGATTGAGATGGCATAGACTACGACATGATTATATAGATTACCGCATCAATGTGAAAGTCTACATCAGGCTTTATTCCCTGGTTCTACCAGTCACTAATAGTCACATTCAGACTCTCATTCACTTATAAGAGCAAGTCATGAGTCATCAATCTACCTAAAGCTTGTTTATGAGCTGTGGGATGAAACCGGAACAGTTAGAAGAAATCCCCAAGCTTAGCGGCAACAATAATACCAACTGTGCAACCGCACCGCCCAAAATGGTCCTCCAGCATCTTACGTAAGAGAACTACTCCTACACCAATCAACCATAGAAACCCTGTTAACTCCCCCACTTCCTATCATCTATCTTCTTACATCCCTCCGCACATCTAGTCCTGACTATGATGCAGAACAAACTGTCATGGTACGCACACAAATGTTAATTCTCGAAATAAAACTTGTACTCAAGTTTGTTACTTATCTCAATCACAAGCTTCGGCTGCAAGCTTATTGACTACAAACTCTCTTGCATCACTCATTTCTCCAAGCCGCGCTGGTCGATTATATGTGAAAAGTGAAAGTACCAACTCCTTTGGCCAACAGCTTCCCTAAAGCTACTCCTGAGGTTAGTGTATTGTCAAAGCAGGTGCAGGAGACGAGCACAAAGGCCTCTGACAAGCAGACTTTTCTCTCAAAGGGCTTGAGGGTCTATGCAGAAGTCTATTTATAGTGCTGGATCAAACAAGGAAGACTCTGGGGACTTACAGGATGAAAGAAGTCAAGATCTGCTAATGGAAGGGCTAAGACACAAACACACACAGAGACATGCATGTCCAGCTCTCCTGAAGCTACTAACTGAGGAAATGACCATGTTTGTTGGAATTAAGCCATCAATGATACTTTCAACAATATCACAGTTATAAATGAAGAGGTTGTGATTTATTGAAATTTTAAAAATCAAGTTTACATCAAAATAAGCTTCTTTTTGGCCTCTGTTCAAGGTCCCGTCATTGTTTTTGTTTTCTAAACTTGAAATTGTTAACATATTCCTGCTTTTTGGCTTCACCTTTTCCCAAAACACGACAACTGAAAGTTTTATTTATAAAAAAAAAAAAAAAAAAATTTGGACCAATCCACAATCTACGTCTTTACTGTTTTCATTTTTTGCAATATAACATGATACATTTTGATGAGACTGTTTGTTTCACCTGTGTGAAGGAAGTGACATCCATCCCAAGACAACCACAAAAGAAACATGTTAAAAAGATGAGAAAATGAGGCGCTTCTGCTGCTCTCCAAAGAGAAAAGCTCCTTTCAATCGAACTGTCGGTAAAGCACCTTACGATAAAGCCCTCATTCCCCCAAACAAACGAGAGGGAACCCTAACAGCAACCAGCAACCATTCACCCACATCCATCTCCCCTGCAGATTCCTCAGGTATGACATGATGATGCCAAAGATAGCCAAGAGTTAACCATCTTAGCAGCATGTTGGCTAAAGGAGGCCCACACATTTCTGGGAATTCTAATGCTAGGTGAGTTTTGGTTCATTGATAATATTGCACAGAAATACAGATGTGCTCAGAAGTTTAGATACCTCAGCAAATCTTTCCAAATGACCCAGACCCTAAAGGTTTACTTTATTTTTTCCATACCCCCATTAACACCAATGACAGCCTGAAGTCCCTTGCTGTAGTTGTTGATGAGGTTCTTTATCTTCTCTATTGGTAAAGCCACCTATTTCTTCCCATGATTAACCGCGAGTGGAAAATTGCTTTTGCATTATTATTCATTGTAAAGTTATGTAAACTTACAGGCACAACTGTATTTTTTTTAACTGCACATGAATTAATGAGTTTTAATCAAAAAACAGCCTATTAATGTAGCCTTCTTTTTAAGAAAATTGTGAAATCATAAAATACTATCACTTACACTATTTATTGTAATATGTTTTATACATTTTTACAAAACATGGAATGGAATGGAATTAATTCATAGCAGTTTGTGCGAAAATGCGCCATGGATTAGGAAAAGTATGATTGTCTGTCAAATATTTAAAATCAAAATTTTGTTTTGATTTGATGATGTTAGCGACTCATTATGATATTTTATTATGATAGTTATATAAATAGAAATGAATAGCTTACATGCACACCCTTTTTGACCAACAAAACTTTTTTTTTCATTCAACATGGTTTTATAGAGTTTTGGAACCAAACTTCAAATAATACAACTGTTGGTATATATTATAAAATGAGATTATGTCTTTGTGTGATAGCAATATCAAAGGCAGAATTTTAAAGTAACATTACTGGTGACATCTCATTTTGGGGACGATTTTGGCCAAAAAAAAAAATAGAAGGTAATTTTACGAAACTGCTCCAGTTGGAAATCATTCATGGAAGCTCATTTGAACACTCAATGGAGAAACCCACAGGGGGAAAATAATGATGTGTTTTGTTCTTTTTCATGCCTGTTTTCTGACCACTTTAGCAGCTAATGAAAAACACCAGTAAATGAAAAGGAAACATCCTCAAATCTTCAAATAAATACAGTCTCCCAGTGAGCTACAATCTTGCAAATGTGCTCAGCATTAGTGACACATTTCAAAGGAAACTGTCCCCTGCATACAGAAGCTGCTGGAGCATTTGAATTCGCAAAAGAACACGAATTTACTCAGAAGAGTTTTTGTTCAAAATAATGATTCTCTGCAAAAAAAAAAAATAAAAAATAAATCCACTCACTGGGATGAAATTAGCATATTGGAGATGTGTGAGTAATTGGCTTCAGAGGTCAGTCACAAGCTTATTGCGATTTATTCACACATGCATTGCTTCATTCTCACTTGTTTTTTCCAACATTTTTTAAACATGTTTTTGCTTCTAAATAATACATTGTTATTGTTCTTGTAAGACCTCTTTCTTTTCAGTGATTTGTGAATCAAATTAAGATTTAGAAAAATGTCTCTAGGGTTTCTTTCGTTGTCTGTTCTTTATTGGCGTCTCTCACTTTCTCTCAACAAATTCCCAAAAGAGACCCATTATTTTGAAGAGCCAACATATTGTGTCAAAACTCTTCAAATTGTGCATTTAAGCTAAAAAAAATCCAGAATTGTTGTAGAGTAATAGTAGTGTGTGGTCTTACAAGCCTCTGTAAAGTATGATACTATTTAAAAATACTCCAAAACTATAATTAAAAACATATCCTAATCCACATTACAGAAATGCAGATGTTCTAAATGTAATAATTACATTGAGCATTGGTTTTAGTGGAAATCAATTACAGATCATGATAACCTTAGCTTTCCAGAAGCTAACCAGACTTTTGCTACTGGAAGGGTAACAATTCTCACATACTGGCTGGAAAATAATAGCTTGACATTTAGAAACCAAGGCCCTAGACAAACTGTCAGTGATGCCAATGACTCCTACAACAGACCATTATAACAACAGATATCCGTCAGCAAATCTGCCTTGATTCTCATGTCAAGCAGACAAGAAAATAGCAGATCCAGCTGTGTTCGTGCTTATGTCAACATGTCAGTAACATATTAATGTCACAGTACAATCCAAGTGGGAAACACATAGACGCTCTGACTGAATCATTTCAAATCTGTTTATAATATTGCAGTTTGTATTCTTCTTAGGTTTCTACTGGATGTTGTACTGAACAGAACTTCTTTTCAAAGATTTCCAATTATAAAGATGTAGCAATGTTTACTCAATACATTGTTGATTTCAATGAATACATGTTTTTTTTCATGGTGTTCACTTCTTTGTCGAGGTTCCAGAAGTGTGCAGGCATTTTCATATCCAGACTTTCATATCCAATGATCTTGTTTGAGTGAATATAGAGAATAATAAATGAGTACTGAAATCTTAGAAAAGTTCATTTGTTGCCATAGCTGCCATTTTATGCCTGAGCAAGATAAATGTGAAAGTATTCGATACGAGCACAGTTGAGGATGAGGGAGCGAGAGAGAATAACACTCAGCTCAGTCTGCTTGGGTTCAAACACTTTTGGTTAATGGTGTTTCCTCTTTAAAATTGTGATTAAATGATGTATTATTAGTACAAAAAACAACCCAGCATTTAAAAACATGTTAGAAACTCTTAGATTATTTGCTGCAAGTTAATTCCTCTGTGTAGAGCCCAGTGGCCAATTGTCCCTTTTTTAACACATTTTTAGTAAATTCATTTCACTTCCCACACCTGCCTAGACGTAGGGCATGAGTTGGTGGATTTGTTTGTTATTTGAAGACAATAATCATATCTGAAAATGACTGAAACTACCTTCTTTACCTCCTTGGTTTATCAAAGTCTGCATTTCTTCTTCAATGCAGAACACACTGAAGCAGATTGGATGACCTTGATTAGTCATGCCTGGAACAATTTGAGTAATCATAACTCATTAATCACCACTCCATCATGCACAGCTTGGAGTACCTTGTATTCGCGATCCACAATTATGTTGATAACGCCTTTATTTTATCAAATAAATGAACAATTTGGAGTTTGTATTTTAATTGTATCAAAGAATAGCTCAGAGCATACTTGGCAGGTCAAGAAATCAGCGTGCATGGAAAACTCCGGTGTTAATGAAGCACTCCACAGGATCTGAAGCCTTGCTTTTGTGGTAAAGCTTCAAAGAAATTTCACTGACAAGTTATTGTTCAATTCGGACTCAGCATTATTCTCTACAGCATGGCCTTCATGTTCATTTGTGTCTGGGGAGTGATGTGGTCAGACAGTATGCTAATCCACTGGAACACGCACAGTGGAACAGTAGGAGTGTGTATCAAGCTATGAAGCAGTAGTTCTAATTACAGAGCAGCTCGAGCAGGGGTCGTTATAATAAACATACCGTAGATGAAATATTAGCCCACATACTGTACCATTGTATACTCCAAACAATGTGATCCTCTCTGGAAAGTTTTTACTAAGTTGCTGACAAGCATAGTTAAACTTCAGCTTGCTAGCTCATTAACCAATATTTCTATGACACCTCAAAAAAGCGCTCCTAGAAAAATCTTCCAGTTCATCCAGCGCTTGAGTCTCGCTGACGCCTTGTTTAATTATAAGAATATGTATGCCTTCAGGGTCAGCTCCTCATCAGAAGTGCATATATAGATTTCAGTGCTATTACTGTCACAACTGCTTTCACGGGATATTGAACACACACGGACTCTCACTTCAAGTCTGGGACAGAATAAAATCGGCCTCCCCCCATTTTCACCAAGTAAAAAACAATCTAACAACCGCAGGTTAATCAAAGATAGAAAGGCAGGCTCTTTACATCTGAGTTTAGATCTGTGTCAGGTGTGACTGATCAGGCTGCGAGTCACTCCTTCCAGCGTCCACCAGAGAGTGGACCATTTCCCTCCAAAGTAGTCAAAGGGAACCGAAGGAGCCCAGGAGGTGCTCCACTGAACGGGTCTGCAGTGTCGTTGCCAGGCCAGCTGAGTCACCGGGCTTGGCTGGATACCTGCTCCCCGCCCATATGGCAACACCCTCGACACCATGGAGATGGGCTCATCAAGCTCGCAGCCCAGGAAGTGCAGGAAAAACCAGCAACAGTGAGATGCCACACCTCTGGCCTGGAAACCCACATAGTAAAATCCTGAGAGTTAAATTAACTCTACTCAGAGTGTATTTGGTCCCACTCTATATAGAGTTCAATTGACTCTGAATTGAATGAAATTCTTGAATGAAAATTCCATCTTATCGTAGTGTATCTTTTGTTTTGTATTATGTTTCTCTCTGCTTTCTAATCATAAATGCTCACTAAGGCCAAAAGTACCTAAACAGTATTTTAAACTCTCTTTGGAGTGCATTTGGTCTCTCTCTGAAAAGTTCATTTTTATTTTATTTTCATGTGCAGATTTGGAAAAAAAATAAGAAAATAGTTAATTAAATAACCATTTCTCAGAGTTGATTTAACTCTATATAGAGTGGCGCCACAGGATTAAGTGGGGTGAATGCACCCCAGAACTACTACTATCAACAGTTCAATACACATAAATGATCCACTCTTTTATGTCCTACTCATGTCATCGAAAGAGTCAGCTTTCATTGGTCGTTCGCATTGCAAAATATTAATCCAATATTGCAATCAGTGTGTAAGCTCCCATTGGTGCCCATGGTTTTCGATCGAGGTGTATTCTCACGTGAAATCTGAGTGTAGAGGTCTTTAGTTTGAGAAGAACAGAGGACCAGGAACTGGGCCTTGTGGAACTCCTGTGAGCTCCACCGCTGCCTCACCCTTCTAGCTGACTCTGTAGGGTTTAGAAGTGGGATAGGACTTAAACCTGTGCTGGACAGTTGGTAAAACTAGACACATCCAGGTTGTCATCACCTAGAAATGTTTAATACCAAAACTCAACTAGCTGAGTATTGTCCATTTTTAAACATCTATATTTAATTTTTTTAAATATTTTTAGTGCACTTTAAAGATGTCACTCTTTAAGATGTCACTTCTTTTTCAGCAAAGGAAGATTAAAAAAACACATCCTAAACTTCTAGGCCATCAGAATAAAATGTAAAAAAACATGGTTAAAAAACGACGGCATGTACTGAGCCCTGGTCTCTTTGTACCTCTAGACCCTGTGGCATGTTTGGCAATGGCATCACCCTGAGACTCCCCTGCTTGGTGGGAAAATCACCATCTAAAGCTCATCCACATTAGGATCAACTCTTAAAATGTTGGGCTGTAGGTGTGTGAGAGGAGAAGCGTCGGAGAGCTACATCACCCACTGAGCGGGTTACCAGTGTCGCTACCAGTGTTGTTGACTCACTGGAGCCAGCTGGATACCTGCTCCCCAAGGGAGCCACCAAGAGCCAGGTTGTCCATGTGCTGGAGATTCAAATCACCATAGACTCTGGGTCTTCATATCTCAGGTACCTGGGGAATCTTGAGGATCCAACACCTTGGGACTCTGTACGAGCAGGGTGAGGGAACCCACGACGATCTTCTTCATGCTCCACAGGGTCTTTCCTGAAAGACCCGTTTTAAACAAGGACCGAATGTGAGCGAGCCACGTTATGTGGTAGGGGTTAAGCATGGAAAAACCCCTACCATTGATCAATAACAAGAAGTCAGTTCCAACTGTGTTACCTTGTGGGACCTTCTCTACACAAGACTGCAGCAATCCTCTTTAATGTATGTAAATAACCAAGAACAGCAGCCTTGAGCCCTAAGTGCTAC
This sequence comes from Danionella cerebrum, assembly GCA_007224835.1. NCBI lineage: Eukaryota > Metazoa > Chordata > Actinopteri > Cypriniformes > Danionidae > Danionella > Danionella cerebrum. The sequence continues at coordinate 169,177 of SRMA01025931.1, forward strand.
TGTAACAGACTCAATTAACCTAATATTTACTGGTCCTGTAAAGCAGAGGTGCCTGCACATATCTCGTCTTGACTACTCAGGCATCTATTTTCAGCTACAGCTAATGAAACAATTATGTAAGATGACAATTAAAGTAACAACACTGAACACTCTGATAGTGCAGAAGCAAGATGACATGCACTTAGCACCACAGGCCCCCACAGGGAACTGTGTGAAAAGAGCATGAGGGCATTTAAAACGCCAGCTCTCACTCTTCAAACAAGGACAACAACAAATGTTAAGCCATTATAATTTATTAAATGATACACATTAATTACGCATCAAGAGCTGAAATAAAAAAAGCATGATAACTAAAATATAAATAAAGGAAAATAGGGAGAGATTAACTAATTATTTTAGAAAATCTCTTTCAATGGAAACCTGTGTTTCATCATATGTATCAATAGCTATGTGTTGTAGCTGTTTTAGGCATAGCTTAGAAAAGGGCTCAAAATAAACACACAATCCTTAAATTCATTGAAAGACAAACAAGACTAACGTGCAAATATACGTTAATGGTCAACCAATAGATAGTTCGTTTAAGCTAAATGATTATTTCATGTTAGTTTGATTCATCACTTCAACTGTTATGAATCTTAGATTTATGCCAGATTTTTTTTATTACGATTTTTCAAGCAAACTTAAGGGAACAAAATAGAAATAGTTTTAAAACTTAAGGAAACAAAATTGATTCAATAATTGGTGTTTACTAACCTTTGGATTTGTGCATCATGTGTATGATTAATCAATAATCCTAAACAAGTACTAATGACAGTGCTGAAATCTTGTCATGAACTGAAGGAGAAACAGCTGTGTAGGAGGCTGAAAAAAATGTCTTTCTGGCTTCCAGAGTGCATATCCTCCTAATACTTGCAAGGGTTTTCTCCCACATTCTAAAAGCCTCCCATAGACATGTCACATGAGAGTAAATTGAGACTGATGGACTGACAACCTGTCCTTTTGGATGCATGGATGAGCAGATGGTCACTGGATTGCAGTGATTTCATGTGCATTCTTTTGGGAACATAGAACTGTTATTGGGGGATTTGTGACTAAGTATAGTGGGAATTTGGATTACAACTAATAAGGGGATTGTATGTGAACTGAAGAAACACATACTGCTTTCTGTAGAAATGAAACCAACCTCCTTGGCATTTTTGCTATCATCTAGAGTCTAGCACATCTAGAGCAGCCCAAAAACAGAAATGGTCTTCGAGCCAAACAATTTTCACATTTTTGTTGTATGGTTTTCAGGTATTTCTCTACTTGCTTAGAGCATACACTGATTTGGATAGAAGTGAAGACAATGGAAATGCACTGCAGATCATACTAAAGTTCAGTATATTTGAACCAAACCTGCCACGTTTGCACCAAAAATGGAAAAAAACTCAGAGAATAGTCTGGTGTAAAATAGATCAGCAAATTGAAAATTTGTCCCTTTCCTACATGAGTGATTTTACACACAGCGAGGTCTCGTAAGTGACATTAAGGTTCATCACTGAAGTTCAGCATTTATAAAAAAAAAACTGCACTTCATTGTGTTTAATAATTTACAGTTCTGACAGTGTGACCATTGTGCGAGACCAATTACTCCTGATAGCTGAGACAATGTGGAAGAAAGAAACCAATTGAATATTCTCAAATTCATATTGGTTACTGGAGCAATTTGAGTAATTATGTTACAAAACTAAAAGAATTCATAAGATTGTCTTCCTGTTGACTTCCCTGCAGCTGTGCCTCACAGAGATGTTTGGAAAAATAAGATGTTGCTTGCAGTTTTTCTGATCTTTTGTTTAGATTTTATTCTAAAGCAAAAAAAAGAGAATAAAAGTATGAGCAATAGATTAAAATATTATTAATCTGTCTTAATAATTATTAATTAGATTGTAATTAACAGATTATTAATCTGTCTTATTAATTATTAATTAGTCTTAATATTTCTGTCTTTCAAGCAATTTAAACATATATTTAGTGCCAAATACCAAAAACAGAGACCCCTTCACCATCATATGATAAATTCCACATTGTTTCTGCTGTATTTCATTAGGTTAAGATATTTCATTAGAAATTTCCATATTTCAGTAGGCCAAAGAATCTCACCTGAAGCAAATACTTGTTTGCATTTTTGCTAAATCACATTCAATTGAATGTTTGTACCATTAAAAAATAAAAATAAATGTTGATTGAAAATAAACTTGACTTGCTTACATGCAAATCGAATACATATCAGGTGGACTTCAGGGGAATAAAATCGTTCTACAGAAGGTAGCTATAGCATTCCCTGTCCTCATCCTTTCTGGCAGATTTTTGGTTATTTTTGCCTTCTTCCTGGAACCGCTAGAGGTAGCCACCCACATTTAATTCAGGATGGCACCTCAATGCGAACCATTGAAGGTTTGCTGTTTCTCCCAGCACACTGTCAAGAGCATGGAGGAGATACCAGGAGACAGTTGTGTACATTAGGGGATGTGCAGATAGCCATTGCAGGACAACCAATCAGCAGGACCGTTATCTTGGTGCAAGAAGGACTAAGAGGAGCAGTAACATTGCCCTACAAAATGACCTCCAGCAGACGACAAATGTTTCTGCTCAAACTGTCAAATACAGAACCCGTGAGAGTGGCATTAGAGACTTGACGTTAACAACTGGGGCATGACCTCAACTAACTGGACTAGACTCTGATTGGGTGGACAGTGTTGATTCATTTTGTATAGCCACACAGGTAGCCCCAGTCTGGTTAGTTAACTTGAAATATTAATCTGTTATTTTTTTGTAACAATATTAAGTCACGGCCTTGATTATAATGTTTTATTAAGGCAGCAGCAGACTGTTTCAGATTATCTGAACTAGGATTACTGGATTATTTAAGCGTTTTATAGACATATTCCATCATTTATTATTCCAAAGTCTGATCTGCTAGTCTCCTCTAAAGCTGGACTGAGAGACACAAAATGTTGTCAGCCGTAGGGGATCTCTGCGATCAAAAAAAGATCCAACAATCCTCCTCCATCCCAAATATTAATAATTTAATATAAACACAAGTTGCATCTTGGTTTACTTCTAGTTTTTATTTAATTAAATACTTAAATTCTGAAGAACACATTGTGCTATTGTACTTCTTTGTGCTGTGCTTGACTTAATGGAGTTATGGTGTTTTGTCAAAAAACAAGACTGGGAATAATCGTGGTTTGTGGAAAAAGTGGACAAACCAGAACTGCATTACACGGCAAGTATTGTGATTTTTTGGGGAAAATTGATTTTGAGCTTTTCAAATATGAAAAAATAGACTTCAGATTTGACTTTTTTTTTTTTTTTTCAAAGGCGTTTGTCATGTTTTGGAACGAAACTCCTCATTTATTCTCCTAGCATTATTCACTTTGTCTTGTTAAAGATATTAAATACAGGAATGCCAGACCCACTGATTATTGCCTACCCCTCGACAAAATTGCCCAATCCCTATGTTTTTTTTTTCCTCAGACCGCATCTGAATTGCATGTAGAGAATGCAAATGTTCTAACGTCTAGATTGCTCCTAAACAATGATTTCTCAGCTTCAGTTGTGTCGACAGGTCATCTGTCTTCCTCCACAGGCACTGTGTGATGACATCTGTCTCCTCATATGGCACCAGAATGTGTTTGTTTTAAAATATAATGCTAAACATGACAGAGCTATCATACACAGAGAAATGATAATAGCACTGCAGATCATATTTTTAGCAAATGCTTCAGCCTATTCACAGCCCACATTGTTTCAATGGTGAAAAAATGTGCTAGATGGTTGAAAATGGTAGCTAGGAAAAAATTGTTGAAAGGGAAATCTATGTTTATGGAAAGTGGAAGCAGTTTATTGTGATAAGGCTATTTGCAGAATGCAGTGAGGACATCAGAAATGATTGCTTTTACATGATAAAAACTGCCTTTTGCATTATCCTTCATATTTGCTGGGTTGCACAAGCAGAGGATTTGTGTAATGACAACAACGGCAACATATTTAGCCTTGTGACTCTTTGGTGGGAAAGAAGGTGTAGGTGGATATGAACAGATTTAAGAAGCAACTGTACTGAACAATTTGTTTTAACCTTCAACAAATGAGTAGAGGTAAAAAAAAAACTACATTTTGTTGGAAAAGAGATCCTATCTGTGCTCACATTGGTCATCAATGCTGAAGCAAGGTGCATAGCAAATATGAAGCACTCCTTGTAGCACTCACCTTAATTTAATCTCTAAAAATCAAGTATCTTCTTTGGGTTTTTTTTTCTGGAACTCTTAAATGTTACTAAATCACTTCTCTGTCTCTTCAGGATAACACAGAATGGTAGACATCAGCAAAAAAGCTGAGCCAATCCGAAGCAAGAGTTCCTACATCTCTTAACCTTGTTTTCTGGCCTTTTATCATGTCTAGGTTAAATTTACATAAGGATTCCAGCAGGTAAATGGGGATAGATGAGCCAGCAGTGGTGCAGAGTAAATGAGAAATTACTGTGTTGTCTGAGCAAAAAATGTTAAAACACCAACATCTTGCACCATTAAAGGGTTTTCAAGGATAATCAGGAATAAATGCATATTACCTTTCTTTAAATACAAGCTCTGAGGCTCCTTTGGTCAGTTGAATTTAATATACAGTGAGGATGTAGCTCAACACATGGTTGGAAATCGCCTCAAACAGAGGGGATCAAGTGTCTTGGGGACTGTCCAAGACAAAGCTCATGATTTACAGGTCAATCTAAGACTTTTCTTTCATCAGCTTTGAGTCAGGACAAAAGAACCTTAGAGATAGGCTAAGGAGCAAGGAGTAGAGACGCTAGTCCACCAATTTGATGGCAGCTAGTTGAGGAGGCTCTGGCATGTCTTTTGTTGCCCCTGAACAACTTCCCCAGAAAACCTGCCAGAAGCAGGCCCTGAAAAACACAGAGGGCACACTGGAGTGACCTGCTTTTGCAATAATATGCCATGCTTTTCCATATGGGGCTTTTCCTCCATGTTCTTTACCCTTTAGAATGACCTTTTTCAGAAAAGGTCATGCAACATCCTTTTCATTGCTGACTGGTCAGTTGTAAAGCTCATTGATTGGCCAGAAAGAATCTTCACTGCACATTGGTTGTTATAAACCAACACATTTGCAATATACCACTGGTTCAATGGCCTCAGTGGAAAAAAAAACTTACTTTCATAAAATGAATTGCTCATAAAGAAATGGACAGTTTAATTCTACATTACCTTAGTATTGCAAAAGTAATTTAAATGTTTCTTTGGTATTTATTCCCTGAATCCAATGATAAAACTTAGATCGATGTTTCTTTGAAAAGGCCAAGAAAAAAATTGGTAATGCAAACCATTCAAAAAAATATTTAAAAATAAAAATAAATGACTGAATACCTTTCAAAATGTTAAATATAATAGAATTTGTATATATTTGTATTTATACAATTTTCCAAAGGTTCAACAAAATGTAGCATGGAAACGTTACAAAACAGAACACTTTCAAAAAATAAGATGGAAAAAAGTAAAATTAAAAACTATTATTATTATTATTAATATTAATATTAATAATAATAATAATAATAATAATAATAATAATAATAATAATAATAGTAGTAATTAAAAAAATATTAGAAAAAAAATATTAGTAGAGGCTTGTAAATCCTTAAAAGCAAAAATGTAGTTCCAACAGAACATCTAGTTGCATATTAAAATGTTTCACGTAATACACAGACTTTTACAGACACCAGTAAAAAAATCGAAATAGCATTCGAAAGCATTTCCCCATCACAATGTCACCATGCTGCAAGTGGTAGTTTGCAGTCTCTCTCTCTCTCTCTCTCTCTCTCTCTCTCTCTCTCTCTCTCTCTCTCTCTTCTACTCAGTCTGTGGGTGAATTTGTGATTCTCTGTCTCTTCACAGCTGGTTACATTGGTTTTACAGAAGATCTAGTAGCTGTTTTTGTTGTTTTTAGTAAATCATTGAAAAGTGTTGCACTTACTCTCAATTAAAATGGCTTCAAATCTTTTGTTTACGTTTAAGCTCCACTGAAATCCGCATGAATTTAAAAGCTATCCCCTACCAATCCCCAACCATCTGAGCCAGTGAAATACCAAAAAACATAACCCCTTAAAAAAACAAGTCTTTTGTAGCGCTTTCATCAGTGTCTTAAGTGAAAAGACTGCAAACAATTCTTCCAGTGCCCAGGCTGTCAGAAGAAAGCTGTTTTAATTATAAGGTTTAGGGGTTGAAAAGAGAAGGCTGAGAGTCAAGACTTTAGTCAATAAGGCTCAGCCTTTGACTGGTAATTAGCCAACTGAGATTGACAAAATATTTAAACCTAAGCTGGCCTTTAGTTGTCTGTGTCTCCAGCATTTTACCAGATGATCACAAATGTGTTCAACCTTCGCTGAGAGCACAAGTAAGGACAGATGTATCAATGTTATTAAGCTTCATATTGTGCGTGTGTTTTCTTGGGAAAACAAAGCTGACTATTGTTCGGTATTTATTAGGGCTTCAGCAACAAAGAAGTGTCGAACCATATTGTCATTGTTCAGAAAATTATATTTGAATGGCTTTCAGAACTGGTGAAAATTGAACTCTTATTGTGGTTTAAAAAATGGGTGTGGCAAAATGGCTCCATACCTATGTATTTCAGCTTAAATATAAGTATTATGGATCACGCTTCCAAAACCTGAAAGTCAGAAAATCGGTTATTTCACAAAAACATCTTGCCACTTTTGCTTATGTCAAGCTTTGACAAACTCTTAAATTGCGAAGCTTTTTTTTTTTTAAACCAAATTTTACCATGAACAGGAAGTTGTCCATGTCTGAACACATCTATATAGCAACCTACAGTGGCTGAACACATAGTGACCACAATAAATATCCCTTTCTCTGCAGTTATCTACGCTTTTTCAGGCTGTGTTTGGAGTACATGTATGAATTTGGGAACAGTCATATTTCAAATGATCATAGCATAGACATCAGGGAAATAAGACCAGTGATAATTAATTAATTAAGTAATTACCTAGAACAATCGGATAATTTTTGACTTTATAAGGCATACGACTTTTTAACACCCTGCAGAAACCCTGTCAGTCTTTTCTTACAAATAGCTTCAAGTGAGGAACAAACTAAAAATGAGTACATTTCTGAGTACATTTATATGGCTGCTTGCTTAAAAAATAATTAGAAAACATTTGTGTAGGAAGCAACAGAAATCAGAATTAACCTCAGCACTTCTGAGCTGACATATTAAAACCTGTTTTGAAAAGTTTTCAAGTAATCTAGTTCCAATGACATTTACTGAGCAAATTTCCTATGAAGCAACTGAAGTTATTCTGAGATTCCCCGAGCCGGAGTTCTTTCAATGAAAGAAGCAGCGGCTGAAAAACCAGAGGCTTTGAAACGATCAGATTTTGACAGTCCTGCAACAATTAAAGGCTGATTCTGCACCACCTCTGAAATACTCCCTGTGCTGCAAACAGCTGTGGAAAATATGTCGTCTAAATAAACACAATCTAATTATAGACATTACAGCAAGGGCTTTGGGTGCCTAATGAAACTGTGCAGTTTTTTCTTTCCTTTCTTTTTTTTGCTGCAGAGAACCGCAGGTCAATGGCTAAACAACACAGATGGAATGAAAAACAAAAATGAGGCTTTTATTAGATATTCCACACACAAACACCAGACAGAATTGAACTGGGAGTGAGTCAAACTAAAGTACATCTCACGAACAAAATGAAAAACAATAACCTGACCTTCAAGAGAATTCGTCCACCTCTCTTCCTGACAGACAGTAGCATGAATTCTCCTGGGGGTTGTTACCATCTCCCTCTGACCTAGGGCAAGACTTTTATCAACCTTTTGGGTTTCTATTTGCGCATGAGTGCAGGAACAGAGAAAATGATGGAAACAAAATGCAAAACCAATGATGGCACTTGCGTTTTAAGTAACAGCAATTCAATTTGACACCACACTTCTGGAATGGGCACACCCATTCCAGTTTTGTGTGGTAATCAATTACATTAGCGCATGTGAATCAATACGTTATGCTCCATTAAATAAACAAGTCTTTGAGAGTGCCCTGTGTAATTTGGTTACACTCACATATCTATTTAATAAATTTATTCCACCCAGTTGTTCTAATGTGCTGCTCTAAGGCATTCGGGGTGAAAGTAGAGCGCTGGCTAAGCTGTCCGAATTCTCTTCTGAATACCTGGCAGCACATTTATAATCCAATATGGCTGTAATCTGATGGAACATTTTACCTCGGAATTGCATTAGAGTGATACTGCTCCTCAGATTGCAACAAAGTAAGTTCCATGGAACCTTTTAGAATCAATTACCAAACTATTTTTAAAAATATGCAAAATTTTTAGCCTTCAGTTACGATTCCTGACTACTATAAATAGAAGGTTAAAATACAAATCTGAGCAAACAAATGCATACAGGACACTAAACCCCTGTGTTGGAGATGTTTTCAGCCACTTTGAGTGTAAACTTGGCCACAAATTTTTTAGCGTTTCATTAAATTGAATGATTTTTGGTGACAAATCTTATTTTTACACATATTTTAATAACATTTTTTGAAATTTTTTTAAAACTCAAAAATGCGCACTTTATTGTTTGTGGCTGCCACTAAATTAAACTGTAAAAATCTTCTATTTTCATAATTTTTTTTTTTCAAAACTACTTTTACATTTTTTTGAATCCAAGATTTTTACCCTTTAATTGCTGTGCGGTGATCGTATACTCTAGCCTGTGATGACCCCTGAACTACTTTCTGCAAGATCTCAATTTCACAGCCTGCCTTGAATTTGATACTGATAGATTTGAAAATGTATTTTTACAAACCGACTATATGAAATGTATTCATTCAAAAACCCCCAAAATATGATTTTTGAAAAATTGGCCTTAAGAAAATTCAGTTGCCTTAAATGTCAGTTGCAAATTTCAAATTCAAAACGCACATAATATTCAATTTAAATGTTCAATACATTTCTTTAAAAGTATTTTGAGGTTTGTGACTCCAGTCAGTGTGCGTTTGAGCACTTTTATACAGTTTGTTAAACGTCTCAATCTGAGTCAGCTTCATCGCTCCCACCGACCTCAACTTCACCTCTTATGGGGGTCTACCCAGAGCAAGACAGCAAGCCTGCACATTTGTACCCGACACACACGCTTATGAACTTAAAGCAAGTCCAGATATTCCTGAAAATAAAGTTATTGAAACATATCCGGGCAAAACCTATCCCTGATAATGAATAGGGACAGAACCATTTACTGGAGGATGAAAATGGCTGTATTGAAGTAAAGTTTAAAATATTTATGAAATCCATTGTTTTGTTGTTTTCCTTCAGTACATCTCAACTGATATAGTTTTTTTTTCTAACATAAAAGTTATTTCTTTTTTATATGAGGTGCAGTCAGCACAGTTCTTTAGGCATCAACACAGCAGATTATTTGTGGCTGTATATCATGTGGCTCAGTGTGGCATTGTGTTGCTGAAATGCCCATTACCTTCCCTGGAAAGCCTTGTATTCTATCTCAGCTCCTGTCATGACCAGACAAGTGTGGCGTGTGTGTCATCTCATTAGCCTGGCCTCTCCACAAGCACCAGAACACACCAGAGAGTAAAAAAAAGTGCAAGACCTGTATATAGAGTGCTTCTTTGGTCTCCTATCCATGTAGCCGACTGCTGGAAATGGAGGCAAGAAAGTATAACACGGCAAGAGAGACTTGTGTCCTTTTTTTTAAGTTTACACAGGACTGTGAGGAAGGTATAAAATGAGCAGGAAAGTGTTCGAAAAGACAGTATGTCCCTGGTTTGGCATTAAATAGGGTCACTCCCATTGCGCCAAGAGCCAGTGTCACTCAAAAGTTCTTCCACAGTCACACAATGTTCAATTACAGATACAGCTTTTCTCATCATGTGAAGCCGCTGAATCCTCCATCAAAAACAAAATCTGCTGATGCACTTCCCCAAGAGTCCTTATGTGCTGCACCGTCCACTCAAACAGTTCTAATCATTAAACTACTGCTTGTGGCAGATTTAAACTCCCATTTGAAACTAGGTAAGACATTAATAAAAGCGCACAGACTTCCAGGTTTCAAGCACGGCATTTAAGTGGATTTCTCGAATTCTACAAACAACAATAGAATAAAAAGCAAATATTTAACATATAAAATATTTATAACCAAAACTATAGATGTGTAAATAATGTAAAGCTGCTGTCACAGTTTGGGAGCGTATGATTCACTGAATGCACCACTTTTCTTTTTAAACACAGAAGTAAACAAAGGCATTGGTATAATGAATCTTACAGGACCAAACTAAGAGGGTAAGAAGGAATGAGTGGCCAAATTATACCAAATGGGCTTTTCTGAGATTTTTTAGCTTGGTTTAGTTACTTAATGCATTTGTGAAATTGCCCCAATGCTCCACACACACACACACACACACACATAGCCTTTCCCACTAACATTTTCTGAAAACATAGATACAGGCTTTGATATGCTCAAAATAACCATATACAAGTCTTACAGCATCAGCGACTCTTGATCCAGTTTCTTACATTTTGTTTGTAAAACATTTTTAAGGCTGTAACAGGGTTGTGCAGTATCTGTTCTGCAGAGATTTGCACTAAACGGGTGTGGCCAAAGAATTAGAAAAGGAAGGAAATTAAGGGTTTTGGTGAGACTTAAAAATAATAGGTCTAAGTTTTCTTTTTTCAGATAAAAATGTAAATCTATCATATATAAAGTGCACAGTACGTTGAGCAGGTCAGCATTTATCCTAAAGAATTTCAAAAAGATCAAATATAGCATCATCTGATTGGTTAGGTATTGCAATCATAAGGTCCAATGAGCACTTTTTAGCTAAAGTATGGAATTATACAAACAGTTAATGCATTTGATTATTAGTTTTAAAGATCTAAAGTTGGGTTTAACGGTGATCTGAAGATATTTGGAAGTTAGTGATTTTTTATTTGTAAAATAAGTATGAATGAGGAGTTTGGTTTAAAAACATAATAAATGACATAAAAAGAGATGTAGTGTCTAATCTGTTGATAATCTTTTCACATTTGAAAAGCCCATAATACATTTTCCGAATTCTCCATGCATTGTTTAAAAGCATGATAAACGGCAGTATAGTTTTATCACAAAACACCATAACTCCACTAAACCAAGCACAGCACAAAGAAGATGAGGTGCTGAGGAGGTGGAAAAATGGCGGCTGTCTTCTGCTGAAAAAGTTTATAATCGTTCCTTGAAGACAAACCTGTCATGAATCCAGTGAAAATGTCCAGAAGTCACTAGCAGGTCAAAAGAGAGACTGTGGGACGTGGATTTACTCTACCGGGCAGCGATTAACTCCTGGATTCAGAGTGATGAGTCCAATATCTCCATTCTATTTAACCAATCTATTCTCCAACCAGCCACTAGATTCAATATCAATGTATTTTTTTATTGAATTTTGAATAGTTTCATAAAAAATGAATTGAATTGAATTGATATTATATTGATGCCTTGTAAAAGTACCATGGAATTATTGCAGTTTGTGAAAAAAATACTTATTTTGAAATAAATCTTTAAATAATAAAATCTGGATTTGACATTTTTATGTTTTTACGACTTTGAGGTTCTTTATGAAAGTTTGGAACAGAACATTTTTGCAAAAATTCATCAAAATGGAGTCATGGCATTTTGAAAAAAAAAAACAACTGAAATATAGGTCCTCAGTTGGTTTAATACAAGAATAAGATAATAATTACAATGATGCAATGGTACTTGTCTTCAATTCTTCTAATGTGCCCCAAATCTTCAAAACACAGGAACATATTCTGATCAGTCAATTTCAGTCTGATGTTTCATTAGGATACATCACATACTCAATGAAACAAAAGACATCCTGTCAAAATCTCAAAACCTCTCAAAACAAAAAAATCCTGTCATTTTCATGATTCAAAGGTTCATTTATATGAAGAATCTCTGTCTTATTTGAGGACACTGTTCATTAGAAAGCTTTTAGACCAAGTTTATGCAAACGAGCAAACATAAGCAGCCTACTCTTCTTGATTATCTCCTTGAAAGCCGGGAATTTTGCATGCAATTGGGCCTATAATAGCATTCTGGGATTCTTCAGAGTTTGTCTGGATAAGCGAAAGATGTCAAGGTCGTTGAGTGAAGATTGCAGCAAATTGAGAAGATGAACTGTGGCTCATACTGGCAAAGGCAAACACACTCAGCTGAAGTAGCCAGTGAGTGGAGGTGGGAAGTGCCCATTAGAAATCTCCCCTCACCCTGAGTGGGTCACTTTCTTCTTTTTGGTCAAGCATTTTAGATGGCCAATCCACCATGACATTTCAGTGCCATACAAGATGAATATGTGATTTTGAGACTTATTTAGATGTGAACTCTTCTATTCTGATTGAATTAATGGAAGCAATGCATCAGAAACTGTATACATTGCGAACAAAATATGCCTGGAAATATATAAGCAAACTTAATAAAAGTTTTAACTTTGATTTCAACAGAGGTCTGTTAAAATAGGTTGAAATAAACTCAGTTCAAAATCAATTCTGTGCATTTTTAATGAGCATTTTTACTGTGTACCATACAAACCAATGATGAATGGTCTATTTGCTATACATAGAAGTAGAATTATTTTCAACAATGAAACAAGCTGCTTATTTTTCTTTACAATTGCAAAAATCAAAATGGCTCTAAACTTTTTTTAATTTTTATGTATTAATTAAATGTAAAAAGGTAATCAACTGGCAGCTGTGGTTGCTAGCATGATTCTGTAAAAAGTGCAGTGCCCCATTGTTGTTTGAATTACCAGAATGTTCTTGTTTATTCTTTGTAATTATATAGAGGTTTTAAATACAAGATCCTTTAATTAGGGTGTGTTTGGAGTGATCTACTGTGGTTTAAATAATACCATAATACCTTTTTTTTGTCACAGTATAAAGCTGTTGACTTATAGTGCCTACCTTTGCTATGCAACCACTAAACAGATGATCAGGTCTTTCTATTGTGTATTACAAAAAAAGCACTTTGCTATTATTAAATTAAAACAGTATTTTTGGTGTAAAATCTCCAGATAAATTTAAAAGGAACTTTGTGTTTGTGTTACAATTTAAACTGTTGCATTCCTCCATGTTTTGCATGGTTTCCCTTAAGTGCACCCGTTGTTCTTAAACGCCCAAAACTTCCGGTTGGTGACTCAATATTGTGAATGGTGAGCGAGTGAGTTTAAATATAAACCCTGCATCATTTGACCCCTCAAATAGGAATTGTAATGAGAGTTAAAGGTGAATACATGCAGTAATTACAAGATAAAGTAAATTTTTCTTTTGAAAGAAAAGTGTGTATCACCAAGCTTCATTATACCCTTCAACCACAAAAACTAAAGTGGATGCCAACAAAAGGCAGAGACATCATTTATAAACAACAATTCTGCGTCTAACATGAAAAATGTAGTGGGTATGAAGGAAATTAGTACTTGACTCTGTGTTGAATATTGAATGTAACGTATTAGAGCAAAGTGTCTCTGTGATGAGAAATAGCCTGTTTTTCAGAGCCCAAGTTCCCCAGAGAAGATCAATAACTCTAGACATGAGCTCATACAATTCATAGAATACAGTCTTTCTTTATTTTTGTTTTGTGATGAATGCAAAATGGAATGTATCCACTGTTAGTGAATATATTATTAACAAAGGGTTATTTCATCCAGTTTTCCATATAAACCCCAAACAAATCACGCCTTTCAATTGAAATCCCTGTCCGGAGACATAAAAAGGCAAAAGGACAGGATTGTTCTCGGATCAATCCGTCTCCTGATCCTGTGTGGAGAGGGAATTCATGTGATGTCATTTCAGATGTGTTGTTTTAACATAACTAAATGTAATGTTGGTTCCAAAGACATGAGAGATTTGAAAATGTTTTCCATTTAATTGTGATTCATTTAAATTAATTCAGTTAATGTGTTGTACTTTTGTTAAAAGCCCTCAGTTACTCTACCTGTATTCATTTTAAGATTACTTTCAGTTTGTATATTTTTGGTTATTTATCAGGTGATTTTAAAAGATCCCTGACAGAAGTGTTGTGTTTCAATTTTTTGTAATTAAGTGCAATACAAAAGCCTATACACATCCATCAAAAAGTAATCCTGTTTTCCTCCGTTCAGCTTCCTGTGACTAGTGCAGATAACGTTTGAATATCTTTGTCATGTTTAAAGATATCTCTAACTCCATTATTACTCGTCCAATAACAGCTGTATTTATGTGACTTATTTGGCAGAAAAATCTCCAATTGATTTATCAGTGGATAAAAGTGCAGTTGCCTTCAACCTCATGAAAATATATTTTGAGTTATCTGGTCAAATAACTATTGTAAATACCTTCAGTGCATGTTAAGACTAGTCACAATCACATTCTAGACTTCTCATTTGCAATTACATCAAGTTTAATTACAATTGTGCAATTGAAAAATATATGAGTTGCTAGTAATGAAAGAATATTTAATGTTAAAATGGCTTGCCATGTTGGGGAAGCTTCTATAAGACACCTCCTTAGCAATATCTCTATATTAGCTTTAAATTATACATTAGGTTTAACTGATCTATGTCTTCTTAATGATTCTTTAAAATGAAAAAAAAAGTGTTCAATCACTTTCCTGGGTTTCCAAATATATGAAATATTAATATAAAATCTATATCTTCACATTCTATTAATAAATAGTTGTTAAAATTGAACCATAAAAATAAGTTTTAAGTTTTGCTGTTTGCTATAACAGTCTCTATAGAGGCTGTGGTGCAATACCCTACACCCAGAGCCTCTTAATGCAACTGCACTTTCCAACAAATATAGTACACCGAAGCAAACTCAGTGTGCAAACTCAGGCCTGTTGACTGCACATGAGTGTGCATTAATATCTTCAAATCCTCTGTGGATAGTGCAAGGCATGCTTTGCTTTCTCAAACACAGACACTCAAACTACTGTGACAGCCTTGTGATAATTTATTGCAAAAAGCAAGTAACAAATCAAAATTCTTCACTATTTTTTTTTTAATGGATGCTATTTCCTAGTATTTTGCTTGGTTTTCATTAAGGTGAACTTTTCAATTTCTTTCTGAATGATGAAATACCTTCAGAATTAATCATTTGAAATGCTAAATAATCCCAGAATTATGGATAAATTTGATTTCTCATAGATATGTACGTAGATATATCTAAGTAATCTTGCATTGTGCAAAAGTGTTTGTCTGCAACAATTAGCATATATTGACCCTGACAGAGAGACGACTTATAGCATTGATTACTGCTGTAAACAAAAACGAATTTGCATTTAATTCTGTAGTGGAAGTAGTTTTGTACAACTGCTATTCTGTTTGGAGGTGGAACAACTCTTCCAACACTCTTGAAGGCATCACTTGAGCACCAGCTTCAGTTGCTATGGAAACCATTCATAGCCACACTGCCACCAAACTTATGTGAACAAAGACACTGGAATATTTGCATATTTAACTGTCAGAATTGTACTGAGGAAGCAAATATTCAACAACCATTAGAATAGTACATAGTATATATTATGAATATAAAACGTACGATTCAAATTTGGATTTACACATTTTTTATATTGTTATGAATAATGATATATAATAATAATAATAATAATAATAATAATAATAATAATAATAATAATAATAATAATAATAATAATAATAATAATAACAATAATAATAATACATTATATTAGAGGTGCCTGTCTAGAGACTCAAGGATACCAAGCAGCATAAAAAAATACCAGGTAAAAACAAAATTTCAACATTTCAACAACAAATCTTTTTTTTTTTTGGATATAAGCAAGAGAAAGAACTTCAACATCTGCTCACAAGGTTTTTTGATTCACTATGAAATTGAAAAGTGTCTGGTTTTTTGGTAAATTGCATCTCAATCCTCAGATAGATAAATTTACCGTGATGGTATCGAGAAGTGTGGATAAAAACCACACTTCAGAATCTCTAGGTAAGTAATAGGTCATCTTACAGTTATAAAATGAAAAAAATACAATAATTTTTGTCTACTGCTAAGTATGTAAGCGTGCCATCTCATACACGAGTATAGTATCGAGCAAGAAACGAAAATTGATGCATGTGGTTTATGAGGACATTTGTAAGTTTGAATAAAATGTCACAAAAGTTGTACAAACTACCATTCTTTTCTTTACAAAACTAAGCTATCTGAATAAATTAAAGTTAGTTTGCACAACTTTGGACAACATTTGTTCAAAACTTATAAATATGAGATGGCCCTCAAAACTCAAAAAATCTATTGCGGTACATTTTGTAAACTTTTGTTTCCAATAAACCAGTAAATATAAATTTCATAGAAAAAAAATTTGCTGTTGAAGAACATTAAAGAATCCAAAATCAGAATATACCAGTAGATTAACAAACCAGTGAGTCAGCCATGATGGAAACCAAAGAATTAGAGAGCCAATCTAAATCTATTTACCACGTACATGCTACATTTTAGAATAGAAATTTCCCACTAGAGTCTCTTTTGTATTCCTCCTTAAGTCGATAAATAAAATGTTTGTGTGACAAAAAGAAAGATAGTGTGTGTGTGTGTGTGTGTGTGTGTGCGTGTGTGCGTGTGTGTGTGTGTGTGAAGCATTTGACTGTACCAATTACCCTAATGCATCCGATTAAAAATAGCTTTTTCAAAGCCTAGTGGCAGCTCTGTAAAGACTGCATTTATAATCAGGAAACAAGAGCACGGAGCGAAGAGAGTCCCGAGAACACCTTGGGCAACATTTATTACACAGACTTGAAATTACTCTGCATGATCATTCCAATAAATCTTACGCAAACAATGAGCCTTCAGAGGAGGAGGAAGCTGCAAGAACAGAGGAGAGCATCTTCAGCTAGAGAGAGATTTATGAAACAAGTCAAGGCGGAGTCTGCCCGGACGGCATTAAAAACTGAATTCAACATGAATTACTAAAGCACGATAGAATTACTAAATAAAGATATGCTGATCTACACATTGAAACAAATGTATTTGTTAAAAAAGGGCTTGTAATCAGAAGTATACATTGTTCAAATGTAAATGAAAGGATTTGAGAACCTAGTGAATGAAAGTACAGAAGTCAAAATAATCTCCCCTACAGTAGAAGTGGCTTTTCTTGTATGTATAGGTGTAAGAATGAGGTGAGATAATGACTGCGAGAAAATGCCACTTTATTTGAGAACCAAGGTTATTAGAGTTAAACTGAAATTGAAAAACATTATGTTAACTGTAATAGATAGAAAAAAAAAATTGAAAAAAGTCCTCTTTGTTTTCGTCTTTGTTAATTTATGCCTTTATATATCATATAAAATTATAATTTTAGCTATTTCCTTGAGCTCCTGCCAATTCGTAACCATCTCTTGTTGTTTCTTGCAGATTAGAACACATCTGCTCTCATTCCACTATCAAGCAAAATAGCGAAAGCAAGGAGAAAGCAGCAGAGCCCTATATGGGATTTCTTTGAATGTGAGATGGAAAAAAAACAAGAGTACTGGAGACAAAACTTAGGAGGACACAACTTCAGGATATTCACAGAGCTCACATATGGATGCTGATACTGTGTATCTTGCCAAGGCAGCTTATTGTAGTAGCTTCCCCAGCAAGGCAAACCATTTGAACATTTCATTTTCTTTCTGTACTAAACTAGTAATGAGTTAGAGAAATGTAAATATATGACAAATTAAATATATTTCCAATTGGGTTTGATAATACTTTAAATAAAATCTGCACTAGTCATAGAAGGCTGACTTTCTGTATGGAATATTGAGGTAAGACAGGATTAACTGCATCTTGTACAACTCCGTCACTATTTGTTTTGCACGTAAGGCGGCAGGCTGTTATAATATATTTTAAAAAGAATAATGTGGGGAGAAGTAACAACAAAATAAACAGATAACATTTCCCTTTGATGAAAAAGGGTTCAAAACTATGCAGGATAAAATCAGAGAATCAACCATGAAAAAAACAACAGAGGAAACAACAACTACAAAAGTAATTTAGGATCCTTTAAGATATTTTGAATCGGTGAAAAGTATGTGACTCTTGGACACCAGTGATCACATGACAATTTTCACAAGGAGTTCAAGAAAACTTCTAGTAAGAAGATTGATAAAATTTACATTTACCCGGGTTTCTTTTAAAAAAGCTCCTTCAGGGAACATACACTGCATCGGCAGAAAATGCTGTTCACAAACTCTGTTGCTGTACCTTTTGTACCTGATTAGCTAATGTTGTGTTCCCTTCACAAAACATTTATGAACCTTTTTTTTTAAATAATATTCATGAACCTGCTCTCAAAGAGAGACAACTCACTTGGTTTTGAAAAAAAGGGAAAAGGTTTTGTGTTTAATATGTTATTGTGACCCATAATGTACTGAATATGAATCCTGGGATTAAATAAATACAAATTTGGTATGTCTATAAATAAACATACTAAATTAAATTGTCCAAACACCCAATCAAAACTGGCTCAGGATAAAATTTTGGACACTTTTAACCACTCGAAACATAAATCTTTTGTAATTTCTGAAAAACAAGCATAGTCCAAATGTATATGTATCAATAAATACCTTTAAGATCTGAATCGTTTGTGTTACTATTTTACACATTACTTTTTTACACCCTTCACTTAGTTGAAGACTATATCACATTCATTGAGAAATCAATCTAAAAGGTTCTCATTTTATATACACAAAAGATCTGACTTTGAGCATGTTCACTTCCTGTCAGACATCACTAGAGTTAGAAACATTTTTGACAGCACAGCTGCAGCGCCAAGTGAAAAGTCAACCCAGCAAAAATGTCTTGACAGCCTAAACACTTTGATCTACATATTGTGTCTGATTGGTCACCTATGACTTATGCAACCATCAGCTTCATCTGCACCACCACTGTGTGAGCAATCATAGAAGTCTTCAGCACCATGGACAGCGCCATTCAGCACCATTCAGATTCTCAGGGGCCTTTATCCATCCGTTTTCTTTACTTACATATTCCACAGCTCACATAGGGCACAATGTGGGGTACACCCTCTAAAGGTTGCAATGGAAGGGCCACATTCCTGATGCGTGTTTTAAGACTGCAGGGGCAGGCCGGAGAACCCAGAGGAAAGCCATTTATGTGATGCACTGCTCTTGGTCTCAAGACTGCTCTCAAGGCCTCTGTCATGGTCTCTTTGTGCAAAAACAAAGCAAGCCATTGGAAGTAAATGAAAAAGTTAATTTCATTGGTCAATCATTTAGATTTGTGTAGCTAATTTTGTTACATTATTACACTGACTTACTTCACTGTGGCTTGGTAACAATCCTTGGAGGTTGTGGATTCGATTCCCAGGGAAACCAATCACAACTCATGTGTGATCTGGCATTGTAATCAAAACCACTTTAGAGAAACATGTCTTCCAATAAATTAATGTAAATGTACTATTTCCACTGAGAGTCTAAAGAATGACAATCACAGCTCAGTATCTAATCATCCACCATGAGATAAATTTAAATAAATGGGAGAATAATCAAAAATGTAGGACGATCACAAGACCATGACAATATCTCAATTGATACTAGCGGTATTCAAAGTATGTCATGAGTTTGTTTCTTCCTGTTGTTGAGTACATTCAGAAACAAAAAGCACATTTAATGCAGAGTTATATGTTGTTATTCAAACCTACATACAGCTTTTTGAAAATATATATTATTTCACAAAATTTGCTATGGACAACTTGAGGAAAAGTGATGTATACTGGAATCATGCTCTTTGGCCAGATGAGACAAAAAGAAAGCGATATAGATGTTGGCATCCTCAAGAACACCATTCCCACAATGAAACATGCCGGTGGTAGTATAATGCTGTGGGGGTGTTACAAATACTGGGAATCCCATCTAAGTTGAAGGAGATGTAAAAAATAGAGACTGTAAGATAATGTGGAAAGACAACCCCATTCTGCAAGAACACTTGACTTTTTGGCTTTTTTTGCCTGGAACATCTAGGAGGCAACTGATGCCCTAGCCACCCCAGCTGGCTTTTCTCGATGTGGACTGAGTGACTGAGCTCCTCACCCTATCTCATTTCAGCCACCTGTATCTAGACTCTCCTTCTTTCGATAATGGCCATAGATTCCTCCATCAGCTCCGTCTTCACCACGTTGGATTCGTATATTGACCGCATTACTAATAAAATCTTCTGAAGTTTGCCCTGCGATGGACTGGTTACCTGGATGTACCCATGATTCTCTTAAATCATTATTCTCTTAAAATGTGCATTACATAATTATTTTTAAATGCAAGTCGTATTGTAGCTTAGGCTTTAAACCTTGTTTTTTGTTCCAACTATGTTTTGTTTGTGTTTTTGTTTGTGACTCATCACCCTATTTGTCAGAAGATGGAAGTTATGGTATGTTTCAAACTTCTTGTAAGTTCACACAATGAATGGACACTAGATCCAAGAATCTTCACCACTAAAAACTGAAGCAACAAGAAAAAACATCTGAGAAATAATCCCCACAGAGAACACAGCCCTGACTTATTAGAGTTTTCAAAGGCCCATAAACGGATTTATCACATAAACTGTAACAACTAGTGTGCTTTTAAATGCATATAAACAACAGAACTCACCTAATACAAAGTACGGGAGCTCGGTGTTCTCCAGGTCGTCAACAACCACGATCTCGCCGGGGAAATCGTTCCTGACAGAGAACAGCAGCTTGGGCTCGGAGGCCGACGGGCTGTGCATGATGCTCAGGTCGTTCTCTCGCAAAAACGGCAAAGCGGAGACTGTAACGCTTTTCATCTTGCACTCCATGTCTTGGGACTGATCTTCTTCGCCGTTCAAACATATCACAGCAGCTGGGCTGTAAATAACCATCCAGAGAGCACCGATAAGCAGAGCGGAGAGCGGCGGTAGCATGATGCCGGAGCGTGTACCGGTTGTCGGGCTGCGGCAGGCGGGCAACGGCGTGCGGGGAGCCGAAGGAGGAGGGGGACCGAGCGATGCACTGGCAACCCACTAATCTAGCGTTTTGCGAGGAATTACGCGAAAAAAGCAGAGTTTAAGACGGAAACAATCGCCGTCCAACATCGAAATGTTCTCTTTGTCATCATAACACGGATGAGCTTATGATGACACCGAGAGAGGCGGAACACAGCAGCATCGGAGCTCGTTATTGGGCTTCTCCGCCGAGCCACTAAAAACGATTTTTCTTGTTACAACTGGCAACCATTAGCAGAAAGTCTCACCACTTTCTACTTTACTAATTGTATAGCAAATATATCATATTTGTATACATTTAAAGATTAAAAAAACGTTTCAAAATAGTAATTTTTACAACAACATCTGGAATAGCACAGGTCTTTCAAATCAATAACACATCTGTAAAAAACTGGTTCTTTGGTTTGTAATAATAGGGGAACTTTTGGTGCCATTTAAAACTTATCTTCAAGGATGCTATTTAGAACCAATGTTCAAAAGTGATATTTAGAGTCAACCGTCAAATGTATGAAGTCAATTAACTTTGGCGTGATATTTATGATCATTTATATATGAGCAGCATCTAGCACATTAAATAAAACAAAGAATTACTTTAGAATCAAAGTTAACAAAAAGGCCACAATCATTTCTTTGCACTAAAGTGCTAAAGCAGTATTTCAAAAACCGCAGGGAACAAGGGAAGAACTAGAGAAGGGAAGAGCTAAATGGGTTCTTCAGAGAAACATAAGTGCAATATAGTGCCTTGAAAACAGCATAGAACCACTGAAGAACCCTCTTTAGGAGTCATTTCTGGTGGCCTTCTTTTGGTAAAGAAAATAAATAAAAAGTGTTACTATTGAGATGCAGAGGACAAAACCCTGGTAAAGTGCGATACAAGGAAAACAAGAATTGAGAAACGAAAAGAAGCAAACAGCCTATCCAAGCTCTGGAGAAAAAAAAGAGGAAGAAAAAGAGGAAGATAACAGGGGTGCAGTCTGCCCCAAAGAATGATCTCCCTGTGTAATCTTGAGCTTATTCCAACACTGAAGCAATGCTTTAGCAAAGTGTGAAGCACTTTTGTGATGAAAGGGCACTGTCCTCATTTCAGCTCTGACCTGCTCAATGATTGAACTTTTAGAGAGGTGAATGGGGAGATGGCGGGGTATCATCAGGCTTTCTCTGTTATCATCCTCTTTTTTAGGATTCTCTCTGTGAAACAGTTGCTAAGGTTTTAGTGGTAGTGTGCAAGGGTCATTTGAGTTGTGTTCATTGGATGAAACAAAGTTTTAAACTCATTAAATTCACATTCCTAGAAGTACATAATATTATTAGCCTTTTTTTGTTATGCAGTGAGGGAAAGATGTTAGGGTTAGGGTTAGAGTTGATTGACCCCTGCTGATTGTTGATATTTGCCAACAAAGATATGAGTGTTGCATACAATGCCAGTTTAATAACAGGATTTCTAAAAAGTGTGAAGAAATGATCAAAACTAATGATGAAAGATTTGGTGGCACTCTTGTTGTTTTCAGTCACAGAAGGCAGATCTTCCAATAGCACCTTTGATGGTTGGTTGAAGATAAGTGTTAAATGGCACCAAAAAAAAGGTTCCCCTGTTATTCCAAGCCAAAGAACCAGATTTGATTCTTTTCTTTT
The DNA here is from genome assembly GCA_007224835.1 of Danionella cerebrum. Classification (NCBI taxonomy): domain Eukaryota; kingdom Metazoa; phylum Chordata; class Actinopteri; order Cypriniformes; family Danionidae; genus Danionella; species Danionella cerebrum. Next base: position 191,891 of record SRMA01025931.1, read on the forward strand.
TTTTCAGAGTGTAGTAAGCCACTCAATTTTGTCACTGACTTCTTTTAAAGCAGATATGTGGTCAACTGAGCCTTTGTCCACAGATTTTCAAAGGGGTTTAGGTCAGGAGACTAATTTGCTTCTGCTTCAGCTTTAGACCACTTATTTTTCACGGGCCTTTGCTGAATGAAGGAGGTTGCCATTCATGATTTGATGAAATATAACACTGAACTTGTTCGAATGAGACCAAAATGGAATCATGTGACAACATGTGAATTGCTCACTGGTGCATGCATCTTCGAGCATACAGTGGTACCCCAAGATACGTATGCACCGAGATACGAAAAAAATTCCAAGATATGAAAAGCACCAGTTGCAGACAAGTGTTAAAAGGGGCAGATACGTAAAACTTGCTTTGAGAAACACCCAGCAGACACAGCGCTATCATGTAACACAACACTTTCAGAACAAAGCTATAACCACCATGCTCATTTGAACACAGAAGCTGGTTTAGATGTGTTATAATTCTGTTTCTGTTATAATTCTGTTTCCAGTTTCCAGATTGAAATCTTTGTCTGGGAGTGACTTTGTTGATGCATTATAACTACCTTGTGCCTTGTTGCTGTGTAGCAACAATCTTGTCTTTTTCAACATCTGGTAGCAGAGCTTGCCTGATCATCAATCAGTTTTAATCCCCTATACACAGCTGTTTTTGTTTCGGTTCATCACTGAGTTAAATCTGTTAAGTGTGACATTGATCATTAGCACCTGTGTAGTGTAATCATGGATCATATTTCACAATATTCCTCCCAGAAAGTCTACAAATCATGGTTTGAAGGCAAATATTATTGTTTTGATTTAGATTTTTCTTTTGTTTTGCTCACTGTACACAATGAAAATATTATTGATTATATTTCTGAAAGCATTCTTTGTTTAAAGTATTACCTGTCCGAAATCTGTATACAATCAGTTGACTCCCACTTTTACCCAAAGCAACTTACATTTCAAGGGAAGAACGCATTTGATTTGTAACTATTAGTTACTTTACTGATTGAGCCGCAAGAACAGGACTTTTCAAGTGTACTGTACATGACAATTTTTTTGAAATCTTACCATTTTTACTAAATGATACAGACGTTTATGTAATTATTAGGATTAATCACTGGAGACTGCAAGGTGTTGAGGACAAAAACTAGCAATTAAAGCTTTTCTAAAGATAAGTATTCATTCATACATTGAAAAACACTGACCTATTCTGAGCTATGCATTTATTTGCAATAATAGCTCTCATTGCCAGGCAACCATGGCAAGCCAGTTGTCAGTGCAATAAAAGAAGAAAATACCCATACAAGAATTTAACATGTTTTCTGAAAGGATTAACAGCAGACGGTCTTAGACCTTCAAACAAAAATGATCATTCAAGGATTTACAACCATAGTATGTCCGACATATTGTTTTATGCATAAAAAGAGTCCTAAGATTAAAAAGTGTTGAGAGGCAGGGTTTAGATTTAAGCTTCTTTTCTTAGAAAAAATCCTACTGAGATTGTTGACATTGATGGAGATTCTTAGAAAATGCCAAATACATGTTTCTAATGAGTTATAAAGGCACATGCTCATCAAAAAATGTATCCAAAGTGGAGGTTTGCTATATTTACAACTTCTGAAATCCTAAATGTATGCTTTAAAAAGGGCAAAGATTAAAAGCAGAGTAGAGAAGAACATTTATAAGCAGTTATATCCGCATTAATGGAGATTCTTTGAAAAAAGCCAACCACATACTAATCAAAGCAATTACAGGCTCTCATACATCCCCAAAACTCGAAAGAGGAAAACATGAAGTATGTCAGTTGCTTCCAAGTCATTTCAAAATAACATTTGTCCAAACTGTGCCGCAATCTCTTCAAAAAGTTTCAAATAGTTGAAGAAAGCTGACATCCCAACATACTTTTCAATGACTCAAACTCAAATTCAGCTTTACCCAGTCACACTCACACAGTTGCCATACATTGAATGAAGACCACTGCTTGCTACCTGGATTCTAGTTTAGTCCATGAACTGAATGATTTGTCCAGGTTTTTTTCTGACTTTTGTCAAGTCCCTTGATTTTTTTTTCTAGGTCTAAAATGTAACCTGCACTACAGCTAGTCTTGAGTCTACACAGACTGGATCTGGATCAAATAAAACTTATCTGAAAAAAAAAGCATAAAAAAGATAAACATCTGGCAGCAAAGTTGCAGAACAATTAGCATTTTTCAATAGCAAAACACTACATATTATTTTGTGGTAGAATTTGATAAAATTGCAGTTATATCCCATTAAATTATGGTGTAACCTTTAGTCAAGCTTTCAGTTTTATATACCGGTATTTCCTTAAGAGAAAATCCTTTGAATGCTTCTAATTTCATGGTAGGGGACGTTATCATGGACCAAAGTCTCACATTTAAAGCATTAACAACTTTACATTTACTATAAATAATGCGTAATTTAGTGGTGATATACAAAAACTGTAAGTCACTTTCGTATCATTTATTTTAACGTCTTTTTTTAAATGGAGCAATGCTTTTAAAGGTGAACATAATGGTAAATGTTTTGAGTTTTTTTAGTTTGACAGTGTTTGTAAAAGTTTTGGGGTTGAAGGTTCTCAAATGAATCCAAACATATAAAATACAAAGGCTTAAAATGCTAGAATTTATTTCCAGTGTTATTATACAATCACTTTCTTTCAATTAATTTTGTTGTAATGTGATGTAACACACACTACAGACACAGTACACTGTGCAGCAGCTAACTTATTTATAGGTGTCCTTCCTGCCATGTGTAATCAGTTATACAAGCCAGATGTTTGACAAAATGGGAGACTTTCCTCTTTTCTCGCGCAAGGTGTTAACCCATAACTAATTAGTCGAGGTAAAACACAAAGCACTGCAGAAGGTTGTGCTGAGACAGCAGACACGAGAAGCTATTGGAGGTTCTGCACAATTCAAGAAGCGGTGATCTGAAAGAGCTGTTCCAGAGCTGAAAGTTTCCAGTGTTAAATATTAGTGCACAATTATTTATTGCTGTTTTAACTTTGTTAAAATAAATACAGTCTTTAATCAAATTTAATACAAATGTGAGCACATCATTTAACACCTAAACACACATTTTGTGTAAATTAGGAAACACTCACACTACAGTGTTCAGGTAATTCTGCTGTTTTGAATGGTAGTATAAAATAAAATTGATTTTTTAGAACAACAACAATTTAACACTGACTTATCTCAAGGATATTGTAGCATGGCCCACAATCTTACAAGCAGTAGCAATTTGTTTATAGGTTAAAAGTTTAATTCAAATTAGATTCAATCCTCATGAGTCAAATCATTGGCATCTACCAAACTCATTCTATCAGGGTTTCTGTAAAGGCTACTGAACAGTGGCATTATCACAATTGGATTATTTACCCTTCAAACGTTAGAAGAAGAGAAAGGTTAGATCTGAAAATGTTTGTTTCTTTTGAAATTGCATTGTAAAATAAATTAAAACTATGCTCCATCCAACAGGCAAATTAGGTTTCAAAGGACCTGTCCCAAATCTACAGCTTTGTTACCATGGTAGCAGGGACACATCAGCAAGACGAGGCATAATCATCTGTGAATATGCCAGATAATTCCTATTCAATCGAGACAGTTTAACAATTCAGATATGCAATCAATCAATCAATCAATCAATCAATCAATCAATCAATCAATCAATCAATCAATCAATCAATCAATTCAATCAATTCAATCAATTCAATCAATTCAATCAATTCAATCAATTCAATTCAATTCAATTAATCTAGTGTGGCTCAAGTAAGATCATGATCCCATCTCATGAGATTCAGTCAGCCAGCCAGTCACCCACCCAGCCAGCCAGCTAGCTATCCAACCAACCAGCCAACCAAAGCCCCCACCCATCAATCAACGTCAGTCAACCAGCCAGCCACCCAACCAACCAACCTATCAACCAACCAATAAAAGCCTCCACCCACCTATCAGTCAGTCTATTAGCCAGCCAGCCACCTACCCAACCAACCAGTCAGTCACCTTACTAACCAACCATCCTACTAACCAACCAAAGCCCCCACCCACCAAATCATCAGTCATTCAGTCAGTCAGTCAGCCAGCCACCCAACCAACCAACCAACCAAAAAAAAAACAAAAAAAAAACAACCTAACAAAGTCCCCACCCACTAGTCAGTCAGCCAGCCATTCAGCAAACAACCCGACGATCCTAAGCGCCTTCTCACCAATCAGTCAGCCAGCCAACCAGCCATCTTCCCAACCAACCAACTAAACTACCAACCACTGGGGAACCTTTTTATTGATCTAAAGGCACCTTGGACCAAAACCACTAAAAAAACAAATACCTGATGACTGACAGAAACCTTTCAAAGAAAGACCCATTAAGCTTCCAAATCCCAACAAACACCTGCATGATACAGGGGAGTCCCGGGAGTCCTTGTAGCAGTCCTTTGGGTTTGATAAGATTTTAATATGAATCAATAAAATTAAAACCATAAATTTTAACTACAACTTTACCTCTCACAGATCCAGAATGTAACACCAAGTTAGTAAATTTATAAGAGAGACAAAAAAGATGTGGGAGTGAACAGACGTTCTTAAGTCCAGAACGACTACGAATGACCGCCATGTTCCCTCCTGAGAATGTGCCCTCTGCATGTTGTCTATACATCAGTGTCATAAGACAAATAGAGACGAGGAGAATCTGCCCCCTCACCTCAAAGACAAATCACCCCTGTTGTCCAGTTTGCCAGTGTCTAATGGCAGTCCAGGCCACAATCTCACTGGCAAACACTGACCTGGATTGACCTTTTACTCAAGGTAATGATCACCCCCTTGAGCAAACAGCATCTGGCAAGGTAATGCATTGTTGGCAGGTAAAACTGATGCAGCAAGAAGCAGAAGGAGACCAGCAGAGCCATGTACCCTAGAGTTTGACCATCTGTGGCCTATTGGTCGTAATTGCGCTTTCTAATTTCGGTGGACTGGGGAATAAACCAAACCAGGGCTGAAAACCTCATTACCTGACTCCTGCTGAAGTGTCCTTCAATATTTACATATTTATATACCCTAATTGTCTTTGCCCCACTGATATGACATTGAAAGTGTATAAACAGAACCTGTAATAGTACATGTAGTCATGCACTAATATATATTTGGCAATAACAGTGAAATAAACCATTACAAAGAGAGAGGAGTTAAATGAGATGTGGTAATTATTTGTGTTCGAATGCCTGATCACATTAATGGTTGCTATCTAAAGCTCAGGGAGCATAAAATTGTCATTCAAAGCTTGGTAGGAGTAAGTTCTAGACTGACTGTCAATGTACATTTCTCAAGCTTTACACAGTCTTGAAAGGGGTCATGATCCGAGAATCTAAAAGCTGCTTGATTTATTCACATATAAAAGCTGATGGAACAATAAGGCAACAGTAAGGTTCTTCTCGGTTAATCTTAAGAGATGCATCTGCTTCCTATCAGAGAACAATATTGAGCTTATCTATGTATTTATCAAGGTTATGAACAAACTACTGCAAGTATCTGGAATATTATGAATCTATGTAAATGCTTAAAAAATGTCATCATAAAGGCTTAATTTAGCTTCACTAAAGATATTTTTATTCTTGCAAACCCACGCACACAGTAAATGTTCATTCATCCAGTCATTTTCCAACCTGCTTATTCCATTTTTGGGGGTCACATGGGTCTGGTGGTGCATATCTCCAGCACACATTGCGCGAGAGGCGGGGGTACACTCTGGACAGGTCACCAGTCAATTGCAAGGCATTCACTCACACATTCACACCTAAAAGGGAATTTTAGATAATTTAATTAACCTAACCACATGTTTTTGGGATTTTGGGGGAAACCAAAGTACACGGAGGAAAAGCCTCGAACCAGTAACCTTCTAACTGAAAGGCACAGCACTACTCACTGCGCTACCACGCCATCCTAAAGAACTTCAACTGAATATTGAATTGACAGATATCGCCAAGTTTTCTGTCAGCTTTTGGAAGACCCCAATAAGGGTCTAATCTAGATCTACTGTAAATGAATAAGAAATAAGGAATGATTGCATAAATGGTAGTTTCCAGCATCCCTCCATTTTGCCGTTTGGTACAGCAAACCGTTCGCCATGTTCGCCTGTTTGAACACGCACAAATTGGCCAATTAGAGACCAGAGGCAGAGGGCACTTTCAAACATGAAGTTACTATCTCTTGAGAAACCAAACAGAAAATACCTGAAGTGAATATCATTTTCTATGTAAAAAAAATGGGATATCCATATTATTGGACATCTTGAAACAGTACAAATAAAATATCAAGATCATAACCTCTTTGAATATTTTTAATTTGTTTAAATAAATTTGTTTTCTTTTTCTTTAATGTATAAAAATCACAGTACATTCTTCAACTGCAGTGATTTCAAACCATTTGCCCATTAGAAGGGCTGTCTGAGTTTTATAATCTCCTCATAAACCTCCATAGAATCTGACACTAACCAGAGCTGACTTCTGGCTTTATTCAACGAAGAAAAAGATTTGTCTCCTGTAAGAAACAAGAGTTTGTCTGAGCAAGTTCAGCTTGCCAGTAGTCACAACAAATTTGTACCAGATAAATTTGGCTAAGGCATTGGGAAAAAGGCATTTTCACTGTCATTAGCCAGCCCGTCCCTCCGGGGTTCACAGGTCCATCCTCCCGTCTCTCTTTCTCTCTTGCTATCTCTCTCCCATGTCACATCACTGCCTCCAGCAGCCTCAGCCAATCAGAGCAAAGGGGGCGTGGTTTATGGTCTCAGTTGGGCAGAGCGTGGTGGAAAGAAAGAGATGCTTTCCTGAAAGACTTGGAGAAGCACTCCTCTGCGCGAGACTGTGCGTTTTGAAGCTTGACAGTGAGTGATGGCTACAGCCACTTTAGCTCAAGCCTAGCTATGGCATTCTGGCACCCTCATTCTACAAAATACACAGAGAAAAAGGGGAAGAGAGACTGTGGAAATCAGAGTTTATATGGGAGGTGCAGTTCCCATACTTAGAAAAGGCTGGATATTACAAATGATTGGAAAGGAGAAAGCAGATCCATATGGATGTATGTCTGTTTGAAAACTGATTGTTCTTGAAGATTACAAGAGGATCTCCACTATATTTGACTTGTCTGGAAAATGTTTGGACTTACTTTCTGAAAGAACTGCTTCATTTCTGCAAATTAATTGAGCAAAAAAAACCTTAATCTTGCACAAAACAAAGTCCATTCTCGTGGCAGCGTCAGCACAACGCCTGGATTACCCTTTTGACTGCCTGCTGAACCCAAGTGAAATCATGCTGGAGGAGGAACAGAGGGGGGTGAGCGGATGAAAGCACCATTCCTCCACTTGAAACAGAACTGAAAATTCAGCATTCTGACTGGTACTCCAAGCCGATCGGATACAAACGCTGTAGGGACTGGAGGGGAAGCACCCTTCACGGTCTGGGTGAGTACCCTGTCACAGTTCACTGGACACTTCATCTGTATTTGGAAAAATTATTCCACTGAGCTCTTATTAACTAAATGTGACACCGGGTCTGTGCAGTGTTTTAAGATTAAAAATGAAGCTGTGATAAGTTTGCTTTGGATGGAATCCAAAGGATGTGAGTACTGCTGCTGTAATGAAGATGTAATCCTATCTCCATCAACTTCCGTTGGTTTTGATTACGTGTTAATGCCACCAATGGATGACCTTACTTAACTCTGAGAGGAGTTGAGTTCGTGCAGCAAAAATGGTGGCATTAACTGCTATTCTGCAGGGCATTTGTCTCATTAATATAGATTTAATTTCATCCCACAATGCTTTCACAAATGAATTCCAGAGCTCACCCCAAGAGTTTCCAGCCCATCGAACAATAGCAATAACCCAGAGGGGCACACTCTCAAGAAGTCCTTTCCAAACTTTCGGAATAGTATATACATGGAGAAAAGAAACATTAACAGCAGTGCGGGGCTAAAATTAAACAGTGACTCATGAGACAGCTTCCTCGCAGTTTGACTTGGATATTTGCCTGGACATTGCTCGATTTCTGAGGTGAACAGGATTCTTATGCAGGTGGATTCTGTATTTAGACAGACGACTCTTTTTAACACATATACAATAATCCTCTTTTCTCACACCAGTAGTAGAAGTGCAGAAACATGCTTATTTTTGGCAGTATTTAATGCCTATTTCTGTCAAAATACAAAGCAGCTTGTTTTTTAATCTCTTGCAGACATTTAAGCTGGCAATAGTCTTTATCTCTCTTCCCCTCAATCTTCTGCTCGCATTTGCTTTCTCGTCGTCTAAACACTAGGTTTCCAGTCACATTGGAAAGCTGATTGCTGGGGTGGTTTCACCATGTCTACAAAACAACTCCACCAAGCAATCTTTGTCTGAGAAGAACAGCATTTTAATCCACATTATGTACTTGAGAATCGCCGTTGAGCACTGACACTTACCGAAGAGACAGCTATTTATTTTTCTCCACAACATGCAATCAGTTCAACTCCATTCGACAGAAATAAGCTCTGTTGAGACAATCAAGCAGACAAGCTGCTTCTAAACTTCACCTACAGAGGGAGCAATTCTCACATTACAAGGATCCGGAACCTCAAACAGACAGGATCATACTTGGAATGGCCGGAACAGAGAGAAAATGTTGAATTCTTAATCAGCCTTGAGGTTTTATCTCTTCAAACATGAAAACATGGTTAAACATGATTGATGTCCATTGTTAAAGTCAAAGGTGGTTTAATCTGTAGGATGTTGGGATACAGAGATGTCAGTCTATTATTAAGTTTCCCCAGTGTCTGTTTATTGCAGAGAAGAGGAATTCTGAAGTGTTAAACTCGAAGAAAAACATAAAACTGCATTCCGGTCCCAGAGGGAACATTGATGTATGTGGGTCATTGTTTCTGTCAAGTTATAAAAGAAATATTGATGTTTTTAGAATAGGAGGAAAAAAATGTTAAGCAGATATGAAATGCAGTATGCCCACTGAAATGGAAAACGGTATAATATAAAACAGAAGACAGGTCTCTAAGGCTCAGAAACACAAAGACAGAATTTCCATACTTTAGGCTTTAGAAAACACTATGAAAATCAATTCTGATCTTCAGTGTACTCAGAAATACTGGCTCTATTATTATAAGCATACCTTAAGGTCACACTGGAAAAAGAATGATGCATTTATGTGATACTGGATTTTGTGGCAATGCATTACATACAGTTTACAGTAATCCATGTAATGCTGTAGATCCATCATTCATCAAACAGGAGTAAAATGAGCGTTAATTCTCAACTAGACCTTAAATTATAACCAAACATCAAAATCTACAGATGCATCACTGGAAACTAAAAAGTCATGGTTTTTGAGGATCATCATTTCATGATAATCGTAGATCTAGGTTTAGAAACCTGAACAGTTTTCTAAAAAAATTCTTTTCATAAATATTTATCTATTCATCCACATCTTCACTTATTCCGTCAGGGCACAGGTCACACCATAGGAAGGTTACCCGTTATATAAATGTCTTTTCCTTTAGACAAAAGAGTCTTTAGATAAAGACTCAGGCTTTTGTCTTGAGAAAAATCTCCGTAATGATTATTCTTCAGTCAGAAATAATACATTTCAAAGTGAATAATGCACATTTTTATGTAATTTAACACTTACAAATCTGGGGCATTTTTGAGCATTTTGCTCTGATAAATTACTTTTTTCATTACATTACACAATAATTCCACAAAAAAAACTTCAATTGGTTAGAAATCTAAAAAAATAATGTTTCTATGTTTAAACAAAAATCAAAAGTGTTGAGACAAAATAGAAATGTATAAATTCCACAAACAAGCAAAGACAATGTTAAAACAATGTAAAAATTGCATTAAAAAGGCAAACTTTATAGAGATATACTTTTCCACGCACGTTTTGTGCCATTGCTCTTTTTTAGACAGCAATTCACAAAATGCACACCAAATCACAGGTCTTGTACTTCCAAGACTTATCTCTTCTTCTCACATCTAGATTTCACCGATTTGGGGACTGTAAAAGAAAAATAAAAGGCGAAAATCATTTTAATTTGAAATACATTGCGAATTATGTGTCATAACATTTGTAATATTCAGTAATTCTATCAGTCAGTGATACACTCAACCAAGATCAAAAAGGATTAAAAAGAGACTGCTAGTCAAAGAAACAATGGGAAAATGATGTATATTTCCAGTCAAAGATCAAAGACACTTGCTAACCAAGAAGCAGCAGCTTCCCATTGCTTGTGATCACAGAAGGAGCCTCCACCAATCAGCTCTAGCAGCAGGGCCTCCTCTGTGAGATTTAATTGGTTGCTGTGTATCGTCCGGCCTTCACAGACCTCAAGCTGGAGGACATTATATGTGGCAGTAGGGTCAGTGAACTGTTCGCAGTGCAGAATCTCTCACTGGAAGAGACTGGCATGCAAATGACCAGAACCATTTACAGGGGGCAACCTCTTAAATTGAACTTAGTACTTCCTCAAAAACTGCAGAAGAAAATACACTTCAAGTGTGATATAAAGTAGAGAAAATATTCACAATGGGATTTTCAAATATTAATAGCTAATTAACATCTCTAAATGTTGTGAAAATAACAAGAGAATATATATATTTTTTGGTACTTTTTTGTTGAGTTGAGTTGAATTGTTGGGATAAACCATTTATGATACTTTTTTAAGTTGTCTTTCCATTTTCTATATCATTTATTAGTAGCTGCTTATCCATTCCTCCCAAACAAGAAGAAGATGATAAAACAAGGTTTCACCATCGCTTAGAGTACAAGAGACTCCTTAATGCAAGAGTTGATGGGTGGAGGATATTGCGAACTCAAATCAAACTAGACCCTAACTTTCTTAGCTTTGCCATTTTTCAAATTTTTGTTTTGTTTTATTTTACATTTACTGGCTAAACATGTTAAAAGTTAAAAGTTTAGTAGCTGGTTAAACTGTTAAAATAAAGCTTTTTTTATTTCAGCTGTTTTAAATTTTGTAAAATGTCTGGGTTCGTATTGTATTGTGGATATAAACACAACATGTTCACCATTTCACATTTTCATCACATTCACATGAAAGCAAACATAAAAAAATAAATAAATAAAATTCTGATTAGACTTTTTTACATTTGTTAATGCTGAAAAATGCTATTGTTTATACCATCAAGTACAAAATCATTCCCTCACCATTCATTTTAATAAATTAATGTGAATTGAAGTACATTATTCCTAATTGGACGTGCATTTTAAACAATTCATTTGCTTCTAATAACATCAAAGGACTATGAATAACTATTTGATTGGACGGCAGAGTGAATAAAGAACCATTGTGTTCCCTACTACGAGCCAGGGAGGTGAGATGGATGATTACGGTTATAGGCAACTCTCCTGACATTTCAGTCATTCTCGAACCTCCACCCCCAACCTCTCCTCGTAGCAATGTGATGCACACAACCTATCGATCAAATCCTGACCACTTTCTCCCAGGACAAGTACTCTACCACTGTGCTATTTATGTTCACTCAAATCGACAACATATATAGATCATTGTTAAATTCATGTTCGAATGTGCTAAAACAGTTTCTTAAAAAAAACTAAACACAATGAATATGGTTAAAAAGCCAATGGTTAGGTTACAAAAGAAAGCTTTGTAGAGATTGATCATGTGACATAGAACATTGCAAAACACACTTCAAGACACAATCTCCGTTCATTAGAGGGTTTTCTTCGAGTTGTTCACGGTCAATTTTACAAATTCTGCAAGAATCAGAGAAAAGATCAGAAAAACATGCTCTGCCTCGTCCTCTGCTCCATTGTCTTTTTTATCTCTAGCCTGCGCAGAATGCTGATCTTAATCAAGCAGCTTGTTGGACAATTGGCTTAGTTTTCATTCTGATTTCATTTTTTGAAAAGGGTAGACATGACAGCTACATTATCGCCCATTGTATTCAATTCCCGTTAAATAACATAGAGGAGAAGATGAAATGTCAGGTTATGCATATTTGGTCGGATGCATTTTACATTGCCTCATTTATATTCATAGTTTCCTCAAGTGACTTGTTTCAAAAAGTTGATAAATTACTTCTTATTTTTTTTTAGATTGAACATAATGTTGAAATAAAAAAATAATATATATACCATATATATATATATACTCTCTTTCATATATATATATATATATATATATATATATATATATATATATATATATATATATATATTACACTTCTGGTAATATCTCATTTGCATTTACATATTTAGCGGACACTTTTGATTAAACCTTTCGTGTTATATTGAAGAAACTCAGTTTTCTTTTTATTCTTGTCAATTTAACTAATGGCCACAAGTGCTGCTAGAGCCACGGAAAAGACAATTTGCAGCTTGATATTTGAAATTTAAATTGTAATTTCTGGTTGCACCTTGAAATGGAAAACCTTTAAATACAACATTTTCCCATAAAAAACCTTTGAGAGTTTAAAAAAATTCCTACTCTTTTCAAAATTAAGACTGACCTTGGCCTTGGTTTCTATTCGCCTATTTCACACGTGCACCATTTTGAGAATGAAACCTGAAGTTGAGGTCAACAACCACGGCATCGATAACAAACCTGGAACTACTGCTAAGATATTTCAATATTACTGTTGAACATTGAGCTGAAAATACATTTTGAAAAAATGTTTTATTGAGGGCTACATCACCATTCATCACATATTCCTAAAGTGACAAAGCGGGAACTTACACAACAGTGCGGCATTCTTTTCTTCATACTATTTCTGGATTCTTCCTTCCTATTCTTTTTATTCTAACATTTTGTCCTGTTTTCCTCTTGTACTCTGCCTTTTCATGCTCGTTAACCCCCATTCTCCGTACCTGTCTCTCCCTCTGGCTTCCACTCTGTCTCTTTATGTTCCCTTTATTCAATACTGTCTTTTCTTTATTTAAAACAGACTATTGACTATTGACTATTGATTTATACCATCTTTAATCTCTCTTGATCATTGCTGCAGATCTTTGTGAGCTTTTTCATATTTCTGTTCATATTTTAAATCACACTTTGATCTTTGTTAGTTTATCTGGTCATCTACCTAGTGAGGTTGTCCCTACCAAGGGCTTCTCTGTTGATATTTTTCTTCAATTAAAAAAAAAAACATTTTTGAACGTTGCTCTTGAATTAAACCCCTACTTCTAACACCAACAGATTCTTCCCACCAGAGCCTCTCTTTCATTTTTAAACGCCGGCCGTTTGAAATAGAACAAATTGAAACGGGATGCTGATTGGTTGAAAACGCATGGTACTCCTGATCTCTGCCATTTTTTATTTAGTGTCTCTAAAGTGCAATGATGAACTTTTATCCCTTAAACATGCATATTTTATTTAATCTGACACCGCATGCTGTGCTGTAATCAATGAAGGTAATCCTTATTGACATGCAATTGAGTTCAACACTGCAGTGCTTCTCCACAATGACCTTTTGAAGAACGTAATGAAACAGAGTTTGCTGCTGATTTATAAGATGTGCCTGAGATAAAAATATGAAAGACATATTTGTTCCTTGTTTTCAACTTTCTTTCACTCGGTTCTTGATGCCAAAGTCTACTCCATCAATATTTCCCACTGGTGCTCAGCACTTCGCATCGAGCTGTTGAAATGAGCAGAAGTGAAAATGTGTTGCTGATTAAATTTTGTGTATTCCAGATGTTTCTGACCTGATCTATTAGCTAAATTTGCATAAAGACAAAACACCCTCAAAATCATCCAAATGTATATGCTTAAGTTCATAAATGTATGCCACAATTCAAATTAATACAAATGTATTTTCTTGTTATGCAAATGACAAATATTCACACACATATGAATTTACCTGAATTAATTCAAAATGTTTACACATAATTCCATCAAGGTCTTGAACTATATTTCATCACACACCTAAAAATTTTTAAGAGTTTTTAAGGACTGATGAATGTTGATTTCACAAGTCATGAGCTGCTCTGGAATTTTGCGCAATATTTTTGAGACTGATTCATAAGCGTAACGAATCGCAAAGTGCCTCAAGCAGGTCAATATTGCCCAAAACTTTTGATTATTTTTTGTTTTCGTTTCACTTGAAAATGTATGAATTTTTGCGGAATATTTTTGGTTTCACTTAAATATTTATGAGCAACATTTTGATTTTACAAAATTTTTTTTGATAGATTTCAACTGCACTATGCATTTAACTCACAGATTCTGATGATTTAGAGAATGTTGAGGCTTTATAAATCTGAAATATATTTCAAAGCACAAGGCTGAGGATCTTTGAACTTGAATGGGAACTTTGTTTTGTTCCTCTTAAAGTGAAAGATTTCAATGATTAGAGCTCAATTTGTAAAACAATAATGTGCATATGATTAAACCATAATAAAACTGTTTGAATTACAATTATTTCATAAAAAAATGTTTATTACGTTAAAAACTTTGTAAAATTAAATACGTTAACTATATAGAATATGTTTTGAACAGTGGATGGTGCATCAGGCAATTTTTTTTTTCCATCTCACCCACTTCAGTTTTTGTAACTGTCCCATTCACTGTTGAAAATGCACACAAATAAAGGCATTGGTAAAAACAAATGTATAAATGTAAAAATAAATAAAATGCATAGATTATTTTGTCATTTTTAAGCGCCCAGTTTAGGGGTTAAACATAAAAAAAAATGGAAATTAATTAATTAATCACAAGGGAGAAATAAACAAACACTCTCACAATAACTACAAAAAAAAGACATATACAACAGCATCAAATGCAAAAGGGCTAGGTGAAGATTAAAACATAAAATGAAGTCAAACACCAATAACACATGAATAACAAACCAGAGCCGAGCACAGACAACCAAGGAGCATACAAGCTACTGACGTAGTGAAGTGACAGATTTCTTATAGAAGTACATGAGGAGGCGGGATAATGAACAGGAAAACATAGCCAATGGGAGAGGGACAAGTCAACTGAAGCAGAGGAAGTGATGTCAAAGTGATGTTAGCAGAAGTGATGTCATTAGAACAAGAACAAAATTGGGAAAACACTACAACATAGAGTTATTTAAATATATTGTATTTGAAACTTTTTATTTGTTGCTTCAGATTACAATAAATCCAACGTAATTTCAATGAGAAAATTTACAATTAAAGTATACATTTTTTTGTTTGATTCATTGATATGCCGAGTAACAAATATTTTACCAGTAATTCTTGTGAGCATTTATTTTTACTATTTTAATTAGATGAATCTAGCCTTTAGGAGGAAAAAAAAAGCTTGTTTAAGGGTTTCATTTTTGATTTCTCTTCCCTGTGTGCATGTCTCAAAGTTGACATAAGCTGACTTTAAGTGCAGGGGGCGTTTTGATTTTTAAATACAGGAACTACATTTCAAGCGGACACTCATGGAGTCACAGCCTATGAGAGAACTGACTCATCTCGCACAAGTCTGCAGGGTTCACTGTCTTCAGTGCAGTATTTGGACAAATGACTCACACTTCCTCTCCCACAATACCTACAGGCGTAAATCAGCCTCAGCAGGATTAAGCTGAATGTGAGCAAGATTAAATGGCTCTCACAAATGTCTTCCCATATATCTCATTGAAATTCTCATGGCTCCTCGCATGCTCCTCACACAACTCTGCTTTCCCAGTAAAGGCACTTTGTTAAAAGGCTAGCAGACTCTATTAAAGAGGCGGTACAGATGAATGTGCAGGGCATTCCATAAATATCAAGCATATAAACTGTATGGAGATAATTAAAAGATCACAAATAAATTCCATGGATTTACCATGTAGGGAATCCAGTCTCCAGCACCAATCAGCAATCGACAAACTCACAATGTCTTTCAAACTTTGGTTTGGTACTCTGGTACTCTGCCTGGTCTAAAGAGCAGACTGGCAGTTTACACTGTTTCCTGGTTCCAGATCAACTCCTCCAGGGCTCCACTCACCCTACCTCACTTCTGAGCAGCTTAACTGTAATAGCGGTCCTGTTTCGGGTCATTGCCCTACTGGTTAAAGGTATTTTTTAACATCATGTACATAGCTCTGAAACATGGTTTAAAAAAAAGTTAAATAGTAACTCTGTTTCAGAGTGTTTTAACTGTAAATTACAGAATATGCAGCTAGATCCAGCGATACAGTAAAAATAAATTATATAATGTTTTGTTCCAAATTGCACTGAAACTGTGACAGAAACCCAGTTTCTACTAACTTACAACTAATTCAATCTTATGATTTGAAATATTTATTGAACATATTTTTTATATACTTAAGTTTTTTGGAAGAAAAAAAATAATCAAATAATAAAATAATAAAAGAATAAATATCTATACCTATGGCAAGTCCCAAACATTCACATCATCAACTACATTGGACTCTAGGTTGTATAAAAAAAGACCACACTAATCTTTGGATTTAACAAAAATTACAGTGAGCACATTTATTGGTACAAATTTTTAAACAATATTTTGTGCAATTTCAGATGTTATGATGAAACTCAACAGAAAGTTGCTTTACAGAAAGGTCAGAAATCTACTTCTCAAAAGCTTTTCTCTTTGGTGAGAAGCGAGAGAGTGAGTAACTTCCCCTCCTCAGACAAATCAAACACAGGCTCATCAAAATAATTAATTTTATAATGCTAACGAAGATAAAACACTGAAGATATGTCTATTGACTTGGTGCTTACAGGCTTGTCATGTGATTGAATAGTGCGAAAAGAGGAAACA
The DNA here is from genome assembly GCA_007224835.1 of Danionella cerebrum. NCBI lineage: Eukaryota > Metazoa > Chordata > Actinopteri > Cypriniformes > Danionidae > Danionella > Danionella cerebrum. The sequence continues at coordinate 208,683 of SRMA01025931.1, forward strand.
AGGATAATCTGATAAAGTAAAGCTTGTTCAGGCAGTAACATTTTTTTTGTGTGCATTTTGTAACCAAACTTTTCATATTTTGACATTTAATATACATTACGGTTGCTTGGGAAGATTGTTGACTGTGCACCATGAAGATTTTTTTTGTTATGGGTCCTTTGGCTCAAGATGCTGTACATGGATTCTTCATTTACTCAGCTGCTCTGGATCCTCTCTAGCATTTTCATTTCTCATTTGAAAAGCAACATCATTGCTGTCAGGTCAAAATCTGTTACCCCTACTTTGGTACTTAGTTCTAAACAGAAACATCAGCACAGCTCAAAACAAAGCCTTAAAACACAAGATATTTTATTCTTTAACATTTTCCCAAAATATTCTGTAAGAAAAAGAATAAGTGATACAATGTTTGACCATTTTCTTCCCGGGCTAATCAGAACCCAAAAGCAGCCCTCCCCATCTGCATGCAGTGGAGATGACTGATGAATGATGAATGACAACACTGCATGCAATTTTAAAGACAGTCTTTGGAAAGGTCGTGGCATTATGTGAGATAACTGAAGAGAAAGGTCAGCAAGAGTGTACTTTTTCCATCAGATCACACCAAGAATACTTATGACAAACTATTTCTCTTTGTTAGAGCCAAATTAAAATGGGGAGAAACCAAAATAGGGATTGCAACGACAAAGGTTTGTATATGAGAGGAGGGTTCCACTATGGCCAAATGTTTTCAATGAAATGTCCCTGTTGTGTAAGTTATGAATGACTCAAAACCTAAAATGTTGACACTCAAGGTTACAGAACTTGGAATAATGAGATTCAATTCTTTTGAATGTAACTTTTTCACATGCAAAAAGGGAATCCATCATTAATGTTTCCTTTGATACACAGATTCATGTTCGACAAGTAGGGAAAATCCTCTAGAACTCAGTTCTAACTCAAATGGGAAAAAAATGGAGGATAAAACAAATAAATTGAGCAACGACTATTGTTACAGAAATTCTTTAGTAGGTTGTTATCTTTAAGCCCAAAACTGAGACTTTTCACTTTCTGATTTATAGCAATATATAGCAATAGGCCTCACATTGTATGAAATAGTACATATCACACCACAGTAATAGAGTCTTTTGTTTACCTGGTGGTGAACATTGTAAAAGCTGAATACTGTCTGAGGTGCTGAGTGATGCAGAGGGACCAATATTGAGGTATGTGTTCTCCATTGCTGCATGGCACAGTGTCAGCAACATTATTCTCTCTCTTCTTCATGGACTTCAGTCAATTCCCTCACTCCGCCTGCTGAACAGGCTCTTCCAACAAACATAATTAAAGACCCTGTCTTCACTCCACCATTTATCTGGTATAAATTCTCATCCTGGCCACAAAACCTCTTGCCGCAAATTGCTTGCCAATGCGTTTCTGCAATTTGCATGCTTGTTGTATCAGCCTTTGTTGATGTACTAAGCATTATTTTAAACTTACCTTATTGGTTGATTTTTGTGGTGTGACAAATATAGACTAAAATGTCCAAGGGAAGAAACTTATAATTGTCAAATAAAGTAAATAACTAAGGAAGGGCAGATGGGAGCAATGAAGTAAGGAATGTAATCAACATGTAAGCAAGGAAGTAGACAAGTAATGAAGCCAGGAAGAAAGGATTGAAGGCAGTACACAAGTAATACAATAGGAAGGCAATTTCGGAAGTAACTAGGGAAGCATGGAAAAAAAGGTTAGAAAAGTAGGAAGGAAGTGTGTAAGTAAGGGTGAAAATAAGTAGGTAAGTACACAGTAAAATCCCAAGAGTTAAATTAACTCTACTCGGAGTATATTTGGTCCCACTCTATATAGAGTTAAACCGACTCTGACAAAGAGTAATTTAATAATCTATTTTCTTCATGTTTTTCCAAATCTGCATGGAGAATGCAAACTAAATATTAACTATTCAGAGAGGGACCAAGTCCACTCCAGAAAGAGTAAAAACAGACAAAAATAGACTGTTTAGTTCAAATAGACTTATTTAAATAACTCTCCTTCAGAGTTGAGTTAATTTAACTCTTAGGATTTTACTGTGTACGGAAAGAAGGAATGTTAAATGTGGTAAAGGAAAGCAGAAAGTAAGAATGAGGTAAGTGGTGAAATAAGAACGGAACGAGGGAGGGAGGGAGGAAGGAAGGAAGAAAGTAAGGATAAATTATTGCATGAAGGAAGGAAGAAGGGAGAAAGGAAGGATACATAAATTAAAGGAAAGAAAAAATGGTGTGAGATGGTAAGTGGATAAAATAAAGAAGTAAACAAGGAAGGACTTGTGAAATGAAGTATTGAAGGAAAGGAAGGAAGAAAAATGACGGAAGTTGGAATTAAGTTAAATAGGTAAGCACAGAAAGAAGAAATGAATAAAGGAAAGCTGAAAGTAAGAAGATAAGTAGTGAAATAAGAATTGAAGGAGGGAGGGAGGGGGGAAGAAAGGATCGAAGAAGAAATAATGGATGGAAGGAAGGACACATGAAATACAGGAAAGAATAAATGTAAGACAATAAGTAGTTAAGTAAAGAAGTAAGCAAGGAAGGAATGAAGTAAGAAAGATCACATGGAATGAAGGAATTAAGAAAGAAAGGAAGGAGAGAGGTAAGGAAGAAGATAAGTGGGTAAGCAGGAAAAGAATAAAGGTAAGTAGAAAGTAAGAAGAAGCTAAGTAGTGAAATAAGAACAGAGGAAGGGAGGTAGGAGAAGGAAAGCTAGGGACAGACAGGTGGGAGGGAGGTAGGAAATGAAATGAAATGAAGGATAGCAAAAATGACCAGTAACATAAGCAAGGAAGGAATGAAGTAAGAAAGGAAGATACTTGGAATGAAGAGAAGCAGAAAGGAAGTAAGAAAGGAATGAATGAATTAAGGAAGGAAAGAATGAAAGATCTAAGGAAGGACACATGAAAATAGAGTGAAATCATTAAAGCACATATTGCATTTCTCCAAGTGTGTGTTCACGGTGTGTTTGTTCACTCTCAGAGCACAAATTCCAGGTGTGGGTCACGGCTTTCCTGGCCAAAATGTCACTTTCACTTTTAAAAATGCAACAGCATTCCAAACAAGGTCAACAGAGCCCTCATTAAATTCTCGCAACAGGGCCATTATACAATTCCAAAGCTCATACTGCAAGATACTTGAGTCAGTGAGGCTGTGTCAGCATTGTCGAAATTAGTCCCTAAAGGCTTTCCTATAATAGGTTAAATGCCAACCTCAAGTGTTTGCCAAAATGTCTACCCTGGGTCCTTGGCATCACATCTCTCTGGATCACACTGAACAGAAAGTATTTCCTTTCTTTCACAATGACTGTCTAGTTTGATAGTTTCCCTTAGCAACTTGACATTTCATCCATAGTGCTCGAGAAGCCTTCAGTCTAGCATCCCAAAGTGAATAGCATTATCTCTGCACAAACAGTGGTACTCTGCAACGTTCCTTCACACTTTTTCATTTTTTCATCTAAAAAAATACTTCAGCAGAAAACAGACATCATGAGAATTCGACTCTAGTAATCCAAAGACCCTACACATTCGTAACGCACTGTAATTACAAAGTATGACACATTTCAACCGCCTGCCTTAGAAAGAAAGCAGAAAAAAATGAAAAAAAAAAAAACTGAGTAATTCGAAAGCAGACAAGAATTAATTAACAACGACTGCAAAGATCAAGTTTGTCAAATTGTTAGAGCATTGTTAATATTACCTTGATAAATTAACTAAATAAATATAGACATTACATTGTAGTTGCATATACTTCTTTTTATTCTGCTTATCCGGGGCCAAGTCGCAGCGGGAGCTGTCTAAACAGGAATGACCAGATACTAAGGCATTCCCAGGCCAGACGGAGACATAGTCTTTTCAGTGTGACTGGAACATCGTCCCAAGGAGGTGTCTAGGAGGCAGGTGCCTGAAAAATCCTCATCTGGCCTCTCTCAATGTGGAGGAGCAGCAGCTCTACTCCGAGCTCCTCCCGGGTGGCTGAGCTCCTCACCCTATCTCTAAGGGAGGGCCCAGCCTTCCTGCAGAGGAAACTCATTTCAGCCGCCGGGAACTCATTTTTTCAATAGATAAGGGTAGGAACGTAGAAGGACTGGAAAATCAAGAGCTCAGTTTCACCACAACCGCATTACTGCAGATGATGCACCATACATCTCAGAATCAGAATGAGCTTTATTGCCAGGTATGTTTGCACAAACTAGGAATGTGTTTTTGTGCAGAGTCACTACAGTGCAACAAGATACAGGTAATAAACAATAAAATATAAATCCAAATTTACAAATGTACAAAATAGAAATTCTAAATTTACGAAATAGACGTTCTAAATAATCCATAATCCCCTTAATCTTACCGCAGTATACTTGAACTCCTCCACTTGGGGCAAGATCACCAACTCTGAGGGAGGATTCCACCACTTTCCAACTAAGGCCTCGGATTTGGAGGTGTTGACTCTTTACCCATCCATTTCAGACGCAAACCACTCCAATGCACCAGGTCCTGATCTGACGAAGCAAAAAGCAGAGATGAAATAATGTGGTCCCCCTCACCACACCTGGAAATCCTGTCCATAAATACCCCATTTGAACATCTTTACACTGATTGGCTAGGGCTTTTCAGCGTCAGGTTTCTGTTTCTACAGAAGATCTACCGCTAGATCCAGGATGCATACGGTGAGACTGACATTAAATTTACATTATGAGGTGAGCTGAATATTTTACACTCCAACTAAATGATTCACTCTGAAGAATTCACCATCCCTCCTCGTTTAGGCTGTTACTTTTCAAACTGTTATCAATGGTTTCCCAATGGGGCAGAGGGTAAAGTGGCTTGTGATGTACGGAGGCATGAAAGGCAGCTGCCAACACACAAAATGAGCTGGATGTCATTATCTTTTGAGGACTAGTGATGCGAGAACTGCCAGCATGAGCTGGGAAATAGTCCATCATTCAGCCAAGTGCTCTTCCACCCCCTCAAACATTATTGCATGCCGATTTTGCCTTTGCATGCTGGGAAATGCCTTGTCTGGTTTTGTGCATGGAGCAAATAGAGACTGTAGAAACAAAGCCTGTTTGGAGAGCTGAAATGTGTGTGGATATTTGGAAATAGCCTCCATCTATTAGTAAGTTGATGGCTTTTCTTTGTGAAACACATCAGTTCTATTCAACATGATGGAATTTAAGCTCAACCGAACAAAATGCATGAGTGCTGGTAGCTGATGCTGCTGCATGCTACATCCATCTTTCATAATTGTGTGATTAGTTCTGATGTGTAAATTGAGTGTGAATCTTGTCATCTGTGACTATTACATTTGAAAATATTTAAGAAATCATCAGAAAAATCTGAGATATAGGTTTAATATAGTTGTAATTGCAGATCACAACCAGACGCTCCTTTCAATAGCTTTATTAATGTCAGGGATACTGGAGAGACACAGCCAACTCACATTGAACTAGCAATCAACATGCTCAGGCATCTTCAACCCCCCAAAAGAATCGTTTCTGCACCTCCTAAGCTGTTAGATCTACAGTTCACCGGTGTGACATCCTGTGCCTGGTTCCTCTCTTGCTTCCTGTGCTATTTACTGTGTCTCTCAGTAACCTCTGCTACACTCAACCTTCCACAAGATTCTGCTGCCTTGATCCTTTCTGTTCTGGTACTTCTGCTCCACTTATCTCCTCCCGTCTCTGAGTGTGCTGATCCTCAGTGGATGTCTCCTACTGCTTCTGCGGCTTGAATCCAGACGCAGAAAATTGAAAACAGGGCGCCAGTCCATCAAAGGACAACACACACATTCACACCTAAGGGGAATTTAAATTACTCAATTAAACTAGTTGCATATTTTTCGGGATTGTGGGGGAAACCGGAGTATCTGGAAGAAACCTACGCAAGCACAAACATGCAGCCTTCTAACTGAAAGGCTACAATGCTACTCACACCGCCACCATGGGTATTAAATATTGTCAAAAAACTGAGTTTCACTGCCTCCTTCCTGCTTTCATCCATCATCATTAAATTGAGATTCACAGCAATACAAATATACCACCAACAGCAGAACTTATCAGCTTTAGCTTGATACTACGCAAAAACAAACACTGATACATAAACATAAACAACCTATATAGCCTATATGGGGATCGCCAATCACTTAGGATAATAGGAGCAGGACCGACTATAACATGTAAAATTGTTCCATTTATTACAGAAACATATTTCGATATAAAAGGATTTCGTTTAATTAGACATTATAATTTATTGGATATAAACCAATTAGACAAGATTTGCCTCTAAAAGTCTTTATGAAGGCTGTGAATCATGAGAGTAATTATTGATTTGCATATTTGTGTTCAAGTTAGATGGATATGGACAGTTGTATGGAAACGAGGGGTGGGGGACTTTAAAAACTCCCATGAAAAACATAGTTGAACATTTAGATGGACATGCAAAGTGCAAAATGCTTTGACTGGATCCAATTTGTTTTTAGTTGATGGTCCACCAGTTTAGCGCATGGAGCATCAAGGATTGCAATGAAACTAAACTTCTATATCATGGAAATAAACACCTTTATATCATGGCGACTGATTACTGAACCAAAAAACATGCTCGGATTAATGCTGGGCATAACGTGCTGGGATTACTAATTAAGAGACAGTCTCTTTTCAAACAGAGAACTCAGTCATGTGTATAAAAGTGAGACTCCAGGATCACGAGTGCACGCCAAGAACAATATTCTCCCACAAGACGAACATTGCAACTAAAACTAATAGACACAAAAATATGTTTGTTGAAATTTTAGAACGAGAAGAGTTTCGTGATCTTTTAACCATTTTGGTTGAATTTGAATTTGTTTGGGCACTATAACAATCTTCTGGCCTGAGCAGCTATTTGTGGATTCTGTGGAATAAGCGCCACACTGGCAGCTGTCCCTCTGAATCGATCCATTATAACAAGTTGTGTATATTGATCCAGCATCAACATATGGCAGTAAATAGATTTTAAAAAGGTGATAGCAATCTAGTTCTATCAAAAACCACAAGTGTGATGAATAAACAGTTGTCTAGGTACAGTTTTTAGGTCTCCTCAGTTAAGCAAGACAACGAACAAAGCAGATTTGCAAACTTAGATTAATGAATTATTTTGCGTTGTTGGTCTCTGTCCAAAAAAAAGGCTGTCAGTAGAAGCCTGGTCACCGAAACATTTTTGGGGTACATCTCGAGTGATATTTGAGCATTAACATGTCAACAAACAGATATTCATACTGCCCCAACACACATGTAACATCCTGAACTTAACAGCCAGATCTTGCCGCATAGCTTTCCCCTGTTCATACTCACCTCATTTGCCAATCATTGTCACCGAAGCTACTATATAAACTACCACTGCCGATGCTTCCATCGTGTTACTTCCTGGACCCCTCTCTGATGCTTCCTTGTGAATACTTTCACTACCTTCTCTTACTTACCTGTGCTCCGCCTACTCTTCAGATCTCCTACTTGTTGTGTGATATACCAATTGGTGTTGTATACTCACCTCTGTGTACCTGACCACACACCTGCTCCTCCATGTGACGCTATCGTAACAGAGATCTGAGCCAAGAATACCCACTGTGCTACAGCACTAGCAAGGGGTATAACAATATATCGTTGCACAATATATGGCAATATAAATCTGTCACAATACGTATCATGAAGCTACTGGGAGATATCGTCTAGAATTTAAACTTGCTTTACGGTCACTTCTGAAACTTCTTTACCTCATTTTCTTTATGTATCATTTACTCGTAGATTAATCCTTAGCTCACATTTTAGACGAGAAAGATCATAAAATTAAAAGATGACTTAATGCAAACATTAACACTGCCCCCTAGTGGATGGATGGTGTCAAATTCGTTCATACAAATCAAACTAGAGCTTAGCCTTCTTAGCTTAGCTTATTTAATTTCCCTTTTTTTTTCAAAAATAGTGTTGTATGGTGGTCATAATATCGAGGTATGTATCAAATCGTGAGCAGAGTGTATCGTTACATCCTTAGCGCTGCAAGTTTACGATGATTACTTACGATAAAGACCATTATCTCTCAGTCATGGTCAAATATGACTAAATGCGGACTTTCTAATTGGGTTATTTCTTTTTCTCTACATTTTAATACAATGCACTGCAGCCAATTTAGCACTGAAATCTATAGAGCCTCTGTGCCTGCCTAAAACAACAATGAGGGATTGCATTGATGTCACTTTCCTTAGCAAGGCTGAGTGGCAAAACATGTGATAAAATGGCTCAGTTTAATAGGACAGTGCAGATTGGTACATTTATTTGGCTTATTACAACTTACTAGATGACCAGCTTTCTGTGGACATCGAGATTTGGTCTGAAATTGGATTTCCTGATTGATGTTCTCACTGGCAACGTGCACAGAACAAAGCTTAAGGGTGAACAAAGTCAATATATTTTTTTCAGGTTTCATTAACCCCTTAACGCTCAAACACAAGCAGTTAATAAGAATTGGCAACCATTAAATACCCAAACATAACATCTTGATTTTTAGTGCTATTACTTGATTTACTCTTTCTAATCTACATCCACTAATATCTGTCACATACTAAATACTCGGTTAACAGCTAAAGTGCTGCTCGGTGATGGACATTTCCCAGGATTGTCCTCACTAATGCTCATTGACTAACGAAACGGTCCCTGTACAACAGAAAAGGCATTCATCCATAAAACCTCTAAAAGCCCAAAGTGCTACACCCTCCACTCCTCACAGAACAAGAAGCCAAATCACTGCTTTATTTCTACTGGTCAATGATTTTCCAATGCCAGCACAATTGTTGCTTTATGCTCCAGGACAGCTAGCCAAATGCATTCAAATGCCAACTGGGGAGGGGGGGTGTAAAATAAATCCATGCATCCAGCTTGGAAATGCTTTCAGCCATATTATAACCAACCCCTGCACGCTACAGTGATATCTGAGATTCAAAGTGTTAACCCTTTGACGTGACTTTAAGGGAGATTGAGCTAGAGCGTGTCTTAAACAGCAGTAAACTGGACGGCTAAAGGGTTTAGCTTTCTGCTGTCAGTTTTGCCTTGCAGGTTTCACTGGGAAGGATGATTTGAGAGTGAATTTTGTGCTTTGAGCAATCACAACTAACCCCTTGAATCTTCTTTATCCATCAAAGGCTGTCAATCACTGCCTTTGACTTTCATACTTTGACTTACATAGCATGCCTGTGGTGCACCCCCTGCTTGGTCACTGGAGAAATACAGTGGGTGCTTATAGAAATTATGATGACACTGGCTTTAGGCTACTTTGTGGTAATGTACCGCAAAGACAAAACAGATCAGGTGACTGTGTGTGTGTGTGTGCGTGTGTGTGTGTGTGTGTGTGTGAAACTCTGCTAACTTCTATATTCCCACAGCAGTGTCAATGATGTTGTTTCATGATATTTTCATTCATATTTTACCCTCCAGCAATGGTGCAGGAAAAAGATCACCAAATTATATTCAAAGATTTACTGTGAACCTATTGTGAACTGGGCACCTCAGCAAACTGAATCCTTACAGCCTGATTTACTCAAAAATAATAGTAAGCAACAAATCCAATCTTGGTAAGAATAAGTATTTTGTTACATTTGAGGTAATTAAAAACAGGACATTTAAACAAATTCAGAAAATACTAAATATTACAGTTCCACGAAAAAAAGTTAACAGTGCAATTAGATGGAATTTGGTAAAAAAAAACTAAACTAAAGCTAAAATGTCATGCAAAATATATATATTTCAAGCCTTTTGCATGACATTTTAGCTTTAGTTTAGTTGTTTTTATATATATATATATATATATATATATATATATATTTAATGAGCAAGCCATGAGTACAGAAGAAGTGCTATAGAACACATTTATTTTAAGAGTGTATAGTTTATGAGCATTTCCAGTGATTAACTATTGCGTTCTTTGCATTGATGCAAACAATTTGTCCCCTCCCCTTTCCCCCCAGCTCCCTGGAAAAAGAAATCCTATAAATTTTGGAAAAACATTTTTCTAAGTTGTGCCAGAGAGTTCAAAAAAGGTTCTAATGTCTGTGGTGAGTATACTCTGTGCAGCTTTCTGAATTGAAAGTTTTCTGAACTAAAGAAAGCTATTCGGTCCATATTTCTTTTTCAAAAACATATATGTTAATTGGCCCTCAAATTTTCCCAAAGCCTTGAATTTTTAGTTATTACGCTCCCATTTTTCAGCAAGTTTCAAGTTTACTCATTATTTCATCTCATTTAAATCAAATGTGATAAATGATAAAATAGAAGAGCATTCTTTATTTGACAACTATGACACCACACTTCAAATATTAAATAAAAGTCACTGGATTGATGCAATGTCAGTTTAATAACAGTTTTCATCTCCCGAAACTTGGGATGAATTATTCAAATCAAATGTGAATGTATGTTTTGATAATGCCTGTAAAAAGTCACCAGATGCTATTTCTGAATGAGCAGAACATTTCAAATTATGTCTGGAAAAAAATGTGGAAAAACGGTCCTGTCAGTCAGAGTATCATTCTGTCAAAGTGTGAGGTTGTTATCCAAAATAAACTGCAATTTTGGGAAGATGATTGAAGTTTAATGTTGCACTGGCTCAAATCAAATAGTGATTTATTTTCTGAAAAATAATTTTGTGAATGCAGAAATGAAAACCAGTTGCTCCAAGAATTCCTCCATTGGCTAAAAAAAACAGTTGACATAAAATATCTTTTTCTATAAACTAGAAGCATCTATAAACCTAGATATAAGATAAATATAATATGTTATTCCAATTTTCAAACATTTAACTGATCTGTAAAACTGGAATACAGTTTCAATAATGGATTTAAAAGCAAAATGAGATATTGATCAATTTATAATTTGAATGAAATCAATAGTTTCTACAGAAATTTCAAAAACACATCAAATCCATGTACAGAATAATGGTTCTCTAAAGTCACTTTGGCTTTTTAGCCCATGGTAATACCGATTCAATCACCGAAAGTCCAATATACAAGGTCACGGGTCAACTTCTCTCCAGAACAATCTTTAGGAGAGGTTTTATCTGCTGCTGGAGGGTAATGGACCTCTTACTGCTCAGTGGTAGATTTATCGACTATCTGAGGACCCTGATGCCCCTGATCAGTCTATGCACACTACATCTGTCTTCACTCATTATCACACATGCATATGAAGCTCTGCAATCACCCTGCGTCTGCCAGAGTCCATTACCCAAAAAGCACTCAAGCTCCATCACAAGTGAACCAGCAGACAATTCACACGCATTCACCTCCACAAATGTAAACACAAAATAAGTCACATAGGGCTTTTTCGTTCTTGTTTAAAGATACTAAACAGAAACTAAACAGATACTAGCCCTTGAACTTAGCAGAGAGTAAAAGTGAGAATGAATTTACTTTTCTTTGTTTTGCAACTGTTAAATGAAAAGATAATAAAAGTGGATTTTCGTAGAGCTCACGGTTCAGCACATACAGACTGTTCTATCATGGTCACAGATTGAGACAAAAGCCTGGTCTCTGGATTAGATAGAATTAATTAAACTAGATTGGATATAGTTTAGTTCCCACTTCCTACTAATGCCTTTTAAAGAGCCCACATTATGATTTTGAAAGGTCCATTAAATGGTTTTAAGAATCTCCAACATGCCTTGTCATATAATACATGTTTATTTTACTGGGTTTTCCAACAACTACCCAATTTTTTTTTGCTATTTCTTTGAGCAAAAACTCTTCTTCATGAGACCCAGTCTGCAGTATTTAATATCCTTATATGTATTGGTGGTTCAAATAAGCTGTAAACAGTTCCATTCTTTAAAAAAAGCCATTTTCCAATTCACCAATCACTTACATGTAGTAAGCAATGTAGGAAGGACTAATACAGTCTTTTTAAATTAGAATAGGATGAAGTGATAACTGACATTTGAGTCACAGGTTACAGATATCCCAATTTGGTTTACTGAAGAAGAAGAAAAAGAAGAAGAAGAGAAAGAGGAAGAAAAAGAAGAAAATGAGAAGACAAAAAAATGAAAAGAAATAGAAAAGGAAGACGGAAAATGAAAAAGAAGAAAAAATTTATGAAAATGCAAAATGAAAAAGATGAAAAAAAGAAGGAATAAAAATCAGGAGAAGAAAAAAAAGAAAAAAATCAGCACATTGAACAAAATAAAAGATTTAATTATTTATATAAAAAAAACACTAAACTTTGTTTCACGCTCTTCCTAGTTTCCTAGTTCCAAAAATGGCACCAAAACAGGTCTTTAATTTTTTGTCAAACTAAAAGTTAGGGTTAGGGTTAGAATTAAATAGAAATATCCCCATGCTTTTAAGTTTTAGTTAATTATCTTAGTTAATTTGTTTTAGTTAATTAAGTTTTAGTTAATTATCTCAGATGTTTATTATCCCACATATTAAATACTAGAATATATGTTAAGTTAATTAATTTAGTATTTGGGGTTATTAAAGCCAACATTTTGCGTATACATTTTGCGTGTACCTAGCATGTGTGTTAAAAACTTGGGCATATTTTGTTACATGATTGGATATTTTACTAATTTTGTTTACATCTAACGAGGTTGCACTTTATTGAGAAAAAAAAACTGTTATTTAGCCTTACTTTTCATCTATAGTGACTTGAAATATCTAAGGAATGTTCAACAAAACCCAACATACATTTCTGAAATATCCACTGTATTACTTTGTGTCTACAGTAACACAACAGCTGAAGGTCAGAAGGTGTGTTTTTGTTAAAGTTCTGAATCGATCCTTTCTGGTATTCTTTGCTTTCTAAAGCTCTTCCTCCTACATCAAGAGTTCACAAGCTACAGATACCCCTCGGATACCCCTTGAGCAAAAACAGAATTCCGCATGTTAGGTTCATTTATTGTAGTTTACTGAATGTAGAAGCAGAGATCTTAAGTGAAAGTATTGCTACTGCACAATGTTCTTTATTTGCAGCTTTAAAACGTAGAGATCTTTACAACACATTAGGTTAAATTGTGGATGTGTTATCTTTGTGTGATAAACCATCTGGCATGCGTCTATTGCTGAAACAAGCGAAATCACTTGGAGAGTGTTCAGATACTAATTACATTTGTTACAATTAATAAACAGCTACAATTTACTGGTTGACTGGACACAATTTAGGTTCCCTCGACTGACAGAGGCACCACTGTGAATTTATGATTAGGGAATGGGGAAGTAATTATTGCTTCAATTACGAACAGGAGAAGATTAGAAGAAGTTGAGTAGATGTCAACATGAAAATGAAGAGAAAGAATGTTTTCAAATCCATTCAGTCCTAATTCAGAACGACTAATGAATGATTGCACTCATAGAAATGGATTGAAGGATTTAATTTGTCTTTGTGATTTTGTAATATCACCTTCACTGCCAACGCTATCTCTACACAAGGAAACCTGAAATAAACAAAAAGGATACTTGGGCGATCAGTTGGGATTTTTTTTTTATCTCATTATGTATTCATCTTCTATAACAAATATATTTTAATGGCTTCAACAACGTCAAAATAGAAAGTGTGAAGTACTTTATATAACTATTCCAGCAATTCACCATTTAATTTAATTGGTGAAATCAAAAGGGGAAGAGGAAACTCCTTGATAGTGCCAGCCTTTTGTGAATATGGGTGCATAGTTGTCCCCATAGCAATGCATCTTTTGCGTTTTTCATCTCATCCACATTCCGACCAAGTGAGTCGCACATGGCCGGCAGAGTGAAGCCAAACCACGACAAGTGCCCCTATGTCTGGCTGCAGAATTATGTTTACTCCCAACTGCAATTTGGTTTGGATAAAAGCGTCTGCTAAATACATAAACGCACATGTAAACACAATACAAGTCTATGGGAAAAAGGTAAACTTTAAAAATGGTTTCCTCAGAAATGTTTCATGTTGACGCACGATGGCTCAATTTTCCCCTAAAAAAACTAGGTGCGGCCTTGTGATTGAGAGATATGGTTGACAGCTACACTGAAATTAGCTGACATACCACATCATGAAAAAGTTCATTAACGGAAGACCCATGACACGTTGGAGAGATTACGTTTCGCAACTGGCCTGACAACACCTTGGATTCTTGGAAGTCTGGTGTCCCTGCTTAGAGTGCCCCCCTGCGAATTGGCCCTCAGTACAAGAAGGTGTCTGCATAGCTGAAGCTTGTGGACTGTGTTGTATGTTTCATTACCTCTGTGTGTTCTGTTTGTTCAGACGTGAAAAGTTAAAATGTTAAAATGACATTCAGTCATTAACGAATTGTGTTTCGTTTGACATCAAAGCTCCAAAGAGCACTGTTCAACTCAAGTAGAGCTCTGCAGCCAGTGGCAACAATCCTGCCCAAAAATCAGCCATCTTGGAGCCCCCATTGGATATGCTACTGGAGGGAGATACTACTAATTAAAAAACAAAACAAAAAAAAAAAACACTGTTTTACAATAGTCAACTTATTGCCAGTGCCAACTGTTTTGTTGTGTCCAAATGTAATTAATTAAAGAGTTTCCAAACATGATATTATAAATTTTCACAAGATCCATATATCCATCCATTTTCTTAACTCACTTATGACCCACATAGACATTCACACACTTTCACTCCTAAGGTGAATTTCATGAGTTCACTCACTGGAACCAACCTAATAACACAAACATATTAGTCAAGCTGTTTGAGTAAGTAATCCTGAGAACGGACAGAGATCTGGGCCTCTGAAACCTCCTGTGATCAGGGTTGAAAAGACACGAGTGGAAATGGGATGTAGGAGGGGTAGTCTGAATACATATCACTGAGTCTCTGTCCTTACTTTGGTAGCAATCAAACAAACTGGAGCCACTTGTAATTATTCGACTAGTCCTGATAAGCTCCTCCCTATATGTAAACACAACATAGAGTGAACAATTACCCCAAAATATGCTTTTTTGGCGTGTGAGGGTAAACCTGATTAACAGGAAAAGCCCATACAAACAAAATCCTCTCAGGATGGTCACCAGTTGGTGGATATCATATCGGTGACCTACCAACTAAGTGGCTACACATTGCGCCTCATTTCAAAAGAATGTTTATGACACTGCTACAAGAAAGATCAAAAATTAACTCCCATTTGGCCACTCTTCGAAAAATGCCAGAGGACACATGGAGAAAATGACATTACACTTGTGGTAATTAGTTGCCCATATGAAGTGGCCATGGCAACAACACTGGACCGTGTCCTTTATGAATGGAAGGATGAGTTGCCCTCTGAGTGTTCTTTGTTTCTCGAGCTCATCCTCTCATTAGCAGCGGAAATGTTTTATAGGCGTGTGCGAGGTCTGTTTGCACAGGGACAACACTTTCCCCTCAATTACCAAATGAGTTTGCATAGGATCTGGCAACAAACTCCGGAAACTCATCGAGGACCTGCCTGACAATGAGCCAGGATGTATTTTGGAATGAGACGTGGAGATGATTGTCTAGGGGCAATATGCAGATGTGCCTCTATGGAGGACTGTTAATGTAATAAGCAGCTCGGGCAATCATTTGGAGTGCAAGTAGGTGTGTTTGGTGCTTGAAAGTGTGATGTATAATCAATTACGGCAGGCCGAAAGGTGTTTATGATCATAGAACAGCTGGACAGTTGAGGATAACACCCTGTTTCTCCAGAACTTCACACTTGCACAGCATGAAAATGAGCTCTCGTTTAGACAGAAATATTACTCTTTTAATGACCCAACACAGGTATGCTGAACAAAGCTGTGATGAGTCTTGATTATCCATATGGTAGTGTGTTTCTTTCCTAAATAAATGACAGTTATGTGGAAGTTGCCTTGACTCCCACATCTGCTTAGAAACAGATTCATTTTGAAATGATGTATGAAACGAAACGCTAAGCATTCGATTGCACATTTGTTAAGAATCAACATTTCCAACTACTGACAAAACAGCATTTTACATTCTAAAAATAAAGCTTATGTAGTCTTTGTTTTCATATATCCACCCAAAAATAAATGGCCTACATGTATTTAGACACTCATTTGAATGTCTGCATTAGTCAATGTTCTTTTTAGACCTTTAAATACATGCAAGCACACCCAGAGTGACATTTTAAACCCCTCTGTGACAAGGTACTGCTGGAAATGGCTTTACAAAACTGCTCACATAATTGTTTCACTGATTAACTCCCCAAGTCCTCATTTTAATTAAATGCATTTTCAAGACTTATGCCCCTTTCATTTATTATCTCAAATCGTAAAAATGGCCATTTAGTGGGGGGTTTGTTTCTGGTGAAATTAAGTGCTTTAATTATTTTTGCATGGGAAAAAAACTTCTAAGGTTTGTCAAGTATGACCTCGTTAAAACTTTTTTGCATGCTTTATGTTTGTTCCATATACAACAAGCTCATTCTGCCAGACTGTTTGCAATAAACGCAACAGATGCAATGATCCTGATGCAACATTTGCAAGATAGAATGTTCCCCTTCCAAAAGTTTGTTCTCTTCGTGGAATGAAAAGTCACTCTCTGTGTAATAATTGGTTCTCTTTAACAAATTTAGCTTGAGGTGATGGGTCCTATTCTAATGGGGCAGAGTTTTGGAAATTGGCTCTGTTAACTCCCCTGGGGTTAGTCAGCCGGTCTAAATTTTTTGAATAGCTTAGCAAGCACCATTACATCCGAATCAACCAGAAGAACTAAAACCAGTGCTAAATGAATGTACTATAGTAGGCACATTTTAGTAGGTGAAATACTGCCATGAAGCACCTGGAAACTCAGTCTACATACCCAATGTATTTTTAAAGGGAATTAATTTCTTGATTCCTTTTTGTTACCAGCGCATTCCTGGTACACTCCTGATCATCAAAGATGCAGGTATTTGTCAGAGACAATTCAGAAGTACGTACATTAATTACTTTGGTGCAAATACTGATTTGTATCTGAACTGGACCACACTGATGATGGGGATCTGAATAGTCAAAAGAATGGCTGAAATTCAAAGGTTGAGGAGAGCAGATTTCATCTGGTGCATGATTCTATTGTGGAAGTTTGACTTTGCTTTGGCTATTTGCACCTAGGGAGCCTATACCCAGCATTTAGCCGCTACAAACTACAAAGTGCACAACCAGTTACTGACCGGTTACCTTGACAGTGAATGACCCTATATCATGCCCAATAACAATCTCAGATCAAAACTAGACTTTGATCTTGTACTAGTGCTGTTTAAAACAAATGTTTAAATGTTGCAAAAGTCTCGAGTAACATAAACCAATTGTCAATGTTTCTATGATTTTCATGAGCTGAAACAAAGATTTAACAAATTGGTTGCTATAGGAAACAGTCTGGTTGCTATGGAGGGGTCATTGGCAAAAAAATGACATTCCCCATGTCAATATGAGTAAAATAGACCCATCCCCATGTCTCTATCATTTACCAAGGCTGAGAGATTTCAGAAATGTTGGTTGCTAGGGAAACATTTTGTTTAGAAATAAAAGTTTATTGCCTTTTTCATTTAATTCCAATGGCTATTATAAGTCATGGTTTTAACCCATTCAAGAGCATGGAGTTCAAACACATTTGCGCAGTGATGGGTATGGTCTTGCACAATTTAGTTTTCCAAAGTTTGACCCCATGGAAATTGAAAACGTCAGAGCATTCTCAACAACTTCCCAGAATGTCTTTAATGATACCACTCTGAAAAGATACAGCAACCCGAGTCAGACCAATTTGGATTTCTTGGCAAAGTTTGATGCCTGTAGCTGCAGTCATTTTCCACTCTAAAGCCCAAATCACTGGTTGTTATTAAGGGCAATTGATCAGAAAAAAAAACCTTTGTAAACCAGGTTTCTATGTTATAGGTAGTGCAACAAAAAGTTATTTTACAAAACCTGGCTTCATCTTGAACGGGTCATGAACCTTTTCAAGATATCGAAGAGTCTCAAAATCCTTTTTTTAGTTTGAGGTACAATCATCAGTACGTCACTGAGTGGTATTAGACTTTATAGATATCTAGTGTTAAACAATGTGTACCTTTTTATTCATTGTTTAATATCTGTTGAACTTTTACATGAACTAAGTTAAAGAATACTGTCTCAACTGCAACAACCTCCCCATAATCCTAAATGTGAGATGGATGGTTGATAAGATTTGTACGTTTCACATCTCAGCAAACCCAAGCTTCTAAACACTAGTGTAACACTATATTTTTTGGAGCCCTTGTAGTAAACTAAAGGTTTGTGCGTACGTTCAGGTTTGATTTTCCGAGCTCCACAGATGATGCTAGCGTAAGGCAGGTGATGGCTTTGCCGAGTTTAGAGAATGCTGAGTAGCTGAACCCGAGTTCAATAGGACAGAAGGCTTATGGTTATAGCAGTGCACCTGCTTCCTCTGCACACTCGAGCTCAGTAAAATTCACAGCTGTATGTGTGCACAGCATCTTTTGCTACACTTTAAATAATGAATGAGAACACATACCGGAGAACCAGTCAAATTCTCAACAGGTCTAGCTTGTGCCCCGAATTTCAAAACTTGGCATTATTGCTTTTTGAAAAACCCTTTCATGTTCAGAGCTGTTAAATCAACTTTAAACCAAAAAGACGGTTATGTTTACTCGTCGTAGGAGTAAAGAGTACTGCGGCAGGATACCATCGTGATTTTATAGACATTCTGAAAACAGATTGTCGCATCAGATTGCATTCAAACCATCAAAGCAATGGTCCAGTTATTGTCAATTCTTGATGCTTGGTGTAGATATTGTGATGTATTGCATTTGCATATGTAAAGACTCACCTTTTCACATTGACACTGTGCATAAAGGCCTTAAGGAAGACTCTACAAGTCATGATACAATAATTCAACAGCACCCCCTCTGTGATCCTTCATATGCTACAGTAAATGAAGAGCTCAGATATGCCAGGCGCGTTTTATCTCAGAATTAATAAATGTGTTGAAAGTGCATTGCAGGTTACCAAAATGCTAGCAGGTGCACAGCATGCATGCTCGGCTTTTTTTATAGAGATTCTTAAGATCATTGAAAGCCTCAAAGCTGGAATGAGGGCAATTGGGTTGATTTTTGAGAGAACTTCCTGGAGCATTATGATTTTGGTAACATTTTTTTTAAAAGTGCCTTTCATTCATTCAAGTTCCACCTATTTAAACCCCAGAGATAATGGGATAGAGATTATTTAATTAAATGAAATTGCTTAAACCCCCTAAATAAAATATAAAAAGGAATAACCAGTGCAATTCATTTTCATTTTGACCAAAAGTTTGTGCTACTATTCAAGCAGGTAATAGCCATGATGTGGAATGTGTGGAATGACATACGTGCAATTTTAATTTACTTGTACATGTTTTTTATTATTGTCTTGCACATTATAATTTATACATGCACAAAGTGTACATTTACAAAAACAAACCATTCTCTTAAAAATGCGTCATCGGTCACAGGCATTACTATTGGGGAGAGTATGAATCGATCTCATTGGTGGATATAGAGAACTGAATTATTCATTATATTAAGTAGGGATGTAACCCAGTGTATCACAATACATTGTCCCAAAACGTATCATGGAGATACTGGGTGATATCTTCAAAGAGCTGAAGTGCATTTGCTTCTTGGAGTGATTGTGATTCTAGTCACTTCTGAAACTTCTTTTTCTTATAGTTTTAGGCAATATTTAGTAGAAGACAATTATCCTTTACTCGCATTTTACACAAGAAAGACTATAAACTATTGAAATAAACTCCATCACTTAGAGTAACACAGATGACAAACATTAACACTGCCCCCTAATGGATGGATGATATCAACTGTTCTCATATAAGTTAAACTAGACCCTAGCCTACCTAGCTTTGTGGTTTCAAAGTATTTTAAATTCCATTTTTCCAATAGTTAGTTAAACATGTAAAATATTGTGATGCTTATCGTATCGTGGACATAATATCAAGGTATCTATCATACACCTTACATTACAGGAAAACCGAACGTATAATTTAAACAAACTAGAAAAATTCTACAAAAATAAAGTATTAATAAAAAGATAATAAAGATAGAATTGATAAAAGGACCAATGAGTTCAGAAAAATCCCATTGCTGAACCTAACAATAAATATGTCTGTACCAATAGATGTATCCATTTTTATAAAAAAAAAAAATAGTAAATTATGTTTTTGTATAGTTTCCAAATAATTATATAAGGCAAGTTGTTAGCATCAATTTTTCAGCATTTTATGCTCGTAAATTTACATGTCATGCGTGCCACAGAGCAGTTGCAAACTTAAGTTTTCATCACAGTCGAAAATTTTTGAATTGGCAAATTTAATCCTAGGCTCATAAAAAAAAAAACACGCGCACACACACGCACACGCACACACACACACAGAGAATAAAAAGGCCTACAAGTATAATAAAATTATGCAAATTTTCTTGTTTCTCTTGTTTTGAACTCCTTGTTTTATTGACACTGGCTTCTAAGAAGTAAAGAGAAAATAAAAATCTAATATTTTTCATCTGTTTTCAATAAAATATGAAACTAAATTACCCGCTCCTTGGGCGATTTGCTCTTCGCATGGCTTGTTTATCCCTCATAATCAGAAAAGCAGCTTTGTCAGCATGTCCTCGTGCCACTTTCCAAACCAACTACATAATCATTATTTGATCAATTAGATCTAAAGCCTCTTGGTTTGATTCATGAGTTGCTAAAGCCTTCAGGTGAATATCCAAAAACCCCAGCCAGCTTAGCGTCAAGAACATTCTATAGAGTCAGTGTTGTGTTTAGGATGTGTGTTCCTGCTGTGTCTTACACTTTAAGCTAGCTACCCCCAGGAGTAGCTGCACCTCTCTGGAGTAGGAAGTGTAAATATAAAGACAGCTAAATTATGCAAGAGCCACATGAAAATGTCAAGGCTAAATTCAGTATATTTTCATTGTCTCTCTGGCATTTGAATGTTTTATGCATTTTATAATTAGGTAGAGGCTCCAGGGGAAGAGGATAGTTATTAGACCGCATTTCTAAGGCTGTCACTTTTCAAATCCTAGGATTATTTAAACGGCTCATTTCAAATATGAAGTCAATTTGTTTAGCTTTTTTTGTGTGTTGAAAAAAAGGGTTGTTTTTTTTGTAATCCACAGCAATTGCATCCAAATGTGTTTGTTACACATTAAGTTACATAAACGTGTTTATGAAAAAGACCAAATGAACATGATTGATATGTACTAAGGAGACATATTCATTGGATTATGCTGGTAAAAAACTCTTCAGGACTCCATTTTATATGTGTTCTCTTTAAGCCAAGAGCCGGTCTGCTTTTCGGTTCTCGTGATTATATTCAAGTGAAGGTGCCTCAAGTCTGGATTGAATCAGGAATGTGCTAAACTAAATGCAATGCTTATTATATAACGTTGATTGACAGATATTGATGCAGACTAAGCTTCTTGTTTCTTTATCTCTGCATTAACCCCATAACGTGTGTGCAGACCTCTTAACCACTGACATAGAGGTGGTTTAACTGCTTATGTATAGATACATACAGTGCTGTGTGCACTGACAGGTGGGGAAAAAACCTTGGAGTGGCATGGTGGAGCAGTGGTTATGACTTTTCAGTGAGAAGGTTGCTGGTTGGAGGCTTTCTGGTGATCCTCTTGAGAGGAATTTGCATGTTCTCCATGGGAAAACATGCATTTCCTCCAGATACCCCAGTTTTCCCCACAAGACCAAGCACATGCATCAGGTTAATAGAATACTATAAATTCCCTCTAGGGAGTGAATGTGTGTTGCCCTGTGCTGAACTGGCGAAATGGTGTACTCTGTTTTTCACCAAAAGTGCAAAGGAGAACATGTGACGCCGAAGGGGAAGAAATGGGTAAAGAAGATGAATGAACTAATTTACATTTTACAAGCCAGTATGAAATGCTTAAAACATGCCCCTGTCCACTATTGATTCATGATGGTTATTGTTCATCTTTCGGAAAACATTTCTCTTGAAGGAAGGAAGGCGAAAAGAACAACGGACAAACAAAGAACAGACAAACAAATGAACCAAGGAAATGAAGGAATGTACAAATGAACAGACAAACGGATGAAGGAAAGAAAAAAGGAACAAACAAATGAAGGAAGGAACAATACAACAAACAAATGAATGTACGGAAGGATAGAATGAACAAATGAACAAAGAAAGGAAGAAAAGATAAAATGAACAAACAAATGACCAAGGAAGGAGCAAAGAAAGGAAGGAAAAAAAGAATAAATTAACCAACCAACCAATGAAAAAAAGGAACCAATGAAGGAAGTAAAGTACAAATGAACAAACATACAAACAAACCAAGAAAGGAAAGAACAAACGAATGAATGGAGGGAGGAAATTACAAATGAATGGACAAACAAGTGAACCGAGAAAATAAGGAAGGAACAAACAAAAGAAGGATAGAACAAACTGAGGAAAGAACAAATGAATGGACAAACGAATGAACCAAGGAAAGAATGAACAAACAAATGAATGAAGGATATTTTGGTAGTGTAATATTTTTGTTAGATATGATATTAGCATATAGCAAAAAAAGATTATAGATTATATCTATAGCAAAATGTAACATTTTATCTGTTCTTAGATTCTCTCAAATCCGAATGAAATTAATAAGATACAAAATTGTATATTCAACAAATTAGATCACAACACGCAGATTTTCTTAACCAGGATTGTTACAAAACGTAAGGCATTTGCATGTGAAACATATAACAATTAATCAATTAAAACTGCAATTAATCAAGCTAAAACGACCACAATTTGAATTATGCGTTCTGTGAATGCAAAACATCTGACCATTATTGACGTTTAGGCTCTAATTTTGATAAACAACATTGTGTTTAGCTCTCCCAGGAAGCAATTAAAATAAACTTTGTTCAAGGCGTAACTGCTGGTCACGTATTTGGTTTTATTACACTGGAAATATGATCTAATTACAGTTTCTGCTTGGTTTGTTCACCTTTTTAATTCCATTCTCTATATCAATGTGTGTACATTCATTGTGCGTTTATTGTGTAGCACTGTACCTTTATTTAAATGCCAAATCATCTTGAAACAATACATTATAAAATCAAAGCAGATTATATTATCAACTGAAACATTCCTAGAAAAAAAGTAATGTAAAGCAGACCAAACCAAACACAATAGAACCACATTAATTATATAAATATAAGAGGAGCATAAAACAAATGGAGATGATAAAACAGAATGCAGAAAATAACTATATTTTGCTGGAGGGATCCGGGTAATTATATTTCATTTGTTGTAAAAGAGAAAATAAGATGTTCTTTTAGAAAGCAATTGGAGAAAACATGCGGAAATCGGTTTGTGACCTGAAAGCCAAAGTTACAGTAATAAATGATCATAGAAGGCTATGTTTGGTAAATGGAATTTATTACTGTACTGCAACTACTGCAAAGCCCCATGTATCTGTGGAATCACACTAACACTATCTTGTTCCTGTTAGATGTATTAAAAGAAATCCCAGATCATTAGAAATCTAAGCTTACATTAAGCTCTTTGAAAATTATTTTCCTTTTTAATTTGAGACCAAGATAGGATTGAATCTGAGGCAACATGGAACAAAAACCTATATGGAACTAATCGTTAGATAGCTCGCCCACTGATGCATGACAGATCTCCGCCAATATGACTGTACTCTATATAATCTATGCAATCTCATTAAAATACTGCAAGCATTCTCAAAGGAACCTGGATTTTTTTCAGGCTGTAGAATATATTTTATTGGTTCCATTTTTAGTCAATGCTGCTGTAAATAATTGAGGGTTTACTTTTCCCGAGTGACATATATTTGATAACATAAATAGGCAAGCATCGTGCGAGTAGATTTTTTAAAGACACAATGGGATTATACAACTGCACTACATCACTCATATCACTCATATAAATCAAGTTGAATGAAATGCAATGAAATTCTAAGCCTGACTTGGCTTTAGAATAAATGTTTTGTACACAACAACTTTATGGATTACACAAGCAATGGAGATTTCAAATTGACTATAATTTTTTTCTAATAATTTATAATTTCTCTTTTTTCTCATGGAGTTTTCACAAACAGTATTCCTGAATAAATATGTCATAATTTGACCTGAGCATTGACAAACATAAAGTGTCTAAAAGTATGATTTCAAATGTCTTAGTTGGGGGGAAAAATTAAATGTAAAAAAATGTGGTGACAATGAAATTCCAAAATTTAGATACACTTTTTTTAACTAATTTTATTTTTTAGAAATTCAATATCTGCAAAAATACATTTTCACAAGGATTTTCTTCCACTAAAACATCAAAGCCCTACATGCAATATAAAAACAACCCATTTATACAGTTAAAAGTATTCAAAGTTACTCTTTAAAACTTCTTTTAAGTATCACTTAAGTTTTCTCTTCTTCTCTGTCTAGGTCTCTGGGATTGTCAGAAGAATGCTGGCGCCAGGTGCCCAGGGGCAGGATGGCGATGTGTTGGCAGAGAGCTACAGTTGTTAGATGGTTCCTCTTGATGCTCCTGTGGCACTGGGCACCCCTGGGCCCTTTGAGCTGGATTCTGGCTCTGGCTGAGCGTCTGGATCAGAAGAGCCCAGCATTCTCATCCCTTTCTGGCAGGAGCAGCGGCCAGCTGGACTGGCTCCTGTCTGATAAAGGACCCTTCCATCGCTGTCCGGAATACACCGAGTTCAAAGAGCGTTTCCAGCAAAGCTTCTCCACACGCTACAAAATCTACAGGTTTGTGCTGGGATTACAGTAGTACATGCTGTGAACAGAACAGTACCACAAATTATTTCACTCCTTCATTATGAAATGGCTCTTGATTTTAACAGTTGAGCTCACTATTGTTAAGTGATTAATTAAGTTAGGGATTTTACCAGCAGTTTTACCAACAGTTAAAACAGTTTAAACAGCAAAACACCTAAAATCACCACTTGTCTTGAATTAGGAAATTTATATGATCAAAAATTGCTTTTGAATTAGATAATAAGTAGAATATGCTGTAGTTTTAAAATATACTATATTGTGGTATTTATTATTTGTAACTATTAAGTATCACATATAATAAATAGGGGTGTAATTATATGAGGTTTTTGGTTCCAAAATTCGAAAAACACCATAAATAATAAAAACAAGTTCATTTTTTCAAATCTGAATTTTTTGTTTTTTTACATTTGAAAAGCCCATTATCAATTTTCCCAAAAATACAAAATTTGTTTAATGCAATTTGAAATTGTAATCTTTGTATGATTGCAGTGTGTTAAAAAAAGTTTCCAACAGAAAAATTTGATTTTCCCAAAACCACTTTTGTGCTAAAGAAAACACATTTTTAGTCAAGTTGATCTAAATGGAGTTATAGAGTTTGGAGTTATATAAATGGGGTTATATACTCTTCAAATATTGTGACATAATATAGTGCGATACACAAATGTTCCAATAAGTTTTGTGGAGCTCCTGAGATATTTCGCCTAGGAGCTTCACTATGTAAACAAACATGAGAAACCTTTTTATGACAAACGAGAAATATTGTAAAAGATTGTTTAAAAAAAGATACCCCAAAAGACAGTTTTGGTGTTTTGTTCTCTAAGTTTACAAATGTTTGTGGTTGGATGATATTATACAATCTAATACAAATACAAACCAACTTAGCTTTGCTGCAAACTTTTTAAATATAGCTTTTAAACATTTAAATTGATGGTTTTGGGTCTGTATGGTTATGTTTTAATTACATTTTTAATTAATTTTTTTACAGATATAGCGGCAGAGACCCCGTAGTGCACAGCACAACTGCAAAATCAACTCCACGTACACAACACCATTGCAAATATTTTACCTTTTTGATTTGGGTAACTGCTTTTTTGTATTTTTTGCAATAGTGTTGTGTGCACGTTGGTTTTCAGATGTGTTGTGTACCTAATGGGCCATTGTATATAGTGACCAATGTCACATCATACATATAACATTGTGATGTGTAACATATAGTGTGCATTATTACACCCCTAATACTGCGGCTCAGTCAGAAGAGCACCTCGCTACCAGCAGCGGCACATATAATGGTTTAAAAATCTGTATATAAAGGATGTTTGCAGTCTTTAAAATATAAAATCTTGCTGCAGAACAATGTGGGAGCAGATTTCATGCAGACAAACGGACCTTTGTCAGTTACGTGACAAATCAAATAAAAAAACGCAGAGAATCCTGACAACAGCACAGCAGGGGAAACAAAATGACAAACATATTGACATCTCACTTGAGATGAGGCACTAATACATGGTGCCATCGTCATCGGTCATCAGTTGAGCAAAAAGTACCTTCATTATTCTGATGTGCACTTAACGTTTTAACAGAATAGTTTCACATTTTGAAAAAATGCTCTATTCACTTTCTAATGACTTCTTCCCTTTTATGCACAGCAAAATTAGCATTTTTCTGAATGCGCTATTTATTATGCAGTAGCTCAGATGCTTCATTACATATAGCGTATTTCAAATATACCCATATCTCAACCATCTATTTAATAAATGCATCCCCATAAAGAGAGAAATTAAGGTGTGGTTGTTGATGCATTGATGAATTCTTTCTCTGGTTCTAATGTATTCTGTAAGTAGAACCCCTAGCTATGTTTACAAGACAATGAAGCTTCCACTCTTTTCCCTGACATATTGTTGTTCTGAGCACCACTTTAACCCTGGGTAAAGTAGGGTTTCACATGTGAAGTTTAAAAGCTTAGATACATTTTCCCCCCCTGTGGTTATGAAGCCTTGCTCCGGAGAACGGTTAACTGTACTTTCTCAAATATAACCCTGGATTCTTGTGGTAAACATGTGAAGTGTGAAAAGATGCAGCATTTGGAAGCTGGAGGGGTTAGAAAACCAACTGATAATTGCAGAGCTCAAAAATTCACCTCTTTTTAAGAAAAGAATACTTCTACAGGTCTCAGTCTTCAGACTGGTTTTCTGACAAGCAAGCATAGAATCAATAGTTTATAGATTACCTCTGTTTAAAGATATTATATAAATATATATATATATTGGATTGTTGACAGCATAAAAATTGGACTACAGCATCGGTACCTGCATTATTTAAGAGGAAAGTGTCAAACAAAATTGTTACGAACCACCAAAAAACACTGTAATTGTCTAAAATAATCATAAACAATACAAATGATACAATACTGATTTACATGTAACCGTATAACAGTGAAAATAAACAAAACACACAGAGTTGCGGGCTGTTATCGAAATTGTGTGATAATCCATTATTTTGAAGATCCTGGAAGCAAGGTTTAAGAAAGTATCATAGAAAATGATTCTTTATTAGCTTTAGAATGCTAAATAGCTGAGAGAGAAGAGGAAAGGGGAATTCATGCCTGCTGCATGTCTCTCCCTCAGGATGAACAGATAGAAGAGCAAATGGATCATTCAACTTCATTTAAAGAGTCTGAACATTCCTGGGTGTGATGTAACTTCCTGTTTGTGATGCAACCGTCAGTTCTATCTCAGAACACTAGAATACAAAATGTGTTTTTCGATTACAAGGCTCTAGTCATACTGAATTTAGGGGTTCTTGCTTTTTCATTAGTACTGGTCAAGTAATGATCATAAATGTAGCTACTGACCTCATGCTGCAAAATTGGGAATTCAGTGGGTCCCTGTGGCGCTCAATAGATGAGGAATTCCATGATGCACATCACCAGCAGCGATGCTTTTACTGCTTCCTCGGGTACTGCTCTCCTCTGGGACTTAACATCTAGAGATCCCTAAGAACACTGAATTTTCAGAGGATTTGGTAGCAGGAGACATTGAAATAGAACAATTGTTGAATATTAAAGCACATGTTGTTTTGTGTTACAGGTTATTTGCATATTTTACAGACATGTTGCAATTACTTTTTTTGTCTGGATATTTTCGAAAGATTCATTACTCCATGTAATGCTCCCATCACATACTCTACAGTGATCCTGTGTAAATGGAGTTGTGCTTTTTGGGGCTGTTCAATTCTATTCAGCTACAGCGGTGTTTCCACTTCAAAAGCAATCCAATCAAATGAGTGAGTATTGAAATAAAAGCTTCAAATGATCAAGACCTTTACATTCAATTTGGTCGTCCACTTATGAACAGATTGTAGAAAATCCATTTTAATACCATGCGTCTCTAGTGACCACTTATCTCTAGATCTTATGTTATTTTCCTCCACTTTCATTAGAGAAAGAATAGGTGCATTTCAATCAAGATGTAGACTTGCTTCCACATATCACACCAAAATGCAGCTGTAGACGTCTAAAGGCCAACACACACACAGACCTAAAGTTTCATGATGTGTAGTGCCAACGAAAAAGAGTTTCGAGTGCCACATCGGATACATTTTTCACAAACTGAAGGACCACTGCAAGCTGCCTCTTTTGATGATGTAAGTACGACGTAAAAGAGATGCATTTGCATAGCTCCCTGTGATCTGCCACCAACAGTATAAACCACTCAATATCGAGGTTTTCTTCTCTGTCGTCGTCTTCTTCTTTCCTGTTTCCTGTTTTGGCCATCTACAGGCAGGGAGACTATTTCCTTGACACCAATGAAGAGCACTTTGCAGTGAAGCCATCCGAAGATTCCTCTAAATTTAAGATTAGCTAAGATGTTAGTATGTTATTTTGAAAGTCACCATAGTGCCCAGACTAAGCTAAAATTACAAAGTCTTGGTCTGGTTGGTTCCTAGATGGGAGACTAGATGAGGTACTTGCACACAGTACAATGTCATGTAAAAAAAAAACACTGTTCTATGGATGCAACAATATAAACCAGGATGCTGACTCTGTGGTCATAAAACCCCCGCCTCAAAAAGACCCTTTCTACTAATTGGTTAAAAACCTTGGTGTCCTATTCTAACAATATATCTATATTCTATCATCTTGTAATCCACCTGGCAACAGCAGTTTTGCAAACTAGCCGAACACTGCAAACTCTAAATGTTGCCAAATGTATCATTGTTTTGAAGACAATCTGATTAAAGTGCAGAGGAATTATTTAATGTAGTATGCAACATTCACACATTTGTTCATAATTAATCTGTTATAATTCTAAGGAAACTTCTTTAGCTTATTAGGCAAGGGTTTGAATCACCTCGACCAAACTGTGAATGTTTTGTCATGCCTAAAAATGCTTTGCTACTCATTTAAAATGAATCATTTATTCAAAAACTCGAGGATTAGGTCAATTCATTATCATGACTGCATGAATTATGCATCACAAACCATCAACATTAAAACCGGAATGCATTAATAAGCAATACTCTACACAAAACATATTAAACACTAAATCTTTGAGGGTAGCAAAAGACTAAAAACAAAGGCAATATTAAAGTTTCAGGAGATTAAATGGTTTCGTTTATTCAAAAAAGAGCTTTTATTGGAACCAGCTCTGGAAAAATACAAGTGTGAAAAGTAGAACTGTCTATCTTGTGACTTAGGAAGGTAGAAGGTTGGTACTCCAGAAAGTCACTCTCTCTTTACAATTATATGTTTTGGATTTTTTTGGATTCTTGAAAACCGATGTTCAAAAAAAAAAAAAAATTATCTTGCAGACAGAAAACCTATGACCTGAGTATTTATGACTATCACTAAAAAACCCAATAACTGTCAGGGGTTCTTCAGCCCCCGAGGCGACACAAGCGCCAATTACAGGAATCACCAATCTCTCCCCAGCAAACCTGCAACCAATCACTTAAATATCCCCTGAAGCCAATCACCTGCCACTAATTAAACCAACTAGCTTCCTCCAATAAAAACCCACTTCTCATTCACAGCTGATTCACATCAGCTGCCTTTTATGACTCCAACAATGTCATCACTACCACCCTATCTCCACTTACGATCCTGCTCCCTTCCTAGGCCTTTATTTACATTCTCACACAATACTTCCTGGTTCTTACCTTTACTACTATGACCTTTTGAACTCCAATTCAAGTTAAGAACAAGTTTACAACTATTTCTTTTTGTGGCAGATGTTGTTTTTTAAACCTTGTCCGGTCCTGCTTAAAAACCACCACATTGTAGGTGCTTACTTTGAGATGGACAGTTTTGTTATCTCCCGGGGAGTGAGCACCTAGTGTGGTGTTTTCTCCTATGGATGGAAGCAGTGTTTTTATGTGGTTATTTATTATTTATTTTTTTCCAATGGACCAGTTTGCATTATTTACATCAGGGCAGGAGGGTGTTGAAAGGAAAGGGGGAGTGAACGAAGGAGGAAGATTCAGGAGTGGTAAGAATACCTACCTGAACATACCAAATCAGCTTGTTACAGTTCGTGTAGTACAGTTTTTGCCGTTTGCACATAACAACACTCATCTAAACAGAATTCTGGCATTTTAATAAATATATTTGTGTGTGTGTGTGTGCATGTGTGTATGTATTCGTATAATTAATATAATGTCTTCCAAAATCTGCCATCAGCTACCAACATTCAAAACTCTCAGTGTTAGCCAGAGAAAAAAAAAACATTATTGGTTGACCTCTAGCCTTTATTTGGTCATGCTTGCTGCCTGACAAGAACACACCTGTGATTTGCGAAGCAGAATGACACATTGGCAGCTGCATGAGAAAAAGTCTGAGGCTGGATTAGTTCATGTTTGTGTTTTTATCTGTAGACTTTAGTGCTGCAGGGGTGACTATGGTGCAGACCAACAGGGAATCACAACCAAGGGATTCGGTAACCTGGTAGCAGCTGCTTTCCAAAGACAAACATGTATCTGCAAATCAAATCCAAACCAGAGATATATGTGAGACCTAAGCGAATGAGACACAAATGTCACAGTTTTCACAGGAAATGCAAGTTATGCATTGTGTCGGGCAGGTGATGCTTTTTCACAAAGTAGAATTAATATGGCAAATGGGTTGCGAGCTGGAAGATGGTTGCTCAGAATTATAATGGAAGGAAACAGCTTAGGGAAAACTGTTTTGTGCTCCGTTTACCAGATTCAATTCACCCCTTCAATCACTAACCAAAGGATATTTCAGAAGAATTGAATAGAAATTGTCTGAGCTGAATCAAAAGTCACTCTATTGATGTCTGCCTGTGTGAAGTTTTTGCAGAGCAGCAGGATTTTCATCTTGCATTCTGTTGTTCTTGTTCTGCTTTAAGCATGATTCTGTGCGAGCTTATTTGCTTAACTTTGGTGACTAATCCTCCTTTAAAAATCTATAGTCAAAGCTGCTTTCACAATACAATGCAGGCAGTTCCTTGAGGAGATTGGTCCTAAGCTTTTTGGAAAAAAGAAAATGTTTTAGTTCAAATAAAAGTCTTTGAAGTTGACAGCAGGATTTTGAAGAGAATAAAAGAGAATTGAGTATTTAAACAGATTGTGACAGTTCAGAAATTCAGCATGTGGCTTAAAAGGTGAGCAGTCATCCAATAACCATCTGTTGAAATTCATACATGTATTCTTTATTTTTAAAGAGGGGTAAAAAAATGTTTACTTATAAGATTAAACTGATAAGATTATTTACAAATTAACAAAATGGTTGTAAAACTCATCTAAAAGTACGAGGCTTTTTTGAATACTGCTTTACAACTTGCTGAAATAAATTACATTAATAACAGTTTTTGTGACAATGCTTGATGCTGACATTACACAAAAATTCTGCAACAAACCTGAAATTGTACAACAATACAATTCAGAGTATTATATTTTGGCATTTTTTACTGCAAAATTTTCAAAAAGTGAGAATGAACAGTTTTGTGCTTTATAATAAAAAGCATTAAACCCTAACCCTATTTTCTCACTATATTAAAAAAAAAAAACAATTCACAAACTTTCAAAGAAAGTTTTTAAAATTGTATTAAAATGTATACTTTTTGAGCCAGAACTTTGAAAAACACAAGCCAGCTCACAGTTCTTGTACTTCCAAGGGTTCTCCCTTCTTTTCACCACTAAATGGCACCGATATGGGGTCTGTATAACAACATGAAAGAAGATTGTGCATTTTTTTCACATTTTAATTGCAAATGATATCATAACTTGAAACCTACACATTACATTTGAAGTCAAAATTAAACAAAAGGTGAGTTGTGTCATGCCTACTTCATTCTAAACAGCCACTGTGATTGGCGTACCGGTGCGGGCAGAGACTTTTATGGGTAAACTACTAAGCCTAAGATAGCACACAATCCATATTAAAATATATATAAAATTGTGTTGTCACAAAAAATGTAAGAAAAAAATTTAAGAAAAACAACAGTAGAACTCAGGGCTATGTTTAATAGTTATTTATTCAGGACACTACTAATCAGTAAGGTTAACTAGAGAAAATGTTTGTTAGGAAGCTTACAGATAGTCGTCTGATGAGTCCAGGTTTACACTGTTCCATAGTGATGGGCACATCACAGTAAGATTAGAGGCAGATGCAGTGATGCAGTTCCTGTAGCCTGTGGGGCAGTGTTCTGAGGCTACTGTAGTTGCTCAGGGCTACGTTCAGCCACAGTGTGTGCTCAAAGAATGAGGTCAGCTGACTTCACCTGAATATACTGAATGACCAGGTTCATTGAGCTCAAATGTGAAAGAGTGGTTCAGGGAGCATGAGATTGGCTACCACAGAGTCCAGTCCTTTACCCCATTGAGAATCTTTGGGATGTGCTGGAGAAGGCTCAGCGCTGAGATGCTACCACCATCAGTGCAGGATCTTGGTGCAAAATCAATGCAACATAGGCTGGAAATAAATCTTGTGTCATTGTAGGAGTTTGACGAAACAATTCCACAGTAAAAGCTAAAGGTTGCCCAATGAAGTATTAGAAAGCTTGTTTGGGGGCCGGGCAGTGTAATTTCTACTTATTAGAGAAGAGTAACCCCTAAGGCTCTAACACAGAATGCCTTGTGAACGCTCCATGCTACATTCTAAAGTAAAAAGACTTGAAAGTATAATAAAATTCTGAGACGGAAAGAAAGGAACATACATTGGGAAATGCTTTACGAATTAAACGTATTACCTACAATACAACTGCATTTAAGATATATATATTTTTTTTTTAATCTTACATCAATTACCCTTAAAGGGTTTCTAATACACTTGGATTTGACTTTTTTTAAAGTCAGGACAATGTTTCACAGTACAATATTTCATGTCATTAAGAGTATTGCCTGCCCCACTACTTAAGGAGGCATAAAATGACCGAAACTGAGCACTAATGGCTACTTGACAAGTAATATTTCTTTTGCTTTAGAAATGCTTTTATGCTCTCTTGGAGAAAATGTTTAACTCTCCTAAATTAACAAGGAAACCTTGGGAGGCGGCTATTATTGTGCTGAGCATAAACAAGGCTAACAGAATGCACCACCAGCGTGGCTTCACTTGGGGAAAGAAAGTGACTAATTGCTATTCAGATTGCCCTCCTTCATTCACTAGACTCCGCACAGCACCAACCACCCTCACAAGGAATTCTGAAGTGGAAACAATGACTTTACTATTGACTCCTCTACAGAGGACAGAGTATTCATTAACTGCACCAG
The DNA here is from genome assembly GCA_007224835.1 of Danionella cerebrum. Classification (NCBI taxonomy): domain Eukaryota; kingdom Metazoa; phylum Chordata; class Actinopteri; order Cypriniformes; family Danionidae; genus Danionella; species Danionella cerebrum. The sequence goes on from SRMA01025931.1 coordinate 242,219, forward strand.
ATAAGGGTGTGAGTCTGTTTTAATGAGTGAAATGTTTGAAAGGTGAAGGAATATTTTCATAAAGTGCACAAGCCAAGCTCCGTCTGATTGACAACCTTTCCACAGGCCAAAAGATCCAGTTTCAGCCCAGCAGAGCGAGATGTGGCAGATCAGCATTTCCCTTTTTTAAACCTATGAGTGTGTGAAGTGCAGATGAACACGGCAAGAAATGCAGCACAAAATAAAGTTACTAGAGGTTTTTTTCTTATTTTCATAATGAGATTAGATTTAAAAGTGTAAAAGTGGTGATTGGGCTACTGATATAAATGTATCAGTAGTATAATTTTTTTTATCAATAATTATATTGGTAGTAATTAAAATGATATTTCTTGGCTATTGCTTTTTAAAGAACTCCACACAAATGCATAAAACAAATTAATATGTGTTAAATGTTACAAAAGCCAAACTGATTTTTCTTTTCTTTTTTTTTGGTTTTTAAAAATTCTAAACAAAGAAAACAAAACAAAGCGCAGTGTGCTTGGAAATTTTTCTTTGTATATATAAAACATAAAAATTGTTGAGATTTTTGTAGTAAAAAACAAAATGTACTTCTCGAAAATTTTACTTTTTGAATGGAATATATGCGATATTTGCAAAAAAAAAATTTAATACAAGATAAGAAAAAATAAAATGATATCTAGCATTGCCACAAAAAAACTGTTTTAACGATATTTTTTTAAAGCAAATTGTAAAGTAGTACAAAAAATGCTTAAAAAGGCTCTGGACTTCAAAAGTTAATCAAAAGTGATCAGAACATTTCAATTGTTGCGTTAGTGTTGTGTTAAATGCAAACAAGGAATTCTCTGAATCCACAAAGACGATTTGCACAATGAACTTTGGACTGATCTGATACCCAAGTGTAGTGGCCCCCTATGTAAAAGAGAATTAAAAAGTCGAGTGTTTTGGGTGATGCTGTCCAACTCTCCAGCAGAGTTCCAGGTGCTATCAGCTACTGCTAAAGCCCTGTAATTAAGACCATCCATCATCGTTAGCTTCTGGTCCACCAGCCTCTGCTTTTGTTAATTAACTCTCGGATATTTTCGCCAGGCATTTCAATCCCAATAGGCGAATCCTTTGGGTTGCATTGTCGTAAAATCACAAGCTTTGTTCTGTGTACATAACCCGAGCCAAACATCCATTGGGGCTATTGTTACTTCAAAAGGGTTTAAAAAATTGCATATACAAAGGTATTCCAGGGATTATGCCATTTTCAGATGCATCAAATGCTCTATTATGTTTATGAACCCAGCTCATGTTTGTTTTTGCATTACCATGAGATACATCAATATTCAGCATCCTGCAATATTTATACTTCCTTTATTTACTGCTGATTTCAGCATTTCCTTGCAACTCTTGCAAACACATGGGCAAGGCCTGTTTAACCAATGAAAGTAAATGAGTTCCGAAATCCATTAAAGCATTTTATTTTGTCTTGCAGGGAGTTTAGTCACTGGAAGGTGAACAGCTTGGTGACAGAAAAGCGAGACTTTTTAAAAGCCCAACTGCCTCTGGCACCTGAGTTTTTACGCAACCTCAGGCTTCTGGGGAGGAGGCCGAGCATTCAACAGATCCATGAGAATCTCATCAAGAAATATGGCACTCATTTCTTGGTATCAGCTACACTGGGAGGTAAGCAAAAACTAATGAATAATATATAATATTATATTATTCTCTATAATATTCCCTAAAGGGGGCTGCATAGCAAAATCAGCACAATTAGTGGCACAACACTAAACCAGTTGAATTAAATTAAATTAGTGTTACTTTTAAAACCTGCCAGAGATGGTACGCTCCAACAAAAGGCATAGCGTCCTCCCTTCCTGTAACCACACACATGCTGAGAAGTGCAGAAACAGAGGAAAAGCACATATATCCATAAGAACAGTGGAATAATTTATATAAATAATTTACCAAGAAAATATGCAGAAAAAAAAATTAAGGAAGCTACAGGACTGGCTACTTGAAAGTTCTGAAACCTGAAATAGTCCCAGAAATAGTTGAAATCGAGACATTGTGTAAAAAAATTCCAGATATTTTTTCCTTTTTTTGAACTGCTGGAACATCACCTTCATGGTGCTCCCCATGGACAAGCACTGGGCATCTTTCTGAATAGCATGCTCAGTTGTTGTCTAACCATTGAAATGAGGGAATGGGTAACAGTTCAACCTAATGTCAGGTTGAGTATGAATGACAGGTTTAACTTATCCTAGCAAATATCGCCAAAAGTCTTAAAAGGGCAAATAAAAAAGGATTTAATTTATGTTATTAGCAAACCAACATGCGCAACGTTATAATAAGAAATGCGTTTTCTTACACAAATGCTTCAAGCAAGTGCAGGGGTTATTTTTGTTATCTAGGTTAGAATTTGACCTTAAGGATCTACTGAGGCCTGTCAGTAGGTGGAGTAAACATTGGCTGAATCACTTGAATGGCGTTAATTAACTGATAATGGTCATTGAATGTCATGATACTTCAGAGGCGCCTAATGCTGAACTACATATAAACTAAGTCTTAATGTATCATCTATAAACATGTTCTGACTGATATTTTCAGACAGCATTTCCTTTTTCCCTCTGGCACGTGAATAAAAAGTAGGGCAGCATGTCCCAGCAGTGAATTCAAACCTCTCGATGTGTCTCAGGCAAACTACGATACTAATTATGATGTCACATATGGGTGGATGTACTGTAAACGTGTAGGGACGGAGGAGATGAATGAAGAGGTAAAGCAACAGCGAACACAGGAAATTAACAACTTAAAGAAAACAAATGAGGCCGAGGGGTACTATTACATGCATACTAAACAGACTGAAACTAATGACACGCTTCATTCGAACAAGAACCTTCTTAGCACAAGAAAGGTGAATTGAATTTGTATATTGTTCTCAAATGTTAACTCTTTAAATTGCCTGCACAGTTAGTGGTGTATGAAAAAGATTTAAAGATTTTGAGCTGATCTGAGCTCGTGATTTGGTTTCTTTCCCAAGGAGAGGAGTCTCTCACAATCTTCTTGGACAAACAGAAGCTGAGCAAAAAGCCAGAGGGCAATGGAAACAGCTCTGTGGTTTCTCTTGAAATCCTGCACCAGTTGGCGGCATCGTACTTCACAGAGAGAGAAAGCACCCTGCGAAGGCTCCACCACCTGCAGATAGCAACATCTGCCATTAAGGTAACACATGGATCATAGTGGTACTGTTTAATCTATTCCAGAACACCAGACCCAAACATGCTGCCAACAACAATTCTTGTTTATTCCAGATGAACCGTTCTGTGACTGGGGCTACAATCATTTCCATGAATTTTAAATCAAATTATTATTCCACCAAATGGGTATTGGTCCATCTTATTCAAATGTTTCAAAAGATTTATAATCAAAAGATGGGTGTGATTTTGTTTTGTTTTTTATTCTTTTGTTAATCTTTGTATAAGTAATAGAACCGAAAGTAGCAGGACTGAGCTTTTAGGAAAGAATTAACTAATACATCCTAAAAATGCACCCATGGCGCACTTGGTTATAGTCCCAGGGAATTATGCAAATTCAGTTATTTACCAAATATGCTGAAAGTATAGGGTATATTTAGGATATATATATATATATTTGTGTAAATAAATGTATTTGAAAGATCTTAATCATTATGTTTTAGGATGAAGTGTAGCATCAGAGACTGGGGACAAGCAATAAATGCTCTTTTTAGTATTTTATGTGGATTTTATCAATATTTTAAATGTTCTGGCTTAAATTTGCAATAAGAATATTATGTATTGCACGTTGCTTTGTAATAAAATGTATTTACGAAGCAATTTAATGCGTATTTATTAGGGGTGTAACGGTACGTTAAAATCGTATTCGGTTCGGTACAGTGTCTTGAAGAGTTCGGTTCGGTTCATTCGGTTCGGTACAAAACAATAAGAACTTACATAATCTTTATTTTGAAAAGCTGCCAATACACAATAGAATTCTTGCATAAAATAAAAAAAAGACACTTTTGGGTGATATTTTAAATAAATTGCACTCTTTATAAAGAAAAGCACATTTTTTTAAATAAAAAATGAAATACTGCAACTAGTTAGGATAGATAGGATAGATTAACCTATCTACATTTTCTGAAGAGAGCATAGATCTGGTTGCAGTGACTACCTCCAGCAGTAGAAAATGTTAGATGTGTTGCCTGCCCGATCTTCGTGGAACAATGTTGGCAAACAACTTTAAATTTATCCACTCGTCTATCCCCGTTATGTATTTTAACAGAGAAGCCAAAGTGTTCTCAAACAGGAGACCATAGTGAGGTGGGAGGGTCTTCAAGCGCTAGCTTCTCTTTCGCTGTGTCCATTTCTCACAGCTACTCGTGCAGCTCTACTGTGTTTCACTCAATAGCGTCCGTGCGGAAACTCGCCTAGGAACATAGTTCCGCTGCGCTTAAAATCGCGCTAATAATACATTTATATAATTTAATAAAAATACCGAATACTGAAACGGTACGCAAGAGTACCGAACCGAACAGGCCGTACCGAAACGGTTCAATACATCCCCGTGAACTGTTACACCCCTAGTATTTATACATATAAAGTCTCAGGGACAGAAATGGCACCCATTTGGTAGAATGGCTTGTGTAGGGGTGGAGTTGGTCATCATATAACCCAAAGGGTTGGCAGTGTGATTCCTGCCAATTCCATTCTGCCTTTATTGCCTTGGGCAAACCACTTCACCCGCATTGCCTTGTATGTATGTGTGTGACTGGTGGGGTGTGTTTGGTGGTGGGCAGGAGGTTGTAGACTGCCCCAGTTTACCAAGGAGTCTTATCACCACCAGTGTGTGAATATGAAGGCATATTGAAGGCATTCATTAAACTGGAAAGAAAGGATTCAAAATTGTTCTCTCTCACAGCGATTGGTAACTAAATATAAAAAAGTAACAAAAGAAGACAGATGGATGTTTCTATAGCAATGGGATCAAACTGTCATGGAAGCTGTTTTAAAAAGCAATAATCAGATGTAAACAAGAATTTGTTTTTCAAGAATTCTTTGTGTTTTTTTGTTTTCCTGATGGATGGATGTTGTCATGGCAAATCTTCAGCAATTAAGGTCCTTACATTTGCACAGTTCAATTTCAATGGTGTGTCAAGTGGCCCTTGGTCTCCCTCACAGCTGCTGAGTGGGTGGAGGAATGCGGGTGACTCGAACATCGTGATTCCATCAGAGAGACTTTTGCATGAAATTACAGCACTGAATTGAAAAATAACAGTGACTTTAAATCTGCATGCACTCCTACCTGCATCAAATTTGCTTTTATATAATAGTGCTTTTGGGGTTAAAAAGTCATTTCTCATACAAATCCAATCTGATAAAGACATCACCAAAAAATGTACAAATTGCATAAAATGATTTTTTGAAGCTGTCAAAGTTCAACATTAATTCTTTCAACAAAGCAGTTGAAAAACGTGTGCAAAATGAAATAGGCACAGCAACAGCAGCTCTGCAGGAAGATAATGACTTTCTCATTGGGATGCAACATGCTTTTCATTAAGCTGAGCTTTCTCTAAACAACAGCAGAGAAGTTCTATTGAACAAGTTTCGTGTCAGTGTGACCACAGACCTGAAAGGCATCGGCATTAACATGCAGCGAATGTGCCCTTCACATAAAACCGTTTGATTCTGGAAAGCAATACACAGCACATCCAGTTAGCATTGATGCACTATATTAAAACAGAAATCTATTTATGGATGCTTGTTCCTTATCTGAGACTTTATCACATTTTCATTTCAATAACTGTGGAGAGCCCTCTAGAATTCCTGTAGGGAGCACTCTGTCCTGGCGGGTGTTTTCGTCACGGGAGAGCTAATGCTAATGAGATGCCTCAGGGATATAGAGGGTTACTATGCCAGTTTTTTTGCGCAAATCAGTCTGATGAATTGGGCACCACACCAAAAGCAGGTTAAAGCAGCTTCATCAATAATGCCATGAAGAATGATCAATTACACTCTCGGCGAAAATACACCAGAATCGTCTTCTGGGTATGCAGCTTTGCCTTCAAGTAATCAACGACCACTTAAAAGCCAGAGATTTAGCGATGGTCATATTTTGAAGAAAGCAACAGTTTTCAGAGGTTTTTTTTCTGTGCTTGTTACTATGGTTCAATGGTAGACTTTACACTGCTTTGGAGATGAAATATCGTCAATTTTTGTTACGAGTTAACTCAATAAACCAGATCTAAATCCAGACATGAAGGACTCTTGCCCCTCTGTGTAATATAACAATTTGTCATAATGACATACTATTAACAGTCACCTCTATGTAGGACACGAATCTCAGAGTTTCCGCCAATGCTGCAGCTGAACACATGAAAGGCATTTTATTCTAAAGACCATGTTAAAAGACTAGGAACATGCCATTAAAGGTGACATTTTTTCAAATATGCAAGGACGCCTCGGTGCAAAAGTTACTGGAGGAAAAATGAAAGATGGTGTGGTATACAGAGAACTGAAATATGTGTGGACACGTCTGGTGAAGAGCTGAAACTTTAAAGAGGTTTTCATTGTGTAGCTAAAAAGGGTTCTTTACAGCTAAATTTGGAAATTCAAAAGTATTTTCAGAGCTAAAAGAACAAATGAAAAAATTGCAGAAATTAGCTCTAAAACGATAGCGTATGACAATTACTGAAAGTTTTTTTTTTGTTTTTTTTTTGAAAACTCTACTTTATGGAAGTCAATTTCAAATTTTGGGATACAAACGTCAAAATCTTGAGATGAACTGTCAACATTTAGAATTTTGACCTGCTGATGTCTAATACATGGCATACACACGTGAACACTGCAAGAATAACAGTTTAAGGACATTTTCGGAATAGGCAGACCAGTAAGAAAGGTGTGAAGATCATTCCAATTAAGTGATTACAAATCTAAGGTTGGTTAGGGTTAAGTATCTCAAAGTTTTGACTTTTTATCTTTGTAGACAGTGAATGCCATAGAGCCACATGAGTGAAAATGGCAAATTAAATGAAAAAATTAAAGTGTATGTAAATGTAAATGTGTTTTAATTCCCTTTTATAGGAAATAGGGAGGTTCTATTATAGGAATTACATGCATAACAACGTCTAGAGAATGTTGGTGTCAACAAATGTAGGCCTAACAGATTCCCAGTTGTAGTTTCTCGTAAATCTGTCGAAAAATGTAAGTGATACTGGACCTCAGTTGGGCTGGTGGGACTCCCCAAATTTGTAGAAAATGAACAGCTTGTGTGTCCTTTAAAATAAAAGAAACTAGTTTCGGTCAAGATCCGCCTCTAGGTAGCTTGCAGTGGTCATCTGACCTGACGGCGCAGAATAATCAGCATCACCCGTCAAATTCAATGAAGCTCAAAATAATCCTGTCACATGTCATGAACTCCTTAACTGCATTCAGAGCACATCTGCCGTCTTTAGTCAACCAGGCTCCTCCACAGCTGAGGAAGAGACAGTTTTGACAAACGACTCACAATCTTCATATCAATTCCTCCAGCATCTCAACTGACAAAGAATGGGCTGCACAATGTGATCTGTGGGAGTTTTCAGGGCCTACGAATGATGTGAGGTGTTGGAAAATTGGCGAATACTGTGCCCAAGGCATTGATTTCCTTAGCTGTGCCCTTCAGAAAAGCATAGAGAGGAAGCTGATGAAATGTGGCTGTGCTAAATAGGAGATCAGCTAGAAAACAAGATGCTCTGTGTGGAGGAAGGGGATTTTTACTGTTATCCGGCTTCTACGTAGGGCATAATCTCATTCTTTCAAAAGATGCCAGTATTAAATGCTGCTTTTGGCATGGGCAAACAGCAGGGACATGTAAATAAGAGACTTTGAATTAGCATGTAATAGCTAGCTAAAGAAATGCAATAACAGGCTATTTCACGATACCATATGGGATGATTGTATAACATGTTTCGGGGGGAGTCCTATCAAAGCATTATCTCACTCTAGAATTTAAAACATTCATTCATTTTCCAAACCGGTTTATTCCCTTTTTTGGGGTCACGGGGGTCTGTCTGTGCATTTTTCCAGCTCACAGGGGGCGAGAGGCGGGGCTACACCCTGGACTAGTTGCCAGTCCATTGCAGGTATTTAAAGCAATTCTACCTTATTCCTGTTGAACCCATCATCCAGGTTCAGCCCTCCTTTCCCAAAACTCCTCACATGGGGTGTCTAATCTATGACAGACAGCTTGCGTTGTTTTTTCGTACCACAACCCTCTGTTCTCTGCTCAAGGCAGGCCCTGGTGGTGAACTAAAAAAACAACTACTAACTAAATAAGTACAACTGTAAAAATATTATGGTAGTGAGATTGGTGTGCTGAAGTTTATACAAGGCTTCATCATTTTCTTAGATAGGTTTAAATGTGCATATTTATTTTATGCAATTACTTATATAAATAGAGAAAAGGGGAATTGCAAAATCTTAAATTCCATTTGCTCTAAATAGCATGCATTTCTTGCCATTAACTTGAGAAAATAATCCAAAACCATTAAATTGTGGGGATATTCAAACATAACCTTTGCTGTAAAAAGCAAGTGATTTGCAAAGAATATCAGTGGCTGAAGTAGAGTCGTCTGGTTTACTTTCTGAGACAGTTTACTTAAAGCTGAACAAAGGTTTAGAAATTAGTCCGTACCACTATAGAAAAGTGAAGTTTGGTTAACTCCAAATAGCTTTTCAAGCTTATTCAACCATCATTTACTTTTTTCTTTAAATGCATTTAATCAGCATGTTGAATTTTGGCTGGAAATTGAGGCACGAAGAGAGGTTTGGCCAATGACCTTGGGTTCAAATCAAACCAGGGTTGGCGATCTATGCGTTCTGAGGCTCTATACCATTACACCGCGAGTAAAAGTGCAGATTAACTTTCTTTCATTCATCACTTGTTCCCTTTCAGTTAATTATATAATAATTTATAAATATTTATAATGATTACAATTATCTAATAATTTAACTAAATGTTCATAAAGACATGTTTGTAATGAAACAAAGTAAACCAACAACTTGGAACCAAATTTGAATGAATAAGAACGAATGAAAAAAAAGTACAAGTCAACAATGTTTCACTTCAGATTCCCCCACAAGTGTAGAATCTCAAGAAGCTTTTTTTTCTTGAATAACTGTATTTCAAGCAAGGGCACACATTTTGAACAGCATTTCAGACAAAAATAACTAAATGTAAATGATAAAAGCAGCATAAAAATTATGAATAAACCTGAAACTGCAGAAATGATTCTGATTTTTAAAAATAGATTTGAAAAAATGATTCATTCGTGAAGAAAGCATTTTTTTGTGCAGACAGTTACACAGATTAGTGTCTGCTTGTTTGCGTGTGGTAAACAGCCTGCAGTCATATTGGGATCAGAGCAATTGAGCTGCAGTAAGCAATCATAAATGACAAGTGATCTAATGAGATTCTGCTGTGGGACAGGGAGGCAGAGGAGGCAGAGGAGGCCACGTGTGTCACGCTTCACAAAAGAGACAGCAGTTCTTCAATAATGAAGTGTACATGCCTCTGTGCACATATTATGATAAATGGTTACGCTCCCCCACTAAAACTGTCATCATCATCATTCAGACTTCATCTGATCTCTACGTTTCTGTGGTGTTTACAGTTTCTAAAGCTCTTTTTTAATGAAATTGATGTGTTTGAATTGATGTGATAATTCGAAGTGACAGTTTCAGGCTATGAATTCATTAAAGAAATGCAACACCATTAATATATGACAGTGTTGGGTGTGTGTTGCATCAAATATACAGTGTGAAGAACAGTTTTGCAAACAGAAATGGCTTAATGATAAAACATGATGGATTAGAGGAGATTGCAAAAGTTTTTTTAAGCATAAAAATGTGATTTTATAAACACAGGCTCCTAGATTTGTTTCAGTTTTAGAAAAGGATTTGTGTAGGATTAACTCTTTTATTTGAACCAAAATATCCAGCAATGATACAAGAAATCACATTATAAAGACTGTTGGCTGTCAAAGCAGAGGAGGCATATGGCTTCCAAACAGAAGCAAAACTTTGATTGAAGGAAAAAAAAACATCTTTGCTGGTGAAATACTTGCAAGATATTTCAGGCACAGCTGTGCATTTGCCAACTTTTGGTGCATGTTACGTTTTGGTACTGTTGAGATTTTAAAAGGGCTGTGAACTGAAAAAACAAAATGTGCATGTGATCTCTTCAGATACCAGTTAAAAGGGAATAAATATAGAAAAATAACTGGACTGTTACAATTAGAAAAAAATAATTAAAGAAAAAAAGTTACATTTAATTACCATTCTCTAGCAAAAGATGACTGTCTTGCTCCGAACTCTATGCTCAGCGAATTCCCAGTCAGAAACCTTGTTGACCTCCTGGTCAAATATTTTAAATGTGTGTTGGTGTCATTCTGTCATATGACATTGAGTTTGACAAGGAACATATTTCACAACGTTTCACTGATGACATTTATGAGAAGACTGCGCTTGAAAAAGAGTGAAAGTTCATATCCACCATGAAAGCTCCTATCTGAATAGAATTCTAATGCACTGCTTAGCTTACCAAGCTTTGCCAAGAAGTATGCAAGTTAAGCTTTTTTAATGGACTCCCAAACTGGACAAACAAATACACATATACACAGCTGTGCAGTTTTACAGTGTTTACAGAAGCTCGGTTAAAGTAGTGAAAAAAACTCACATCTTACCATTTTTAAATGTTTATGTTTTGTTTTGTTTTTTTAAACTATTGCCATGGGTTTGCCGCCCAATGTGAAACGTCTGGATTGAGAATCCAAATCCCTATGACATTCTTAGACAGAAAAAGGTGGAGTTGGTGAAGTGACCCTGCCCCAAGTTCACAAAAATGCCAATGTGCCGATCCGTCATGGTGAAGTAGGAGCAGAGCTGCAATGCAAAGCTCTCGGTTTACAGGTCAATCTACATTCCCACCCTACATTCCCTATGGCCATGAGCTCAGGGCTATGAGCGAAAGGATGAGATTCTGGATACAGACACCTGACATTCGAGACAGAGTGAGGAGGAGCTAAGAGTAGATCCACTGCCCCTCTACATTGAGAGAAGCCAGCTGAGGTGGTTCCGGCATGTGTTTCAGATCACTCCTGGACACCTCAGGTCCCTCTGGGAAAGACCTTGAACACCTCGTGAGAGGAAATGTCTCCCGGCCTGAGATTAGCTGTCTAGGGAGAGGGTCTCTGTGCATCCCTGCTAGGTTGGGCCCCGATAAGTGGAAGAAGAGATGTCAATCATAGTAAGGACGGATGGAGGGGTGGGTTGGATTTATGGAGGGTTACTATGATTTAGTTTTTTGTGTCATTTGTTGCTGCGCCTTGATCTACAGATTTTTTTGTACAAAGTTCTACAAAGTGAGCATTGAAATGTTGTGACACACAGATATTTAGTCATTGCATGACTGCATTTATTTGTTTTAGTCCACAGTCTTCCACTTCTGAAGAGGAGCAAACAGGTGCATGATTTCAAACATAATCAGGTATTAAAATCTCTCCCTGTTCCCTAGGTAACGGAGACCAGAACAGGGCCCCTCGGATGCAGTAACTATGACAGCCTGGATTCCGTCAGCTCCGTCTTAGTGCACAGCCCGGAAAATAAAATCTATCTGAAAGGTATGACAACTGTTTTATAAACCTCTAAAGAAAGTTTCAGGTTTATCTGAAAGTTTTAAGTTGCATTTACAGTCATTTTGCCGGTGGAATAATTTGACTAAAACCACTTCAAACTTTTTTACTCTTTATAGCTCCACTTGGAGTACTTTGAATTTTTAAATTACTCATAGTATAATCATAAATATCTTATAGTTAAATGTAGATGTAACCGATGAATTGAGCCACACCTTCATTTAAACTACACTTCAGTTACTTCTGTATAAATAAAAATATATGTACACATGGTACACCAACCTTAAAACCTTCACACTAATATTTCATACCGCTATCTGTCTGGAGGCAGGTGCAGCAGCATTGGTGTTGCAAATGTAACGTCCCTTTTTAATATAATAATGATTTAAAAAGGTACTATCCAAATCAAATCAGTGTCATTTGGGCATCTTGGATGGTGAATAGATGGTGTCACACCTGTTTCCCCTCTGATCATTTTTACCTCTAAGCTGTACCTTGTTTGTTCCTTATTAGCAGTACTAATTATTTCCTCCTTCTTTCCATTTTCCTTACAGGCATATTAGTTCTCTCTACTGCTAGTTCTCGAGACACTCAGTTCAGTTTGCTCTTCTCTTGTGCTGCAGTTTATTTTGGACAATTCTTCCCAAAACACCCAGAAGACGGTGCTTATGTTGTACTTCAGTTAATAAATTTTGTTACTCACTGCAATTGGATCCTTCTCAGTCACTTTCTTGAGAGATGGATACATTCCAACCCTGTTCAGATGAATATGTTTATTGTGAAAAGGCTTTTGCAAAGCTTTTTAAAATCGTTTTTTTTAGGATTCTATTTGGGCAATATGACTTTTAATGATTAGTCCATAGCTTGTTTATGATTAGGGTATTACCACCTCTTTGACCATCGTGCTTTTCACGGAAGAATTGTGTTGACTAGATTATTTTTCTATTAAACTGGAAAAAAAGAAAAAAACACCAATATTGTTACATATTTATTACTATACTGTGTACTCATCACAGGAGTTGTGAAGGATATTAATGATCTCTCTGATAGAGAAATAAAACTACATTCTGACTTGTTCATAGACTGACAGTGTGATGAGTCAAGCACAGTGATACAGATGTTTTAAATGAGCACAAAAAGCAAGTGAGGAGAAGCGTTTAGGCTTGCATTAATTCCTCTCACACTCTCATGACAACGGTGTCACCACAAGTCAGAGGTGGGGAAAAAAATGTCAGAAAAGAAAGGAAGTAACAGCACTGGAATGAGCAACGGGGAAGGTTTTAAGCCTCTAGCCAGTACTAATTATACTGTACATGTGGCCTGCACCAATTTCCTCTGCCTTCGACATTGACATTTAAATCGTCAACCCACTTAATGCTGCCATCTCCTAGAGCATGTTCCCTGCTGTCCAGACTCATGTAACTACTTTAATGAGCTAGCCATAGGGTTCACCACCAAAGCTTAACATTTGCAGAGTACAGGGGAAAGGAATTGAAAAGAAAGTATAGTTTGGCCTAAATTTGAATGATCTAATATTTGGCCTTTGTGTTGTTATTTTATATTCTGTCTATTGTGGAGAAAACAGTTAGCTAACAGCTGCTAACTTCCTAGTTGTAATTACTGAGTGAAGCAACCCTTACATACATTCACATCAGACCTAGCCAAAACAGGGGAGGGGGGCAGTGTATGCGGAATCTTGTTATCTTGTTCTCTGGGGGGAGTTGTTTTGTCTCCAACAACGGCGTCTTTTGGGTCAATATCTGCCTATTTCACAAATATCTAATGTCCACCACCGGTCTCCATTCTGTCTAAAATCTGTTGCATGGCAGTTCCATGATGTTTTATCCATGGTCTTATCAAATTTGCAATCAAGAAAGACAGTATGAGCCTAACAGCTCTGCCCAGCTCTGTCTCCAGCCAGACAGCTTAGAGAGGTTTTGAGCTGCACTGACCGCTTTTGCCAATTGCCGATAACCCAGGCACGTACCTAATCCGATCAGCAGAAACCCTGTATTCAAAGCTCTGAATAAGTAAATATCAGTCAGGCACACAATGCTCCAATTCTCCCAGCCAAGCATCGTGGAGCTAGCTGTAAATGTTTCTGCTGGACAGTTGGGTTCCCCCAAGCCCAGGATTCTCATCCAGAACAGATATTGATTGTGTTCAGATACCAATTGATCAAATGGATAATTTATATAGTGTTATAAGGCATCAGTAGAGTCGATTTTGTCTGATTTTTTTTTTTTTTTACTTGTATTCTATGGTTCACGCAAGGCTCAGTTTCTTGTGTCAATGTCTTGTATTGAATACAGAGTTCAGCGTGACGGAAAATAGAACAAATCAAAGCATTGGTCTGTTTAGGCAACTGAGTGTGAGGGAAGGAAGTTGTCTGTGAAGGAAGAGCCAACAAGAGAAACTTGGCATAGCATGACTGCACATGGCGTCAGGCTGTTGAATGCAGCAACTTCATGAACCTTTTCTCCAACAACCAAAATTAAACTGGAAAACTGCTTTAAATTGAGTTTCTCAAGGTTTACAAGTCCTCTCCGGAGGGTGGTCCCATGTAGTTAGACTTCAGTTTCCCCTACGGAGGAGTTTTGCTCTCACCAATCCATTTGTCAGATTTCCTGTTTACAAGAATTAAATCACATTGTTAAATCAAATAGCGCAAGAATAGAATAAAACAACCTCCATTTTACCACACACACATTAATTGTTGAATGTAGCTGTTCATAAATGTCTCTGTATGAAAATCATCCTGTGAGTTCATCTGTGTTTTTGACTGCAATGGAATCGAGAAGTGAAAAGGTCAGTTTGGAAGCAAACGATCGTGCCAGGCGATCTGTGATTTAAAATGACTCCATTAAAGCAGGAATAGCTTGGAGCAACCCGTACCAGTACTTTCACTATCTATGTGCTCAGCTGTCAAAGTGAATGTGATCTGTGATGATATTAAAGCCATTGTAGGAGTTTTGGGATCTCAAACTTCTCTCCATCTGAATGTGAGGGCGTAGGCCTCTAGAATCAGACATAGAAGATTACACTGGTTGAGGTGTCCGTCATTTTGGTGAATTTTGGCCAAATTTGCTGCATCTCCATATAAATGCCACATTTTCCTGTTTTTAATTATTTTAATATTTTAATTCTTAATTTAATTAACCACAATCGCCTAAACAGCTGTTTTTGGAGAAACATGCTGTTTGACCCGACATGCTTTAACAAAATTTCACATTTGTTATATTCTAATTCTATTTATTATAGTGGTCGGTATCATCCTACGCCAGAATATCAACCCATTCGACCACAAGGTATTAATAACAAACAATTCAGAGGAAGATGCTGTTCTTCTGCTTGACTTCTAAAAGAATTAAATAAGAAGGAGGGGGCAGAAGATTAGCCATTTAGCGGTCTCCTGTCTGAAATCCGTCCAAGTCTTTCTCTTTTGTGAGGCTCCCCACACTTTTGGCTACAAAACCAACAGAATCCAAAGCCTGAGATGAAGACTGCATCTAATTATGTCTCTTGATTTCCAGATTCAAATGAATAAATACTGAGGAGCACATCATACATATTCACACAGGGAAGGGAATTAAGGGAGGCTGAAAGCGAAGGCAAAAGCCATTGATTCTTTTTGAAAGAAGCTAGACCTTGTAAAGTGTTTTCTTGGATAATAAAATAAGCAGGTGTTCAGTACGCACAGCTGGCTCGTGAAAACTAAATCTTTCACGTACATGTCTCTTGATTAATGTATTCAGCAATGAATGGCTTCATGAGTAATTCATAGGTGTGTATTGATCAAGAGGCCTTTCGAGATCCCGTCTATAAAAGTGAACACAAGGGTTCTGCACTTCAAAAGATTAATAGACCATTAAAAAATTCACCATTTTAAAAATGGACCCGGTGCATGGGTTGATGAAGCAAGCAACTATAATCTATATTGTTATATACAGCACAACACATAGGCGTATATATTTTCCTAATAATAGGATCCTAGTATAAACCACTTTCCCACGTTTGGTGCCTAGTTTATGCTGAGGTGCACTACCCATTAGATTCATTTAAATCCATTTGCGCAATGCACAAAAACACTCCGTCAAAGCATGGACTTCCCTCACCCCATCAATCCCTGGGATAATGAATATAGTTTACATGCATCAGGAAACAGCTATCGATATGCTGGAGCCTCGAGACCTTCTCTTAGAGGTGCTGTGTCTCCTATGATCACATTTAAAAGGTTTTAGAGGAAAATAGAGTTCGAGATGTGGAGAAAATGGAGAGCGGGATGGAGCTTGAAGTGACTTTTTTTGTAATGCGTCTATAATGGTGGAAAGGGGTAAGGGTGTTAAGGAGGATAATATCAGAGGTGCTCATAAAAACAAAAACAGAACCCAACTTTAGAAAGGAAACAGTGTTTTGTTTTCCCTAAAATAACGTAGTAGTGACACATGGACGTGTTAGACTTCACAGGGAAAAAACGGCTGCGTTCTCAAAGAGCAGTCATCCTGCTCCAAACAGTGCATTATTCGCAAATATTTCATCCAATATTCCAGTTTTGTGCAAAAATTTAATTAGCATCTTCCGATGGAAACTGTAATCTGTCCTTAAAAGTTCACCCGTGCCCCACAGAATTCAGTGCGTGCTCAGAACTCAGATCTATTATCCCTAAAAAATCCCTATAGCTATTAATTCAAAACTTGTTGTTTTCATTTAACTGATAATAAAAAGGGATTTTTTGAAATAAAACAAACAAAACGTAAATGTAAAAGCCATGAGAAAAAATATACTTAAATGTTTTTCAGTGGTCCATATTTTTTCGGATACCATTCTAATATGTATTAAACTGGTTTTGCTGCCAAAGTCACATTTTCAAGATTTGGCTAAAAAAAAAAATCACAAAATTTTATAAAAAATATTTTGCAGTTTTTTTTTTTTTTTTTACTCTCTCTCTCTACAACTATTTTAGCATTAAACATTTCAAACTTTATTCTTTAAAAGTTGCAAACAATTCATCTCCCCTGTGTACAATTGCCCTCTCTTGTTACTAGTTGTTTGAAATCGCTCAAGAAAATCGATAATTAGATTCCAGGGCTAATGTCAATGCCTCCATTCCCTGCTATCAAAATATCTACTCGGGCAGGAGAATTCCGCAATAGCCTCATTGATTCCCTGTCTGCCGGTCACGTCAGAGGTTTACGGCTGAATGACCTTGCCACGGAGATTGTTGGTCTTTATTCATCCCATTACCCCATTACTGCTCTGACATAGCAGACCTCTCTCAGTCCCAAATAGCTGTCCCATCACTGCCTGTCTCTCTGACCCACTTTACATGTTGTTGCTTTCCTATCTGAGCCTGGCCTCTATTGCATGACAAAACAGTTATAAGCATTTACAATTGGGATTGCATCTAAAAAGATGTCATCAATACGACTGCAGAATAAACCTAGTTATGGTCCTGTATCATGTTTATAAGAATTCTTCACTTCCAGTCAATTCTCAATAAAATGCACTTGATATTACACTGCAGCCTGAGCTTTGTAGTGACAATAAGAAGAGGTTATTATAGCCACTTAGATCGATTACATTTAGTATGCGCCTGCATACTTGTGACCTTTGTGAATGAATCTGTTCAATAATGCACAAATGGTAAAGGCGTTAAAATTAAATTTTGCATTTAAAGTGTCGCAACACCAGAACCCTTTTTTGAGATGGTCAATTTTCCTTTTTCATGTGATTTTGGTTTAAAAGAAAATGCCAACCAAATGATGTTGCAGTGTCTTATGGGTCAGGAATGAAATTAACTACAGAGAACTATCCAACCACTGAATCTGTCAAAACTGCAAAAAAATATGCATGAGATTGGATTCTACGTGTGCCTATCTTCTCAGACAGTGACTATTTTTAATACTGTTTTTATTCCCGCGCGATGCAACCCTCCAGCATTTGACTTGCTTTTCAGACAAAAGGAATGTTTGTAAGGATCAGGCCTTTTGAGTTTGAAAAGTTTGCCAAGCTGTGATCATTTTCTGTTTGCATTTGTGTTTGTATTCACTTCTGAGAAAATTAGCAATGTTTTATTCGCACCTCTTTTTATGCAAGCCCTGCTCTCAACCATCTCTTTAACACATGGTGGACCACATACTGAAGTGTGAAGGCACCCTGATGAGGCAGAGAAGTGTTTACACATACTTTATATATTCTTTTTTTTACCCATTTATTCCATTGGGGTCGTAGTTTTTTCCACATTTACTATGCTTTGACCAGGCCATTACTGGCCTCCAACAAACTATCTAAAAACATCAATTAAGCTTCATTAATAAAAACAATTTCCTAAATTCATACAGTTCTCACTATTTGATGATGCACATATAGCTTTTACTTTTATTACTAGTTTAAAATAATCATAATTCTTGTTTAAAATGTACTCGCTGATCCTTAGTGGGTTATAAACAAATAAAAATGACGACTAGTTTTGTCTCTTACAGTACTTTAAATGAAATTTCAAAATGTATAAAATACTAAACACTAAAATCAAAGTTTATTTTCATAAAATGACTAAGAGTTGATGCTTCCTTTCTTTAAATTTTAACAAAGTTTCAAGCTAATTTTAGAGAGCTTTTTGTGCACCACTTTATATCCATTAAATGGAACTGAAAACTATGAATAAACGAAGAAAAGAGGGCTCTCTGAGTCTTTTCAGGTTCACCCAGTGCCACTGCATTATAGCATTGTTCTATATGGAGGCTTGAAATAGAACACCTTACTTGTGAGTTAAGAGGGTGAAAAAAAAACGGACAGAGGAGAGGTTTAGTAATATGTGGCTTTATAAAGGTGTCACGTGACTTTGGGGCTGACTTCTTTGGTTTGCCTTCCGCACATATTGAGAAATCTTGCAATTTAAGATGTTGGGGAAACATTTGAGACCATTACGCATCCAAACACTTTCACTTAAGATGTTTACCAGCATGACATTGTCTTTAAAAATCAAGTTGCAGCTTGGCTCAGAGTCTGACACGACAGTAAAATGATTTTCTCTCTCTGCCCACTCACGTAGGTCTTCAGGATGTGCTTCCTGAGTTTCTACGGAATCGCTTTGTGGAGGCGGCCCTCAGTTATGTGGCGTGTAATTCAGAAGGCGAGCTTCTGTGCCAGAACAATGACTGCTGGTGTCGATGCTCAGCTAAGTTCCCAGACTGCAATTGTCCTTTTGCCGACATCAAAGCTATGGAGGACAGTCTGCGTAAAAGCAAAGAGTCCTGGATCAGCCTTAACCAGGACTTCATCGAGTCAGGTATGTTAAGCTGAAGACTTGGTTCTAATGTGTTTGGTCCCTTGAGTTTCTTACCATTCTACAAAGTATAGATTAAAATCAGTGTTGAACTTTTCAGATGACAAATGTTTCATTGGTGACAGATGATTGATGTTCAGTCGCCTTCCCTCAACAGCAGGGTTTCTGAATGTCGGTGTAAACAGATGCTCTTTACAGATACACTGTGTAGAAAGTCGCAGGATTGAAAAGTTTCCAAGAACTATCAACGCACCACAAATGCAGAGAAGCTTTTTAATTACACTTGCGCAGAAATGGAAAGTGCTACAAACCCAGCAGACTGGAGGTCCAATCGCATGCATCAGAGGAAACGGGAGAGTTAATGAGAAAACA
Organism: Danionella cerebrum; assembly: GCA_007224835.1. NCBI lineage: Eukaryota > Metazoa > Chordata > Actinopteri > Cypriniformes > Danionidae > Danionella > Danionella cerebrum. The sequence continues at coordinate 261,550 of SRMA01025931.1, forward strand.
ATCCTGCTCCATTACCATTGTGTTTATTGGCAAAGCATTTAACCCCCACAGCCGCGATAGGGGTTTGCTATTAGTCTGCTCACTTTAAGTGAAAATATTGGCTCAATGCAGACCCCAGGAAATTAAGAGTATGGAGCAAATATGTGAAATTCACTAAATCACGGGTATCGAACTCATTTCAGCTCGGGGGCCGGATTATTGATTACCGTGATTCAATCATTAATAGATCTTTAAAGCAAAGAACCAGATTCTGGAAGTTATGATGATCAATTATTTCTACAATACATGTTTTGAAAAATAATAAAATTTTACCATTTTACCACATCTCTGAGCACTGAACAGCCAGTTCACACATAATTAGCAAACTAAACCATGGGTTGAATTAAATAATTCTCTAATATTTTTAAAAGGAATAAAACAATAAACTGCAGTTTAAATAAACATAACAGTAAAAAAAAAAATAAATAAAAAAAACTTTTGTCCTGAATCTGCAGATTTAGTATTTTCCACACAGAATCTGCCTCTGATTTAAGGTGCAAAAGAGAAAAGATTTAGCTTTAGCTTCGAGATGAAACTTCAAAAAGTTTCCACTTTAGTAAAGGACTAGCTTTTAGCACCACAATAACGATGAAATTGTTTCCGTTTTTGCCAACTATTTTTATCTGAATAATAATAATCATTTATTGGGGAAGTCTGGCATGTCACACATGACAATATTACACAAGAGGCGCGGCTGTCATGTTATTGCCGAGACACACAGGGCTAAGCACTTGCTTAACATTCATATATTAGCAGAATAATGTTCGTTGAAATGATACATTTGTAATTCTGCTCACAGTGAACTTTCTCATTCTATCTCTCTTCCTTTGTATCTCTATCTCCAATACTATCCCAAGGGCCAGATTGGATCGCTTAACGGGTCCCACGAGCCACATGTTTGACACCTATAAATGTATTGTTTATTTTATTGTTTTCCATTCATGGTATTGTTATAAACTAAATGTATAACTGTTTTATGCATCTAAATACAGTAATAAAAAGCCTAAAATAGTATTCTGCACCTCAACATTTCCATAGAATACAATCGCTCAAATGACATGAAAAAGCACTTTCCACCCAACAACGCCGCCCTTGTACCATTTCTTTTGAAGTTACTTTAGTTTCTACATTTGGAAGTTACTGCACTATACTTTATTTGAAAACCCGACAGATGTTCTGAAAACCATGCAAGGTTCTATAAATCAATATTAATAAATGAATGTCGTGTGTGGGTTTAACTTTTTCTCCTTTATTGCTCTGCCTCTGAGAAGACAACATTGATAAAATCTTTAGTATGAGAAAGTGTGAGCCGAGGACGTATAAAGCCAAGGAGAGAGAAGCAAGGAATGATGGCACTTTTGGGGTTTTCTTCCTATGGCTGAACATTTCCACATTCAAAGAATGATTCAATCAGAGAGATAAACCCGAGCTGGCTCTAAAAGCTTCTCTCGCTCGCTGATGGAGCATTAATGAAAGCAACTCAAATCCCTTTAACTGCGCTGCTGTGCCCAGAAGAATGTGTACCATATCTCCTTTCAGCAGGTGAAGTGCTGGGCTTGGGAAAAGGGCTCATTGACCAAAGCAGAAGTGCTTTATTTATCGGGCTGCGCTGAAACTTGCCCCTATTGTCAGGAAGGTAGAAAGAAGAACATTCATTCAGATTTAGAACGGAACGTGGATTTGTCATGCAGGATACTGATAAACACTGAAAAATATCTGTGGAATACTCAACCAATGCAAAAGCACATTGAAAATTAGAGATAGTTTCAGTTTTCTTAAATTCTATTTATTGTTCAACACTGTCTCAAACAAATTTTATTTTTGATCCAAGTTTTCAAATGTTTTTAATGCTTTTCTTTTTATCTTTGGTGGTAATTTTATCCAATGTACAATACTCATTTATCATATCTCGCCCTTCATTTCCTCGGAATAATACTAAATAATAAATCATACAAGAGATCATCTAAACAGCAGATTTGCTAACTGTGCATTTGCAATATGCAATTTAAAGATTTCATCATTTCAACATCAAAGCTGGGCATTTAAATTCTTTATTTTTTTATTTAGTTGTGTGACTCAGCTCTTTTCTAAACTGTAAAAGTTTCATTTTATGTTCTCACATTATAGATCTCAGTACTCTGATGGAACCTGGATGCCCTCACTGTGCGTCCATATACAACTAGCATTGACTCGTACAAATCCAATGTATCAGCAATATCCAACTTGTTTTGATGGTTTTATCAAATATTTAGGGACTTTAACCCATTACAACCTATTGCAGACAGGTGTTTATTACATAAGTATTGCAAGAGGACTTTAACGAATCCATGAATATTGCTGAAATCATCCAAATCTCATGAAACCGAAATGAGTTATTTTTCTTCTTTTATTTTTTGCCGAATTACAACTTCATATCGTCATTTACTGCACAGGAGTATGTAATGTGACAGAAGATTATCTAGCTACACTATAAATTATAAATGTGTCACAATATTTATGTTCAAATTGTTTTTTTTATATACATTTGAAGGATACATATGACATTCAGGACATTCTGTATTTAGCAAAAAAGTATTGCTGTTTTAACACTTTTTCAGATAGTATTGAGATAACTTTACGAATATTCTTTCAAATCTGAGATATACAGCTTATATTGATATTTGGCAGATAAAAAATACCAAAAATCACCCTTAAAAGAGGAGTGGCCTAATCTCAATGCTGCAATGCTCCTCTCCCTCATCTAAATTTCCATTTTCAGTTCTGTGTTTTTGGAAAGATAAATCAGCTCATGATACAGCTACGGTGTAATAACTTCACAAGAGTTTATCTGGAGTACTAACAGTTTAGATTTTTTCATGACTATACAATTGCTGATCAGGAATTCGTCGTTAGATCGATGCTTCTCCTTGCCGGTGTCTACTACAGGATTGACTACACACAAGTTTAGCGGAAATTCGAGCCAATCCTGACAATAACCTTATGAATATGGGCCAAAACTCTAGCATATGACAGACAGAGTACCCTGTACAGTACAGCTATATAGCCAAAAACAAATCGGAAATCCTTCACCCTGCATATGCCTGTTTTTCAGTTTTACTCAGTTAAAATGTTTTCGTGTAACAGCTAATCAGATTATTGATGCTTAATCCCCTGATTATCAATTTGCTTTCCTATAAAATAACTCAAATTTAAGTAAAATCATCAGGTACCGAATAATTTATAGCTATAGTTTACAGACAAAGGAGAAACTTTATGATTGATCACGTTGCAGCAATAAATTCAAAGGCATTGCTTGACTAGCTCGACTGATCCATTATGTTAATTAAAACTGTCCCAAAGTGACATGGCATTATTAGATATGCATGTTAGTACAAACAAATCAATCTGGCAACATGATCATGTTCATTAAATCCTGCCAACAGAATATCAGTGGGCTTCTAGCACATGTTGCAACATCATCCAGAAAACACACATAGATTGTTATAGAAGTTTGATAGTGAAAAAAAAAACAAGTAAAATGATTTTCACAGTGACGTAATGACATCGACATCAGCTACTCGTGTTGTAAGCACATTATTTTCAATAAACACACTAATCAGTCTCACAAAAGATTTTCCTAATTAGACAGTGTCTGTAAAAGGGGGCGAGCTAATGTAACTGACAGAACTGCACGCAGTAGCACATCCAATAAACATGTTTCACATTTGACATTTGATTAGGTTGCAAACAGCTTCAGCACACTTCTCATTTGCTCATAAATCGAGTAAATCCAAGGTAGATTAGCAAGTAACATTTGATGGATGCTGCTTTTCGAAATAAATTCCCTACAATCTTGCAGAATGAGCATTGTTGTAGTACCAAAAGGTGTTTATGTAAAACTGTCATAAAAATTATGCATCTATTAGACAGATACAACCAGATCTCCATCTATAGAAAGGCGCAGTCTATGCTGCGGGTACAAGTGCAGAAGATACAAGCTTCTTGTTTAATAACCATGTAAGTTGGAAAAAAAACGGAGAAAATGTACTTTCAATTTTAGAATAAAAGAGCAATTAGATCAGATTTAAGAAACATTTGCATTTGCAGGAATGTTTGAGTTCTGGTGGCTGTTGTTGTACACTACAAATATTTTCATAATTGCGTGGTTAGTTGTGATGCTTTTATATTGCCAGCTGACTAGCTTACATTTTTTTTAACTTTGAAGTAAACATTCAAAATATCTGAGATATGGGCCCCAGCACAAATAAGTAGAGATGGAGCAAGGGGACTTTTAACTGCTCTGAGTTGAGCTAATGCTTGTTTTATTTCTGTCTCAAACTTGTTTTGCAAACAGATTTCATTTTTTTAAGTACACCTTCTTCTGCTTATTTCTAATTACATGGAAATCTTGTTTTTGTAAATTCCTAAAAATTGAAAAAAATAAATGTAAATAAAAAATAAAAATCTGGTTGCTAACATTAACTGATGTAGCAATCCATGGGTTGTAATTAAAAATGCAACAAGTAATTTTAGCAAATTTGATTTTAAGTTCATAAATTTTAAAAAGCTCCATTGGCTCTCTAATGCTTCAATGTTGTGGTTTCATAGAAATAAAGCAGCATTAAAACTTATGGAAAATGTGCCGGAATTGAAAATCTGTTTTATAGCAATTAGACACAGTAATTATTATTGTAATGAGAGACACAGCTTGCACCTTGCTTTATCAGAGTCTTCCCCTGACCTTATCTTTTGTCACAATACATGTCGTTAAATAAAGCCATTTTCTGTTAAATCTTTCTAAAGTTGCTTCCAGAGTCTTCTTTAAAAGGTTATGATGAATATTTCAATAACAAGAATAGTTCACATTTTCTCAATAAGCTGTGTAGCATATCCAGCATTAACTTTGAAAGAAAAGATTACTTTGTACAATTTGACCGGTGTATTTTCTTTTTCCATCCTTAAAGCACAGACAACTTGCTTTAAGAAACAGTCAACCTGCAGCATATCGAACAAGAAACAATGCATCACTGAAATGTCAGCAACTTTAACAAAGGGATGGAGAAACTTCAGGAAGTTGCTGTCAGAAAGTTGCTCATGAGCATTGAATAGAGCCTAGCATAGGGAGGAAGAGAATGGAGAAATGCATTCTTTGAAGCTCTTGTCAGAAGTTCTACTGTCCAGCAGTCTCACAGTGGTTCCCTATAGGACCAAACTGACAGTTCGGCCCTTTCTTGGAGACATCTACTGCAGCAGGGTCTACCCTTGGACAGTATAGATGTTTCCGATAGGCTCTGTAGGTGTGCAGTCAGTCAGCTCATGTTGGGGTAGGAACCTCCACCACACATTGACAACATAGTGACGCCCCCTCACGCATCACTTACTAACACAGTCTAAGGACATGCACAAAAATACTCATGGCTTGATAGACAGAAGCTATAGCAGAACCAGGAGGAATACTCCATTAGATATTTTCCATAAACAAATTAAACCTTATTCTTCGTATGACTTTTCTTCGTAGAAAATGGTGTGGGTGAAAATAATTGTAGTAGTTAAGTCATTAATATGTGTTTCTAAATTTTAGATTCTGGAAGGAAGAAAATGAATGTTTTAAGTGTCCCTTGAAATTAAGGTTTGAATTTAAAGCAACAAATGGCCAGAAGGCATAGTCCCGAGAACAGTTTCAAACTGCCCTCAATCTAAAGAATCGAAGGAATGAGTCATAAAACACACAACTTGCCATTTTTTAAATCTCAAAGAAATTAACATAGAGATTCAATAGATATAAAAAAATAAATAAATAAAAAATAGATTGCAGCACAACTACCTTGTGTCTTGTTGCTGTGCTCTTCACAAGGGTTTAAGGGTGCTTTCACATAATTTTTTTTGTTCAGTTTGTTTGGCTCTTTTGATGACATTGAGTAGGACGTATAATGGCTGCTCGGTGTCACTGAGGCCTCAAATCCTCTCTTTTCTCCACAGTTTTTCCAAACAGCTCCCTGTTATCAGCCACCAACAGTATAAACCACTCGACATCCATGATTTATTTCTTGTATTCCTTGATTGCTTCTTTCTCGTCTCTTTCCTGTTTCCCCATGAACATCTTCTTTGCATCAATATTTTGTCGACCCAGACAAAGAGCTCCCTGCTGAGAAGCCGTTTGTGTATAGAGGTCATAAAGGTGTTGGTGGTCACTGGTTTTTCATTAGCATCTGTTGGTGTAATTGGTTGATCTTACCAAGTTAACCTAAACAAATTGATTATGGTTTGAAGGTACATTTACATAAATAAACAAATACGATTATCCTTATTTCCCTGAATCATATAAGAAACACATTGAAACCATTTAATAATTATACATATCTTCACAATTGGTTAGGTGCCCCAGTCAGTCTAGCCATGGCCAGATTGCATTAAATAAAAATATTAGATTTGTTTGCTTACTTTAGCCTAAATTTGATTGTTTAGTTGAAATGTAGCACATTTCACAAACATATGTGACAACTGGTGTGATGCGTTATCACTCAACGACACTCCCACTGGCTGCTGGGAATCTGCGTTCAGCTAAACTGCATATATTTTCTGCCTTGATAAGCAGCTGTCATTAAATCTGGCAGGTGGCCCGGGCAGAATGAGGATGGATTTGTATGGTTCGGCATGTGCAAAATGAGTTTTTGGCACGTAGAAAAAATACTGTCATTGTCATCAGTGAGGGTATTAGAAGTGTCACTTTCTGACTGTCTGCCATTTAGGCCTCTAGCAGGAGCACTTCCCGGACCTTCTTCTGCTGACAAATGTGAGAGACAATGGCAGTTCATCTTGTGCACGTCGTGATCTATGTGCTCAACTGACGAGAAAGAGATCAAATCCACATGGGGTAATTCCACCGGGTGAGAAGGGACTTCAATTCAGGTCACATTTCTCCCTGAGATCACCCGGCGAGCACCTCTAAATAATGTCATTTCGAGGGACCGAACACACACCGAGAGATAAAAAAGACATTACCGTTCTGAGGCTCTAGTCAGAACAGTGTGTAGACAACAGACCATGGAACCGAAACAAGGATTTTGAACTGGGGCACTGTGTTGAAGATTGAATTATCCTGAAAAAATGGAATCTTATCTTTCAAGAAATCCAATATTCTGCTCTAAACATCTGCACCACATGAAGCCATAAGCCTTATGTCCTCTAGTATCTTAGCAGTGAGAGACAGTGATTTTTTCCAGATCACTCCATTTTGTTGGGGCATTTTGTTTGTAATCCTGAAATGTGGACAAGCGTGTAGAGTTTGCTTGAGTATCACTTTTGTTATAAAAACTGGCGTAACTGCTCATATAAAGGTCACGTGCTGATTAAAACACTCACGTTTCCTTTTTTTTTTAATTAACTGACATTTGAACAAATTTACTCGTAGCTGAGAATCTCATTAAGCTTGTGCTGCATTCAAATAGAACTGTTTCAACAGGCAACAGTCAAATGTAATGAATTTTTTTAAACTTGATTAATCCAAAAATGGTAATTTATCCACTAGCCAAAGGTGGACATACTGTGTATAAATGTAATACTTTATGGTAAGCTAGTGTACTACTTAATGAGGAAAAAATAATTTCTAGTGGGATCAACCAGAGAAAAACAAAAATACCCAAATGAGAGAATGCGACAATACCCAAGATTCGTTTTCAGAATATTATGCATATTAAGGAGATATATATTTAATTATGGAGAAGATAGTTCCATTCAGAATTAAACTAACTGTAAAGCTGTAACTGAAGTTACAGATGGATCAGTAGGTTGTTGGTCTGATCCCCATAAAACCTGACTCTTACCATCTTTTAATAACTACAGCTATGCCTATAAAGTGCAAAAATATCTATGGGTCACTCAATTTCCTGCCCATTTGGACCTTGTGCTATCTCCTGCAAAAGAGAGAGTATTATCAAACTGGAGAGAGATTGTAAATCCGATTTATTTATAGTGGAGTCATTTGTGAGGAAATAATTGGATTTGGCTTTTTAAAATTGGAAATTGACACGAGTCCAGCGTGAAAGTAACTTAAGAATGTGTTTGAGTTTGACATGTTTGGTTCAATTAAAATGAACCCTGGTGCGGTTGTTCGGTACAAGTTTAAACCCTTTTCAAAAAGATGGATCTACATTCACTTCTACGAGAAACTGCAGATTAATTGGAGTATGAAGTGACCGAACATGTCAAATCTGATCAAAATTAATGTGATGTCACATTTGAACATTCCGTATTTGGTTTAAAAGGTTTATAAAGTTTCACAACTGCCAAGCAAATGAAATATATTTAATTTCCCCTCATTTCAAAACTTTTTTAAAAGTAGATATAAGGAAAAATTGTAACAATATTTTTGTATGTCCTTCCTCTTGTGTTTTGGTTGACACTGACCAAATTTAAATTTTAATGCATAAAAAAATCACATAAATTTGTTTTTGTTTATTTTTTTTCCACCAAATTATTCAATGCTCTGGTTTGTATTGTTGGTTTTGTTTTGTTTTTTTTCCGTTAGTTTTCGATGGCCAATATAAGTCAATGATAAATATATAGCAACCAGTCAGACCAGTAAGGATGTCTTGGTTAAGTTTGGTGTATATCAGAGCCAAAATCTTACACACTGACAGCATGCTCCGCTCATACTCATGGGATTCTCATTAGGCATGGGTTTCCAATATACCTTCACCAAACAAAACAAATAAAGTTGGGCTTGTCCTAACATGAAGAGTTTTTATATATATATTTATAAAAAAGGAAACACTAAAAATATTCAAATTAACATTTTAATAGATAATATTACAGCTTATTGTTTTAGTGTAATATATAGCTAATTTAATACATAGTCTAAAAAATTTTATGAACATAATGAGCCTTGCCTAATTTATGTATTGAACTGTTGCACAGACAGTGTCTGTGCGAATTAGCCATGCCCAGAGTCCAATCGCTCTAATTGTCATGAAGTTTGTTGAGGAACTCACCAAAGGGACCAAATCGATATCAGCATTAATCGCTGGAGGTTAGGCCTTGATGCATGATGTACAGATCCATTCAAATCAAAAGCACTCCAGCAGTAGTGGGAAAAAATCAAGTGGTTAATGGTGGGTGAGAAGGATAAGCTTTTTCTTGCATGTCAAAGATACTCAGTCAATGGCTACTTATCATGTGCTTTTGTTCCATTGCTATAGTTTTGGATGGGAGGCTTCAAAATCAATGTTTGCATATGTCTGTAGTCTATTCTAGCTAATATCTCAAACATCAGTCCTTAGATAATGCAATGGAAATGACTAGTCCCATTTAGTACCTACTCCATTGCAATAGTACACTAGCAAGAAAAATAGAAGACATTTTAATGGTGTAATCCGGAGTTTTCTTGATGTTTGACGATTAGATGTGGCACTCCACAGGGTCAAACATACAACTTGTTTTAAAAGTGACTTTTTGCATGTTCAATGCATCATAACACTGCAGATTCTGTCAATTTCTGCATCCATCAGGACCTCGTGGCAATGCGGCTTCCACTACCGTAGAATTGGATTGAACTGGATGAAAATCTGTGCAAATCAGTATCATATTACATGTTTGCTTGGAATTCAGTGCCCGTATTCAGAGAAAACATCAGCAGCAACAGAAGCACACAGGAGTTCCACAAGGTTCAGTTCTTGGTCTTCTTCTCTTTTCAAACTACACCACTTCCCTGGGTCCTGGTTATTCCTGCCAATCCCACTGTCCTGCATGACTTTACCATACAACTGGAGTCCTCAAGAATAACCCACTCTGCCTCAGTCTAGAACTTTGGAGTGATCTTCAATGAGCAACTAACATTGAAAGAACATATAGCTAGCAGAGCATTCAACTTCTGGTTCAGGCTCGGGTCATGTCTACAATGCTCTCAGCAACTCAACTAATTTTCGAAAACAAAACTTCCTAAATCCCCCGTAAAATAAAGCCAGGTCACTTTTTGTTCCATTGTAATTCATTTTGTGCAAGAATGTGGAAAAACACAAGCCATATCACAGTTATTGTACTTCCAAGGTTTATTCCTTCTTTTCACCACTAGCTGGTACTGATAGCACCAATTTGGGGTTTGTAAAATGAAATTAAAAGATGGCATTTTCTAGCATTTTAATTTGAATGACTTTCCAAAATATGTGTCCAAACTCTTGTAATATTTGTTAAAAACAGAAAATAAGGATGTCTAAGGGTTAAGGGCAAGGAGTTAAGAGTTAAGGGTTAACTCAAAGCTTGGGCTGAACAAAATACTATCTTTATTTCTATGCTCTCTATTCATGTTAAATCAGGTTATTGAAAAACTCTTTATTCCAGTAAAACTGTATGGGTCTTGCCTGTTCAATACCCAAGAACTGTGATCTGAGCTAACCAGGGGAACGGTGAGACTATGAGTCAACCCATGAATACAATAAATCTGTTCAGGCAGAAAATAAATATTGGCTGCCTGCTATTTTCATCGAATCCATTGTGTGATCATAGTCTTTGTGTAAAGTGCACAGTCTTTAGACAGCTACGAAGGCTTGCATTGGAAAGCAAATACTAAGAGAAAGTGCAAATCGTAAATGTCAACCCTAAAAACTGAAGTATATGAACAAGATATGACAATATTGTAGACTTGTAACTGAGACTCCATGTGTCACCTTCTTGGACTAACTGCTTCTTCTTGTCAGGTTGTCCGCCATGTGGCTGTTCATAAACGTAGAGCTCTCTATTGTAAAACAGAGAAAAAAAAAATACATAGCTCTATACAATACACTCTAGATTTTCTGTGATTTCAGGAAACAAGTAGAGTTATTTCTCACAGTCTGAAAAAGAGACAATGAAGAAAGCTAAAAGAAAGAGACTAGTAGACAGCATAAAGTTGCTAAAGGCTAGAAAAGCTTCCATCGGCAGAAAGGCAGAAAAGGAACCCGACTCCCACTCCTGCTGTTATTGCCAAGGTTTATGGTTTGCCACAAGCTCTTCTCTGACATTGAGATATTACATGTAATTGCTGGCACATCAACAAAGAAGAGAGCACAGGGGGAATTCCCCTGCTCTGTTGAATTATATATTTGCGTGGATCGATAGCAAAACACTAGTGTTAATCATCCACACATGCAGCAATCTTGTTTTGCACGGCTGAAAATGAAGGTTTTCACAACGGAAGACATGAACAAGAATGATTGGAAATCATATCCGCAGCATGATCATCATTATGATGATGAGTTTAAGAAGAAGTACATCACTGAGATGCAAAGGACTGTGATAGGAACAAGAGTCAAATAAAGTGCAGATCAGGCTAGTTCTCACACAAAAATGGTTTCAAAAACAAAACGTCAAGAGTAACCGGCATTGTGGATGTTTTAACCAATTATGTTTATTAGACATTCTTCAAATAGTTTACTACTTTGATTAAATTCATTAATGGATATTCTTATGTTAGCCTTACTTTAGCATCTTGGGGGTCTGGAGGCATGTCAAATTAGGGAGCTGCCGAAACCATCAAAGTGATACCTTTCCTTTAAATTTGCATTCTGTCCTGTGAGTAATTAAGAGATTTCTATATGTTTTTTTTTTTAATTATATGCTTCCATGTGTAGAGGAAATGCTCTGTCACTTTTCTGTCTAATAATATAATTGAAGAGATTGGTCCCAAAATTCTATAAATACATATTTGTTACATTTTCTTCCCCATGAAAGGGCTTGCCGTATATTCGTTTCAAAATATAAATTTTGAACAATTAAAATTAAGTTTAGGTTGTATTTAAATCTGAATTTCATAAATTTCATCTAGGCTTTGTTTTAAAAAAAAAAATTATTAAAATCCCATATATTAATTTCATCAAAATAAAGTATATATTTTAGTTAAAATAACAACTTAAATTCAATTTAATTCTCAATACCTCAAGAAATGTAGAAATCTAGATTATATTTAATTTTTTTGCAGAAATACCATATATTCATTAATCAATATGTAGTTTATTTTTGAGTTAAAAATAACAACTTGATATTCTATTTAAATCTGAACTCGAAATATTCATGGCATCCATATGAAGTACATTTTCTGAGTTAAAATAACTGCTATACTGGACCACGGTGCGCTTAAAGATTAGGCTACATTCAGCTTGTTATATTTTCAAAATTACATTGAACTCATACATTAAGCTGCAGAATAACATCAATATTTGCCATTATAAATATTTTTAAACAGCTAATGCACAAACCAGAAAAATTCCAGAAATACAAAGTTTTCTCTTTTGAGGGAGCAGCAGGAGATCACCAGTATCTTCCCAGAACCTCAATTTCCTATCTTTTAAATATTTTCCTAAATCATGGCTTTCTTTACTTCCTCCTATCAGACAAAACAATCACTTTGAAGACGTTCAAAAATTTTAAATCTCAAAAAGACACGGATACAAGGATAGGAAATAAGATGCTAGATTAGGCAAAAAAGTACATAATTTATAAATACATAAAATACTTATTTTAGCTTTCAACTCATTTTATGTCAAAAATATTTTGCTAATCTGCCATTAAATGCATTTGAACATCATAATCCATATTAAGATGTCAGCCCACACGTTGCACCCTCAATAGTTAACTCATCTGAGAAGGCTTTCCACAAGGAGTGAGTTCATAGGACCTTTTGACCATTCTTTCAGAAGTACATTTGTGACACTGGCGCTGAAAGAGAAGGCATGGCTCTCAATCTTTGTTCTAAATTATGGGATAGAGGTCAAGACCATCACATTCTCCCACACCAAACTTGCTCAACCATGTCTTTGTGCACCTTGCTTTGTGCACTAATCTACAGACATATTTATAAAAGGAAGGCACCATCCAAGAACTGCTCCAGTATTTTAGGTATTTGAGCTTATCCAAAAACCCCTAGTATGCTGTTGCATTCAGAATCTTGTAAGATTCAATAAAGTTAAGTAAAAGAAGTTGAGTCTAAAACCAAAATTAATTAAATCTGTCTCTGAGATTTCTAAGAGATAACAGTTGAATTGTTCTAACTGAATCACGTTTTATTGCAAGTCAGATGTGTGTTCTCCACATGTAAAGGAAGCAACAACTTAACTGTGCACCTGTTCAATTCATCGAGCCATCTGGACTCATCTGCATTAATCCTGGTGAGCGTCAGCAATTAAAACTCAAGATCATGAATGCAAAAAATACAAATGGCAACAATCTGTAAACACAGATCATGTATATTAGCTCGTAAAAAGCATGGACACCATGCTTTCCAACCCTGTGTGGCAGAACTTATTTTGTTTTTAAGATAAACAGTGAGAAGCAAATTCAAGAGTATGAATGGCAGCTCCTGAGCAGATGAATCATAGACTTGTTTGGAGGCGTTGGTTATGGGGGGGGGGTGTTTTGGAAGGGTTGGCCATCTTGATGAATTTAAAGGAGGAAAAAAATATATAAAAGGCTATATTTATCAGCACATCCAATAAATGATTTTTTTTTAAATATAAAATAACAAATGTTTAACCACCAAACAGATCTAATTTTGGCTTTAGTCTTATTCTTGAGGCTCAATATTAATATACGAAGACTAAACAGACTCTGGAATGACCTTCTAAATAAAAGTCACTGGATGTTGAGATCTAATAAAGTTGTATTGTGTATTTGTGTGATGATATCTTGTTCAATATATGGCGCTGACTCCAAATCATTTTCCCAAGTGATGAATCTTTCTGGCTGCTCTTCAACACTTTAATTCACCTTTCTTCTGGGGTGAAACCTGAAAGTTACTTTAGAAAAGAAGCACGCACCTTAAAGTGAGTCTTTTCTTTATCTAAACACCAACCATGAACAGTCAAGTCAATATTCTAAAGTAAAATCTGCAAAGGGAAAGGGAAACCTTTTTAAATATTTAGGAAAAGTATTTTCAGAGGACATTAGATTTAATCTAATGTAGAACATTTTCAAGAATTGGAAGTTAATAAGTGATACATTTTCTTTCATTTTTGTTTTACATTGAAGTCTTACTGACATATTGTTAGGCTTGTGTCTAGTTTCAATGTTGTTGTTTTTCTTAATTGTCTTAATATCCACTCTGTTTATTGGTATTGCCTTTTATTTCCTTTGTATTTTCATTGGTTACACCTTCAGCCACTATTTACTTCACTTCTTAAAACACTATGTCTATGGTGGGCCATTCGGTGATGGTTTTCTTTGCTGTTGAAAGATGTCCTCTTGTCGGGACTCATCAAAGAATTGTGTTGCCATCTTTTTCTCCTGTTTTTAAACTTGCTTCTTACCTGGACCATCGAACTTTGTTTCAGTTCCTGTAGGGATGGTGGTTTGTTTGTAGTTTCTTTCCCTGACAAATAAAATTGGTTCTCAGCCACTGTTCTTTTCCCAGTTTTTGGAGCGAATTGTCCGGTAAATGAAGTCGAGAGACTTTTTGTCGCATCTGGGTCCAGCTTGTCACTGTGCAGCTTACACGGATGCTTTTGATTATGAGTACTCAAAGTGTTGTTTGCTCTACATAAATATGCAAGGATCTAGAAGCTGGTGATTAAACCAGACATCTTTACCAAACAGAAGTAAAATGATTTATTTTCTAACTTTGTCATCTCTGTGAATTGAAAGGGTCTGCAAGAGAATATTTCAGAGAGGATTTTGGAGCTATGATGACAGGAAATGGAGAAAAAGGATTTTTTTTTTTTTCAGAAATCACCACTAGTGACATTTTGTCTTTTACCAGCAGGTCTTCTAATAACCGCAAAGCCTGTTTCCTCCCTGTGTTCCAACTAGTCTAATTATTTCTGTAGTTGTGTATTTATTATCAGTATTAAAAACTGCTTTTATTCCTTAGTCTTCAAAATGAAGGTAGTCACTTTTGTGTAAAAATTGAATAAATGGAATAAGATTAAATCCATGTCTTCTTGGCCCACTGCACTTCAAGTAAAGTGTTTTCTTACAAACTATTATGTTTAGAATATACAGCCAACTATGGAAGCCCATTTCTTAAAATTTCAAATTTAGATTTAAAAAAATGTATATTTTGAGAAACAGAGGACAATAGTGTGAAGAGATATAAAATATTTCAAATGTGGTTTTGATGAAAATTGTTTTTAAAACTGGTTAAATGCTGAAAATCTAGCATTATTAGCTGAACAGAACGGAACTGTGCAATGTGTTGGATTAGGCTTCAGCAAGGCCAGCAGAAATTTTTGTATCTCTAAATTATGACTTTTGTATTTCAAAATTGTGACTTTTTTCATCTCAAAATGTCAACCTTTAAGTAAACTTTTTTTAGCCATTATTTATTTATTTTTTCCCTGGCAGAAATGGGCTTCTATAACCATTGACCCTAAGGAGACGCACTAATTCTCAAGCCCGACTGAACCAAAGCTTCGTAAAAGGAATCCAACAAACCAAAGAAGCATTAGTCAGAACCAAGAAGTCATAATATTTTCAAGACATACTCTTAATATTTCTCTCTTTAATGAAGCAAGCAGTGACTTGCATCAGAGCTCAATCCATTTGGTCTTGATGCATGTGTTGCAGTCACTCATCGATGCTTGCTTCAGGCTTTCAGGGTTTCAATCATCCTGATGACCACTTTGGTTCAGACCAGGCTTCAGTGCTCTTCAAACTCATAATGATTCGCTGGCCTGATATGCTACATGTTAATGGCCTATTAAGAAAAACAAGCAGCGCTACCATTTCTGATGCATGAACTGATTAAAATCAACATTGCTTTAGTTTCCCCAGCTGCTAAATGATTATATATGCTTTTAGAAACATGTGCCACTTTTCATGTTCTGGCTTATAAAAAATGTCTAATGGTATTGAATGGTCTGCTTTAGGAACCTCAGTAAACATGTTTTTCTTCTTTCAAAGTATTCCTTTCTTTCTCTCTTGAGTATACATTGCAACGGCGGTCATTATTATAAATTTATGATCCGTCACCCCACAATGACCACTGCCAATATTTTACAGCTTACGAGCAAGCATTTCAAGTGTTTTATGCTTCTCTCCAGACATTGATAGGCAAAAATGGCTGTCTTAGTTAGGATTGATCTCCTTTATGAGATTTTGGAGGCTGAGAGCTTAACAAGGCCTGGCCTTGCTGAAAGCACCCACCGGAGTATCATAAGAACCACATCCCGCAGCACAGAACGTAGAGGCTAAATGTTCCTGATTTATAGCTTGGGAATACTGTAACAGAGACAGAGAATATTTCAGACAGCACTTTGGCGCACAGATGACAGCAGGAAATGGAGATACGTGATTTTTTTTTTTTTCAGAGACCAGCCCCTGGATTGGTTCATTATTACTCTGTGTCCTTTACCAGTGGAGACCATTGGCTCATCAAAAACTATTTTGAATAACATTGTTTGCCTATATTTATTGCTTGTTTTAGAGACTGAATACGTTGAAGGTTATTTTATTCAACATTTGTTCTGTCAAATACACATTTTCCACATTTTAGTTAATTATGTATTCTATTTACTTAATTAAACTTCTTTAGAAAGAAGCATCTCATTCTTGGCAGAATAACAGTTTTTAATTAGTTTTTTATAGATTTATTTGATTTTGATTTAATTTTTCAAAATTGAATGTGGTGTTTGATTGGAAGAAAGATAATTAAAAATGTGTGACAGCAATTAATCGAGTTTGTTACTGACGATATGTTCAATCCCTGGAAAGCTGTTCACCACCTCAGTTCCTTTCACATCTTTAGAAAGTTCTTTATCATGTCATATATATGTATCTCCTTCTGCAGTTACAAGAGAAGTTCAATTCTGCATTAAAGTTCAAGGAAAAGTGTTCACGGTTGACTGATTAACAGCGAACCCCCTTCATTTCCTTTGAGAACTGCAAAAAAGTCTAATCATGACCCTGTCTCTAGTCAGCTCCAGCAGATGAGCCGTAATTCAGGCACCCGCTGTTACCTGGGCTTTGATCAATCTGTGAGTTATGCCCCGTCCTCTGGGAGTCAGCACATATCCACTGGTTCTATAATCATATTCCATTCGGATATAGAAACGACCTGAGTCCGGGGGCTCTGTGTGTTCAGCGGGGTGTGTGGTAAAGATAACACCACTGCTTCCTCTCATCACGAAAAAAGGCACTCATTTGAATATATTATACAACTTATTCTTTGAAAAAAATAAAAACACGCTGACGGCACATCCGTTTCATTTAGTTCCAAAATCTCTAGTTATTGAAACATTTCAGTCTGTGAATGTATTGAAAAAAATTGCAATCTCCACTTTTGTGGACAATTATTTTCTTGTGTGTTCTATTCTCATTCAAATGAGTTCAATACTTGTGTAATGAGTTTTCCAGAGTATTTGCATCTGATGAAAATAAAAAGTTTATTAGTTACTTTCAGATTGATATCAAATGTTCCTTTGTGTGGCTACTTGAGAATAGTTTGCAACACGTTAATGGTTTCATCAGATTGTAATTACTAAATAAAATCAAGGAGCATCTGCAGGGATGTATGACTCATTTCAACAGCTGTCTAGAACACACACACACACACACACACACACACACACGCACACACGCAAACAACCTTTATCCTGAAAATCAGAGCATTCAACTGAAGTCTGAGATTATGATATGATGAGAGGACATAAACAGAACCACTTTACAGTGAAAAACTTGTTGTTACATAAAAAGTGTAGTCTGCATCTGAAAGAAGCTGACAGCGATCTGGTGGATGTTATTATTATCACAAGTACAGTTTAGAAAGGACAAACAGCTAAGCAGCTTTATTCTTTAACACAGTTGACATTTTTATTCAAGTTCTAATCTGTGATTTAATATCAAGAAGTGTCTATTTTCATTATTCTTGAATAAAGTGGAAACATTTATATGAACCAAAAAGATTGTGTTTAACATCATTAAAAGGGTCATGTGCTTGGATGTCCAATTTTATGAATTTATTTATTTTAAGATGTAAAAAAAATGTTGATTTGAATAAACGCACATTTTTTCCGGCTGTTCTGGAAGTGACCAGGGCTTCTCCTGCAGGCTGGTTCTCTTTAATTGGTCAAATATTTAAATAGCATTAAATTTATTACATTTTTTAGTGCAATGCATCAGGTCGACACCTGTTTTGTTTGCTTAGAAGCAGAAACAGTCTAACCATAGACGACTTAACCCTAACCCAAAGCCTAACTCTAACCATAGATGACTTAACCCTAACTCAGAACCTGAGTCCTACTAGTTAACTTAACCCTACTTAAAGCCTAAGTCTAACTATAGATGACTTAACCCTAAACCAAGCCTTAGTCTAGCCGTAGATAACTTAACCCTTACCTAAATGTTTCCTGTCTAGTTTTCAGTAATATTGAGATGATTAACAGATATGCTCTTCCAAACACTGGCTCGCTCCTCATTAAAAGAGAACAGGTTCTGGTGGTAGCTAGAAAAAATTTTTAGCTGACACATGTGGCAACAGAAAATATTCTATTAATCCTCTTGGTCATCTTAAGAAATGGAATTTGGTGCCAGGTGTAAGAAGCTTGCTAGACTGATAACGGTGAGCAATGGGTCACTCTTTGGCTCCAATAAAAGCAGTTTAAAAAAAAAAACCATTTTGAGTCTTTGATGTAAAAAGCTCTTGTATGTTAAAAGTTCAAGCACATTTTGGTCATGTTTTTGGTTCTCGACCATTTTTATGTGTTTTGTGGCTGGCTTGTTTTTAGAGGGAATTAATGATTCGTGGTGATGAACGAAAAACCACTGAATGGATTTTGATCATTATAGAGCAGTTACTAATAAGCCACATTTCTCTTCTGGAAAGTGTAATTTTCATCTGAGGTCCCTTTTAATGTTCAAAATGAGGATGTGTTTTGAGAAAATAACCATGATTGCATCTGAAATTATAGCCTATAAATAGCCCATACATTTAGAACATACGTGGATAAGTGCTGCTATGAGACAGAAATGGGAAGAAAACAGTAAATATGGCGTGGATAATGGGATCCTGAGTAAAATCTGGACGATGAAGAGAGAAGGGGAGGTGAGAACTTTTCTACTCTGACATACAGTTGAGTAACGCATGGGAGATTTTGCCCAGGGACAGAACAAACTGATACTGGTGGTGTAATGAAAGCAAACACGATGCATGAAGAACAGATTGAAACTTCTGTTTGCATGTTAAAATCATCTGCACTGACTTTAAAATGTAATGATAATGATCTCATTAAGTCTGAAAAGCTTCATAGCTTTTACAAGCATAATGACAGTCACTGCACAAAGAAATGGACAAACTAATCCACTGAAAGTATTATGGGATGGATTTGTAAATGAAAGTAACTTCTGATGTATCAATTAGAAATAAAAGTTTCCACAAAATTTTATTAAAAGGCCATGAGCCCCGTCTGCTTGAGGGCATTATCAAAAAAGCTACCAAAATGGGCGTAAGGAGGGGTCTGGATGTGGCTATGTAGAAAGAGGTGTGAGCAAACTGTGATCTATGGCCAAAGGTCGAGGACTTCTCCTCCTGAATCACCCGACCTAAACAGAGGAATGCTAAGCGATACGGGTTCTCTTCCTCACCTGTTTAACCATTAGCACCCACCAGGACAACGGAGGGAAATTTTACATTTAATAGCCGGTAAAATAAACATACATACCTGAAGTCCTGCAGGAGTGGAAGCGCATTGCCTGACAAATGCACACCGCTGGTAGCTTATCCAGAGTTTCAAATATTAGTCATTAATAATTAATAAACCATGTCTTCCCATTGGATAAGTGAGCTCAGGCCCATGAATTTGCACCGATGCATCGTCAAAATGGATTAGTACAAAAAAAAAAGTCACATCAGCTGAGATGTATTTTCAAACAGGAAGTTAGAAATAGCGAATAAAAGATAAATAATATAACGTTAAGACAATAAACGTGTCTTAAACAATATTGAAAAATCACAAAATGTTGACATCCAGCATTGCTAAAAAAATAAATAACTTTAATAAAGATGCACTGTAACAAGTCACTGATTACATTTTTTTACTTATTTATGTATTAATATCTTAGATTTATTACATTTCCTTTCGTTGTCGTTTTCTACTGTTTATCCATGTTTTTCATGTCTGGATGTTGGTGGCTAAAGATGTCTGCGGATCCTATACCAAAAAAAATAATCTTGCCCATGAAATGCCAATCAAATGGAAACTTTACCAAACATCTCCAGCTAAATGGTTTGTTTAAAAACAGTTGATCCATGAAATGGTTACTGCTAGCGCTACTGAACCTTCTTGTGCCTGGCTTCTTGTGTAGTCCCCTGTGGACTCCAGATCTGAAGTAGTGATTGTATTGAACATATGCATATATCTAGGTGGAATGTATATGTATGTTGTAAATTCCTGTGTGCAATATATTTCTGGTTAGGTTTCAATGTTTCATTAACTTTAGATGGTTACAAAAAAAACATTTGTGTCATTGTAAGCACCCAACAAATGAGAAGCTTTACAGCATTAGAATTTAAGTCAGCAAACAAGATTATCATGCAGTGAAAGGCTTACAAGATTACTGTAAAATATTCCACTAGTAAAAGAAAAATGATTGAAAGAGAAATGGAGGCTACTGTGTGTTTTGAGCTTCTAGACAAAGTGCTCGTAAAGCTCCTTTCTTCACTGCTCTAAAGTCGTGAACGTTAAAAACGACTTCTTCCTCTTTGCATTGAAAACATTTGGTTTTGATGGGGTATTTATTTCTTGACTAAATCATTCCTATTATATTCTGATATGTTTAACAATATTATACCGTGTGAGGTTTTGGAAAATCCTGTTAAGAAATATGAGTTTTTCCAACTAAACTCCCAGAGGGCACACAAATGAACTTATTTCAAACTGTAATCAATCAGGATTGTCAGATTTTTAATAAAACCTCACTTTGTGTTTCTGCTCTAAAGTTTTCCACTGTAGTGATTCAGGCGATTAACATTATTTAACAGATTTTTCTAGAACATCCAGAGTGTGTCGCTCAATATCTCATTCATTCTTATCATCTCTTGTTCTCTCATCCCCGTAGGTTTAAAACTCATAACAGCCCAATATAGTGTACTCACCTTCTCAGAGGACTCAGAGTAATAATAACCATAATAATGTTTCTCACTTTTCTGTTTTTCAGATGAGTTCAAGGCCTTTCTCAAGAAATTGCCAACGGATCATTTTTTGAACACGTCTGCCATCTTAAAGTTCTGGTCATCAGATCTGCAACTGCAGAGGCGGTACGGGCTACTGGACACCAGTACTAAAGTAGTGCTGGGAAAAGCCCTCAAGATTGTACGCAAACTCTTCACTCTCAGCAAACGCTGTCCTACACAGCCAAAGATCAACCTGCCTAGAGAAAGGTAAGCTGTTTTCTCTTCCAGCACTTGAGTTTCTTTCGCTTCCAAAATATAAACTTTTTAATGTTTTAACCAGAACAATTTGTTTGATGCATTCAGTTTTTTGTGTTCCAAATCGTCATATAATATGGATATCTTCAAACATTTGTTGACCCCAAAATTAGAGTTCCTAAGATGCACTGCTCTCAGATTGGCCAATATTTGTGAGGGCATGCTTCAGGAACTGTCTGGTGAGAGCGAAGCTTTCAGAATGACAGAAAGCTATAAAAGCTAATTAATTTATAAAGCACTGCATTGATAAGCCCCAAATATATAAAATACTCTCTAGTCGATTTCTGGAGTCTCCTTTGTGGGAAATTTTATTATAATCCAGTGTCTAGATGTACATATGCTATTGATGTTACATTATTGATTGGATAAGGGGGAAAAAAAAACAGAAAACAACAAGCTTTGTATTCCATGTTTGTCGTTTTTGCAAAATAATCCATGGCAAATGAAGACGGTAAGTGCCTTTGTTCTTCCAGAAACAAAATAATAGGTTCTAGGATATTTACGGTGAAACTGATATTTCTCAAAAAAGGAATGGTAATTATGAAAATCTCAGAGATCAAACAGGCATATGCAGAGGGAAATGTTTCTAAAGATCAGTCCTTGTCAGTAAAGACTGTAATCAAGAGCTCAACATAAATGACAGGCTGTATATTTTGTCTAAATACGGATTTTTCCCGGATGACTTCCACCTATTTCTGCTTAACATTTAATGCTAGTACATAGATACAGATAGAAAAAAATAGATGACATATAAAAGATCATCTGAACTACAGTGGACCTCTGAGTCAACATTAATGTAACAGCACAGATTAGCGTTTAACAGGCTACACTGCTAAAGCTTTTATGATCTATCTATATTTATTGATTTAGGATAAGAGTAAAAAGTGTTCCTGAGAATACAAACAATAAACAAATGTAAAAAGATACTATATTATGTTTTTTCTCAAAAATATTTTTGTAATAAAACGTGTCTTTTGGGAGCTCAAAAACTCTAATAATACACCTAACTACAGCTTACTTACAAATCGACTTAAACGCTCAAATACCAATCTTCATACAGAACCAACACACAGTATTTACTGCAATTATTTGCCAAAATATAAAGGACTATTACATCAAGTATAACATTATATATTTTGTTTAGATCATTATCACTGATTATGTTGAGTTCTGACTACCTGCAGAGTTTTGCACTAAAAAGGACGTGACAGCGGAATGGGCTTTCAAGGGGGGGAACCAAGTGTTTTGAGGAGACAGAAAATCAGATCTTATTCAAGGAAGCTTTATTTGATAAATGTAGTAAAGGTAAATGAAAGTAAATGAATTACTATACATGCTTTAAAAATGAATAACATTGTCCCTTTTAGACTTAATGGATACCCAGCAAACCTCTGAGCCAAAGACATCCAAAACACATTACTTTTACTAGTTCTGAAATAAAGAAACATTAGATGGACGTCTATCTAATGTTAAATGGAATAGCGCAATTGTTTGACTTGTACGACTGTATGAACGTTCATGATCAACAGTGTTTGCCAAAATGAAGACGAAAACAGGAAATAAGTCAGATAAAGTTAAAATTCAGGTCAGACTCTGGGTCGTAAAAATACAAGACAAAAACATCAAGTATTCATAGAAACTTTTTTTCCCAGTTACAATTAGGTTTAATGCATTGTCACTGGTGTAACGTTCTGACTGCCTGCAGAGGTTTGAACTGAAAGTGATGTTGCAGAAGAATGGGAGTAAGAGGAGGGGAATAAGAGAGAAATATGACTAATTGCATTAGGGCTCCACTGCAAATAAGGGTCCATAATTTATTATTATAAATGCTTATTTAAGGTATTGGATAGAGACTATGGCTGTAACGATATACTCTGCTCACGATACATACCTAAATATTTTTAAAAAAAATTGTTTATATAAGGATCAACCATTTTTTCATTTAAAATGTTTTGAGACCACAAAGCTATCTCAAGGCTAGGCTAGTTGTGTTCGTATGAGAGCATTTGCTATCATCCATCCACTAGGGGGCAGTGTTAATGTTTGCATTAAGTCATCTTTTTTACTCTAGAGCTAATTTTGCAATAAATCTTATTAAAAATGTGAATAATTGTCTACTAGTAAACGTTACCTAAAACAAGAAGAAAAAGAAGTTTCAGAAGTGACTAGAACTACAAGCAGGTCCATAATGCGTATTGTGAGAACTCTTGTATATATTGTGCCACGCAATATTGTTTCACTGCTAGTAGAGACCCAATGGACACTCAGCAAACACCACTGAACCAAACATGTCCAAATGACTTTAATTTATCTAGTTGTGAACCAAAGAGACTTTAGACAGACGTCTCTCTTATGTTGAATTTAACAGATAAAATATTTGACTTGTATGGTTTAAAAACAGCTCTATATCAACAGTGTTTGTCAAAAAGATAATCCTACCAATTAATTTTTTTATGTGTCAAATAATCCAATATGTATAATTTATTAAACTGCAATCATCTTTCCTACAGGACGCTGGGGTTCTGGATCAGCAAAGCCCAGTCCCTGTTGTACTGCAGTGAGCATGGGGTTCAGGGCACATTCTCAGAGGATATGCAGGGCTGCATCTGTGCTGCAGAGCAGAGGGCTCTCTGTCAGGGCACCGTGCCATGTAAGGTGGGTGATGGTACCCTCTGCTCTTCTTGTGCAGCGGACAACATCACCCGCTGTGGCACATGCCTCCCAGGCAGCATCCTCCATATGGGCCTCTGCCGCCCCAATATTGCCAACTCTTTGGACCACTACATTAACTTTGACTTTGACATGCCAGATGCAGAGATGCGTTATCTGCTCCAGAGGCTTGACAGCCGCATGGAGGTCCATGCCATCTACATCAGCAATGATGTGCGACTGGGCAGCTGGTTCAATCCGGCGTGGAGGAAGCGGATGCTGCTCACCCTCAAGAGCAACAAGAACAAATCCAACCTCATTCACATGCTGATGGGGATCTCTTTCCAGATCTGTTCCACCAAGAACAGCACACTGGAACCAGTGCCTGCAATCTATGTCAACCCCTTTGGGGGCAGCCACTCCGAGAGCTGGTTTATGCCTGTCAATCAACAGGACTTCCCAGACTGGGAAAGAACTAAATTGGACGCTTCGCTCCAGTGCTACAACTGGACCCTTAGTCTTGGCAGCAAGTGGAAATCCTTCTTCGAAACGGTACACATCTACCTGAGGAGCCGCATCATCACTGATGATCCAACAGTCAATGAGACGCTTTTTTATGAGCCGCTGGATCTGGATGACCACTCGACTAACTTGGGCTATATGAAAATCAACAGCCTGAAGGTCTTTGGCTACAGCATGCACTTTGATCCAGAAGGAATCAAGGATCTGATCCTGCAGCTGGACTACCCATACACACAGGGCTCACAGGATGCAGCCTTCCTAATGCTTCTGGAGATGAGGGACCGGATCAACCGACTCTCACCACCAGGGCCCCAGCCTTTGGACCTCTTCACCTGCCTCTTGAGGCACAGGCTCAAGCTTTCATCCAGTGAGGTGGTGCGCATAAGGGAAGCGCTCCAGAGTTTCAGCGCCAAACTTCCCAACTCCACTGAGCCAGAACTTAGCCAAATGTGCAGCTAGCTCAAATGAATGATTGTCATCCGTTTTTTGCCTGCCTGTGAGAATGTATTTGTAAAAGAGATGAGAAAGAGGGGAGTAATATATTCTCAGTGTGTTGATAAATGTTTGTGGATAAACCAAGTCTTTGAAGCCTCTTCCTTCGGGTGGCAGTGGAAAGATGCAGAGTTTTTACACAGTGCAAGATGCCAGACTATTCTCATGCTGAGCAAACCTTTTTGGATGCAGCTCACTTATGCCAGAGTGGGTTTAGGCTCTATATGAGACAATTGTGACTTACCCAGGCAGGCTGCCAACAAAAAGAACACTTGAAGAGCGAAAATCAAGGGTTTTTTTAGCATAGAAGTGTAACAGATTTGGAGGACACTGGCTCAAAGGCTAAAACAACTGGAAGGGATTTGGATTTGTGTTTTATTTCTTGTTTCAAAAATACTGTATTGTGAGATATGTACATTTGTATTTAATGTTGGATTGAATTCCAGGAATGTTACATGGAAAATAGTTTGTATTCAGAGATATGGCTAAACCAAAAGGTAAATACGGAAGCAAACTGAATGAATTCACTTTTATAACATTCTTCGAAACCTCTTTCAAGAGCGTCACTTAATACATGTTTTGATTAGGTTTTTGTGCTGCTTTGTAAATACTGCTCACTTCATTCCAGGTGTGATTCTTGGATCCATGCTGTTAAATGCTGATATTTGTACTTTTTTGAGAGTGCAATGACCACAAACACATATATACACGCACACTTCAACACAAAACAATTGCCTTATGAAGTGAAGTCTGTTCTGATATCAAAGCACACTTGGCTATGTCTCTCTCTCTCTCTCTCTCTCTTTAAAAAAAAAGCTTAAAACATTATTTTTTTCCCCTCTTGATATGTTTCCTGTATATTAAATTCAGATTTTCCAGTGAGCTCTAATCTGTAAATGTTCATTTGCAATTGAAGTAATATGCGAGGAGTGTGTCATCTATGTGCAAATACAGATTTACACTAAAAACACCTGGTTCAGAAACTTTCTTTATTATGTCTCTTGTTTTTTTTTTCTCTCTGATAACATGATGAAGTTTTGCTGTAATGTATGAATTTTGCATTCATCCAAAGGCAATAATTCACACTCACTTAACATATTATGCCTTTTTCAAAGTCTTTAGGTTAAATGTTGGAATGAACTCTTCAAGCACTTTGGCTTTTATAAATAATATAATGCAATTTGTATATATAAACAATGTTTTTAAAGCTGGTGTTTTAAAGCTGGTTTTTAAAGAGTATTTTTACTCTAAATAATTTATTCCCTTAATCCCCCATTTGCCATTTCAAGAAGCCTCCATTTTAAGAATGAAAGCGAGGCTACGGTGGGAAGAAACCAGGAAGTAGAGAAAAACAACCCCTGATGTTGAATACAAATCTGGAACTGCTGCTAAAGATTGGAAACTGGGCCAAAAATAAATGTGGACTGCTACATTTAAGGATAGTAATGTTAAAGATATCACATCAGAAAATGACTCCAAGTACAACACATTTCTACAATTGAAATTTTGGTTGCTAGGGTAAATAATTTGGCTGCCAGAAAGCTGTCAGTGATATGGAAATTTAGGTTTACATATGTATTCAGCAGACACTTTTATCCAAAGCGGCTTACAGTTTGGGAGTAAACATAAACAGTTTGTTACAAGGTCAGATTAGACATGCACAAAGAAGACGTTTGAGCTAAAACAGAAAAAAATTAAATGCTTCAGAGTTTTTTTTTTTATTAGTTAGTAACTATGATTAACATATTAAAGATAAATAATTTGTAACACTATATAGAGCCTAGTGATGCTCTTTGCACAGACTGGTAACCTCAAATGTGAGTTTTAACAAAGAGTCATCTAAAATATTTACTATGGTTCACTATTAGCTGTTTTTCCAGTGTTTACTCTTCAGTTTCTAATATAAATAAAAATGGTCATTAAACAAACCATTTAAAGAAATTGACTTTGAAGCCAGGAATTGTATATTTACATTATATCAGTCTGAATTATTCTCAGTTAAAGATCCTATTCTAATTGTACATGCTATTTCTCGATATCCGCTCACAAATAATGTCCTTTATATTTTAGTTTGAGCATAGTCGTCCTCGTTTTTATGTAGCGTACCATTGAACATTTCAATGATTATTTGCTTTCTTCTTCGAGAATTCACAAGAGTCTGTTTTCTGATTTATAATTCTTAGATAAGCAGGATTGCGCCTTTCTAGAAACATGTCAAGTATGACCTACTTTCGCTGCATGCTGTTTCCTTCAATCAAAAATAAAAGGGAGGTCTTGGAAACAGAAGAAAACATTTCAAAACCAGTCCTCATTAGCATACAAAAATGCACAATAATGTGGAAGATATTGAGCAAAAAATATATAGTTACTGACATTTAAAAAGCGTTAATTTCAAAATGTATAATTGGTAAATACAGTGCACAAATACAACTGAACATTGGCAGGCAACTCCTGAGGTTTAATGTGTATTTTGTGTATTTTGGGATCACACTATAGTTCCTGAGTAAATTTGAACAGATATAAACTCCAAGAAAAACCAGATCAGCAAGTTTGAGCTCTGTGTTCGTGATTGTGTTTGCACTCTGCTTTCCCCATCCCATCCATAAATTACACTCTGTCCCATCAGACACATAACTCAGCGTTCAGGGCTCTAAAACATCAAATGAGTCAGACCGTATCTCTGCAGTGGTGATAAATCTATTATACCATTATTCATCGACCAGTTTTGAAAATAATATTCCAAAAGCTTTTAATCCTATATTTCCTTCCAAATTTTTTGAAAGATAGAAAAGTGCTGAATATTAATCAATCTCAGAAATCAATGTACTCATGAAACAAATGGTGTTCCAGTGTAAAATATTGCTATTGCTAATATATTAAATGTGTATAAATGTGGCAATTACGTGTTTCCAATTTGTAAATACCTTAAATGATTTCTTCTTCTTTGAATATTTTCTTTTTGTTTGATAAGTAAAGGACACATAAGGAATAAAAGTGTTAATTCTGTAAATTCTGCTGCATATTACTGCCTAACTAAAAATTTGCTTCAAAAGAGGCTAAAAGAATTTAAGGGTTTATAAGCTTGTATTAAACATTCTTAAAAAACATTCTTTTTCATTACAATTATGAGTCTTGTTCATAATTGTAAATTAAAAATTTACGAAATATATTTGAAATTCCTTTCATTTTCAAAACCAGTGATGATTGAAACACATTTCGTTTGAATAATGTTTGATTTTTCCAACATTTCTCTCATTAATTCAAAGGTGTGTAACGATACACTCTGCTCACTACATACCTCAATATTATAATATGGCATTATATTATTTTACAACGTTATTTTTAACTATATTTACATAATGAATAATCATTGGAAAAATTAGAACTTAACCACAAAGTTAAAAAGAATAGGGTCTAGTTTGATTTTTATGAGAGTTTTTGATAACATCCATCCACTTGGTGGCAGTGTTAATGTTTGCATCAAGTCATCGTTTTACATTTAGTGATTAAGAGAGCCAACTTTATATCTCTTTTGTGTAAAATCTCTTTTGTGTAAAATGTGAGTAAAGGATTATTTTCTCTTAGTAAATATTACATAAAACAAGAAAACGTGGCAAAGAAGTTTCAGAAGTGACTAGAATCACAATAACGGCAACATACTCCTAGATGATATCTCCCATAAAGCAGCTCCATGATACGTATCGCGCTTTTTTTTATTGCTGTGTATATATTGTTACACCCATAACTCAAAGTGTTTCAAACAAGTTTAAAATGCTTTTACTCTCACCTTTAAGTACTGCATCATAAAAAATAAGCTGGATCGTTACTAGCTTTAAAGTATTTTACAATTAGCCATAGATGCTTTGAAATGAAATGCCAGAGAATTACATTTTAAATGGGAGAGGTTTGAGGACACAAATTTGTTGAAATGGCTTGAAAGACCTAACCATTCAATGTTGGAAAAACGTCCAGAAGCAGTTGAAACAACATCTTCTGGACGTCTTCGGCACATCAGAAGTTTGCTGGGAACCCTTGTGAGAGATTTCTTTTAGAAATTGTTATATTTAATTTTATTGTTAAAGTTAATGCTAAATAATGTTAGCTTGTTTGGCTAAAGATACAAAGGCCTTTTTTGAGGTCGTACATAAGGCACCCAACGTGGACCTGTGGGTCTCTCTCGGTCCTCAAACACACAGCAGGGGACAGCGCATGTGTTAAGATAAGTTTAATGTTATTGTCTATCGGTTTACAATGAAATAAATTGTCTCTATTGTCCTTACACCTTGGCTCAAGAGTCATCAATATGGGAGAGATAATAAAATATTCTATAACACACTCTGAATGGATGCATCAGAGGTCCCTGGTAGAGTAAAGTAACATTCATATATTACACGTAATATTTGTGGAAATTATTAGAAATAAAGACAAATTTATTGCAACTGAAATACTGGAAATGATAATATTTCATTATATAATAAATGTTTCTTTTTGCCAATCAATAAACAGGCAAGAAGTTTTGTGATGTATGTGAAGGAAATCAATATTAAATACTGCTTAATACAATGAAATGAATAATTTGAAATACGTTTTAGTACACTATAATGTGTAGCCTGCTAACCTGAGCCAAAAAAGAGGATTTCCTTCCAAAGCAACAATCTTAGCTCTGATCAATCACACTAAGCCTGAGATCTGGCTATATGTAATTGGGCTTGAGAAGTGAATAAACCGTGCAGTTCTGAAGCTGGAGCGTTTCTCTCTGTGTCTTCATTTGTAATCGTGACATCTCAGAAAAACTCAGTTTTGGGATGGAACACAACATTTAATACAGTATGCAAAGTATGCATACAACTACTTATCAAACTTCAAAACTTCAACGTGTCTGGTTTAGAAATTAGACTAAAATTAATTTCTAAGTAAACATATTTTAATGTAAAAGGCAAAACAAGGATAGAAAAATACCTCAACATGAGAATAAGAGATTTTAAAAATCATAGTATTTTATTATTATGACATTATGACAAATTAAATGTTGGCCAGTATTGTAATTTCACAAGAAAACAACCCCAGTTGATTTCTGGACCTAGAGAGTAACCTTTCCACAGACGAGTAGGGTGCATGTACAAAAAATGTGACTAAACACTAAGCTTTATATACAATACAAAAAATGTATAAAAAAAAACTGAATTCTAAAGTCTTTACAAACCAAAAAAAAAAGACTCCAGGAACTGGTGCTAAAGCAGTGATTTTTTTTTCCATTCTGACCTCTGTGACTCCTTCTTAGTGACTCCATAGGTCTCCAATGCAACAGAAATCCTGTGAGGAAGTAGGGAGATAAGCAAGTCTGGGAGTTCAAAACATAATCTGACTTCAACACACCACACCGCAGAGCAAATAATTTCTGCCCGATTCTCCCTGTGTACGTTTGAGGATTCCAATGCTGATAAAAAAGACACCGAGGAGGAAAGTTAACAAGAAAGGTTTCCACGGGCACTGAGGGAGAATCCACCAGACCAGTTCAGTTGTTTCCTCTAAAACGACGGTTAAAGTAATGAAAGGGTCGACACCAGTAGAAGAACAGAGGAATTGGCTGGGCAGTTTCCTCAGCTTTAGCTGAGATGTGTGAATCGATAAGATGCCTGAAGGTTGAGAGATTGACAGCCACCAGACGGCCTGAAGAACATGCCTGATGGGGAAATGGTAATTATTTTTTAAAGAAACCACACTGCGATCAGTACTATTGGAATCTAGTACTGGTTCAAAGGCCAAAAGATCAAATACAGTTGTGCTCAAATGTTTACACTCCCTTTAAACTTTTCGGATTTCTTGCAGAGAAAAAAAATGAATGAATGGTTGGTTGGTTGGTTGGGTAAAGCCATTTACTGTCAAACAGCTGGGTTTACTCTTTTTAAAACAAAATGAAAATGGAAACTTTCCAAATGAGCCTGATCAATTTGTATTCCCGCCTTTAACATCAATGACAGCCTGAAGTTTCTTGAGGTAGTTGTCGATGAGGTTCTTTGTTGGTAAAGGAGCCTGTTCTTCTTGGCAAAAAGCCTCCAACTCTTGTAAATACTTGGGTTATCTGGCATGAACTGCAAGTTTGAGTTCATCCCAAGGTGGTTCTGGAGTTCTGGTGTAACTAATGATGAGTGGACTTGGCCTTGTGTTTTGGATCACTGCCATGTTTGAATGTCCAGTAACGTCCAATCAGCATCTTCCGGGCTAATGAGTGCAGCTTTTCCTCCAGTATCCTTTTATAACATGCTGCATCATCTTCCCATCAGTTTTGACCAAGTTTCCTGTACCTTTGGAGCTCACACATCTCCTAAACATCAGTGACCCACCTCTGTGGGGATGGCGTTCCATTCATTATAGGCATTGCCAACTCCATGTAGTATTTATGGTTGTGGTAATAACTTTGTTCCGGAAGTTTGGCGTCTCTAAGCTGTTTGGAATATTATAAGCTATTCTCATTTGCATAGTAATAGCTTTCCTCTGGCTACTTGACAATGCAACCCATTTTTTTTAAGCATCTTCTCATTGTGGCCCTTGAAACAGCCAAGCCACATTTTTCTGAGAGTTCGGTCTTCGAGCTGAATTTATTTGTGGGTTTTTCTTTACACCCCTTAAAATTTTTCAGGCAGTTGTAGCAAAAAATTTTAATCATCCACCTGATTTTAACAGAATCCATTACTTCACCCCCTTCACTGGCATTCCACTTCCTTTAGTATGTTTCTATATCCTTTTTTCTTTTTTTGTACAGTTCAACTACCTTTCGCCATAGATCCTTTGGCAGCTCTTTAGCTTTCTCCATTGCTCAGAATTTAGAAAAGTCAACTCATGTCAAAACTAAGACAGACTACAGGTCTTTAGGAATTTGAAACACTAGCAATGTTTATCTGTAAGTCAAAGTGGAACAGTTAAGTTGTGAAAAGAGATTTTAAAGTGCAAACTATTTTCCCATCTATTGTTTTTTTTTTTTTTTGGTTGTTGACTGAATATTTCTCAGAGAAACCTTGAAGCGTCACTCTCATTTTATTAAAAATAACAGATATTGATTTCATTTAGCTCAACAGTTTCCAATGACTGGAAGACTAAAATGATGAAAGCTGCTGTACTCTTTTAATTAGAACAAATATTGAACTTTCTGTAATGTAATCCCACAGTCAGCTGAGTACGCAACAGCAGTGGCTTCCCTCTCAAAACTAGTGAAATAAAGGGTCTTTCTTCCAAGAGTCTTGCTTGATCTTGTTCTCTTGCGTTGCCGGCTGTGTGCCGCACAGAAAGAGACTGAGTAACGCTATAATGACAGTTGCTTATTTGAAGCCACAGAAAAGCAGACAAAGAAGAAATGAAGCGAACTCTCCTGTGTGCTTGGCTTTGAAATGTGTTGTCTTTCACAGATCCAAGTGTTAAATGATGGATTAAAAAAGTACAATTAATTCATTTGCTACGAGCTGGAGGTTATTTACGTTTGGGTAATGCCAGAGGCATAGGAGGTGCAGATCATTATTTAAAATATAGTTTCAAATGTTTTGGGCATAGTTGTATAGTTTTTAGCAAGCTTGTAAAGACACTGTGCCAATGGCAAGAGCATAGTAGCAGGGGAAAAATGTTGTTGATGTTTAAGTAAAACTATTACTTCTAAAATAGTTCTCTGTGTGTTAACGGAAGTTTATCTGTATTCATTCGATAGATATTTAAAAGATCAGGGCTGTTGAGCAACCCTTTTCTATAAAACAAATGAGTTACATTTGCTGATAATGAGAAATATTGTTAAGTTATAATATACTGTAAACCCCAAATTTTCAGTAGGTTCAATGACAAAGATTTATCAGAAAAAAATGGGGTTTTGTATCAATGTATTAATAATGTGATAAACACGCAGAGCATTAAAGGCAGGGTAGGTGGTTTCAGTGAGACAATGTTCACATTTATTTTCACTAAAACCCTGGATTTCCAAAACATGACACAAACTAATTTAAAACATACTAAAAATGTCACTTTTGGCCTTTATTTAAAGTCCTATTATTATTTGTTTCATTATTCACACAAATTGACATCTCTAGTATATTCCTGATCCTATTCTTCACTTTTTTTTCCAAAATATGACAATCACCAACCCTACTTTCCTGCAAAAAGCCCTTAATCCATTCCAAACAATTCCAACTTTTAGCTCACCCGACTCAAGGTGGCACCAGTCTTTTAGCAATAGAAATTATTTGATGAGCCTGTGCTCAAAAGTTAGTCAAGGCGTTCTAAAAGAAACAAGGTTTATAATGTGGAAAGTGCTGTTGTTTTGTAGCCCAAGTTAAAGAAACACTGTGCGCTCTCTCCATCCTTTCTCACACGCTCGGTACTGTCTACACTTGGGCTTGAAACAGTGTTGGTGTTAGTAATTCATGAAATATATTGACAAAGTTAACTTTCGTATGTAGTGCTGTAATGTCTTCCGCCACCTATTCCACCTCCTCCGACACGTCGCTACACGTCGCTACACAAAGTAAGGTTTCACATTTGTGTACATATTACATATTTTGCTTGTGTTTTATTCTGTTTTATAATCATTTATTACATTAACATAGTGTAGATTTAAGGATTGAAGAAACGTTGCTTGATTTTTCTTTGGTTTTCCATTTTTTTCATCTACTTATACTGTCGTTTCTGAGAGCCGTTGCACGGATTAGGTGTTTTACATGTAAAACTTGCTTCGAGATACGAAATGTTCAAGATACGAAAGCCACCCTGGAACAGATTAATTTCGTACCTTGGGGTAGCCCTGTAGTTAGAGAAGGATCTTTTTGGTCCCCGTGAACTGGTTGATAACCAGAAATAATGGCAATAGACTGATCTGATAACATCTGAAAAGGCTGAGATTGAATCATGTTTTAACTGAAACCAGGGACATTAAAATTTTGCATTACGGAGACAATCCTTCTATTGTTAAGAACGCCTTGAAACACAGAACATGAGAGACGAGGTGAACTGTGTCCTGTGATTTTGTCAGTGCGCTGCAGGCAATACTTCAGAGACACATTCACTGTGTTCTGGAGAAAGTGCTCGCTGACAAGGACAAGCTGCATCTGCGAGTTTGTCTCAGAATGAAATGTCTCTGAGGAAGACCCCAAAGACCATCTTTCCCTCCGCACATGACACTGAGGGGTCCTCTAATCACGACTGTCAGGAGGAGAACGAAGGACAGAAGAAATGAGCAGCAGGCAACAAATCCATATCTCTATACTGTTAAAATCCCAGAGGAGGAAGAGCAAGGGAAACAAGTGGATCAAGTCATGCACGATGTGCACAATGCAAATCCACCTGAAGGGGCTGCGTGTATGTGTGTGTTTCTCGACCTTCTGGGAGTTAAGAGTGAATAAAAATTTCAGGGAGAAGAGTCACTGGTGCGCTGCTGGGTGTTTTCTACAAAATGCACTTCGTTTGAGGTAAAAAAAAAAAAAAGTGAAAATATGTTCTTCTGACCTCTGGCTTCAAATTTTAGTTCCGACCCTGCAAATGTTCAACGTCAAAGAGACGTCTTTCTAATGTTCACCCATATGTGTCCAAAATGAGTGATTGATAAGTAGACAACATATGTTTTAAAAACGAGGTGGGGGTTAGGGTTACTTTTAGTAATGCTGAAAGCATTAAATGTAAAACAAAAACAAATCAAATGAAATAATTATGTTAAATTATTTTACTCACCTTAAAAGGATGGCTCTAGAAGCAAAGTTAGAAGCAAACAGTTAAGTCACAACGATGAAACCAGCTGGACTGTAGCAGTCGTCACAAGAGTTAACGGATGAAACGAGTTTTAACGAGTTGGTTATTTACAGACATGTGTCTTGTTTCCTCAATGGTGTACGACACAGCACTGCCACGCTACAAACAACTTCAGTTGCTCTGATCACGCACAGCTTGGAAACTTCTGCACAGTGACAGATGTGCAAGATCAACAGCGTTCACTCGGGTTGATTTCTCGAATAAAAGAAAAAGCTAAAATAAACTAGCCAAAACTTCCACAATTCTTCTGGTTTTTCCTTCGAACTTATGGAATGGATGAAATACTTTTTTGCGTGTTTTTTTAGAAGATCAATTTGCTTTGTGAGATTTTTAGCCTTTAACATTTTTTAAAGCCTTTTAAAAGTCTGCAAGAGTTTCGTGTTTAGGAATGTCACACAAGAAATTGCAAAGTTTGTTTGGGAACAATCTTTTACCACTTATCAAATAACATACAGCTATTCTGTTGAATTCTACAACAGCAAATGACAAAATCATGGGTTTGCCGAGAAAGCAATAACTGATCACATCTCTAAACCTTCCCAATGCATTTGAATTAATGTCATAATTATTGTGCATATGATATTTTATCATTGTTAATCCAGCTAATATGTCGACAGACCTAGATAAAAAGATCCTAAATAACAAGCAATCAATTAAAAGATCAAACAATGGCAGAAAATTGTGCTGTACTCAATTCTTTTCAACAAAAAGAGAAGGTTGTGCTTTGTTACAATCTGGATTTTTTATATTTTGAACATATAGTTATGTAATGTGCTCTCTTTTAAGGTTTTAGTAATCCTTCTAATGCAGTGAGACACGGCATAACACTTTCCTCCCTGTGGAAGAACACTAATGCTGATTTTTATGTAATGGCACGGGTCACATCTGCATTAATCATTTAGCTGCACTTTTTTCAAGCTTAATTATGCAAGGTTGTAAAGGCAGCCTAAGTTGGGCCAAGATGATACGGTGATGTCTCTGATTTGAAAGAAAAACTCAGCACAACATCCTGTTGATCACTGACTGGTCAGTTGTTGAGCTCACTGATTGGCCAGAACAGTCCCCGTATGCCCAATTACAAAGTGCAACACAAAAACACAATACAACCATGTAGTTCATATTTACTTAACTACTTGTGTATCTTTTAAACTAAGCTTTTAGTTTAATTGGCATAAATTGACACAAATACAGCAGAAAATATACACTATTTTGATGGTCTCCACTGTTCTGTGCGCTCTCAGTCTTTTCAGCTTCTTTTGGCTTTTTTGTCAAGGTTGTGCATTTCTGTTGCATTTACCAAATCACCAAGAGCAACTAGAAATATGTAAGAACAAGATAAGAACAATAATCCTGAAATTGTGGAGAAAAAAAAAACAATTGCGAGAACTACATTTAGCATTTTTTTTCTATTTTTAGTTTTTTTATATTAAATAAAAATTCAGTCATACCACTGTGAAAATTGGATGTAATAAAAAACAGGCGAAACCCTTCTAAATCTTAATCAATGTTTGAAAACACAAGCCATACCACAGGTCTTGTACTTCTCAGGGTTATACCTCATACAACCAGCCCAAGGCACTGATATTTGGTGTGTAAAATGACACTTAAAGTTGATTGCACATTTTCTAATAAAAATTTTAATTTGAATTACCTTGCAAATGATGTTAACACAAAGTGAAGAAAAATCCGTGATTCAAAGGACTTTTCTTCTTTAAAATTACCTCCACCCTTTTCTTATCTAACCCTGGTCATGATCAAAGGAATTTAATTAAACACATTTCTTAGACCTGAGTGAGTTTATATGTCTTAGACAAATTTAGAAAGTTCATTAATTAACACGTTTCTGTTGCTTAAGGGACTGGAGTCACATTGCTAAAGTCTCACCTTCAAAATGTGAAAAAAAACTTCAGAAAAATGAAAAACAATAGTCACTGCGTTGTAAATATGCACCATAAAATAACTGAAAGTCATTATCTAGTGGATGCTGCATTACAAGCAATAGTAATATAACTGTAACAGCACTAGCACTGGCAAATGGAAAACAGGATTAAATGTTTTAAAACATCTATTAAAACATGAATGTGCCATTTCTTCTTACCATTCTGTCTTTGTATGTTTTAAAGATGAAGAGAAGTAAAAGAAAGAGGTGCAGTGCACTTTTTGGCACAAGTGTGACAGTGTGGATTCCCAAATCCCTGGAGATCAGATTAAAGATGGAAGGAAAAGTAGAGCTACAGCACACAGCGGTAGTTCTCTGCCAGTGTAGGTCACCAAGAACTGATCTACTAGTCCCGCTGTCATGTTATCAAGCAAGTACCAGCAGCATGTGGAACATTCTTCCTCAATCAAATAGATTTGAGCAGTACCTGGACACAAGGGACAGGCACAAACCCGAATTCAACCATCCACAGCCTGTAGAAAGTATGCAGGATATTCGAAAGTGAACCTATATAAATCAAACAGTTCACATGTGAATTTCAGGTGGCATTTAATCAGCAGTGCATCTTAATTAGAGTTTAGGATGTGAATATATTGTGTTCTGTTTATCAAACATTATTAAAATTGCCTTTGATTTAACCTTTCAAGTCGCTTGCCTGGACACAAATAGTTTAAATTACCTCAAATTCAAATGTCATGACTTACAGCCTGTAAGATGATAAAGCCTTTTAGGGTCTACAGAGATGAAGAATGTAATTATGTGTGAGCTGCGAGGTATTAAACTTCAAGTACAGTTAGCTCTACCAAGCTCTACCCACACAGTCGCATAGGTCTCTCATACAAAGCACTGGCACAATCCTCATCGGTCCTCACCGAAACCCACTCACGGATCAAATAAAATGAGTATAACAGAAAGTTATACTCCTAGAAACACCTAAACCAGTCCTGATCTAATTCCTTTTGTCTATAGATATAGATAACAGTTGATGTTTATTGATGCCGTGATTTAAATTAGTTAAATCTGAAGAGCACTTAAAAGATAAAACAACAACGGTCATCTTAATGAAGAGTATTGTGACATCATGTATATTTGTTATGACGTTGGGTGAAAAAAAAAACCTCATTTGTGAGAGCTGGAGTAACGAGAAGAACTCTTTGATAAAAAAAAGGCTAAACTAAACTAGGACTTGAAGCAGAAAACTTCAAAAAAGTAGTACACAAGCAAACTCTAACAGAGTTGGTATACAAGAGAGCATCATTTGACTAGATGGCTAAAATTTGCTTACAAACTTTGATGTTGGCTTGTAAAAGTAACAAAGTAACAATTTATAACAATGTTCCCAATGTCACGATGAGTAACATAAACCAACCCCAGTTTCTCTATGATTTTCAATGGTAAACAGTAGTGCTGTAACAATATATTGTGGCAAAAAACGACTGGGAAATGTCATCTAGAAGATGAAGTGTATTTGCTTCTTGGAGTGATTGTGATTCTAGTCCCTTCTGAAACTTCTCCTCTTCTCATTTCATGTCATATTTACTAGGAGACAAATATCCTTTACTCATTTTTAAATGAGAAAGATTAAAAAATGATCGCTCTCTATCAATTACACTAAAAAACATAACTTAGTTTAAACATTAACAATGTCTTCTAGTGGATGGATGGATAGTATCAAATGCTCTCATACAAATAAAACTAGATCCTCGCATTCTTAGCTTTGTGGTCCCAAAACAGTTTAAATTCCTGTGTTTCAATAGTTGGTTAAAATAGTTTTGTAAAATATTGTGACACATATTGTATCATATACTGAGGTATGTATCGTATCGTGAGCAGAGTGTACCGTTACACCCCTAGTAAACAGCCATTTACCAAAGCTGAAGTTCAGAAAATTGTGGTTGATAGAGTTGCTTTGGCTAGGAGTTTGTCAGTGATGTCATAATTTTTTAGGCTGTTTCTATGATTTAAATAAACAAACCACATTTCTCTATGAAGTTTCATATTGAAGATATCTTTGTTGCCATTTCCCATTTTAAATGGTACAGATTTAACCCCTTCTAGAGCCCTTCTAGAGCCCTAAAGTTTCTTATATGTCCTTGCACAGGCAATTGTGGCGAATTGGAAGTTTCTATGAAGTTCTAAGTTTGTGTTACAGCTTTACAAAGTTAGACCCCAGGTTAAGTCAATGGAAAATTTTCCAGCATTCTCAGTAATGTACCAGAATTCCTTTAATGGTACCAGTCTGAAAACATAAAGTAAACCAAGTCAGACTAGTTTGGATGTTGTGGCAAAGTTCGGTGGCATTAGCTCAAACAGTCTTGGAGGAGATACATTTAGCTTTTTTGTCAGTAGAAAAAGACAAACAACAATATGTTTGAAGAAGGATAAAATACCAAAAACAGAATAAAAGATCTTACTGGCAAAACTCAGATAGGAGACATGCAGATGTGGAATAACAATTACTCTGTGACTTAACACAAAAACTAAAAGCATATAAAAGGCAACAAATCACTCAACAGAAATGAGACACAGGTGTGAAGCAATTAACAGACACAGAGAAATGGAAAGGGAGGGGTGAGACAAAGATAGGAAAAGCACAGAGACTGAAAATAGTGTTATTTAAAGTACCATGCAAAAGTTTAAAAACTGAGTATTTTCGGTAGTTGTTTACTTTATATGTGAAAGGAGTGTACAGAAGAAAAATATAAATTTAATCAATATTTGGTACTTTTGAAGGACTACAAAAAAACATGCATCTTAAACGATCATAGATACAGTTGTGCTCATATGTTTACACACCAGAACTTCCGTGCCTTAGGACACAAAATGTATATATTATACATGGAGCATACCAATAAATGGTGACTAAACATTTACGTGAAAAAATTGTCTCAGTTCGACAAACTGCAATAAAAAGAGCTGCAAACACAGAAGAGGACTCGGAAAAAAAGCTTGAGCATATCGATCAACAGTGCATCCCAGTCTCTGCTGAGCACCAGGGTCTCCATCAATAAACAGTTCCGGAGAAATGCCTCAAAGAGGTGAACGCCCAGAGCCCAGGGGCACACACTGACAGAAGGTTAGTGAGGGGAAGCTGCAGTCTGCATGGTACGAGCTGAAAAAGGTTATTGGACTTGCAGGGCCCCCAGGGTAATTATCATTGGCCCACGGGATGGTTAGCAGTGCAGCGTGTGAGGACATGTACCTTAATTGGATCATGCTGCAATCTCTCAGAGCCTTACAGAGACCTGGTTGTCGGGGTAACAGAGCTCGGTAGTGAGTAAATGAGTGGAACTCAGGCATTCTGTGCAATACATACACAGATTTATTTACTTTTATACGCAACAAAACAAATTTTAACAAGAATGTCTTATAAGTCCCCCAATAAACGCATGCTTACAGGCAGACGAATGTATGAGAATGTGGATGGATTTTGTAAATGGCTGTATGTGTAAGGGTCCAGATCTGCTGGGGTAATGAAGGACGAACAGCATGAAAGAGAAATCTTGAGTGTTATCTTGAGAGTGATCGAAATTTCAAGTAACCCCACCTCCACCTGTTTTCCCGGGGTTGCTGCTGGCCAAATGGTCACTTGAAATGTCCTATGGAACCCCACAAAATATACTTTTCACCAAATGTTTTTTTAGCTAAGTTCAGGATGTAATAACTCAAAAAAGCTACTGTCAAATCATCTTACATATTTAATTCCAATAGTCAAAAAAAAACATACCTTAAGTGGAGTTTTTGAACATAACCATAAGAGAAAAGGAGTTTTTTTTACCCAACATCAAATTCATTTTTCCCCAAAAAGCCAAGTTCAGGATGGAATAACTTAAAAATGTGAAAACTTTCTATTATTTAGATTCTGACAGTCAATAATATTCACTGCATGACTTAACAAAGTATAACAAATTCAAAAATGTGAAATTTTTGCAATATACATTTCACCCAAGTTCAGGATGGAATAACGAAAAAAATCCTACAGTAAAATATTCTTACATTTTGGATTCTGACAGTCAATAATATTTACTATAATTATGTAACGAGTTTTTGAACACATTATCAAGAGAAAATGAGAAATGAAACCTCAAAGCACAATAAACAGGTCATAAACGTGTAAATATTTTTTTTCTTGTGAGCAAACGGAATAAAGGTGCCCCACTCTGCCAGTTGGTGCCCTACGCAGACTGCACACTTTTCACGTAGTGAGCGGTGTTACTGCCCTTCTTATTCAGGCAGCTGGACTAGTCCCCTTCCCCTCAACTCCCCACATACACCTTTGATACTTAGCTGGTAAATGTAAGCAAACTTAGGAACAAAACATACTCTAGTTATTAAAAGAATTCTCTTTAGTTGTTTGTATAACATTTCAAATTTAATCCAATTGTTTTAATCACAGATATGTCTAATTTTGCAAGGTTTTACAGTGAAACTGATTAAAAGGGCTTTCCTTGTTATAAAAAAAAACAACAACAAAGTAAATCAGAAAGTGTCACAAAAACACCAAACATTTAAAGTTTTGAGTTGAACCAACAGCACACTTAATCTTTCTGGGAGGATCTTGAATTTGCATTTTATTGATCCTTGCATCATACATTACATTTCAAAAGTTATTTCTGACCTTTTCCTTTTAAGATGCTGCCTTTCGCATCATAAAACATTTTTGTTTACTTTGTTTGGTGATTAAATC
The DNA here is from genome assembly GCA_007224835.1 of Danionella cerebrum. Taxonomy (NCBI): domain Eukaryota; kingdom Metazoa; phylum Chordata; class Actinopteri; order Cypriniformes; family Danionidae; genus Danionella; species Danionella cerebrum. The sequence continues at coordinate 303,022 of SRMA01025931.1, forward strand.
CTTCCACTTGTGAATCCCCATACAGCTTCAATAAGGTTCTGTTATAAAGGTGTCTAATATTTCAGAAGGCGAAGAGGGGATTATTCAGTGCTCTGAGTACAAAAGAGTGCGCTACAGTAAAAACTGATATGGAAAGATAGCCATTCCTTATGAAGTGTCCAAGCCATGCAGTCTAAGAGGTAAAATTGTGTAAGACGTAGAGATCAATAAACTAATCTCACTCATCGTTACAGCTCTGGCCACTGATAACAGCATGCGGCAGCGGTCCAACAGCAAGGAAAGCAATTATAAGGCTTGGAGGAAATTGACAAGCCCCATGTGGAAAAATGATGGCCGTTAAAAGGCAGAAGTGCAAGGATGCTGATACCTAGCTGACATGTCCTCCCTCCCCCGCCTCATCTTATAAGCTGCTTCTTTTGATGTCAGCCAATAACTAAGATTACAGCTTTAAGCTCTATCATCTATTTTGTTAGCTCGTGTGAAATGAAGGGCAGCAGTGCAGTTCAAGACAAACCAATTAAATTTAATATATTTAAAAAAAAAGTAAATGAGCAACATTTTTTTTAAACTAGTATTATTAGTGACCAAATTCATTGCAAAAACTTTGTGAATCACTCAACGCTGTAAATCATAGAATTTTATAATAGAGAAACGTGCAGCAAGTTGAGAAATGATGTGTTGTTAAAGTTGGAAAAGTGTGGGTGTGTTTTAATTAATGTAATTGTTTTTTGTTTTTTTTTTTGCACATTTTCATAAGTCGAAAGCATAATTGGCCTTTCTCGGACACCAAATGTGAGATTTATTTATTTTTTTGCCTTTATCAGTCAGTATTTAAAATAGTATCAAATTGTGAGACACGATACAACTGTTAGATCTGTTTTCTAGCATCCAAAGATGAATAATCAATTCAGTACTCATTGCTCAGCTGAAGTCACTTAAATAACCAATCAGCATGCAGGTTCACAAAAAAAAAAAAAAAATCACAGCTTCCATCGTCTGCCCTCGATGTCATTCCCCAGTAACTTCCTGGACTCCCTCCCTAGTGATCTCTACGTGAGTACTTTCACCTCTACTCTGTTTTGTCCCTAGACTATTGTCTTTCCAGTGAATTTTCCCTCCAGTATTCAATCTCCATCATTGGCATGATGGTGTATGCTCACCTGTGGATCCTTCCCCTGTATTGGAGCACTCACTTTTATCTATTTCCTGGAGTTTTAGATAGGGGAGGTCAGGATTTCTCTGTACTGCTTACCTGGAACCCCTAGCCTCTGTATGCTCACTGTTGGATTACCTGTTCCTGTTCCAAGGGATTCTCTGAAAGAACCTCTACGGCTGCTTTACTATTACAACCAAACAACCAAAAGTACACATGAATGGTACATTTTATTTTATTTTGACGGTAAGATAAAGATTGTTAAACACTCAAACTGTGTTTTATCAAAAAATACAGTTTGAGGACATGGGCTTGCCTTAAACACTCTGATAATCTCATGTTGTGATGATACTTAGAGGAAAAGTTAACTTTATTTTCTCTGATAAGATTCTCAGGTGTACTTATTGGTAAAATCACTTTGCAATATAATGAACTGTTTCACTGGAATGGGCCTTCCATATCTAATACACACCGCATGCTGTAATCCTGCAGCTACCACCAATAACACAAAGGAGAAATTTGGAATCACAATTGGATGGAATGGACTTTGTATCAATCATTTATAGTCATTGTGAATAATAAGGATTAATACGCATTATGTGCATATTAAAAGGCAAATAAAGGTGGTTTTAGTCCATTTGAGTATTTCAGCGGGTTGAATACAATATAGCCTGTTTGAATCCCATAACAACAGCATGTTAAAATGTTTTTAAAATATGTATAAAAGAGCAGAGCTTTCTATTTATTAAAAAATGAAAAGAACAAAAGGAGCACAGCAACACTGATATCAGTGTGCATCGATGGAACAAGGGAACACTACAGCACAAGAGGAGTAGAAACTGTTAAAATATTGATAAACCCAGGGAGTTTTGACAAGGCAGAAAACAGAAGTTTGCAGTAACTTGAGCATCAAATGCCAACCTTGTAACCTGTCTCCAGTACCTACAGTCTCTCCACTCAACACAACAGCAGAAACAAAGCTCCACTTATGGAGCTGTTCGCTTGATTTACAGTCTAATCAGCACAAACACTGCATTACTCACTGACTGAGTGGAACTGAATCAGAAATGGCAGCAGAACAAGGCATCCACTGACACTGCACTAAAGGAACACATTTATAACAGACACCTTTAGAAATGATTCATGCCAAAGATCTTCTTTTTACTTCTTTTGGTCTTTTAGCCAATAATTTAGGTCAGCAGTCTGTAAATCATTTTGGCAGTGATGTAAACCTTCAAACAGTTTTTTTTTTGAGTCAATACTTGATATTATGTTTAGTACAACTCCAGCTTCTTTTTTTAAGAAATATGTTTTAATTATATTATACAATAATTCCACAACAAACCTGAAATTTTGCCCAAAAAATAAATTCTGTGAATTAAATGTAATAATTTTATACTGAGAAAATTGAGAAAGAAAAGTTTTTCTTTGATAACAACAATCAAAAAATATTCATGAATCCCCAAAAAAGCAAAAACAAGGTCCAAACAATGAATCAAAAACAAGTCAAACCTCTCCTAAACCTGATCCAGTGATCCAAGCACTTTTTGTGCATTGTGCTTTTTTGTGTTTCAGAACTTTGAAAAGCACAAGCCATATCACAGATATTGCACTTCCAAGAGTTATCCCTTCTTTTCTCTTCTTGATGACATTGATGACACCAATTTGCATTTTGTAAAATGAAACTGAAAGGGGTTATGGTTTAATGAATTTATTTTTTTTTATTTGAATTGCCTTGCAAATTATGTCACAACCCAAATCTTGAATTGTTCATTTAAAACCAAAATCATCAAAGCAAAAGACCTTTTTGAAACCTACACAATGTATTTCAAATAAAAATTTAATAGATAGGTTGCATCATTCCTACTTAATTCAAAACAGCCGGTGTGATTGGCAAACGCAGAGACTTCTAAGGGTTAAGCAGTTCTATTTTTAACCTCAGACCTTTAAAATAAACTAATCAAAATTGCATCCAGCAGTCTTTTTTAATTTGCGGACCTTGTGAAGTATGTGATCAATAGCCATAGGGTCAATTAGCCTGAAAAAAGGAACCTAGAATTATACACATATGGTGTACGCCATGAACAGTTCAATAAAATTTAGCTCAATAATGCTACTGCAGTCAGTATTGGTCACAATATGAGCAAGTCTGGATCTATTTTGAAAGGGAGGGTTCATGCAAAGTCATCCAGTGGGAGCAATAGAGGAGTGTTCTGTCACTTAAAACATTTAAAAACATGCAGCCTTTAGTTTAATCAAAACAAAACTGCCAAGAAATATGAATCAGCCTGTGGGTCTGCGCTATTTAATAACCTAAGATTTGTGTCATGAATTTGAGCCTATCCCTATAATCAGACGATTAACATGAAAGATCATTAAGTCAAGAAAAAATTGTAGGCAACTTTCATTTGGAAAATTTCTGCTGGGGTCCCATGCTTTGCAACATGTCTCATGATATTAACCTTCAGTCACGAGAGGTTCTTAACCTCTGAAGGGATTGAAGTGCACTTGAACATGTTCAAATTACCGTAAACAGAGATCCGTTCATTCATCTTCATTACCCGCTCAGTTCTGCTTAGGGTCGTCACAGTCTCCAGCTCACATTGAGTAGAAAAAAGGCAATACTCGACAGGTCGACCGTCCATCACAGAGTTACTTTCTAAGCTATGCTAACACTACTATCAGCAGTTCTGGAGAATGGCTGAATAAGTAGATTCCAAAATGATAAAAACTCATCAATTTCAAGTGTTAGTATTTCACATCTGATACAACAGTTACTAATCCAACTAGTATTTCCGAAACAAGTGGGGTATATCTTTAAGAGTATTATGAAAGCTCTTTTCCTATTTTAAATATATAATATTGGCTTTTTTTAATCTTAAAATGTAAGCATTATTTCAAAATTCTACTCTAGTCCTTTAGGAAGAGGATTCAGTATCTATTTTAATGTAAAATTCAAATTGTATTTTTTTTTCCAGTACTGACACTAAGGTAGTTGACGGTTAAAGTAAAAGTATCTCTTAAAATATTTCCAAAAAGAATGTCATAATTCAGAGTGACTGTACACATTAGGCTGGAGATTGATATAGTATAATCAAGGTTTATTAGTAGAATAAGGCAGCAATGATGGAAGGAGCAGTGGTATGGCTGTATACCTGGTTGTGTCTTCAAGTCTCCAGGAGCGAGTGCTTTCCGGAAGGGACTGGTAGATGTTCTTGATCCAATGCATGTTGCAGTTGAGTTTCCAGGAGCTGCATGCACCACCAGGCATAATCCAGGCATAAAACACTGGCTAGGAAGCCAATTGTGGATCAAGCCCAACTCGTGGGTCAAGGAAATGGTGGAGATCGGACAATATATGGATATAATGCGTCTGAAGAACAAATGCAGGAGAGGTAAGTAGCAGTTGGAGTAAGAGAAGCCGATGAAGAGCGACTATGATGGAGTCCAGGAAGTACAAAATTGATGACAGACACGAGGCTTCTCGGAGTAGGAGTTTTTTTTTACTGTGGGTTACTGATCGCGGTTGGAGGATGAGGTGAGTGAATTCAGGTGAGTGTCGGTATTGCAGGGTAGAGGATTACAGATAACAAGTCTTGTGGTTGAGACCTGTTTCTAATATCACAGGTAAAATACATTCCCTTCAACCCAAAAAGCTACATTCATTTATTTGATAGCAAAAATACATGAAACATTTGTAAGGTTAACAAAAAGTCAGTAGGCTAAATACACTAACAGCACTCATATGTTCCATTGAAACACAAAAACTCTACCCAAAAGTACGGTCAACGTTTAATTTTTTTATTTACACAAGGCTTGATACAGAGCTACACACTATTTCTTTGCTGTTGTGTAGTCAGATCTCTGATATTTAAATGCTTTCTTGCAGACGGAATCTTTCGTTCAGCCCAGCTCCTGTCCGGATGCTCTTTCTCTGTATTCTTGCTTTTATGTTTGCTTCTCAGTCTTCCTCCCTCACACCTGGCTCTTGTTCTCCTAATATCCTTCCCTCAACTGTTTCTTGTTTTGCCTATTTTAACCCCCTTATTTAAATCCTGTGCCTTCATGTTTGTGGCACAGGGTCAAACACATGGTTCCAGCGGTTATCAAGTTTGTTTATATTGCACTTAAGCATGTTAAGTTTGCATTTCTCTGCTTTTTGGAGCTAGTCCTTAATTATTCAGGTTTTCCCCAATGTGGGCTTTAATGTTTGTATTCTGTTTATGTGTCTTGACTCTTGAGTCTGTCATTTGGAATTCATGACACAACAATAATCCACTGACACTACAATCCATAACCATACAATGGATGCACAAATCCTGGCCTCAATATATGTTTTGCTATAGCATCAATTGATTGAGAACCCTTTAATTCAATCAAATCTGATTAACTGATTCCATTTTTCTCCTCAAAACAAAGATCTCAGTCCCCTTTTTTTATATATTGCAACCAGATAAAAAAGAAATCTATTTCAATCAAATGGCCTCATAGTTCTGTCTCCTTTTTTTCAAATGCAAAATGGATGTGGCAAGCATAACAACCCCTGCTTTGAGGTGTAAATAGTAAGCAGAAATGAGAGACATGAACATTCAGAGTTGATGTGGAGAGTAAAAACTCCCAAGGCCTTGCCAAACCTCCGTCTGATTCATACAGCATCAGCAAGCAAATGCTGAACACGCTCTGAAACTCTCTGCACATGTTTGTCCTCCCAGGATGCTATGTGACATGTGACAAAATACTTCAAGACGTGATTATGCATAAGCAGCATGGCGTCTGACGTACTATGATGTTAAAAGTGTTAATAGATCTGTCAGAAGTAACTTCCTTGAGGAAAGGGCTCTGATATGCTTGGATTCCATTCAAGCACAGAAATTTTTATTTATCTGTTCTTTACCCCCCCCAAAAAAAACATGAGTAGATTTTGTCAAGATCCAATTGGTACGATTGGTGAGTTCTACCAAATGTAAGTTTGCAGTTTTGAGATAAGACAGCACTTATCCAGCTTTCATTGTATTATTTTCTTTAATAAAAGCAGTGTTATCAATATTGTGCAGAGGGTCAAGGTATCCTTTGGTTGTTTGGCCAAATTGTTCTTGAAATTTTTTTTCCCGAAACATTCAATTATACCGAGTTCAAAAACAGCATTATTGCCCCTCACCGCCGGCCATCTAACCCCATTTCCATAATGTAGGAAAGATAATGAAATCTCCTTCTGCAGCCTATTGCGTTCCTTTCATCAGACTCTCATCTTGATGCTTCAAGGTCACCTGAAAGCTGAATGAAAGAGCCTTCAAAAACAGACAAATGTTTCCCATTAGGTTAATCAGTTTGAGGATATATGGCGTGAGGCTTTGACAGTTCTCCATCCATTTCCCCGGTCTGCTCGCGCTCAGCACAGCAAGCAAACACTATGTGTCAATAACAGGGTGAGAGACCCCTTTAAGCAATGAATTAAGCAGTAAATTAGTCCAGCTGATTCTGCTACACTTAAATGTGCACCGTCAGACGTACTTAAATACTGTTCAGTGTTGATTGCACCTCTCTCACACACTGCAGTGAACGATTTCGCCCCAATTTCAATTGGGTTAATGAAAAACCAACTGCGGCTACAAGCTTTTGCCAGGCCATATTTTATTAGGCTCCCATAAAAATATGTAATTAAACCGTCAGGCATTTAAAAGTTCTGTAATTATGCGGTTTCCTTTCATGTTTGTTATAAATAGCAGATGTTGCTGCTGCCGTTGGAAACCATAACCGAATTGAGGCTTGTTACATAAAATGATCAATATAGTAACTGATGCCTTTACAAATTACATTCCTTTTCACCACCGTTGCATCATTTGGTTTGTAACAATACCCAATTAGCCTTTGGGAATTGGGTGCGCCATATCTTTTAGTACTGTTTTATTACTACATAAACTATTTTCCTACATAAGGTCATAAAATTCCTGAAACTGCAATTATTGGTAGCTTTCTGTCAAGTGATTCACTTTTGAAGAAAGGGTCCAAACAGAGGTAGGTAGGTCGCAGTCTTTTATTAACGAAATAAATAAAGGCAGCTTCATCTTCTGGGTGGCAAACATAGTAAACAAAAACAACATCTAGCACCAGAGCAGAGCAACTAAAGGTGAGAAGCATCTGGCTCTTGTAGAAAGCAAAGACAATGGTGGTAAGAACTAAAGTTCTAGAACAGGTGACAGGCAAACAATATTTAGGCAAAGAGCCAGTGTCCACATGTTATTTCTACTGTTGTTTATTTAATTGTACACATTCATTCTTACCAATCAAAAAGCAGTCACGGAAACATGTATGTGAACAATGACTGGACAGTATGATGTCACATGACTGTGTTCTCAACAGTGTGTTGTGAATGAGGAACAATAATTGTTCCTCTTGGTCCTGACCAAATTAAACAGGCTAGAGGTGTGAAAGCACCCTAAATACCAGAGGTAACTTACAGGGAACTTGAATATGATAAATAAATGTCCAGAAAATCAAAATAATTAGGAGCCAAATACAAAGCGGCTTACATTTCAAGGAATGAACACATGTGATCAATGTGCTTCTTAACCATAATCTTCATATTGCTCTACTGACTGAGCCACTATTCTGAGATCTGTATCAATGCTGTTCCATTGCTACAATGGGAGCATTGGAGCATACTTCCTGGTAAAAGTACATATCTTTTATTTTAGACAACATTTATTCCATAATTAACCTTAATATTTGGGATTAAATCCGTGCAGCGCTGAACAAAATCTATTAGTAGTTCACTCAATTTTTTTTAAAAAGTTGATTTCTGATAACTTGTGTTGTGGTACGTTAAAAAAAGAGTTTCTCTTTACTAGAAGTATAACACAACCTTGTGGCTGGCTGAAAGGAAGCAATAATTTTTCCCCTTCCACTAAGTTAACTTTCTGCATAGTATACAACATAAATATGAAGTGATGACTGAAAGGATGAGATCCTGGATGTAGGATAAGGTGAGGAGGCCTGTCAGCCCACAGTAGAGCTGCCGTTCCTCCACACTGAGAGGAGCCAGCTGAAGTGCCTCAGGCATCTGTTTGAATGACTCCCAGGTACCCCCCAAGGAGATGTTCTGGGCATGTCCTTCTAGGAAGATGCCCTTTGAAGACCCAGAACATACTGGAGAGGCTGACAGGTGAGCATCCCTGCCCCGGCCCTGGATGAAGAAGAAGAATAAATTATCTTCTAATTTCTTACCTATATTGTTTAAGAATTGGATGTACATTACGTTGGTTTTGAGCCCTGTAATTGGATTAATAAAAGCAATACATGTTCAATACAAAAACATGCTTCCTGTAAATGATATGTTTGCTTGTAGTATTGCTCAACACCAACACTCCCCATATAACTGCAGCGTTTAACACTTGCACTCCTAAAACTGGGTTATAATTGAGGTTGGTTGAGAATGGAGTGAGATCTCCAGACAGGTCAGGATGCAGACAGCATGAAGCTGAAGTTCTAGAGGTAGCACAGCTTGCTAGGGGCAGGTGGCTGCTTACAAACAGATGGAGCAAATGAAACTGATGCCTATTGCACAGGACGCACAAAAAACAGGCCAATACCAGACTTAAGAAACCTCAATCTCCAATTCAGGTTATATACACTAATGGGGCCATATTATGCAAAATCAACTTTTACTGTTTTACTGTTGTTCCCTCATCCAAAACATGCCTCAACTTTTATTCGGAATCTTTCATGCATGTTTGTGTAATCCTGTATTCCTTTTTTTGTGAGGCTTGATGTTCCGTGCAATGCTCATAGTTCTTACCTCCACCCACTGACCAATCAGATTAATCGCTAGTACAGCTGACCCGGAAGTGCTAAAGAACAATGGAGAGAAAGTGTGTTTTCTGTCAGTTATAATGTAATGGGTGTTAGGGTTGGGTGATTTCAAGTAATTTGTGCATTGATGATGTCCATAGTCAAACATTGCGATGGATGACGACATCTCAGCATTTCACAAAACCCATGAAATCAGTTAAAAATGAAGTGTGTTGTTATTTTTGTACGTTTATTCTGGATTCATTAGCTTGAAGTGATGAGACTTACACACAACTCTTCGATTTGACTTGCGACTGGCGGCCATTACGCACTACATTACCCATGATTCCTACAACTCCAAAAAGGCGCGTGGTAAATGCATGACTGTGGGGGGAAGGTTTGGTAAACAGTGTATTTTCCAGAGGCAAAAAATAAAAGGTGATTAATTTTTTTTTTACTATTAATATTGCATTTAGAAAGTTACTAATGATGTAGTGCTAAGTTAGAAGGCTCAGATATTTATTATAAATGCTTTAAAAATTGCCAAATGTGGCCCCTTTGAATTGCATTTTGTGGTTGGTGACATGATTATCTTCGGTTAAAATACACAGATGAACCTTACAATCGAAAGTGTAACAGAGCCTGACGAGGACCGTAGAACTCGTATTCGCCATCTCTGTCTGTCTTTTCTTCTAGATTGGAAAGCTATTCTTCTAGCTTTCTAGCCTATTTCAGAGGAGGAAGTCAGCCATGCAATACTGTAAATATCAGAGTCACAGTGTGTACGGATTCAATCATAATTTACTATCTGAAATCCATTAGCTTCTCTCTCTGGTTAAATTAATCTCTCCCTCGAGCATGAAAGGAAAAAAGCGCTTGGGCTGCAGAGTCTCATTCACAACACAACCAGCTGATAAACCAAGTCAAGCTGATTGGAAAAATATAGACTGGATTTTTTTGTCCTCAAATCATTACACTTTAGAAATCCATTAGAGACTTCTGGATGGAAGGATGAATGAAATCTCAAGGCCATGTATCCACAAGGTAATACCTGCATTAGTCTTGAATCAGCTTGGATTCTCTCTATGGAGCGAATGGCTGCTTGACAGACTGTAACTTGACTGATAAACTGTCACACAGAACTCTTGTGCAGTGAGGCAATGAAGCAAAGTGTAGATTGATGAGACCAGCCAAGAAAAACTGAGCTTACACACGTGAGCTTTGTTCAGAGCATCCGCAGGCATGCGAAACTTAACAAGCCACAGCAAACAAAAACCGACTGTATTGAATTTCGAGAGACACAAACGTTAATCGGAGCGTTGGTGATCAAACATGTCTTTAAATATATAAAATATTTGTTATTTTTACAGGTTGTAAATGTGCTAAATAAAGCTATGTGTATATGTGGGTTTTTGTAAGAATGCCTGAGTATTTGTCAATGTGTTTGTCTTTCAGATTTTTATGGAAGTGTCTTCACTGGTTACGTCAGAATTTTTGAAAGAGAGTATGAATGATCATAAATAATGTAACATTGATTCTAAAAGCTGATTAACAAGCTAAATGCCCTTAACAATGCACTATGAAGCAGAATGGGACATAACTAAATGTGGTCATGACAATAACAGTGATTAAACTCACCAGAATGCTCACAGAAATAGTCTATAATTGCTCACATGATTGCCATTACAACTGCATTGCAATTATTACTTTCACATTCTGGATTTGAAATTGATTACAAGATCCAAAAGCCAATTTTGTTCTTGATCTCTTCAAATATTTTACATGTAGTGTTCATTTAGTCACATCTTCAAAATCATATCAGTGTAAAAGTGTTGAAAAAGTAGAGAACAGATCATCTAAATTTTCCATCTTATGACAATGTATTAACCTGCACTTTTCTTTTAATTTTCCGTGTTGCTTAATACTTAAAATACAGCAAAAATGAATTGCAATGAATTGATCTCACCTTTCTTCTCAAATACAAAAATGTGAATCTTGTGTGAATAATATATTAGGTGAAGATACTGCACCTTATTTGAAAAGTGACACTACGAAAGATCAGACACAAACATGCTTTAGATTCCCGGATTAAGTGATTGTGTTGCTGTCACGATATTATAACTCATAAATTTTATTTAAGATTCATACACAAGAATTCATTCTACACAATATGCAGGAAAGACTAGGGTGGGTGAGTGAGGCTAACAACCTCCCTCTCAGCACTCGTAAGAGGACACTATAAAAGCTATGTAATGCAACAATGAACAATACCCCCGGAGTGTGCCGAGAGCGGGTGGGCATACGAAACTCAACATGACGGACTCAATGCTAATGGCTTCAGAACTCCTGTAGACAAGATGCTCACACAAACCAAATGGAGCTCAATGGCTAGCGGATAAATTGGTAAAATTCTGCTATATATGTTTAAACCAAGTACTGACCGAGAAGATCTTTTATTATTCGACAAAGCAGACGATTGGTAGATGTTTCAGAATGGTACGTTTCAGAAATTCTTAAAAGTTAAAACACTTAAATAGGTGTGTTTTTAGCTTGTATAGAATGAGAATAAAGTATTAGCACTCGTGATCTCTGCTGGAAGCGAGTTCCATTTGGGAAAGCTGTGTAGCCAAAGGGGATTCCATAGAAGTGAAAAAGTCCCTGGAAGGAAAGTGAAACAAACACAGATGGGAAATTGGCTAGTGAGTACCTGTTTTATAATGAGGAAGACCGATCCCAGGTCAGTAACGACAGTCAAAAGGGGGGCTGTAGAAGTGGCAGTGTCGAAATAAGGCCACTTCGGAATTTTTTAAAAACTCTCAGAAAGTCGGGAGTCATCAAGCTCAGATTTAAATTATACATATACGATATAAATCTCATGGGTGGTTTGTTTATGGTGAACCAATATTAAGAGGTGGTTTCTACATTTAAAAATATAAATAAGATATTTCTAATTGTATCCTTTTTTCAGCCAAATAGCAGACAACAATTAAATCCCTAGAGAATGTCTTGCTGTGTTTGCAAAAACAGATGTGTCCTCCCAAAACCCACAGAGTGTAATAAACATTGGCGTTTGTGGTGTGATCTTAGCTCAGTGTGACATCAGCGCCACCTTCTCTACAGGACACTTCCCAACATACCCTCACCAGCAGCCAGTGCCATCGTGAGCACAGCGTTCCTGGCAGAAGTTCAGAGATGCTGATACAAGGCCAAACAAAAGAGTGAGAAATCTGTTTGTGTTGTGTTGTCTCCTGAGAGAGCATGTCAAAGAAGTTCTGTCTGGCAGACATTAGATGCGCTGAAAACATAACCGTTAACTACGGAAAAATCTATTTAAATAATTTGACAAATGCTTCAATCAAATTGATGTTTATCAAGTATGTTATGCACACCAGAAAAAAGCTAAATTCTCTTGATTCACGAGATGACAAATGGCATTTTAGATTTGATCCCAGAGCATGTGGGGGTGAGGTTATTAATGGATGATCCGCTGTTAAGTATTCAGTCTGCTGCCTTTTAAATAAGAATCGTGAAGCCTGGGGTCAATAAATGGACCTTAATAAAGGATGGCCATTCTCTCCGGTTTGCAGAAAAGCCGACATGAATATTTCAAGGAGAAATGCTTATCCTGAAAGAGGCCCAAAAGTTAGAAGAAAGACTTTAATCAAAGTCTGAAAGCCAGAAAAGTATGAGTCTAGATCTAAGAGTTAAATCCCACACCATCGCCCCAGAGCATGTCAACACATCCTCCCATCCCTTAAAGCTCAGAAAATCCGGTAATAATGTCTGTGATTGAGTCATTCATCAGTTTCTAAAAGAAAAATTCAACCCCCTAAATAAAAAATAGCCATGATTCAAAATAGTTGAGAAAGATGTGAAACCACAATGCCTTTGGGCAAGTTCAAATAATCTCTTGATTTTTGTAAGACGCTGGAGGGATGGAATAGAAGCCCCTTTGAGCTTTCAGTCTGCATGGCTTCTTATCAAAGTGCACTTTAAATATTCCTGAAAACTGGGACCGATATTAAAACAGACAGCTCCAGAGTCTCTTTTAATGGGTTTTTACATTATCATCTTCAATTACTCCCTGTCCTGGTTTTAACTTAAGCAATGTAAGAGGCTTGAAACTGGACAATTGCATGTATTTGCCTGATTGTATTAGATTTTTAATAGCTTGTGGATCGGCACTCATCTTTCAGATGTCAAGATTAAAGAATAAACCTTTTTTCCAAAAAGAAATTTCAAAACTGGCAGCAGTTGGTCAAACAAAAATAAAAATCACAAGTTCACTCACACAGACCTGCCTAGTATCACAAACATGTGTGGAAACTCGAGGTAAGCAAGGAGTAAGGAGTCTGGGAATGGCAGTGATTCGGACCTGGACTTGGGGAACTCTACTACTTTTCAACAGCCTGTTTTAACTACTTTATTTTTTTATCTATTTTTTTCTACAATAATTGCCACCTACACTGTCCAATCAAATTGAATATAAAGAAACGATTCCCAAAAAATGAGTTCTAGCGAATTTAACCAATCAATTTCCAGGAAAAGAGTTGAATGTTTAAAAATGTCACAGTTATGCTCTTTTCTATCTTTTTGGGCTCTCTATCTGTCAGGAACTCGAGACAGAGAACTCAAATGCAGGAGCTTAAAGATTTTATTCACCAAGTACAAAGTAAAACCTCCACGGGGGAAGGAAAACCTATCTTAAACCAAAACTTTCTCCAAAGGAGAGCAAGCTATAACTAAACTAAGAAGTAAACAAGGCCAGAAAATTAATATTTACATAGATAAAGCCTAGAAGGCGCAAACACGGACCGGGACCAAACTCACGTTCAGAGTCGCAAAATGCTACAATAAACCCGCGCTGCTCGCAGGCAGACCTGTGTAAAATATAGCACAGATAATTAGCACTAGACAGAGAACACCGGGACAAATGATGTGCCAACAACTGAACAGGTGGAAATGATCAGGGAAACGCACGAAGACAATGGAGAGAAGAAAGACGCAGAACTGAAAAATCCGGATGGATGTGGCAAGCCAATTGTACATTTAAAGTTGAGCTTTAAGCCAAAAGATCACAAAGAAAAGGGAGAACGTTGAGAAATAAAGCAAAACGAGAAGAAAAGGCAGGAAACTATAACACTATCACACTTTCTCTCTCTCTCATTCTCTCTATTTAGTTCCTCTCTTTTTCTCCCTCTCTTTCATTATATCTTTCTCTTTGCTCTCTATTTTTCTCTTCCTCTTGAGTAGTTTTATAAGAGTTTCTTTTTACTCGTTCTTTGAGTCGTACTTAGAACAGAGACTTTTACTTTCTTTTTTGGCAAGTTATGGTACTTTTACTTGATTATGATATTTCAGTACTCTTTATAACACTGGTTTTAATTCTTTGATTGTGTCATTTACTTGAGTTTTAAATTGCGTTATTTGTTACATAAAAAGTCTACAACATGAAATGATGAAATTAAAACACAGTGTGGTGTACAAGCTACCCCTTTTGATGACATACACCGTTTTTTGTCTTTTAGTTGAGGCAAAAACAAAGCAGGTCCATATTCAATTTTGTTTGAGAACAAAAATTCTTCTTGCTGGTTAATAAAATTTGTATTTTTTCCCTGATGGCACAACTGTGTTATGCTCTAGTGAAGTTTGACAATCCCAGTTCCTTGGATCTCTTTTGGGCTGTTTATTTCTTCTGGAATATGGTTATATAATCAAAAAAGTATGTTATGATAAAAAAAAAATGGCATTGGAATCACATGCATAAAATGATTAACGACTGAATTTTATCAGGTTCTCTTTGTGCTTTGCCAAAAGAACAAAACTTTTTTCTTAACATGTTTTGCTCTCCAAATCCAAGTAAGTTTCAATTTGGAGAAAACATTTTTTTAAAACATTTAGCTTTAACAATATTTTTTTTTTATTCTAAATATAGTTGAAACTAAGAATTAAAATTTTCCAATTTTTTTGCTGTTGCAAAAAGTCTTCCAACTGTTCATCTAACCTTGTGAAAAGATGTATTGCATCTAGTTAGATTTAAAAAAAAAAACATTTCTAGTTATAAAACAAAGGCTGATTTCCATTTCTCTCTCTTACCCCTACTCCTTCTCTTGCTCCCCTTTTGGTACAACCCTGGAATTCGTTTAGTGTCATTATCATCCCTGTCATCAGTAAAATTAAAAAAAGAAAAGCATGACTTTCTTTCAGTTCAATATTTTCTCACCCACATGCCATGTGTTCTGCTCATATATTTTATGAATGGCATCTTGGGATTTAATATTCAATCCAAGTTATGTTTTATAATTCATTAAAAATGTGAGAGACGAGAGTGGCACAGTGGGTAGCATCGCTGTCTCTCAGTTAGAAGTTTGCTGTTAAAGACCAGCCAGTGGAGCCCCTGAGGGGAGTTTACATGTTTGCTTGTGTTTGTGTGGGTTGCGTCTTGGAAAGTCTTGTTTCCCTCATAAGTCAAAAAATGGTTCAGGTTAATTGGTTACTCTAAAAAGGGAATACGATGTTGACCGGTCGTGGATGTCCTTTTGGACAGTGGTCCAAAGGGCCAGAATAAGTGAGCAAAAAAATTGGTTCGATCCCCACTCCACTGAGAGTCGAGGGTGGGATGAGTGTGGAAAGCTCAGTCTCTCAAAACACAAATACTCCATATTTAGTCCTAATGTCACCTTCACTTTCTTTTAAAAATGGGTTTAATTTAATTTATTTGTCATTTAAGCAATCACTTCATGACATTTATCTTGTTTACAATTGGCATTCAAATGTATAAATGCTTTTATGGAATTTTTGCTTATACAATACTACAAATCACTTAGAAAGAATCATTTAGTAATTGGAAACAACACTTTTTGGTAGTTATCGCTTGCCACCAGTGCTAAAATGTGTTAAAAAATAAATAGCATACAATGTTAAAATGTAGTTATTTATTGATAACTGGTTTGATGAATATTTTAACTTCTCAATTGTTGACGATGTTAATCTCTGTGTTTTGAGGATATTGCTGCTATTTCATAGTGCCAATTATTTACCACCTCTTTGCAAGCATCAAAAAATGAGCAAATCAGACACAACGGCCTCTGGATTGGGTGAAAATGAATAAAACTGTGTCTTTTTACTCATCTTTAAAAACTCTGTTTTCGTTGTTTACTTGCTCATTTCATTTGACGGTCTGTACCATTGTATTTAATCGCAAATGTGTCCGGTTTGTTCTCAAATTTATCTTTAACTTGATTGGTTTAGAAAAATGCACAAAGTCATTTTTGGAAAATGCTTTACGTATCTGAAACACAATTTATTTTTGCCTACTTTTCCTACTTTATTTTTGTAATATATAGCTTTTAAGCTTAAGAAACAATATTATCCACCCAAAAAGAGGACTATAGCCTCCATTAGGGAAGTCGTAGAGTCAGCTCAGCCTGATTCAGAGTGCGGTGGCTGCTGGTTCGGACTTTGGTAAACCCTGCTTTAGCCCATTAAGAATCTTTGGCAAAAAAACGCATTATTTTGCCAATCCTCAATGCATCTATGCAAGCTTCAAGCTGTGCGTTCTTTATGCACCACTCATAAGTGAGAGCGCAGCAATGAAAATACCATGCGTCTATTTAGTGGCTTTGCACCAACTGAGCATCTGCCATTGAGATGAATGGGAATAAGGCGAGTCTGGGCAGTCCGCCTCCCTGGTGGATTTATAGAGCCTTTGGGGCACTTGACCACAAGCCTCTTCTTAACTGCTTCCTGACTCAGGTCATTCTTTTTCCTTCCAGAGTGCGTTCAGTTGATGGGTTCCAGTTCATGCGATCATGATTCTTAAATGGATTTGGAGAAGATGAAAAAGCATATGTCATATGCTCCCTGCCATCCTCAGGCAATGTCTTCTCTTATTTACTCTGGAAGTTGGACGCACCAATCTGAGATGGACTTCATCGTAAAAGAATTGCATCTCTGATTGTGTAGGACATAAATAATTTTGAAATGTTAACTGCATTGATTTGGCGGGTTGTTAGTTTAGGTTTACAAGTACAGATCAATACAAAATGATAAAATGCACCAAGGTGGGTTTGGAAGAAAATTACACATGCTTTTTCAAACAGAAAACCTGTTTGAAATAAATTGATTTATAAAATGCTAGGTAATAAAATGTGAAGAGCAGATGGGGACATTGTAACCTTTTGTTGCATTTCAGACCAGCAACTTGTTTTGTGAGCAAGATGTGTTCCCAGTTGGAGGTGGTTATATTTCTTCTTTGATCCTAATGCCCACCTTGGATGCTTCCAACCGTGCTTCAGTCTGGTGTGCCATCAAAGATCCCTCTTACTGATTGCTATTTCATGGAAAAACTCTCTTGAGACCTGCATGAAACAGATGAGACACAATAAAGCGTGTGATGCTCAGGAAATTCGCTTATTTAAAGTCTGTCTGTTATACAAATGTCCTTTTTTATTGTTATCAGAAATTGTTTGAAAACATTGGGTGTCAAAAAACTACTTTAGATTTATTAGGGAAAAAAAGAGAAATCCATTAATTAATAGTTTAGACAAAAAAATAAGTTTACTGTACATTTTTTAGTTTTGGAACTTACAGCTTGCTTTTACTATAATGTATAAAGAATATTTAAAACAGCTAATTTGAGTCCCATTTGATTTATTTACTATTCTACTCTTCAGGTTAATTCAAAAAGAATATGCTAAATTATTCCCAAAATTGAGAATTAATTGTATTTTTTACTTTGAATTAAAAGTTTTGTCAACATAAATAAATAATTTTGTTAATTACGTTTACTAATTAATTTAAATAGAATCTAAAAGTCCAATGAATCATTTATAAATTATACAATGTACCGTACTGTAAGCATTTATTTTCCGATCTGCTGAACATATTAAAACACACTCAAACTAAAGTGTTAAACTCATATAAAATATATTATTCACCAATAAAATAAACTAAAGATTGTATTTTACAACACAGTAAATACTCATTTACACATTTCAAATTATTAAGCTTTACCTTAAAATGTCCTTAAACTTAAATAAGAATGTGAAACATTATATTGAGTGCAGCATATTTAATTGCAGTTAATCACCTTTATTTTGTGTAAGGTTTTCGTAATTAAAGTAAATGTGTCAAAAAAGAGAAAATCTGTTTTTTTATTATTTTTCTAAAAAAGAAATATTAATAATAATAAAATTAAATATACCATTTTCTTTTAGAATCTTCATGCATATAGATTCATTCCAAACTTTCTTTTGCCTGAAGCAGAAGCGTTCGCAAGGACAGTGAAGAAAAAGAAGGTGCCGTCCAAATGCCATTCCATGTCGATGCAGCAGTTCGTCCAAATGGAGGAATAACCAAGTAGCCTTCAGAATGCTGTTTTCAAGCAATATGCAAATCATTTATTTAAACAGTTAGTGTTACATTTCTAAGCCACAATTATTTGGAAGATATATGGAATTAAGAATAGTTTGAAAAAAAAATAATAAAAACTTGTATAATACTTTATAAATTATTATTTGAAACGCACATCCTTTTTAGATGTTAGGTGTAACAATTTACTGCATAAACCTGCAGAGACAAGGTTAAAGAACTCCCAGAACAGCCACTGAGAGATTGTATGTACTCCACTGGAAGTACAGTCATTCCTGGTCCGTCCTCCATCTGGACTATGTTAACAGCCCTCATTTGCTGCTTAAATGGACCCTAGATGATGTTTTAGAGCAAAAATGGATGTACTGGAGTATTATATTGGAGTCTCAGCTGTGGCATCAAACAAACAAATAACACCTTAATGGTACCAGGCAGCACAAATAAATTAGGCTCACATTTATAGCATTTGCTCATATTTTCAAAGCCCCTGAGAAAGGTAACATCTTGTTTGCATCACATTCAACCACTCAAAGAGCACATTAAAGCTTTGGAGCTATATGATGTCTTGGATAGAGTATCCAATTACTATCTACCGAAGGACATTGAGTCCCTTGTGGAAAATGCAATCACTTAATCTGAATGGAAATATGCCACATCATTCATCAAAGAGGTGAAATGCACAGACATGAGCTCCTGTGAACTGAGAAATCATCTATAGCTGTTAAGACCTTTTACTTTGCTAAAAGGTTTTCAGCTCTTTGACAAAATTCACAAGTGGATCAAGTAAAATGCAGTGGACCATCTGTGAACGTTAACGGTAACAATAGATTATAAGAAGTTTGAAGTTCCAGTAGAAAGTTAGTCATAAAACAGATGAATTTTGACACAAATGATCTCATAAGAGAAAAAAAACAAGAACTCAAAATGGTTTTGTTGATCAAAAACAGGAGTTTATTGCAGTCTTACGTATGACTAAATTTTTAGCCTCCAACTTTCAATAAAACTATGATATTTTAGTTAAAAACGGTGTAGACCCCCAAAAGACGCAGTTGCAGTTGGAAACTGAGAAAAAGAAATGATATAATTTATTAAAACAGGAAACTTTTATGCTACATTTCTATGCGTTCAAATGTGTTTTGCATTTCTAGGGCAGAGTAATGGATTTCTGGTGAAATGAAAGGAAAAAAATATAGGCCACAGATCATAACTAATTCCTATTAGAAAGTTAAAAACAACTGGGGAGAAAAAACCTGATGAAACATTTTGATTAATTTTGCAAAGCCCAGATGAGAGTCTCTGGTGACACAGCATGGAATTCAGTCAAAATTCTATTATTTATGACTGTAATAAAAATTCAATGAATTCATTCAATTACATTTTCATAGGTTGGCTGATTTTACCAATTGCTTGTTTGTCGGTGTATATCCAAAATAACTTTTTTTTCATTAATTCTGTCATTCTTTGTTCATTCTTCCATATTGATCCAATTCTTCTGTCATAAAGTGATTCCCTTCAGCCACTGTTTCATTTGTTTATTACTCCAAAACACGTTTTAATTAGTTTATTCATTTGTTAATTTATCATTTCAAGCCTATTTTTTTGTGATGTTCCATGTTTATTCATCAACCATGTACATATTCATTAATATTTTCTACAACTTCTTGGGTTACATTGGGATTTCTAAAAATACAGAACATTCAGAGCCCTCATGTTCACTTTGACGTCAATGGGTTTTCTCTTTGATTCATTAGTTTCTATTTTAAATCCCACTTTAAAGTATCAGAAAATATAGTCTGCTGTGGATTGCCCTCTGTGGAGTCAGAGAAAATTAAATTAGTCTTGCACGTCATCAGGACAAATGTTTGTTCTGAGAGATGAGCCTTGAAATAACTGTTTTACAACATGAACGTTGAGTTGACTGGTGACTTTTTTTTCCCACACAAGAACTGGAAGATGATCCTCATGACCATAGTGGGATTCATAAAAAGTATAAATATAGGTACATTCATTATCTAGAAATTATTACAAAATTATCTATTCAAGGGTAACGAATTTAGTTCCTTCTGGATAAATGGGAAATATAAAGAGACATGCAGAGAGACTTCCCTAAGAAGTATAATAAACAGAATAAAGTGAAATGATGTCTTGAAGCACTAAACCCTATCAGAACTAATTCCTCTAAATAAGCTAAAGGCACTGTTTAAGCTTGAAAATTAAAGAGTAGAGCAGTAACAAACAGAAGTTATGACTACTAGAGGATCTTCCATATATGCTTATGCTGTCCTGGAGTGCCCTTCGAATATTCCTCAAAAACTTCTGTCATGACAATAAACAACAGACAGCAGGTTTTGTCATTGGCTATAACTTATATGTTATTATTAGGGCTCGGGCACTGTATGTAGAACCCTATTGGAATTGCTCAGAGCAATATTGTTTTGCGGCTTTCTGTGCTTTTTAAACATGAGTGTCTAAACATGCTCAAAAGTCACCAAATCTGATTGGGGTTTGAAAAGTGAGTGTGCTCTAAAGCGCCACCCAACGCGGTTCACCTTATGGTATGCTGACAGTTTGCTGTAGACAAATGAATTTTAGCACATGAGTGGGGAACCAAGACTTTAGATTAAAGCTTAAACTTTAACACTCTTAAAGCTTTTCCTCCTTAAGATTTTATATATTCATCTCGAAACTCCATCAGTCTTATCTTAAGGTATGTACGATGTTAAATTGCTAAGATGTTTCACTTTGACAGAACATGTGTTCACAGCGGTCATCGAATGTCAACATTTCGCCATAAAGAGAAAGTTGATATGCAACGTCTGATCAGTCCCAAATGTTCCAACATAGTCAACAGTTGGTGTCTGAACACCAGCGCCACCAGGTGGCTACAGAAAATACAACATTTAGCATTGATAATGTGATTCAATTTTGAAATATGTGACAAGAATACTGGCCAAAACAATAACAGAAAAATGTTTGGAAATGTTTTCGGAAACGTCATTCATTAATTTGCTTGTATTGTTCAGTAATTTTAATGATTCTGACTTGTTATATATCTTAAATAAAGTTTGTCCATAGTGCAAAGTGCAACAAACTGGCCTCCAAGAGGTGCCTTTTGATCACTGCTTGCAGCTTTAATTATGATTTTATTTCATAAAACAAGCTCATCAAATGTTTTAAGAGCCAAAACAACCCAAGTGGTGGTTGACCTTGATATAGCTGAGCTTCATATTCTCGTCCTCTTCTAAAATACACCAAAATAAATGGAGAAATTGAATTTAACTTTAAATTAGTCTAATTTAACCTTGTTAGCTCTGCAACACTTCAGTTTAAAAGCTTCCTTTATTCACATAGATTGGCCTATAGTGACAAGAAGCTTTTAATTTCATTATTGCGTTTGTGCTAAAATATGTCATGTTGAAAAGGGTGCTTTCAGGAAAAAAATATTTTGGGACTGAAAAAACATTAAATTTAAAAAATCCATTTGGAAGAAGTGAAACATTATAGTATCAACACAACTCACAGTTGAAAGCTTGAAGAAAGTTTTGAGGAAACAGTGTTCTCTCTCAACCCAGATAAAGTATTAATAGTTTAAGGAAATTCTGTAGTCGTATTATTCTTTCATTTCGAACATTTTAGGCAGTTTAAGGCATTAATCTTCCTTTTCTTTAAGGAAATGATATCACTTATGATTTCTAACACAAATGGCTTTTTATTCAGCAATGTTTTAGAATGTCTCAGATTTGTGGCTGCCTAGGATTAGCATTCATGGTTGTACAATCGAGCTCTCCGGCCGACCAGGTCATCTGTGTGATCAAAACCAGCATTAAGCTTTGAATAAAAAAAGAAATAGTCATTGTATTTAAATACAGAACGTTTTTCATTTTTTAAGCTGCTTCAAATACCTTCCTTCTGTATCGGCTATTTTTTATTATTTCAGGATTAATGGGACATGTCAGGTTACAAGCTCAAGCTGTTTGTAGTGTATCCCTTTGGAACATCAGGTGCTACTGAAATGTGGCACTTACACCACACACATCAAACAACAGGCTCTGCATGCAAATTCAGTCCAGGGCTCCCTGAGACCTGTGATTTTGTTGTTTACGTAAGAGTGGTGGTGATTTCAACAAAGGCAATCATTCCTACAAAAGATGCTTCAGCATGCTCGTCAACTGAAGAGCTGCTCGTGCTCCTCTATCATTATTATTGAAAGCTTTTCATTGACATTTCAGGTGTCAGGGCTGCAGGAGTTGCTGTCTTGTCAGCGTTTTAAAGAATGCAGATGGTTTCCGACAGACCCACACTGCACCAATAGATGGACAGAAAGTCAAGGCTCAGCATAGTCCCTCGCAACACAAGCATTCAAGAAAAGCATAATCGAGAAACCTTTCCAAACAACTTGCTCTTATTATCTGAAGCAGATGGTTTTCCAAGAGTAATAATCACATTGGATTCCTTGTGGACTACACTGGCTATTGTGTAGCATGCTGCAGAAACTGTATCTCATGAACATCACTCCTGTAATAGAGAGTTTCTAATGACTACAGCATAAAAAGCTGAAGTCCAAATAGTCTTGCAGTTATTATTTCAGTTAGTATATACTGGGTAAGGAACTTTATACAAATGTTCATTTACAGAATTCAAAAAAGTTAGAGAATTCATTTGTCTCTTAAAGGGATCTGTACTCAACGCTGAACAGTTCATCATTGGAGTCACTATAAATAGGAGCCAGTAATCGAAGACCCCTCGACAACCTTGCTGATGATGACTGGAAGAGATGAGTGGTGGTAGATGAGCCGCGATGAAGAGTAGGAGTGTTATTGTAGAAGAGAAACCTTACAGATAAGGCTGAGCTTTCATGGCAGTCAGGGTGAGTGAAGAGTAGATCTGACAGCTTAGGGGAAGCCTGCAGGACGCCTTTAAACAGCTAGACCAGAATTGAAGGAGACTGCTGATTGGGTAATTGGTTCAAATGGCATATTGTCTGATTGTCTCGGTTGTGTCTGATGGCTAGTAGTCCAAGACCCCACGACAACCTTGCTGATGATGACTAGAAGAGATGAGTGGTGGTAGATGAGCCGCGATGGAGAGTAGAAGGAGTGTTATTGTAGAAGAGAAACCTTAAAGATAAGCCTGAGCTTTCATGAGAGTCAGGGTGAGTGAAGAGTAGATCTGACGACTTAAGGGAAGCCTGAAGGAGCCTTTAAACAGCTAGACCAGAATTGAGGAAGAGTGCTGATTGGGTAATTGGCTCAAATGGCTTATTGTCTGATTGTCTCGGTTGTGTCTGATGGCTAGTAGTCCAAGATGCCACGACAACCTTGCTGATGATGACTAGAAGACATGAGTGGTGCTAGATGAGCCATGATCGAGAGTAGCAGGAGTGTAGTTGTGGAACTCAAACAAGACACCTCGCAGATATAGAGATCCAAGAAGGCTAGAAGTAATCATGGGAGTCAGGGTATGTGAACCGTAGATCTGACAGCTTGGCAGAACGGAAGTTGATTAAATGTATATTGTGTCAAATGTTTTACTAAAGAGCTAATTTACTAATGTTTAACGAAAATAAATGCAATGCTGAGCAATGATTAAAGTTAACCGCTCCCCCACCCCCAACCATTTATTCCATCTTCATACCACAACTTGTGTAATTGTGGCTCATAATTGAGACATGTTTTACTCAACACATGGTAGATCTGGAAGGATGCATCTGCTTTGCCTGAGAAAGTGTGCAAATCTTAGAGGGGACAGATAAGTCACTTTCAAATCACTGACTTCTTTTACAGGATGAAAATATTGGTGAATAATTAAATGCTCTCTGTATACGATAGTGAGATGTATATGTGAACCTGATTAAAGCTGGGTGAATTCATCTAGAGAAACAGTTTCAAAACTTTTCAATGATTTTTACTCAATAAGGTCTGGCTAAAAAAGACTTGTTATATTTAATATTGGAGATGAAAAAGAAATGCAGTCAGTCATAAATCGTTCTGAAAGCATGCATTTAAGTAACTACAGTTTGTTGGAAATAGCAAAATATTCAGTCTAAAATTAAATTGTCTAGTAGTTTTGTTATGAACATTTTTTTTTTCAAGAGTGGCAGTGTTGGTCGGAGCCAAAATTCTTTTTTTTCTTTTTTTTTTTTTGCTTCTTTTGGCTTATTTGCCTTGAAGGAACAAACTCAAACCCTTTCTAAAGTATTTAATGCACATGCATGTGACCATTAATAAACAAGGAGAGGAAAAATAAAAATCTTCATTGACTTAGTTTCCCAGCATGTAACATCTATTCAAATGTTTAAAGTCCTAGCTCTTCATGATCCTTTGAAAGGATTGAAGAACATGATGAAACCAGGGGAAAGCATTTGTTTAATTTAGGATCTCTTGCATTTTCATATAAGGAAAATTCTGTGTCCTCCAATAAAAACTATTAATAAAAACCAAATCTTTTCCATATACTAACAATAGCATACAAAAAACACAAAAAAAGAATAAGAATAACTTGTTTATAGAACTGTTCTTTGGTTTTAATAATCTTCATCTCAATGGGGATCCCTGCCAGTGATCTTTCCTGTTCTGATTGTTTTCAGTGTTGAGAATAGCCGCTAGATCTATATTCATTAGCTAAGGCAAGTTACCACTTCTGGGATCACCAGTGCCCCCTAGCATGAGGCAGGAGGAATGCATGCCTCACCTGTAGTTCCAATTCGCTGACATTTTATGATTGTTCGGTAGAAGATACTATGTTAGTTCAGATCATATAGTACAAGTGGAAAATTTGGATACAAAATTACAGAGAGACAAAAAAATCATCTTATTGTGATTGTGCATTCCATGAGACACAGCAGGTTGCTGTCCAACTGCATGTCTTTTTTTGTTTTTTGAAAAAAAAAATATATCTGTAAAGTACACATTATTGAATAAGTATAATCATGTAATGTTTGAGTCTTTTCACAATGACCATGCCTCATCTGCAAATCACAGACTGAACTATTCCATGCTGTGGAAATGTGCAATCATGAAACTTCTTTCAAATGGGTGCAAAAAATGGCAGTACTCGGTACAGAACACAGTTGAAAAGTCTTCAAAAGTGTGCCAAAAGAGCTGCCCCCAAAAATATCCCAGAGAGACTCGTCTTCTTCACATCCTTTTTTCAACCTGTAAAAGGCAAAGAAGCTTTCACTGCCTGTACCTGACTGCCATCAGCAAGTAACATTTATGTTACAGCCACACCTCCTCAGCTACCCTACAAATATTGCACAGCTCACTTCTTCCTCACCTTTCCACCACCATGAGCACCTTTCACCATCTGGGGATTTATGTAAACCTTTGTAAGCCCTTTGCACCACAACACAAATCTCATTGTGATGGTTGATGGTAGAATGAAAGGCAGTGATCATCACGGGTGCATTATTTAAGGTGTACTGCAGCAATGAGTCACTTGCAGCAAGTAAACTTGGGAAGTGCTTCGTTTGTAATAAGTTAAAATAAAAGTTAAGCGGAAGAATCCATTCAGTGGACTTCAGAGTCTCCACAGAGCAGCCATGCGAGATGTGCCAGCATGACTGGCTCAGAAACAAAGCTGGCCATGTGGAAAGGGTCTCTTTGCTTTGGTTTTCCTGCTGAGGAGGCAGCACAGCATGTGCTTTCTCAGGCATGGGAAGGATCGATGGGGGTATGAGAGAATAGCTGGAACCTAAAGTTTCTTCAGGCGCTTTAACGTTGAGCCAGCTACTTGATCTTTGGACCAGAGGCAGTTGCAGAGCTGGATACCACCACATCTCAATCTGGTCATGAGGGAATATGGAGCATCAACAAGAACACAAGAAACATGTTTGTTTGCTGCTGTTCAGAAAACTGACTGAAGTGGAGTGCTGTTTGTCTCTACACACTGATCAGAATTTAGATTTTAACGAATCTTCGGATAGGTCAAGGAAATATTGATGCAATTACGCTCCCTGCCAGAAGATGCCATTTGCAGTACAACAGATGCATTACATGTTCCATGGAGAAACAAGGAAAGAAGAAGAAGAGCAGGAAGAAGATGATGACCGAGAAGAAATGAAAGAAAAAAAATTTATGTTTATATGTTATTTATGTTGGCTGATCACAGGGAGCTGTTTGAAAAGAATGTATAGAAAAGAGAGGATTTGTGTCACGCTATTTCTTTCCTGTGAAAGAAATATGTGAAAATGTGGTTTGAGCGCCTCTATTACGTCCTACTGATGTCATCAACAGAGCCAGCTTTCATTAGTGGTTCTCCTTGCAAAAAATGGATCCGATATGGAATGCTCTTCGTTGGCACCCCTTGTTTGGTCAGATGTTGGCACCAATGGTTTTCCAAACTTTGGACCAAAAATTGGGATCAGGTGTAGACCATGGATACCTTCATTTCATGACCATGGAGAGATTATAAATTAAATTTACAAAGATTTATAATGGCACCAAAGCAAACTGTTCTCGGTGTTAAAAACAAATCTTTCTTACTTTTCAATATAAATCGCCCCAAACTCTATAAAAATGAAAAATTCCCATTGCAACACTATCTTTCTCAGATGTACTAGCATCTCCCTCCCTCTTTCTGGCCTAGAGCTTGATGGCAAGCTGATGGTCCAGCAGTACCCCGCGCCCCTGCAGATGACCAGCCTTGCATCCTGCTGGAGTTCTGCACTGCCCACACATGGCTCTGGTGCACAAAAGCTGCCAACCCTTTCATTAGCAAACATGACCTGGCACCAGTCACATGACAAACAAGACTGCGGGTCAAAGACCCCTGGCTAAAAATCTCCCACCTGCCCTGTCGTAAACAGACCTGCTGAGTGCACTGCTGAGGATTAGATGAATCAAGCTGTTGTTGACATCAACACCATCCTTGCAATCTCAGTAAAGGTGAACATTGTTCCCAAAATTAGAAAAGTGTATAGTTCCACGAGATTCATTTTATTTTTAGTCATTTCGCTGTCAGATTGAACCTAAATGGAACCATATTGATGACCATAGCCCTATTTGACAAAAGAAAGATATGTTGCCATCCAAAACACAAATAAATGAGCTCAGGAATAATGTTTAATGGATTGAAGCAACCAAACCATGTTGGTGCTTTTTGACCAGCGGATCAGCAGGAAAGCTTTTAACAGGCTTGTGAATAGCATACAATTTAAAATCAAATATGGGCCAGGCTTGTCATTGGAATATAGCTGAAAGGCGACATTTGACTGCATGAAGGTCATGACGGATTCTTTGAAGTTCCAGGCCATTTTGGCAAAGACTGTGACACAGATGGTGCATAGACTGAAACTGTTGATCTTTGGACTTTTGTGCACAACAATCAGCCCAAAGAATACATCCAAATCCACTGAAGCTTGGTTCAAGCAGTGACACTAGAATGCTTCTGAGAGGACTACAGCATTTAATCTCATTATAAATATCATGTGAAAGATGATGAAAGCAGTGGCAAAGTGAAAACTAACAAATGTTAATACTCTGGGCATTTTCATGAGATAAATTGGGAAAGCTTTTGGTGGAAAACTGAGGCTTTCCAATCATCAATAAGCTTCTATGGAAAGGTTGTTATTTATTGTCAGTGTTTTTGAAGTTTGTGCAATGAAATCTAAAAATTTTAACATGGGTCTTTGCAATGGAGTTCTGGAATAAAAATAGTAAATGTAAAAGATGTTAATCAATCAATTTAACTAAAAAAAGCTCATATGAAAGCTACCCCCCCCCCAGTATCTATTTTTCCTCACGTTACCTTTAATGCACTGAAATAAATTAGTTTCACCTTTACAAAAAATAACATTTAATCAAGACATAAAGGTCAAAGGATTCATGTAGTTTGGCAAGGATTCATGCAATTTATTGTCATCAGGACTAGCAAAAAAAGCAGTCTTGATTGCCTCACAGAGTTCATCAATTTTCTTCAGTTTTCCATGCTTGCTAGGGATTTTGTCAGAAACTGTACATTTGTAGTCAAGCTTATCTGACCAAACTTGATGTTGTTTTTTACCAAACACTACTGCTAACTTTAGCCAAAGTTAGTCAATTTTAGCATTGTAAGTTTATATTTAAATATTATCTGTAGCTAAAGCAATGTTTAATTAGCATGAATCTCTATTAGCACACCATGCTAGCACAATAAACAGTTCCAACTAATAAAAGTCCAATTTATGGACATAATTTTGTGAAACTAAATTGCAAATTAAAAAAATAAAATAAATTCAGCACAGTGTTGATCCTGAATGTTGTCATTGTGATTGCTCAACTCTAAGGCTTTTCTGGACCTCTATTCACTCTACCCACATTAAAAGACTTTCCATTGGTCTTCCCACATAGCATTATCTAAAAAGAAATGTGCTCAATGTGTTCCAACTACTGTACCATTCAAAATTTCCTCTAAACAAAACCATGCTTAAAATACTTCCTGTCTAAAAACATTTGAGCATAAACTGCAACCCCCTTTCAATATTTCCACAAATGCTTTCACTTTCTTAAAATCTTTTAAAATCACCCTGCATAATGACTTCTTTTGCCTTCACTTCTACAATAAACAGTGAACGCGTGAACAGATCATTCGTTTTAATTAGCAGAAGTTGACATCCAGCATGATTTATGTTTTATTTAACATCCCCATCAACTGCTCTCTTGACTGTTTGCTGGTTCAAATTAGCAGAGCTGGCAGGCGGTTCATAGCAGCTGTGTGTCTATGACTAATGCCCCCGAAACAAACATCAGGGCGACAGAAGCACGGCTCCTCCACGCTCCCACATTATGAAGCCTCTTCACCAATTCAAGAATCTAATCTAATTTCCCTCAGACTTGTAGAGCGTGCACAAACGGCTGTGAAGCCTGGCATCTGAAGACGATTGTTGACAAAAGCTCTGAAAATAAACACGTACAGACTTGTCTGTATGGCTTGTCATCAGTGACCATTGATCTGTGTGTTCCTGGTAGGAAGGAGCTTGGAGGTTTCTGTGAAGCATTTGCATCCAGCAACGATCAATGCACTAGAGGAATCCAGCAGTCTCTAGTGGTCACAAAGTTCCTCACCATTCCAATCTATGAATATCAAAACCACAATATCATATTTGGATTATGTATCTGCCTCTCAAATGGCTTCCTACATGGATCCAAGTATGAAACAGAAGGTTGGAATGATGTTTTGATTCTTCCAACACTCGTGGCTTTTTTCCTTGTGTTTTACAGTAATGGACAAATGGAGAAGTGCACCTGAGACCCTCACAGTTCATGATCCTTGTCACAGAAAACAATATTTTCTTTTGCAAAAAGAAAACCTGGTTTCCTCTTCACACAAAATTTGACATTTACTCAAACATGCAACTGACTTTTCAAGCCTGGGCTCCATGGATAGATTTTACACACTTCTAATGTGAACCCATTGCCATAGTAACAACATCTATGCCTATTACATTTCAAACACTCCTTGTGCTTTGAGACGGTTTACACTTGATAATAAGGTTGGATATTATTAATATAAATATTTTTCTCTCATTTTTAGCTATGGCTCTGTTTGTAGGTCCAGGGGTACGATCAGAGACAGGGGTCATTTCAGGACGGTTTAGCACTGTTATCTTAATGGCAATAGCTTTGGCCTCATGACAATATCAATTCAAATATGTTATTAGGTGCCAAATTAACCAATGTTCAGGCACTTTTAAAGTTGTTTCGAAATTCACATTCAATTAAGGGATGTTTGTATAACATGTTTCGGGAGGATCAATCAGGGCGTGCCAACAGTGTTTCCAATTCTAAACTACTTTACAATTTCCTCTAATAAATAATATTTAGAACATTTTTTGTGACTGCTTAATCTCATTTCTTTAGTACAATCCCTTTTTTTAAATTTTACTGCAAAAAGTAAAAAAATTAAATCAATGATAATGGTTACTTTTGCCTTCAAACCAGCGTTAATTTCTAATATGTTCATCCCTTTGAGGATTAGTTCTCTGCTAGATTGAAAAAGACAGCAACAGGGCACAAGGTAGTTATACTCCATCAACAAGGTCTCTCCCAGACGGAGATTTCAAAGCAGATTTAAAGATGTGCTGTTGTGCTGTTGAAACGTGTAATTTTATTTCACAAGGTTAAAAAGGTTGAAATAATGAACACGCATGTCATCTTTATATTAAGCGATTTGTCCTCACCATCACACTCATCTAAAAAGCGATGAGTGCTGGAATATTCATGGCAGTGACTGTCGCAGAGAGGCAATGAAGGGCCCTTCTGTCTTTCATTACATGCGCACCAATGAATTCACTGGAAATATCATGGATACATGACCTTCACTTTCACCCCTGTGTTCATTATCAGCCGAGCCAGGGCTCATGCACAGAGATTATTTCACCGTGTCTAAAAGAGCAAGAAAGAGAAGAGAACAGACCCCATCAAGAGGTGCGTGACTCCAGAAAATGAAGTTTCTTTCAGCCAAACTTTTGTGTTTTGCTAGTCGTGATGAACATCATTTGTGGATTCTGAAAACAAACCAGTGCAGCAGATTTGAAAATCCTACCAGGATTTGCTTGCAACATCACCAAAGTTAAAGGCAGTGCTTGCAGCATAGCAGCTTTTCCCATTGAAAGTAGAAAATCTTGTCTGAGCAAAGACAGACATTTAACTCAATATTCATTTTGTATGACACTGGTCTGCTGTTGAATGGAGCTCTAAGAGTCAGTCTGACATCTCTAAAATGTCAAGAAGAATAAAGGATTAGAGAAGAGGCCTAACGGATTAGAAATTGGAGTGAGAGCTGGACAGACTAAATGATGTAAACTCTTTTGAATCTTCTTGATCTCATGTAATGGAAATGTAATGAGATTCAGTCACAAACAGCTCTAATATTTGGCGGTGAAAAAATAATTAATGTTTCTTTTCCAGAACATGCTCTTTTGTTGATCTCATGTCTTTCAGAGAAGCTGTTGAAGCTTTGTTTTAGTTTAGCAGCAATTTACCTCTGCTGTGATTGCCCTTGAGCTTAAACAATGGGAATGTGAGACTGAAGGACAATTCTGATTTGTTTACCGCGCATAATCAATGCACTCATGCACTTGTTACTGGGTGGATTTTAAGAAAACAGAAATAACTTCAGGTTTTATTCAGCTGTTAAATTTGTCATATTTTGTTTTATTTTTGGCCAACCATAGCGAGACCTGTTCTGAAAAGAACCTGTCCTCATAAACCAATGGATGGACCTCTTAAAACCTAGGCCATCTTTATGTGAAGCAACATTTATTTATTATTTTTTTTTTCCAAAATGTTGGCTATGAGGAGCCCTGTTGAACTTTCGGTGGCCAGTTTTAGAGAGTTGGACCAATGTTAACTCACCTGCTATCTGGTGACACCTGAGTCAGTGTAACATTAATGAGTCACATGACACAGGGGAAGGAAAATTACTATTGTGCTCATTTGCACATTTTCAGAGGTGCACTCACTTTTGTTGCCAGGGGTTCAGCTATTACTGCCCATATATTTTAAGGTTTTTTGAGGGGACAATACAGTTACGCTGTTACACAAACTTTACACTGACTACTTTTTATTGTGTCAAGGAGTCATTTCTGCAGTGAAGTTATTCTGTATCAGCTCGCATGTCTTCTGTAAGTCACTTTGGATAAAAGCATCTGCTAAATACATAAATGTAAATGTAATGTTGTCCTATGAAAAGATATAAATAAACATTTGCTGAAATGTGAGGGGTGTACATAAAAAATCTCTCAATGAACCTGAAAATGTTTTCAAGTAAATACTAGGAATTGTAAGTGATCCATTTGGAAATAATACATTGTTTTTCTTTTTTCTTGGAATCACACAGACCCTTTTTGTTTTTAAACTATTTCCTGGAAAACAGATACACGAAATTGATTCATTTAGTCCCTCTTGCTGTCTCCATGTGATAAACATGCTCTTCCCCTGCTAAAGGTGGTAATGAAGATTCTAGCAAACTTTTATAACATCACTTGTGAGTGAGACCACAGAAGAGAATCTGTTATCGAGTGTATTTTTAGGGGGGGTTCATTTCCTAGTGCTAATTGAAATTTTTGCAACTGTGTGCAGTAAAATTTCCCTTGAGATCCATAGAGTTACAAATCTAGAGATACAATAAAAGCTGTTCAATTAAAACACCAACCAGTCATTAAACTGCATCTGGAAAATGTCGATTTATGTAGACCAAAGCACAAATCTCTTAATTATCCTGATGACAGTGTGCTCTGAAGCAGAACAGGAATTTAAGGGCTTGTAAATCTGGATTCAAGATAACAGCGCTTTTCTCATTTGTGCAGATGGTAATGAGAGATACGATGCATGTCATGTGACATGGTGATGCAATGATAAATTTGTCATATTACCATGAAATGTTGAAGCGACACCCATCACATTATCTCGCTCATATTACATTCATGACATACAAAAGCAGTGAACCCAGGGGCAGTCATTAGCCATTATGCAGCCATTTATCAACCCGATTTTGCATTGACCAAACGGATTACAAATGTGCATGCAAAGCTTTAACCTTCTCCTTGGTTATCCTCAACGGCCTCGGTGAAATGGCAGCTTCACAAGCTGTAATGATGTCACTGAAGTATCACTTGTCATTTGTAAATGATGGCAAGCAGAGTCTCCACACAGTTCAAAAGAGATGGATGACTCTGCCATTACTGCAGCCAGCTAAAGGTCACTCAAAACTCCCTGTCTGCACCAAGAGACTCCTACTTTCTGCCAATGAGGAACACAAACCTTCATATGTATTATTTTGACACGGTGATGATATGAAATGTACACTTCTGTGATCTAAAAACACAAACACCAGTAAATAACCATCCTCTACCAGACTGAGGTGTGACCAGTAGCGCTGCTCCCTATATGCAGAATACGCAGTCTGCGTAGGGCACTACCATTATCTTGTTTGCTCACAAGAAATTAAATATATAAAGAACTTACAATCGTTATCTATTAATAAAAATGTACTATTGCTATGTATCTGAATGTATGTTTTATTTAGAGTTGTATATATTATTTATACAATATTTTTAAAGTCGATCAGAAGTTTTTTGATCGTATTTTAATGTGATTTGTACACTGTATTACATTGATTCAGAATAAGTTTGGAGAAAGTATTTCCATACCTTAAACAACCTCTTGTTAAGCCGGTCGTGTAGAACACATGCAACTCATTGAGCTTAAGGTGGATCAGATATCGCACTGAAAGATTTCACAGACACCTGGTTTCCCGGTTCTTTCTTGTTTAAGTAAATTCTCTCTTTGGTCTTCAAAGCAGTTTAAAGCAGTGGCTTTACTTCTGGCTCATTCAGCTTCATGACGGGTAAAGCACATCTCCTCTACCCAATGGTCCATCAATCTCTGCTTCATTAACTCGGTATAAACTGGCATCTATCTCTGATATGGGATTTCAAATGTAGGAAAAGTTCCATGCACATCAAAAGTCATAAATACCCCAAAAGGAAAATCTGTACTGCATCATCGACTACCTTGATAACCCATGATTTTATTGTAAAATATATATGGGAATGTTCCATATCACTATATTGCTGAGAAAATAAAATGTATGAGTGGGGTTGTTAAATATATTTGACATTATTAACATTATTTTAGAACGGTTTGTTCCCCAGTTTCACGTTTCTATTATTAGTACAGGGTGGTCCGAAAACCCCCTGTAATGTGATTTAAGAATTTAGGTTTAAAAAGAACCTAGAATGGGCCTTTTTTCTTCTTAATAAACAAATGCATTTTATTTATGCAATTTTAAAAATTGACAGATTGCTTTCAACTTTTTATTTGTCCACTATAAAAAGTTGTTTTCCATATATACGATGATCTAACTGTAGTCTCTCTGGAATAATTTCTGTCAGCTTCAACTAAATTGCAAAATAAATGAGAAAATACAATCAATCAATGAAGGAGATCTCATCAGATATGAAAAGCAATTAAAAGTTCTGGGGTCATTTTGAGTGAGTGGATGCCTCTGAATTTTAATGGCTCTTCTTTACCTTCATGGATACTCGCAACACAAGCTCTATGGCAAATAAAGTCGAGTTCAATCAGCCTCTCTTGACACAAAACCATTTAAATCTGGTATCTTTTACCAATTCATGTCTAATTGACTCTGCAGTGTATATCAATCAGCTCATCAACCCATCATTTCCAGAGCTACAAAGGGTATATTCTACAATGCCCTTCCTCAGGGTACATTTCTCATGACCCAAACACTATATACAAAGATTCTTTGTCATTTTCATCAGATGAAGATTGTGACAAGGAAAAGTCAGTATGTATATGTATAAGAAAATTGCATTTTTGACTTGCCCCCTTTATTCAGTCAAGGTGTTTCTTGGGTGGAACTGGAGATATTTTACCTTGCAATCCATAAATCCCATGTGTACTGCTCCTCAGCACACATCCCAAACATCAAACGAAAAATGAGAATGTGCAGCGTGCAAATTTCCCATTCAAAGAGATCTATGCAGCCATTTGCAACCAGCATCTTAGCTCAATCCAATTTAGGTTTAAACCACATTCACCTTTTTAAATTGAGAGTAACAAATAAATGATGCACTAGATACAATGTGCTGTGAAATGTACCAGTGGTGGCTGTGGGGGGGGGGAAGGCAACACTAATCTACTGTCAAAAGGGGCAACAAATCTGTACAATTAGCATCACATTTCAACATAATAAAACATACTTAACCTAAAAATATGAAGATTATGTTTCAAAATACACCACACAAGGGTCCTGTATAATTGTCATGAAGCTGAGCATTTTACAATACATGTTGCATATCTACACCAGAAAATTAGATAAATTATTTCAAAGAACTAGTATAAATTAGATGGTGTAAATTAGATCAAAGCACTGGCTTTGCAACATTCACTTAGCTAAGTGTTCTTTTCACACCATGTTCTGTGAATGAACAGGGTGTATTTTCATTCTGTTTTCAATGCAGAGTTATAAATATATTGGGATGATCCTGTCCTGGCTCTTTTAAATCAAGATTATCCTGATACATCTTTCTCTTTAACTGTGCTGATTGAAGAGATTTGTTTGGTGCCCAATATTTTCTTATTTTCTTCTGTACAAACTCACCTCAGACAAGCAAAATGGGCATTTGTATTTTCAGTCAGCTACGATAGTCTCTGGGCACAGGAATGTTTCAAATTCTTTGGGTTTAAAATTGTGTAGGCAATGAAAAGTCTATAGAAAATAGGCTGAAAGTCCACTGCGCTGCCTCATGTACCACCAAGCACTATGTTTATCACAATATTATAATGTTTTATTTAATCAGTAGCACTGCTCCCTACATGCAGATTACGCAGTCTGCATCTGGCACCAAATGCTGTATTATCCTGTTTGCTCTCCAGACAAAAAAAATTATAGTATAGAAATAGTTATAGTTGTGTCTTGTAATTAAATTGCTATTATTTAATAACTATTTCACAATGCACTTTCTCGCTGCGTTTATAAAAACAGTTATCATTATCAATAGTAAAACTATTGTTTTGTATTACACATGTTTAGTACTCAGTCTGCTTAAATATATAATAAATGTGAAATATTTAATTGTGGTTCCGTGTGTTGAATCTTTTAACCCCAGGACATTTATATGATTAGATTTCCTGTTTCCTACATTGTGCTTTGAGGTTCCATTTCTTTTTTCTCTCTCTCTTATGGATACGTTTAAAAACTCTTATTGACTGTCAGATTTAAGTATTATTGACTGTCAGAATCCAAATTTTAAGAAACTTTTACTCAAGGATTTAAAAACAAGCTAAAATAGTTAAAAAAACAAGGCTCCCATTTGGTCAGCAGAGGCCCTGTATTTAATACTCTAGTTAAAATCCTAAACATAATATTTGGTATAATGGTTATGCCTCAGAACCCAATAAAAGTTCTAAATAAACAATGCGTAATGTCCCAATTTAACACGATGCTCCTGCGTCATGATACAATCCGCCAAATTCTATCTAACACACAGCCCTGCCCCATAGCAGGACCTTCATTGAAATTCAGAGAAATGGAACCAAATGCAAGCAGCAGCATTATTAATGGTGTCAGTTTAGGCCTGGTGCAGCAGTGCACAATAAATGATATCCCTCCTCTAATTTATTCTGCCATGGCTTCACAGTGGCCTGCTGTTTAACAGAACATGGATGGATCTCTCCTGGCTTACTTATAGCCTTCTAATAAAGGTCATTTTTACCTGCCGTACACGAATTGAATTTGACATGCCATTTTCCACTGGCAACTCTCAGTGGCGGCATACTTCTGGGGCTCTAAATGAAAATCAATAGTGCTGGCTAAATAAGGTTTAAATCAGACTGTAATATCTGTAATAATTCACCACACCAGTCCAAATGATCCAGCAGAGATTGAAGCGGGGTGAAAAATGGTGAGTCAGCTTGAGGCTGTCTACCAGTATGAATGTGATTGGTCTGAAATGACATAGGAAGATGGCACTGGTAATGTTCAAACTCCACATGAGATGATAAGAGGAGAGGGGACTTCTGTGTGAATCCAGCCTTAAAGCCAGATGAATGCGCCTTTGGCTTCAGAACGCTCCTAGCAGTTCTCCAGAAGTAAAAACAGAAGAATCATGGTACACTGAATGCATTGATAGAAATGAGTCTGACATGTTTTTAAGTAACACCAACTTAATAATGCATTGTGGTCTAAAATGGAGTTCTACTTTGATATTAGATGAAATCTTGATAAAAAAGTTTTTTTTCCTCAATTGTTTACACACTTTTTCTGAAAGTATGCTTCATATTGTCAAAACTCTACACAAAATTCCAAAAAAACACAAATAGACTTCCAAGAACCAATGTGAACGTGATTCAATGAAACAGCGGAAAATTTCCATACCAATGTGCAACATCCAAACATTGTGCTTTTATATTTTTGAACATAACGGTCTTCTTACTGATTCAAGTGCAAACTTCAAGATTTGAAAATGCAAAAGTGCATTTTAACTATTTAAACGTAAATCAAAAACCTTTACTACAGTTTTACTGACAAGCTTTTTTCTAATGTATTCACCAGACAGCTTTAGAATTTTTTAGGATATGTGTATTCCGCTGTGTATATCAAAACTGAACACAACACATTTCACACTTCCCAACTCTACTTTAAAGCATTCTGCTTACTATGAGTTATCCCGTAAGGAAATTCTCAAACTCTGATGCATTGAAAATGAAGGAAGTTCAACAGCATACATTAGTTCTAATTCTAGTCTTTTCCTCAAAAAAAAGCTGGTGGCATCTAAAGTAAACAATTCCCAAATCAAGTTTATCCATAACAGCCAAACCCCACTGAGATCACCAGTCTGAAGCAGTACACAAAAAGCAGACAATGCCTTTGCTATGGAAAGGAAAGCTAAAGACATCTCTACCAACCCATCGTTATACCTGTCTGTTTCACATTTAAAGCCCTAAAGAGAACATCTAATGAGTATAAAGCTTGCTTTTGAGAGAATGTACCAGCTACAGTAAATATGCCTGATGCCAGCAAGGACCGGATTACCTTGCAACAAACTCCTGCTTAAACAACTGACTTTTCAGAAGATGTGACTCAGAACAGACATTTGGTGTGTTGACATGTACATGAGTAAGCCGATTATGCTCAATAAGCTGATTTGTCGTATAACACATACAACGGATTTCTGTTATTGGTTTACTGTCAAAAAAAAAAATTTAATCCAGTTGGAGAGGTAGTTTTTTTTTTTGTTTTTTTTTGGGACAATGGCCAGATTTACTTTTGCATGTTATCACCTCAACTAGTGCTTTTGTAGATTTAGTCACTCGATAAAGAAGATGCCAGAAAGAGGAGATCAGTTTCGTGTCTAAGTTTTGTCATCATTTCTATCTGTTTGCAGTAGTCCAAATTTCATGGACCTGCATCAAGCGTTAGAAAAACTCTCTAGATCAGGGGTGTCTAAACTTTTTGCAAAGTGGGGCAGAGTGGATGAGGAGAAAATGTGGGCCGTCAGATCATTTATAGCATTAATATTACATCGCTAGTGGAACACATTCAAAATTCTTGATGGATGTGGCGAATGATATAAACTGTGAAATGAGCATAAAATATTTGCAAATTAACAATCCATGTGTGAATCACCAAAGTAAAGAAAAAAAGGCTTTCCCATTTTAGCATTTATGTACTATTATTATATTTACTATTTTCATTAACTTACTGCATTTATTTTGTGCTGTATTTACATTTAATGCACTTGTGTATGAATTTAACCCTGGTGCCTTGTTTAGATTCACTGTCCTTTCGTGTCTATTTTTGTGCAAATCTCTTTATCTACCTCAGTTCTAAAACGACTACTTTTTAAATCCAGGAGTTTTACCAATTTAATTGCCAAGATCTTACATGATGTCACTGATTTTGGGGGTAAAATGTTTTTTTTTTTTTTAAATCAAAGCATTTTCCTAAAATATGTGTAAAAATAAGATTTGTTACCGAAAATCATTCAGTTTTCTTATCAACAGATAAAAAGTTTGGCCAAATTTTGACCCAAAATCACCTTGAAGTGGCTGAAAACATCCCATACAACACATAAGGGTTAAAGTAAATATTTTGAATGTTTTTTTTAGCCACTAACTATAAAATAATGAAAAAACTGAATGTACATTTATAGTCAAATACATTGTACATTTTAAAAACAGTGAAAAAAAACTAATCAAATATCTCAAATAAAATCATAACTTTAGGTATGGTATTACAGGAAAATACCATTCATTTGCAGATTTTTGAGGTATTTTTTATTCTGTTTTTTGATTCTGAACTTTGATCATTTTGCAAAAAAAAATAATAATTTTTATGCTGGTGTATCTTTTCAATCGACTGGTCTGAAATATCTCTTTCATTTGAAAATAAGTTTTTGACCCACTTAGTACCAGTCCAGTAAAAATGAGCGCGTATGCAAGAGCACAAGACCCAACCCTGTCTCCTCCCACTTTTGCATAAATTGTAATATGTTAATGAGCAAAATGGCAAAGGAATAAACACAACTTCAGGATGGGGAAGATGGAGGAAAGACTATTTGACATTTTGAGGAACTTCTCCAATCCAAATAAGAAATAATATTCTATTAAATTATCTTTACGAATTGATTAAATGCCTGGGTGCTCCTCACCAGACTGTTAACATTAACATGAAACTATGAAACGTTTTAGTGTAATTTATTTTAATGTTTTAATGTAATTTCTTTTTTACCGCAAGCTTATAACATTATTTTCACCATTGTATGATTGCATTATTTACAAGAACCTGTGATTTCCCCCTTCAGTGACCACTTACAGAAATGAGTATGAGCCGTGTTTAGATGGTAAAGTGCAGGCTTTGTTGGAAGTCACTGAAAGCTCCCAGGATACCCATCAGTGGCTCACGTGGCCTTGAAATGTGCCCGCCAGCACCTGAGCTCTCTATTAGCAGTCCAAACACTAGTCTTCACAAACAAGAAAAGCTCTCCACTGCATTGTTACCCACAGCATTCGAGTCCCCACTCTGATCGTGGTCCTGCAATGGTCTGGCATCCTCACCATAATGCAACCTTGCTTTTCAGCCATCCCCAGTGACCCTAATACATTACTATACTGAAATATTCCAACAACTTACTTGCTTTCAAAGTGCAGTAAGATGCAAGCAGCTTGTTATTCATTTTACATGACCTTAGCAGATAACAGCAACATACTGTGCACTGTCTCACAGTCTCAACGTCTGTGCGGTGCCTAAGTGATTGATTAGCTCCATTAGTGCTTCAGACACTGTTGTTGGTGTTGTGGTGCATCTGCCTTGTGATGCAAACCAATGCTAAACGCTCATCAGATTCTCCCTTAAACCGTACAGGACTGAAACAATGGCTGAAATTGCTCATCGTGCACCTCTTTCATAAATTCAATACTGCTGCACTAATCTCCTGCTCATCTTGCAAATGTGAACACTTGAATGCAGTGATCTCAAGGGCAGAGGTTACTGTCTGACAAAAACGCAATGAAAAGATCGAGTTTATCAGGCTGAGCTCAGGACTGTTAATGAGGGACAGAAGAGCGGGTGGTCCCTTCATATCGGATGGAGGTCAACGCTTGTAGAGAGGAATGGCAGGAGGATTAGGGATGGGATTAGGGGGTATAGTAATTGCAACAAGCGGAAGAAAATATCGAAAAGAGGTGTGACTGTGAGTAGCACTGCTGAAAGAAATATTAGTCATGTTTTGTTAAATGCAGGCAGTGCAGAATATTTCACATTGCACTTCCCCAATAATCTACCAAGTGGTTTTAAAAGAGACACGGGAGTGTAGATAATGGCCAATAAGGAACACACAATCCAAATACAACTAACAATTCCAAACGCAAACAGAACTGCGTGCTGTGCTATCTTGTGGAGGAAAAAAAATGCATTTTGTGCAAACAAAAATCTTGTACGCTCAATTCGTACACTCACTCGAAACAAACCACAGTTATAAACTCCAGCCAATCAGAGAAGAGTCTTCCAATCACAACGTTATCTCAGCGGAAGCGGACAAGAAAAAGTTCTACTGTGTACGGATCATGGTCATTGCGTGAAAGGGAGAGAAAACAGAATGAAACAACTAAACTTATGGCGATTGCCGGAATTGTGGCATTTTTATGCTCAAAATTGATTTTTGCTCACTTAAAATACCTTTTTCTTTGGCGGAAGAACATGTATTCACACAATGCAAAAAATGACTAAATTAACTACCCTGGATTGTATGTTTTGCACACTTTCCGGATTGTTGTGGAATTCTTGTGTAATGTTAACATAAATAATTGCAAAATGATTATTAGAGCAATTTGTAAAGTACTAAAAATGCTCAAAAGGTCCCAACTTCTCGTCCTGCCCCGTGGTATAGTGGACGGTGCGCAGGACACTTCTAAGGGACTTCCAAGGGGGTAAGCATGGTGGAGGTTTCTTGAATGTTTGGGTCTGCATTTCCGCAAATGTAGTTGAAGATTTCAAATACTTTTTACGATAATGTGTCCATGCAATTAAACCTGTTTGCAAACGTTAAAAAATAAATGGGATAGAGCTTCTAAATTCAATGTAGCCTTGACTTTTAAAAAGCAGCTATGGAAATTACCAGCAGCAGAAATCAAAAACATTTTTCCTTCACATTGAACAGTTATTTATGGCAAATGGGACAGACTCAAGGTTAACCCAGATAAGGTGAGATGGTTTCAGACATGTTTTAATATTGTCTGCCATGCTTTTCCCACCACAGCAGATTAATAGAGAGAAAGTAGAAATACAACATGCCCGGGGGGCATCACTCTTAGGTTTTTTTTATTTTCGTTTACTGCCATTTCATTGTAAATCCCAATGAAATCATGTATCTTCCGCAGGAACATTGGACCAATCTGAACAAAATGTCCATTTATTATTGCGAAACAAAAGAGGATGCCATTGCCACATGATGCTTATTGAACAGATGTCTAAGGTGCTTTCAAGTCCAAGATGAATCAGCCATCCATCACGAGAAGACGGGGAGAGTAGTGTGTGCTGGTAAAGGACTACAGTAATAATTCTAGTTAATCACTGTCAGTGAATGGCAGAAGTATTAACAATTCATTACCCCACTTCACACCTCAGGAATGAAGTATCGATGTATCTTAAAACAACTACACAGCTTCAGGACATTATCTTGATGGTGACAGAGCAGTAGACGGAGCTCTATTCAACGATTCTACAAGCACCTCTTTTGGCCTCGTCACGCCTTCTATTGTGCCCACAGAAATACAGCAGCTGATGAAAATGCAACGGATGTATTATTTATGCAACCTCTCGCAGTAGCACAAGAGCTGTCGAGATTGAAAATGCATGTTGTCAGCTGCTGGCTTCTCTAGCTTGAAATCAATAGAGAGAAGCACTAACCTGCCACCAGGCCTGATGACTGATTGAATTCCGAGAGGCTCTGAGGCTTAACACACTTCAGAAAGGAAACTGCAGTCTATTGGAGGCATGCAGCGGAATAATATTCCAATTTTGGTGTGGATGGTTTTCCTTCCCAGAGTGCACTGCTCTTACCCTTCACTGCTCAGGGAGCACTATCGATGAATAGTCATTGAGATTGGGAAGCAAGACCCACTTCAGAATAGGCACCCTTTGCAATCTAGGGCACCTCCCTGGAGCACTTTGTTTGTGCATAATCAAACTCAAAGCTAATTCAATGACTTCAGGGTGTTGTACCATTACCTGTAAAGCCCATCCTGTTCATAATGTACAAGCGAGTGAACAAACCCAAACAGAAATCATCAATGGTGAACCAAATTCCTCCTTTTAAATTCTCATTTAAACGGACCATCATCTAGTGTCTATCTCTCTCGTTTATTACCGTTTTATACATAATGATCCATAAATTCAAAATTAAAAATAAATAAACCAATTACGGTACATCTATTAGGTGGTGCCAATGAATATTAACCCTCAGAATTCTGTTTCTTGGTACTTTAAAATTTGCTTAAAAAATTACCTTTAAAACTGCAACTCTTCGTAATTTTTTTAGTACAACCGCAGTTTTTTTTTTAAATATTTTTTCTTTTTCATTTTGTTTTCTTTTTACCAGTACTTTACACAATAATTTCACAACACTTTTTGTTGTTTGTTGAGATAAAATAAAAATTCAAAAGCTAAAACAAGGTAAAAAAAGGAAAAACTTTCTTAAACCTTACACACTGTTCCAAGCACTTTTTGTGCCATTGTGCTTTTTTTGTTAGAACTTTAAAAAGCACAAGCCATATCACAAGCAGTATCTCTCCCAATGGTTACACATTCTTTTCTCCACTAGATGGCATCCATTTGGACTCTGTAAAATGAAACTGAAAGACGTTAATGCATTTTCTCACATATAATTTGAATTAACTTGAAAATTATGTGCCATAACTCTTTTAATTTTCATTAAAAAAAGAAAACCAATGACATTTTTTAAACCTAAGCATTACATGTGAAATAAAAATTAAACAACAGGTGGGTTGATGTTATTTCTACTTCTTCAAAACAGCCGGGGTGACTGACACTTCTAAGAGAAAACTAGTTTTGAAAAGTCAATTTTTTTTGTATTTCTGTTTAATATTGTGCTGCATACAGAATAATCTCATGGACCTTTTGATCATTATGAGGGAAGTACCATTATACCCCAACAACTTAAAGGATGTCTTACTGTTGTGTAGAATGCTTTAGAAATATATTATATTCAGAGTCATTATCTGACCAATAATGTAATGTGTTTGACATTACTCCCTGTGCTGGTGACGCAGCCCTCAATAAAACACCCAGTGGAATTCAACATTTTCTTTTCAGCTCAATTTTCACCATAAATGATTAAATATCTAGTTTCAGGTTTATCGTCAATGCCATGATTATTTACCCTCT
The DNA here is from genome assembly GCA_007224835.1 of Danionella cerebrum. Lineage (NCBI taxonomy): Eukaryota > Metazoa > Chordata > Actinopteri > Cypriniformes > Danionidae > Danionella > Danionella cerebrum. The sequence goes on from SRMA01025931.1 coordinate 346,745, forward strand.
GGTTTCTTCCTACCTTAGCCTCTCTTGCATTCTTAAAATAGGTGAATAACAGTCTTATGTATCTATATTTTCTTTTCAAATGTAATCCCTTACAGCAATGCAAAAAAAGCAGCTCAATAAAAGTGTAAAAGCATCAAAGATTCTTTCATCTTTTCAAACTCCTTTAATAAAGGTTTGCCCACACAGATATATATTAGTGCAAAATGACTTAGTAGGAATTAGTAGGAAATTAGCATTTTGGTTTTTCTGCGGGTTCAAATCAAAACATGAAGATTTTAAAAGGGAAAGCAAACCTCTACGTAGCAAAATGAATGCAACCCATGAGTTTAGCCTTCAGTATCCATCTCCTATCTGTTCATCAGAAATTGAAAGTGCACTCGTCCCATTTGGTTCTGGTGCAGGTACCTGTTTACAAGCTTTCAGAATGACCTTCACTATGCGCATCGTCTATCAAATGAAAATGATCAAGAGATGAGGGATGAAAATCCCCATGTCTCTGTTTTATCCTTGCAAACGGAACCCAAATACTGCACTGCATCTGAGTCGATGTTGTTTGTTGTATTGATCCTAGTTCTATTTCGAGAATAAACCTCCCACTGATCAAAATTCAGGCCTTTTTCATAGATTTTTTAGCAAACGCATCAGCAGCATGGGTTCAAATTAAACATGCTGGATCTGTTTATCTTTGGGTTCAGAATAATTCAGCAGGCTTGCTCTGAGGAGCAAATCCCTTAGAGTATGCCACCACACATGAGCTGCTTCGATACCAACCAAAATGACATCAGAAAGCTTGACAAATCATAAACAATGCACTTTGATGGATTTGAATAGGGAGCGTTCCATCGCTTTTTCAAAAAATAAATAAAGCTGAAAACACTGACTCTGTGTCCACAGCAGGTTCATGGTTTAACATGGTTTAATAGGAAGAACTGCAAGAACCTGGAACTGGAAAGGAAGTCCAATGCATAGGTTTGACTGGTTATTGCCTGCTATTGTTTTTTTTAATCCCTTACTCAGTTCGTTAAGGAATAGTCATAATATCAAGAATCAATTTGAATTTTGACTAAAAAGTGACATCATTGTTTGGTGTGCTGTTTGTAACAAGAACTGTCTTACGAAATTTCTGAAATGTACTAAGGGTGGCTTCCATTGTTATCCAATTCTAAGATGTTAAATTGCATCCCATAAATGTGTGTTTACTTAGTTTTTAGTGTATAATATCTTTCTTCTTTATCATTTTTTGACTTTACTCTTGCTGAAATGTTGACTACATTTGGTTTTTATAAATGACTACATTTTATAAAGATACATTGACACATAATTTAGTTTTACATTTTTTGAGATTTGAGTATAAAAAACAACTAATAAAACTAAAAATAATGTTAGTAAAAAATAGGGATGCAGTGAAATGATAATTCTGGGCCAAAAACGATACCGAAAATTTTAAAGGCAGTTGGCCGAAAACCGATACCGACATCGACTTCTTTAAAAAACATGTTTAAAATATTTTCTTTTTGTTTGTATTAAAAAACAACAACAAATTATATAAGCAATCAAACTTTTATTGATAATAAATAAGTTATAAGGCTCTTTAACAATAACAAAAGTAAAAAAAAATGTCCTCTAGTCAATATAATGTATTAACGTCCAAGAAAAAAAAATACAGTTCAACTCCAAATAAAGCCTTAAAAACAATCTCTGAACTTTTTTGGAAGGATTATGTCGAGGTAACTTTTTGTTCCTTTATTAATAAAAAAAGAGCCATTTTGAAAAAATGTATTAATAAATGTGTGACTGGAGGCTTGATGCAAAAGCCAGTGAGCTCATTACCGTCCAAGTCACCCAAAGGTAGCTACATTCTCCTCAAGATCACAGGCAAACAAATTAAGAAGACCTAAACGTGTCTCATGGTGGAATGCATAATTACCTTTCCTCCAATGAAAGGGATGTATTCCTGCTGACAATAGCGTGCTTTATCCTTGATATGACTTTGCTGTGTACTTCAGTGTTCAAATACCGAACCATTTTTGGTGATATTGGCCAATTAGGGGCTAGAAAACAGACAAGCATAGCCTGGTTGTGTTGCACAGCAGAATGAAAGATGAGAGAACAGATGACCGGAGCTGATGCCAGTCAATTCAATTTGAACCCAAGAGGCTTCCAACATTAACAACATACAGCAGAAGAAAAAGAAGCTTCAACAGCCCAACTGTTGCACGGTGGAAGGTACCCACGAAAATGAGCTTTTAGAAGTGTGGATTTTAACTGTACAGAGTTAATGATGCATAGGAAGACCTTTGTGGCATTTAGGAGCTCATCTAAACCACATTTTTCAGACTGCTGCATTTTCACAGCCTGCTGAGTGGAGTAATGATAGCTGAGATTGTATTTCTTGAGAACACTCATTTTCTTCAAGCAGATCAAGGCAGACTGCACCTGCATTAATAGATCAGGAACTTTACAGACTTGCTTTGACTTGTTGGTCAGAAACTTAAAACAATATGAATATACTCATAATGTTACTTGTAGTAAATGACTACATTAAAAAACATTGCAGGGTGTTTTTTTTTTTAATCTGGTAATTGCATACTTTACATTTACAGAATGATGTGAATCATCCCTTAACCCCATAAATAATTTTTTTAAATAGTTGTTGAAAAAATGAATCATGTTTAGAGGCAAATCTCTCTTAAACCTTATATACTGTTCCAAGAACCTTTTGCGCCATTCTGATATTTTTGTGTCTGTGCCTTTAAAAAACACAAGCCATATCACAGATCACGTACTTCCAAGGGTTATTTATCCCTTATTTTCACCACTAGACAGGACTGATGACACAGATTTTTTTGAATTACCTTGTATATATCTCATAACTCATATCAATGTTCATTTAAAATCTAAAATATCAAAACAATCTTTTAAAACTTTAAGTACATTCATACTTGAAAAGAGCCAGTGTGATTGGCACATGCATCGTTGTGTGCAGAGACTCCTAAATGTAATGTGCACTGAATTTTGTCACTCAAACATCCTTTAAGTACAAACACAATTGCATTTTTTTTGTTGCAAAGCTTCAATAATTTTGTAACGTAGTTTTCACCTACCTTTAGCCCAAACGTTATCACTTTTTCACAAGTTTGTAATCGAGGTCTGCTTTATGCTAAACTTGTGTCTGGCAGATAGGAACATACGAAGCAAGCCAACCAAGCACGAAGATAGTCTGTGCTTATACCTGCGGAATTAGGCTGTGGGATGGAAGGAGGGGAAGCTTGAAAGATTTCGATGGATGCTAATGGCTTAATTGATTGTGCAGATGGCATGCCCTGATAAATCCCCCTGAAACTTGTTAAATAAATGTCACCTAAATACTATGTTCATGTACAGAATTTCAGGGGCTGGAGGGCATCTGGTCTAAGAACCATCTGCACTGCTGGACATCTTTTTTTTTCGAAGGGTAACTTGAGGGGTCATCTGCTAGTTTCCTTGACAGACGATTTCAATGTTTCCTGTCTTTTTGTGTGTTTTAAAAAGAGTTCGAACAGAACATCATGAAATTCTTTGAAATCCGTGTCAGAGACCTTGTCGACTGGGTATAACTACCTTGGGTGTTGTTGCTGTACTCAACCCTCCAATCAAGAAACAATCTTTCTCAATGATTTGGCTGTTCCTCATTGAGCAGCATCCTTTAATATAAGTGGATAAATAAACCAAACTAAAAAAGTATTTATGGTGCTAAATAGAACTTATTATGTGTATGGATAGTTTAGAAGTGTAGAATAAACTGGAGTGAGAAAATACACTTCTTCAATGAACTACAATCGCTAAATCTCAGACGAAAGGCTACAAATGCAAACATGCTGAGCTTCGATTTCTGTGAAGCACTAATAAAATGACATACCAAACAAAGGTAGTTCCAGGTTAACATGGTCACCTAGAAACCGAGTGGGTTCTTTAGGGAGAAGCGCAAAAAAAGCATGTCATATAAAAAGAGCAGTGTTCCCAGTTTAGCAGCCGCAGCATTGGTCTGCCTTTAAACAAAGCCGTGCTGTACCTGGGCATGAAATGTGAGCAGCTGCTTTTGCAGATAAAGTATTGCTGAGAAAAACTGAAATGTAGCTTTATTTGTTGTGTCTGGTACTTGGGAAAAATACAGAGCACATTGCAGAGACACTGGCTTCAGCACTGGGCATGTGGAGAATAGGGGGGAGCAAATGTAGAACTGCAAAGGAACAATCTTGCCCCCTACTGGACAACTCAACCATTGCCACTGGATTTCACCAAGACAAATATGATTAGCATTGTACAGTAGAAATTACACTAATTCCAGAACATGTATGTTCTGAGAAAGGACACGACTAATCGATGTAAGTAGCAGATGAGAAGATTAGGATGTAAAGTCTCTCAGGAGAGGAAGAGATTCTGTTTCCTCTGCTCTGAAGTCCGTCAGCAGACATGGGCACAGATGGCTTCCAATTTGGTGGAAATCTCAGAGTCTTGCATCGTCCTCCCTAGCACACATATTAATAGTTGCAGTGCTCAAGCTGGATTGTCTTGTTGACCCTGTGTATTTGTGCTGGGCCAAACCACAGAAATATGGTAGGGCTTCAGATCTTCTTCAGAGACAAAGTCAGGAGCACAACTCATGAGGTCATGTCCTCGAAAGGATTTTGGAAACGCAATGACGTCTCTGATGCTGGGAGCCCCAACAATGATAGACAGCAGTCGATCCAGCCCTGTTCAGGGAAGAAGGTGGTTAACTAATAACTTTTAGGGGATTCAAATGTATGCTTTATTAGCTGTCTTGGAAGCACCTTTTAATAAACCATATGTCTGGTGTGTTTATTTAGTTAAATCCACTAAATAATAAATGAGTTGTGATAGATCTCAAGCAGTTGGGCGCTTACTTTATCAGAAAAGTTGTAGACGCAGAGAGTTTTCCATTTAAAAGTAAAAATCTCAGCTACATTCTGGTCGACAGCCCACATTGTGCATAATGGTTCAGAGCATAATTAGGGCTTGAGCACCGAAGGAGTGTAGAACCTCCTTCTGTTATTGTTTTGCAGCATAAGTTGCAGAATATCGCACACATGTCAGAACTGGTGAGATTTTACGGGTTTGAAAAGTGGGTAAAGTAAAATGACTCTATGGGGCGTACATGTGTAGGGTACCAGGACTTAAATAAAACTAATAGGAATTGCGATCCCAAAATCGACAGGAAGTTGGCTATTTTGCACTTCTGCTTGTGTTGTACTTTAACAAACTCCTTTTAGATATTGTATCTGTTCATCTCCAAACTCCATCAGTCTTATCTAAAGGCATCTGGGATGTTAAATTGGTATTTCGCCAAAAACAGGAAGTTGTTATAACTCAGCCATTTAATGTCTGATCAGTTCCAAATTTACCAACTATGTTTACAGTCCATGTTCAAAAGCATCCACATTGCTAAGTTATAGTGCCACCAGAAGGCCACAGGAAATACTACATTTAACTTTGATAAGGTACTTCTTTTTATCAATTTTGATATGTGACAAGAACATTGGCCAAAATAAGAACAGAAAAAAACATGTTGACTGGCGCCACCGGGTGGTCATGACATTTTATGATATGACTTTCATTAATTAATTAATTAATTTTCATGTTAAATTCTTGTTTAAATATATCTCCTAAATAAGGATTTCCTGTTGCACCAAACTGGGCACAGAGAGGCGATGGCATTAATTAATTATGAGAATATTTTGAAAGACATTCTTCAGGAAAACTTGATTTAGGTCAACATTTTGTCTTTCAGCATGATAAGAACCCGAAGCATAGTTGACGTCTGGTGAATAAATACCTCCAAATGAGCACAGTGAGTGTACTTCAATGGCCTGCACAAAGCCCACACTTGAATCCAGAATACTTGATAGAAGACCAACAAAGCTGAGGATTTGGACTTGGGAACCATTGGTTATTTTTCCTCAGGAGATATGATTGAAACGTTTTGTTCAGAATTACCGCAGGCTAAATGTCTAAAGGCTGTTATAAAGCAAGCACAATTCACTAAACGTTAAAAACATCAGAGAGCTAATCATTTTTCCCAGAGCAGTTTTTTTTTTATGTTATTGATCATTTTTCTGTTAATCATCACTAGTGAAATATTTTAGAAATAAGCAATTTCACAAGTGGGCAATTACAATCTTTAACAGAATTCTTGTTGTACCTATTTAAATAAACCAGTTTACCTTATATTTCAGAAGATACATTATTAAATAGTTATTATTTAATACAACTATTCTTTTCATGAGTCAGACAGAAGTTCTCAAACCATCAAGGGCGATTTGTGCTCCAGTTTAGTCTCAAACTAAAACAGAGCATAGAAAAAAATAGTGTCTATGCAGGCAATTTCAGGTTTTGAGCACGACCGTTCCACTTTATCCAACAAGAGAATGCAATCAACAAGGCCTTTTGTCACACTATTACCCAAACAACCTTGTGAAAGTCCGAGGCTGCCAGTGTTGAATGTTTTGCTCACCTAAAGCGATTCCACCATGAGGAGGGGCCCCAGAGTCCAGAGCCTCCAGCAGATGTGAAAGAAGTGATGGGTTTTCCTGCAACACAAATCAAAAGGAACACTGGACCTTGTAATTCAAAACCTTTTCCCCCTGAAAGAGAGCCTTTTGTAAAAATCAAATACCTTTCAAAAATCATAGAGATCCATACAATCCCTTTAGTGTCGGGAGTGTAAATAGACTTCCAAAATAGAAATCTTTGTGGCCTCAATTCTTTAGACAGCAGGCGCCACTTGAGTAAAAACACTAATGTGATGTTCATTCTTCAAAGCACTCAAGGTCCAAAAGCATTTGTTCTCTTTAACGGTCGTTAAATATAGCGTTGCCACAGTAACCAGGGAAGCGAAGGTGTTAAGTAAGTCACAAATAAAAGAAAATTGTGCCATTTACAATGTGGACATGATCTTTTGCTGGCTTCAGTCACTGTCAAGAGTAGTAATAAATGATGCTCTTTGTTTTATTTCACTCTTCTCCATTACCTTGAGTATGGTGTCCAGGATGTACAGCTGCTGAGAGGCATTGTGGATGCGAATAGAACCTCCTCCGATCTCACAGCCGTTCAGAACCAAGTCGTAATGCTGGCCACGCACCTGAGAGAGGGAGAGTAGGGGAAGTGTCTGGAATTCAGAGCAAGATTACAAATTTCCTCTGTGAATCTTGTACTGAGGACTGATAAAACTTCAGACTGGTGCTGAATGCCTCATCCCATGATTTACATCAAAAGATAAATGTGGATATGATAGTTAAATGTTAAAAATGTGCAAAAAAATGTATAAAACAGTTTTTTTTCTACTACGGAAAATTTAAGTGGTGGGCTGCGATTCATTCAGTTAGGAATGACTGAGTTTGTGAATATTGAGTGACTGCAGCCTGTGAAAGGACTGCTGACCTGTCCACGATGTACGGTGCTTGGTATACCCCAGAGATGGGCGAGGAGAACTAAATCCTTCATAAAACACATCTGATTCTAGATCTAGATTAATCTCTCCTGGGGCCCTCCAGGAACAACTTTGCCCACCCCTGGTAAAGGCACTACTGGCCTTAATATGGATTTATGTAGTGGCTACAGAAGTTACATGATGGAAAATGTTCTGATTATGTTCATTTGAGGCATGATTAATATTTGATTTTTTTTTTTGTGAAGAATAAAAAATGTGATGGATGGGTCGATATTTCAGCTGATTTATCAACATTAAGAGAAATCACTGTTTCTTTCATCACAATTATAGAACACCCATTTACAGAACACTCTAGAGCAAGGTTTAACCCTTAAGAGTCCCTGCTTGAACCACATTTGTTTTGAAGTAAGCAGGAATGACACAATGTTTACTTTTTATTTCAAATATAATACTTTGATATTTTAATAATTCACATGAAATGTTGTACACGGTGTATTGATCAATATATAATTCAAGCATTTCTTTGAATATTTGAATATTCTTTGAACTATTCAATCAAGCTAATGCTAATGAGCTATGCTGTTGGTGGTACAGTTGTTATGCTGTAAAACCCAATATTAAAAAAAATTTATCCTTGTTCATATTTTTGTTAAGATGACAATCACAAGCCATAAATTGCTACATTATTTAATGTTATTCAGTGTTTTTTCCAAACTGTTTATTGTATTCTTATTAATTTAAAAATTAATTTCTACTTTAATGGCAAATTGCCAGAAGAGGGTGCATTGAAAATTGTTATACGTTTCAACCTGAAGAGAACATATATAGTAATGCTGTAGGTAAAATGTAAGAACTACATTTTACACAACATACACAACTGATCACACAATTATGAAACGGACATCAATACATCTTTAGCAGTCGCAGCCATCAGCACTCATGCATTTCAGGAAGTGGTCATTTTGTCCAGCACTTTCAGTTTTTCTCATAGCATTGGTGGAAACGTGCAAAATGATCTGGACCAAAGAATTTGATCTCATTATATGATAGTCCATACCTTGTGTGGATGGGTGTAGAGCAGAGCAGAGTCTTCTGGAACTGGAGCGGTGAAGGGGTGATGGGCTGACTCAAGTTTTTCTGGAGCATCCTCTTTAGGTAAGAAGAGTGGAAAATCCAGTACCCACAAGAAGTGAAAAAGAGAAGGGTCCCGAACAAGCACACCACAGCGCTCTAGCAGCTCAGCGCACTGCAGTCTCAGCTTTCCTAGCAGAGGGCGCTGAAGCATGACCAGAGACAATTTTACAACTCACAATTAGAGGATGATAGGAGGCAATAAGCAGATTGCTTCGGGAAATGTTACAGGCTGAATGTGAAAATGGAATATTGGGAAAAAGTTTTTATACTATTAGTTTGAGCTGCACCACGATAAGACTTCACTACATCAACCCTTTTTTCAAAATGATTCATCTGGGTGTACAAAGGACTCCATTTGAGCATATGTTATATCCGTGACGCTGATTTGATACGGCACAATACAATCACATATGAAACACTTTTTATCTTGCAACTTTTGAATTAGTTTTTTTACTATTTTGAAAACAAGCCCTTTTCTCAGACTCTGACAAAACAAAAGTATGGCATGCCTTGCAAACTAGCATCAACGAAGATTATTTAGTAAGAAAGCAGGATGCATTTTGAAACTGCATGCTCTACTGTTTCCTGATGAGCAACATAGCTGTGAGTGGGAGACAGAACCTGCAGTGGGACAACACTGGTTCAATTTAAGGCTTTTCCTAATCTTTTAAGGCCAAGTATTTTTTTTTTTGGCAAGTAACAGTGTGATTTGTGTAATTTTCCAAAATTAAGAAACACTACATGGTCCCTAAAGGACTTTTGACCACTCTTTAAACCATTCAATTTAACTAGCGCTGTCAAAATTATAGTGTAATCAATATTAAATATTTAACACTGTAAAAAAATGTACATGGTTGCAGACTTTTTTTGTGTTTCTGTGTATTCAAGAAGTATGGATAAGACCAAAGAAGCACTTTTTGTCACAGTCTGGTAAAAATGCAGAAAATAAAAGTATAAATATAACAGTTTTATCATTTTGCTCGCTTACTTCTGCCTGGTCATGTGATCGGAGTTCCTATAACGATCAAACAACGCCTGGTCATTCATTCATAGTTTAATTTATTGCTTCTCCTTCGGAAGAGCATCTCCCTATTGTTATTCTGATTTTTTACACAAGGGCCTTTTATGTTTTCTTTTATATTTATATTACTTGTTTGTATGATTTAAAAAACTATAATAAATATGGCTTTCAAGTCAACAGTTAATTGGGAGGATATTGATGGTTTATTGCAGGTATGTTAATTACATGAGAAAATCTGTGCTACAAGTTAAACAAATATTTCATTAAAAAGTGGATTTAAGTTAACCGTAAATAGTTTCTTTGTCCTGAGTTTACATTAATCATTTACATATCTAAAAGTTTCCGCTTTTAATTGAGATGAATCAATAGTTGCAAACAAAATGTGTGATTAAATGGATTGACAGCACAAATTTTACCATTTTTTTATATTCTAAAATGTACTTATTCAAGCTGTTTTCTCTGAAAGAATATCACTCAGATTTAAGTATTTATTCACTTCAGAAAACACACTGCAAAACAGCTTCCAATTGCTTAAATATTTTGCCATGTTTGTTACCAAACTTTGCATAGTTAGCATTTTTTATATGCAAGCTATTGATATTACATTTATTGAAATCAGCTTTTAAACACTAACACTGTTTTGTATTTCAATGAAATTAGTACTTCACTAATACTTTTTTAGATGTGGAATATAAAATAGTTTTTTGTACGTGTGTGTTTCATACTGCGGTCAACACTGGGAATTTGGGTTACATTTGGCCCCTCAGGTCAAAGTTTAGATATGTCTGCCCTATCGACACCAGTTGTGCCCTGCCTGGTCCAGGTTTCAACCAATCACCATTGCTTCCCCCTAGTGAGGTGTAACTCCTTGTAACTTTGTAACTGAGGTGAAAGCGCTTGAGGCTGCTTTCCAATCTCTCTGACTTGGTCAGTGGTGTGAAGAGTTCAAGAATTCAAGTCGATGAGCCATGTCAGATATTGTTAATTAAGTCTTGTTTTATAGATTATATAACTTATAAATCCTTGATTTAATACACGTTTATCTAATACACGAGTTACACTGACGAGCTCAGTTTTGTGTGCTACAATCACCATCCACCGCCCAAAAAACAATTCCCTGGTTATCCATCACCATCTTTAAATTCGTTTTGACTAAAATGTCTCCCTTGAGCTGAGCTCACCATCTGCACTGGCCCCAAGCTAAAGCTGAGGCATGAAAAAGAAAAATAATAATAAACATTGATCAGATTGTGCCAGATTTCCTTGGAAACAACAACAAAAGTGGTGTCTCACTTCAAAGCACAAACAATGTTAAAAAGCTACTTGAGGACATTAAACAGAGATTATGAACACTGCTTTATTCACGCCTAAAACAGGTGAAAAATGCTTTGTGTATAACTTTCCACCACCACCAGAATCCAAAGGTGTCTTTCGTAGCTAATAAACTCTTCGTTTAGATGACACCTAACACAGTCATCATCTGTTTATACTATATTATCTGTTTATACTACTATATCATCTATTTATACCATAGTTTATATAAATCACACTGCTGTTGTCGCCCAAATGAGGATGGGTTTCCCCTTTGAGTCCGGTTCCTCTCAAGGTTTCTTCCAAAAGGGAGTTTTCCTTGCCACAGTCGCCCCAGGCTTGCTCATCAGGGACATATACACCACTTATTAATTAATTTTTTTCTCTTTGTTGAGTTTAAACTTGTTGGTTTACTGTAAAGCTGCTTTGAGACAATGTCTGTTGTGAAAAGCGCTATATAAATTAAACGAACTTGAACTTGAACTTCGTTTACCGTAAAAACTTGGATTACCGTAAAATGCAAACCAGTGATTCCAAGGTCCAAGTCTATGCTTCTCCACACATTTTCCATATATAAAAGTCAAATTAATGAGGTTTTGACAAATCTTGAATGTGCAGCATGTTACTTTCATTAAGGCATTCAAGTCGCATATCTTTATTTGAAATGAGCCATAGACGCCAAATGTGAACGGCCCCTACGTCTAAATATTTGCAGACTCAACTTCATTGTATGATTTTGAATCAAGTTGGATACACACCACAATCTCCTGGGGTCCAGCAATGATGAAAATCAGGTCTCCAGCACTGGCCTGGGCCATCTGGAGCAGCTGCTCTTTGGCTACATCCGAGAGCAGTCGGCTGAATGGGGATTTCAGGGAACCATCTGCCCTTACGTGAATCACGCTCACCTCCTGTACAACACAGAGCAATGATCATCCATTTCCTTCAGCCACACATATTCAATTTACATTGACAGCATAGGGCACAGACTACTGAGCATCATCAGTCTTGAGAACACTTCTCAGGCTGATTTCCCAGATTCAAATGGAGCCAAGACCTAAATTAAAATGGATGATAATGGCGGATCACCTTTGACAGAGCAACTGGTTCAGGGCAGGAGCACTAGCTCACAGATGACTTTCCATTTATACAATCAGACAGAAACACGGAGGAAAACAAGACGTAAAGGAAGCAGTCTACAAGACAAAGAACCTCTTAACTATTGGTTAGAATTGTAAGCATATTTACCAATTATGAAAGGAATAGGTTTTGGCATATATTCTGTTGGTATTAATTCTACACACCTATGCGTCTGCAGTGCACTACACTTTAGTAACATGACTGCCCACATTGCGTTTTGTCTACGCATTCTAAAACATAAATGAGTTATTATATAGCAAAAAAAGGTCTTCTCAAAACGCAGCGACCATTTTTCTTTTGATATTTGGCACCTGTTTGTCAGGCGATTTTCCAATAAATTAAATTTTGCATCTTTCGACGGAAACATGGCTATGGTGACACGATGCTGACCAGTCATTATGTCCATTAATTTGATAAAATCAAAACATTTCCTTGCCACATTACCGGCAGTAAGGGTCGTATGATCAGACAAAGCGTACAGGGTTTAATACAAGTATTAGCATATTTAACAAGTATTATCTTGAGTCAAACTATCCACAATCGATATAAGCCATAAATCAAAGGTGAGCTCCTTCCATGAAAGCGTACCACACACAGAGAACTTTGTCCTTGTGAGGATGGTCCTTGCCTCAGGGTGAATATGTTGGTGTTTTTATTTGACTGCTTTTCCACAAAATCATCTTGACTTATTGATTTTTATTCAAATAAATATTTCATAAGAACACCTGTGATGTGCAGAAATGAATTTGGTTCCATCAGAAAACACACAAAACTCACCTGACCATATTGTGTTTTGGCCCATGTTTTGAGATACTCCATGTCTTTTGCCTTGAGGTGTTTCTGAAAGGACACACAGTTAGCTCCCACCACACCACTAATATTCAGACAAGTGGAGGACATTCACATTTCACGTTAATAAATTGTTATCGAAAGTTATTTGAGAAAATCAGAGATTCAGTGACGTTTATAAGAATATCAAAAATGAAAGGCTAAATACAGAGTAATTGAACTGGTTTGGCAAATGAACTTTGCAGTGGACATTTGTTTCATTACATTTCTTTATTTTATTGGGACCCCAGGAGCAAAAGTTCCATAGTGTTGCTTTAACAGTTATTTTAGTTCATTCTTCATGAAGAGTTTTGATATTTTGGTTGCTTACTGTTCCTTCTGGCACACGAATGGCCTGAATGCAGCCTCCTGGTTCAACAAGGGCCTCTCTGATGAACTCGATTTGTGTTCCCTGGAATGCTGTAGTGAGATCTATAAGCTTAAAACAAGACAATATTTACATTACTTCTCTATTAATCCTTTGCTATAACCTACATCAACTGACAGTAGAAAATGTAAACACCAAGTTAGCTACCAACCTGGTCATTGTGATTCAAGTCACTTTTGAAACTTCTTTAACTTGTCTTCTTGTTTTATGTGATATTTACTAGAAGCCAAATATCCTTTACTCACATTTAAATTACAAAGATAATAAAACTATCTCTAGAGTCAAAAACATGACTTAATGCAAACTTTAACACTGCCCCTAGTGGATGGATGATATTTTCTCTCACAAACCAAACTAGACCCTAGCTTCCTTAGCTTTGTGGTTCAAAACTTACATTTATTCAAAGAATGGTTTGTTATAAAAACAGTTTCAATAGTTGTTTGTAAAATATCGCGATTTATCACCTTCCCTGATAGTTTTCATGATTGTTTTGCTCATCAGGAATCAATCTTCAAGTCAATTTGCAGAAATGCAGCCTGAAAGATTCAAGGAACCTCCACAATGCTTCACTGTTGCCTGCAGAGTGCAGACACTCATTATAGTGAGCTCCTGCTACAGTCAAATATATATATTTTTCATAGCAGAAGATATGCCGACATGTCTCTTGGCCTCGTTCCCATGTCAAAAGTATGACTTTTTGGCTGCCACCCTCACTAGACGTTCTAGCCAGATGTCTCCCCACAGTAGATGGTTATACCGGGGTCCCACTGATTTCTATCTGTTCTGAGCAGATGGCATTGCTGTACATTCTGCACAGATTCCCTTGGCTGACAACTTTATCTGCGATCCTGAATGTTGTCCTTTTCATTGTATTTCTTAAAAGTATTTAACACATCTTGAAACCCTACTCTGCTTTTAAACCTTTTTTTCGGCAGTATAACAACCTAGAGTCTTGTTGCTGTACTTAATTTTGCAATAACAATAAACTATATTTCTCAACCTTACCTTGGTAGCGATTGTTAAGCTAGTTTTAAGCCTCCTACACAGCTGCTTCTGTGTCAGATAATGACTGTGTTACAACAATTGATCCTGATTTGCTTTAGAATTAGGTCAGTTTACATTCTTTGTTCAACTTTTGCACAGTTCTGCTTCATATCCCATATTGACATCATCTTTATTTTGGAATCTACATCTCTTCCCAGAATATATTCACACAGCACAACAAAGAAAGATAATGCAGTGCAAGGCACTCCTTTTAACAGTGAGCACAACATGAAACCCTGCGATGTGTGAGGGAACAGGATGGCAGCACAGACTCTTGCCAAAAACAGCCAGCAAGCAACCAAACAACCTCGCTGATATCTTTCGCAATATCTAAGAAGGTGATTAAAATAACACAAGGTCACCTTCATCCCAAATCTAGTGTCTGGTTTGTCCACTCCGTAGTCTTTCACGGCCTGCTCGTAAGTCATGGTGGGAAAGGGGACATTAATCTGTCCTTTGTCCTTGGGCCAGGAGTACTGGACTAAGCCTTCAATCAAACGCATAACTCCAGCCTGGTCTACAAAAGACATCTCAATATCCACCTAAAAGATGAGAATGTAAAGGATAAAGGTTACCAAAAATGACATAAATCCTATCAAGTCTACACAATAGATGGAGTTAGAAGGATTTCTACACCTGGGGTAATATCTAAACTGCTGCAACACAAATACAGTAATACTCCATGTCTTTGTATTGTTGTTTATATTGTAATACGTTTAAATAAACACAGAGCTTTTTTTATTTTGCATTTTCTAAAAAGTGGATTGAGTCAGTCATACCAGTCTGAGCCCATGTTAGGCAGAAATAGCTGAAAGAAGCATTGGCTTTTCCACAACCAATTAGCCAAATGTTCTTTTCACGCAAAAAGTACATTTCGTTTTGTATTTTTAGTGCTGAGTTGTAGAAAAACTGTGATCCAGTGAAAGTTTCTCCTCATATGTTCTTCTCTTATACGGTGCTAATTAAAGACATTTCACAGAATTGTTGGTGCCTCCACTCTCCCCCGTACAAATTCACCTCTGACTGAATTGGGGTCAGCAGTGGCGTAGGATGTCAACAAAATGATCATTGGCATAATAATAATAATAATAATAATAATAATAATAATAATAGGGATGCAACGAAATTTCGGCCACCGAAAATTTTTGGCCAAAATAGCATTATCGGTTTTGGCCAAAACGTAAGAAAGCGCCGAAAATAAAATCCAGAATTGGCACCACACCTCTCCCATCCTCCATTCTCATTCGCACGGTCATTACTCAAACACGGAGTATGTCGGTGGTTTGGAAGTACTTCAAAGTTTCTTCTGTTTGTGCTCTGTTTGGTACAGTAATTTAAAATTGAAGTAAAAAAGCAGCTAGCATTTAGTTTTTTTTTTTTGCATTATTTTGTTACAGAAAGAAATTTTATTTAGTTTTCGTTATTGTTAAACAGCCTTATTATTGTCGTCACTAAAAAAGTTTGATTGCTTAATCAATTTGTAGTTTTTTTAATACAAACAAAATAAAAATATTTTAAACATGTTTTTTTTGTGCAGCCATTTTTGGTTTCGGTATCGGTTTTTGGCCAAGTGCATTTAAAATTTTCGGTTTAAGTTTCAGCCGAGAATTTTCATTTCGGTGCATCCCTAAATAATACCTTAAATTTATATAGCGCTTCTCCAGACGCTTTACAATTTACAACCAAACACACCCCACCAGTCACACACATCAATGCAGGGCAATGTGGGTGAAGTGGCCACCATGGTAGAACGGATCAGGCAACGATCGAACTGCGAACCTTCTGGTTCAAGGACGACCAACACCACCCAAATCCAGGTAACTAGGTAAAACTCTGGGCAGAACAATCTATGCCCAGGGCTTTGTATTGAAATGCTGTTTCTGAGCTCAAACCAGTTAGAATTGTAACCGATGGCCTCATTTAACTGCACCCTAGAGTTTCCATAAACACTATTTATGTAACTCTGTGTTACTTCACTATTTCCTCTGTATCGCCTACATACACACATATATGAATTATAAGGATATTTCTATAAGTATTTTTTTTTTCTACATAACATTCATATTTCGATCAAGGAGCAGCAACCTAGAGCCTTCTACTGACTGGCCATCACTGCCCTAATATAAAAATCCAACTGATAAGCATAAAAAGACTCAAAAGGTATATCATAATGAAAAAACGTCAACTAATATTTGAACAAAGAGCTATGAGATGGTAAAAGATGAAGAGAGATAAACCATTGAGAGTTTCTGTATGAATTGACTTAATTTAAATCCAACTCTTTGCTCAGATTGGAACGAACATTTCATTCGCTTTTATTGTTTTTCAATATTCATAACATAAAGATCTAATCGGATTTAAGTCTCATATACACACACACACACACACAAAAGATTTCTGCTGCCAGTCTGAAGAAAAGCAGAATGATCTCATGAGCTTCATGAATTTAATCTGAGTGACAATCTCACAAAGCCTATTAACAGCTCTGACCCTGATGAGCAGGAGTTAGAGCATGACACATCATTAAAATACTCCATTTTCATCAGCATCGGCACAGGGCTCTAGTTTCGCAGATATTGTCAGACATACTGCGGTGTTTCCTCTCAACCTTCAGCACATCTTTACCTGTGTGAATTCAGGCTGTCTGTCAGGTTTGGAACCCTCGTCTCTGTAGCAGCGAGCAAGCTGAAAGTACCTGAAATTGAAGATCACACCAGAGACAGATGACCATTAATGACGGATGTTTGAAAATCATCAATGTCTGAACAAAACTAGTCATATTTAACTGGATAAAATTGATCAAACTTTATGTGAAAATTATTAGGGATGTCCCGAGCCGATCATAAAGATCGGTATCGGGGCCGATCGAGGCATTTTTTAACTGATCGGAATCGGCTCTATGTATCGGACCGATCGAATGTTTACGTCAGCTACGTCACGCACGTGTCGCAAACTCGCATGTTAAACTCGCATGTTGTTTACTACTTGCAATACGGTGCTAAGATGTCTGCAGTGTGGAAGTATTTTAAGTTGAAAAGTGATTCTAGTCTGGTAGCTACATGCAACGTTTGCAATGCGAGCTGTTGTGTGCTGCCCCTTTAAGGACGTGCTTAGAGCGTGCGTGAATCAGGAAGAAATATGAGAGACTCGCATGTTTGTGCTCGTGTTAAAAAAAAAGGTTCAAGCTCTACAAAAACCTTCATTTAATGCTTATTTATTCCCAGCGTGGTAAGCTAATGTTTAAAAAAAAGTATATTTTGTTTATTTAAAAGGGATTTCATAGATCGCTATTTGTTGTTTATATTAGCGCCTAAGCGCCTAAATAGCGTGTTTAAGTTTTGTGTGTTGTGATGATTTACATGTCTTTATCTAATAGGTTTGTGACATGTTGAAGTGTTCTTCGTAACTTAAAATGTGTAACATTTTCGTTGTTGAAGAAATAGAAATGTTTATTTACTGATTGTTATTTAATACCCCATGTAAAATATATTATTCTCTCTTTTTTTTTCTAGTTTGACGCGGTGGTACTAGCAAAGCAGCCTTTAATACTACCAACTTGATAAGGCATCTTAAAACGAAACACACGACAGAATATTGCGACTTCACTGAGCTGTAAAATTGAGATTTCATATTTGTGAGAAATAAAAAACTGTAAAGGAACAGGTTGCTTTCAGTTTTTTTTTATTGATGCACTGCTGAGCTATTTGGTTGTCAAGAGTACACACTGGATTGATTTAATAACCTGCATGCACTTAAAGTGTGCAATTAGCACAAGGAAAAGACAAGTATCGGATCGGGACTCGGTATCGGTCGATACTTAAAATTAAATGACTCGGATCGGATCGGGGGCTCAAAAAACCTGATCGGGACATCCCTAAAAATTATATGAATACAGACAGTAGTTCAGTAATAGTTTACAACTGTAAAAGTTCAAAAACGTGAATATTTTTGTTCCAAAATGTGACAAACCTCAGTATTTATCACTTTTGCCATCTAAAGTTAGAAACTTGATTGTAGTAGAATATTCCTGCTCTTTGTGTATGGTCTTATTTATTTGAGTGTGTGTATATATTGTAATTAGTATTCTTGGGTTGTGTAGAGTGGTGCTCTAAGGATACATTTTCTATTCTGTTGAATTTAGTCATTTTTCACTTTTTTTATTTCTCTCTGCGACTTCTTTGGTTATAGTTGCGCCCTTAAATCTTTCAGAAAATTTTAACGATAATACAAAAGCAAAAACATTTTTTTTCTATATGACCCTCATCAAAAACATACATACCCTGATGATTTCGGCCTGACGGAGAAAAACTGACAAGTCAGCATCATTAGTATATCTTTTAGATCACTATAGAGTCTCCACTTTCTGTGCAGCACTAGGTGAGTTCATCGATGCTCCATTGACAACATTGCACAGAAACATTGTTTTCAAACTGCACGTCAATAAAAGAGAAGAAAAGAATTTTTAAAATTCCACAAGATGAATGTAGTCTTCTTTTAAGCAAGCGGTTGTCCAATAAAGTTGAGGACATGCATGTTTGGGAATTTTCACGCTCATAATTCACTTTTACTTGTTATTTATTGTCACCAATATTCTTTATATTGTTGGAATGATTTTATGTGATTTTGTGGGAAAAGGAGTATAATAGTACAGTTTAAAACATAAATACATAGTTTTCCATTCTCATGTTAGGCATAGATTTGTTTGCTCAATCTGTATCAAACTAATAGACCAATAAGAAGAAACCGCAATAATGTATGTGTGAAGCAATCAGAACAAAAAATATATTTTACCGGTCTATTCCAGCCACCATGAGGAGCTGTTTGAACTGCTGTGGGCTTTGTGGAAGAGAGTAAAACTTCCCAGGGTCTCCAGATGGCACCACAAACTCTTTGGCTCCCTAAGAAACACATTTATACCGAACCGAAATTGCATGAACAAAACATTTGCAAACAAAAAAAAATGTGGCCAAAATATTTGGCAAAATGGAAAAATGAAAGATGAGTGTGCAAGATTCCTACCCCTGGTGTTCTTTTAAACAATGTTGGTGTTTCCACATCAACAAATCCTGTGGAAAAGACCAGAGTCAGTGAGAAACTGTGATTCACAAGATGCAGTTCCACATGAATTCCTCACCATGCAGATTGCAGAGGTACTCCCTCATTTTCATCACTATTTGGGATCTGAGTCTTAAATTGTACTGCATCGCGCCCGATCGCAGATCAAGATAGCGGTACTTCATCCGGAGGGCTTCTGATTTCTTCAAGGCAAACGGAAACAAATTATTATTAAACGTGCACCATTTTACAAATTAAATTGTAGCTTAAGTACTAATAGGTGTACTATAAATGACAATTTATTAGAGCTAAATTTTAATGTAAAAACAAAAACCTCTCAAAACGGCTGGGGACTTCTAAGGGTTAAATAATGGGCACCATGGTTTATAATTTCAAAAATCATCTTAATAATTGCAATAATCAGAAACTTTATCAGATTGCATCTCAAAACTATACCACCAACAGTGTAACTCAACCAACAGTGGCAAATAACCCAAAACAACCTAAAACAAATAAATACGCAATGTTTTGTATTTATACATTATTAATGTCCTCACTTTGGCCATTTCTTTTATCTCAAACGGTAGTTTTCGGGAGGTATTCAACACTTCTATAGTCTCTGCATGGACCTCAATTTCTCCTGTGGACATGTTCTAAAAAAGAATCATAATAAAAAAAAGATTTTTACATTCATAAAATGTTTCAGTTACAATAGAGCCATGTGCAATACAAATAAGCTTAAAACCTTATTGTGCTGTCCCTCTGGTCTACGTTGGACCCTTCCTTTGATCATCACGACTGACTCGACAGTGAGACCCAGGAAAGCCTTCTTCAGCTCTGATCTGGACTGAACAGTCAAATAGTTAACATCTAATAATTAGCATTTAGGAAACAAAAGAAACCAGCAAATCACAAAAGATGAGAAACCTAAAGAGAAATGTATTAACAAGCAAAATTCTTGGTAAAACAATCGCAACATTTTATCTCAAAATCAATAGCAAGTTTACATTTCACACATTATTATATCTATATTTTTATTGGTTCACCGTTTAAGACGTAATGTTTATGTCTTTACTTGACAATTTCTTTTGTAAAGGATTTTTAAACAAATTGCACATTTCGTTTCAGTATAAAACTGGTGTGTTCAGATTTTGACCTCTAAGCCTAATAATTTAAACTTTAATGTTACAAAATACAGACAGAAATGAAACCAAAACAGAACAAGCTCACAAGGCTTACATGTTTATTCACAATAACAATTAAAAGTTGTAATTTGTAACTCAAAAGTTTTTAAAATTGGGTAAGTTATTGAACATTTCTCTGAAAATGGGGTTCTATTGACCCACTGTGTGTTTTATCATGCTCTGGGAACGGGCTTCCAAAGTATTGCTACCTCATCTTGTGGAATCAGAACTTGTATCAGTCCACTGAAGTCCCTCAAGATCACAAACAGATCATGCCTGTGAAGTCATTGCAGAGAAGAGGTTGATTCAAAATTCTAATAAAATCACATTTGTTACCATCATGTGAGTTGACATGATAAAGCTTTTGATGTGAATCAAAGCGAGCAACATAAATGGTAATATTTGCAATCTAAAGCATTATTTAAAAAAGCAAGATACAAGGCGGTGTTTGTTTAAGAAGTAAACTGCATTTCCCAAACCTTAAATACTGAATCCATCCACATAATGTCACCTCCTCATCTAAATGTCTGGAGCTCAATTCCCCACATGTGTGGCTTCGTAGTGAAAAGGTGCTTTGACCTGAAGAAAAACAAAGTATAAAATGAACTTGTTGAAACAATTAGCCTTGTTCAGTGGAGGTCACATTACCTGAAGTGTAAGTGGAGCATTTTCTGGTGATGCTCTCAACGCACACCGAAGGCGTTGAAAAAATAGCTGGATGTGTGGAATACACATGACAGGTGGAAAGCAGGGGTCTTCTGCAATGAACACCTGTCAACATCTGCTGAGCTGTCCTAATGCAAAATATTCTGCACCTGTTTGTCATTGTGGCTGTAGAGGTCGAGATGTTTCTTTCAGAAATGCATGTATTCTAAAAAAAAAGCCATTTCACTTAAGCTTATCTTTATGTATTAGTATCGCTGTGTCCTCAAAATATGTTCTAAATGCACCATTGCCTTGGTCTTCATTCTTTTTCATAAATCTATGCCTAGGTCAGTTGATGGCCTACATAACTTTAAATATTACGCAGAATAAAATAATTCGAGTAAGTATCCAACGAGACTATTTGCAACAGTGCTCACTGACATTCAGAGTCTTTACATATTGTGGGCTGGTTCCGTTTTCGTCCGTAGGCACATGGGACACCCAGGCACTACTAGCCAAATTCAATCTAATCGATCGAAGCAGCAGTAACAGTCATTAACTCGCATTAACTGTGGTCACAGTGCTGTGTAAATATATATCTATTTCCATATTATTCCAAAATAAAATTATTTGGGAATTTTTTACTGCATTTTAGGAAGTAAAGATGAACCAACAACCACTACAACAAAAAAGGTCTGTTGCTTCGATAGTTGATTAGTATTCCTTTAATACCTCGTTGCATCATGGGAAAGCGGGATTTCAAATCATCTTCCTGCTTTTTTTTTAAGGTTCGCTAGTTTTATCGTCATGGAGGAGAGGGGCTGGTATGATAAATTCAAATCTCTTAGCTCAACTTTTAAAGGATATGCAATAGATATTTACTAATTTGAAACACAGCAACTGTCCGGTGCATATTTTTTTGATCGAAACTGATAATTCTGCCGTGATTATTCCGAAGCAATTGACTGTAACGTTACTTCTGTCTTTTGTTTTCTGTCCAAGTATTAAAGTTGCTTAACATACTTCAGTAATTAGATATTTGCCTATTTTAAATTAAGGTGATTAAAAGATGAAAGCAGAGCTTCAAACGCACATTTTGCATTGTGTCCATATTTATTTTTCGTTAGAGGAAAAGTTAAGAACGGATTGTTTCATATTCTCATAAAAAAAAAAAAAATGTTTTCATTAACCCTTGCAGTGCTGTTGATACTCCTGCCAGCAGACCTGTTGCACGTAAAAACAAAAGCTATGGTCGAAGTTGTGTAGAGGCTCCTTCCTATTTCTGGCAAACCCCTGGACAATTAACAGTTCTGAAGCTCCCAACCACCCGAGGAGCTGCCAAATCCCAAATAATCACTGTAAGAGACCTGAATGGAAACCTGTCATCAGTTAATCTCCAAATATGGAAGTTAACTATGTGTTTTTCTATTTGAAGGATAAGGTTGACCCTGAGCATATTGCGCTTCTGCTGAGAAATGAGTGGAAGCTGTCTTACGTGACTCCTTTGCACTGTTTCCGGCATAACCAGCTGAGCTCATATGCCAAACATCTGTCATCCTTCATCGTGGCAGAGAAACAGCAAGGAGTTGCGGTCGAAGTTGGGATGGATGCTGGATTCAAGGTCACATTTACTACAGTTCCTGGATTGGCTGAAAGCGATGTGGATGCTGAGACTGTTTTCATTCAGGTAAGGCTGGAGCCTGAGGGTTTTAATTAAAAAGTACCTATACTAATCTGACCAAAAGTATTGAAAAACTTAAACTAAAATGGTTTAGAATGGTAAAGAACGAGTTACGAGAGTAATTTCATCTAGTGTGTCTGTTGATCACAATCTCTGATGGTTTGCTGAACTGTAAATTGTGTGTATGCCTAGATTTACATCTAAAGCTGGTATAAGCTTCATTAGATCCTTGTAAATTAAGGTAAGAGTATGTGGTTGTATAGTGAATTAGATGGCTAAAGTTTGTAAAAGTGTATAAACATAAGCATTTTTTTATAATCCCAATGAGTAACATAAACCAACTCTCATGTCTCTATGATTTTCCAAAGCTAAGAAAGAGATGTCAAATTGGTTGCTAAGGTAAGCAATGTGGTTGCTATGGAGGCATCAGTGACCTGATATATGTTCCCAATATCACTATGAGTGACATGAATCATGTCTCTGTGACTTTCCAAAGCTGAGATTGCAATATTTAAGATTGGTTGCTATGCTAAACACTATGGTTTCTTTGGAGGGGTCTAATGATCTAATGTTGCCTTTGTCCCTATAAATTATATAAACCAAGCCCCATGTCTGTATCGTTTACCAAGCTGAGGTAGATTTCAGAAATTTTGGTTGCTAAGGTAAACTAGGTTGCTAGAGCGTTATCATTAAAAAATTAAGTTTACACATGATTAACATAAACTCCCATAATTTTCTATTGTTAAAACATTCCAGCAGTATTTTCTATTGTTAAAACATTCCAGCAGTATTGTTTACATGTCTCATTTTTTTTAAATTTTCCTTTTAGATCCAGTCCAAGCCTGTGTTTGCAGCAGCCGATGCAGTTAAAGTTGTCTGGCGTGGTTGGCTCACATGCGTCAACGGCGACCCAGAGTACCTGAGGTCATTGCCTGCAGATTTTGTCAGCTTGCCTTTGTTTTTCACTAATGGGCCAGAATCTCTGACCACTCTTGTAAAATCCTGGTTCGGGAGGACTTTCGATGCCAACTTTGGATCTTTGCCTTTAAACTCCAGCACGCTCAACTGGCTTGCTGCTCTGTGGACTGGCTGCCATCCCACATGTAATATTCGATATCTGAAACTGGCCTGGAGGCTCCAGAGCCAGCCAGTACTGGATATCTCCTACACAGTTAACCCACAAGATGCGTGGGAGCTCTGGAACAGTATCCACACGCCGGAGAGCGCGGATGACCAAATTGGTGAAAAGGAGGTCCAGGCTTTCATGAACGGCCTTGAGACACATTTTTTCAGACACTTCAAAATCCATCTCTCAGCTGGCAGATTGCTGACCGTGTCTACTTCTCTGGGGTCAGCGCATCATGATGGGAAAATCAAGGTAATTAAAATTATCTATTCTCTTTGTGGTTGCTTTGTATTTAGCTTCACTAAGTGTGAAATCTGAGGCTTGGTGGCTTTTTGCAGGACCATGTGAGAAGGGCAGTTTTTGAGCTAACTCTCCCATTATACACACATTTTTGTTTTTCCAAAATGCTACCGACAATGGCCCGACTTCCCCTTGTCATTATTTGTGGTCAGGGGTTCTAATTTCACTGCATGGAACCGTGTATATGACAAATAAAGACTTTTATTTGAAATGAAAATGAAATGCTTAAACAGCCAAAGACCATGACTCTGAAGCACCATTCACTCACTACCCCTCCCCCTCTGTTCCTTTACTACCGCCCCCTCCAAGGTTTTTTTTTTTTTTCTTCAGCCAGAAAAAGTCCCACCCCAACAATTTATAGCTGATGAGTTGTATCCTCTAAATCTATAAACCTAGGGAAATTCTGAGATCCCTCAGAACAGAGAGTTGAAACTCGCATTTAAATTAAGGCTCATATAGTCCTTAAACTTCATAAACAGAGAAATGGGACACCCCTTTCACTTCACTTGAAGGTAGAGCTTAGGGGTATAAATGGAGCTCAGCGTTTTGTGAACTGCTTAACAATAACAAATTTGTCTTAATGGAACTGATCTTCACTTAAGGTTCTTTTGTCATTTTTTTTCCAGATTGGAAACAGTGAATACATCACTACGCTTCTTACCTTGCTGACAGAATACGCCCTTTTCAAAATGCCCACTTAAATCTACTTTGTTTTTAGTCTTTTTGTATGTTTTAATTGTCTCATATTTATTTCTATGCTGTAATATATGTGTTTCATCTTTTAACTTTTTTCAGTTTTTAGTGTTCAATTGAGATGCTGCTTATTTCCGTTTCATTACCTGGTGATTTTTATCAAGATCATTAATGTTACAAAAATTCATATGCTAATGTAATTCAACTTATTGGTCACAAATAATTCTGCTTGTCAAGAGCGTTTTGTATTGGGTTTCTACATGTAGGTTGTATGTAAATGCAATAAGCGTTTAGATTTTTATTTTTTTTTTTTATATTAAAGACTTTAAACATAGTTATGAAATTGTGCCTTGGATGAGTGTGCTGCCTCTGTTTCTCAAAGTTTTCCAAGTTTGCTTAAAATACCAACCAATAAACAATGACTCCAGCTTTTAACATTTGAACCATTTTCTGATGCTATATACCGTAATTGTTATGTTTGTTAGTTTGAGTTACTTTGTGTCTCAATAAATTTCAAGGTCATTTCTCAATATTGCATTTCTTTTGGTTTCTTCAAGTGCTTTTGTAAAAGAGTCAATATTAACAAAAAAATGACAAATGTTGACCATCACAGGAATTATCTGAGTTAACAGCACCCTAGAATAAACCCCAGATGAGCACCACACAGAGTTCTACAAGTGACTAAAATCTACTCAAACTGTTTAAAAGTATGAGATTTTTGAGATCTGCGAAAACACTACTAATGAAATACCGGTAGTTTACAAATTATACTGCTAATTTCCTTGTTTGGCCATTTAAAGTGCACAAACCTTTGACGTACTGTAATGAATTTACATATTATTAAAAACACAGTGCAGATTTAACTATATAACATATGATCAACTGCTTCAAACCCATGCCAACCAAAAGACTCAAACATTTTCTTTATTTTCTTTTATTTCAAATTCCCAGGATTTGAAATGTTTTGACAGTTGAAGAACTTTAAAATTAAATAATATAAGATCATGGAAAATACATTTTCTAACTGTCTCTCAACAACAAGCTTGGAACGAAAAAACCGTTTTGTGTGCAGATGAGTTAATTGAAACGAAAAGAAAACACGTTTGGGCAGTTTTGCATTTCTGAGAGCATCATCTCTTATTCAGAAACAAGTTAAACATTGCTTTTCTTTTCCGGTTGAACACATCTTTCAATATTGTTCCTAAAACTTGCATAATACATCAGACATTCTTTCAAAGGAAAAAAAAATCTGTTTGATAGAAAAATCGTAGTGGATTAAAGTGCATGGACTGATTCACTGATGCATTCTCTTTAAAAGTAAACAAATTGATATCACGTCAAACCTGTGTGTGACCACCTCCACTGCAAGTTTTTAGGAGGAACTCATTTAAATTACACCTAAGTATGAAACAACCGTGTGAGAATGCAAAGGAACACAGAACACTGTGTACAGCTCAAAACCCTACAGATATGGCAACGGTATCACAGTGCATCCAGTTCAGACTAAAATCTTCGCTCTGGGAAACACTTTCTCATAACGATCACCTTTCCCCAAAGATGATCGTTTCATGTTAGTTCTGCTCAAAGTTCCTTCAAAAAGAAACAAAAGCTCCAACTAAAGTTTTCCCGCTCCAGTTACTCTTCCAAATATTGCCTTTGACTCGGGAATGGAAGAGTGAGGCTGTAGAAAAACATAAGCAAGTGACTTTCCATGGTCACACAGGTGAGCATCCTTCGAGCAGCTTTGAGAGATCATCTCCTTCATTTCAGTAACTATATCCTCAATTTTAAAACGGGCGTTCTCTCTTGTGTGATGCACAATGTCTATGAGGCACGAGCTATGGTGAGGCATCAGTGAGATGGAGCTGTTACCATATATGCGATTCACAGTGAGTCATTTTTATTACGCCAACACCACCTCCCAGCCTCCTGTAGTTCATTCCACCATAGAGCCTTGGGAAAAGAAAGCGTAAATATATTAAAACATTCATTTCATCTTTCCTCTTAGTCATTTCCTCCAGCTTTTTATGCGCATTTTGGAATATCATATAAAAAACCCTGAATGGAAATCCCACAATGTGTGTGTAGGATAAACGTTTTATCCGATAAGACAAAACGCACATAAACTTTGATGGAAATGCATTTACTGAATAAATCCTATTGCAATGGCAATGTGTTTCTCTGTCGGAACTGGGGTGCCATGGGGCTACATTAATGGACTAACCAACCGACAGAATTTTTTTGGTCATTCTAAAATTCTTTATAGCCAAAGTCCTGTAGCAATCCAAAAGCAAGATTACATGACTGCGCATACTGCGTTTCTTTTACGTGTACGAAAGTAAGATGTATATATTTGTTCGCACATCAAGCCGCACTTTACGGTCAAATAACCAACTTCTTTTGAAAGTACCCCGAGCCAGGCTCAAACACTGGGGCGATCGAGCTTTCTCTGTGGCTGGTCCCAGACTGTGGAACAATTTACCATTTGACATACGTAAAATCACTGATTTGAACCTTTTTAAATCTAGGCTCAAAACACATTTGTTCAAAATGGCTTTTAATACTTAGTAGTTTGTGACACGTTTGCACTATGTTTTACTGTTTTTATTGTTTTATTCTGTACAATATTCTGTTTTTAGTATTCTTGTTTTTCTGTTTTTAATTGGAAAGCACTTTGGGCACCACTGGTGTTGTAAAGGGCTATATAAATAAAGATTGATTGATTGATTGATATATATGCATGTATATAAAACTATAATAAAAATTGAAGGTATGTTGTGAAGAAAATCTGGGCTACAAAATAAACATTAAATTTACATATCCAAAAAGAATTTTAATTGAGGTTATTTGCAAAAATTTGTGATTAATTAGTTCATTTTTTTTAACGGATTGACAGCATTCCCATTTCTGAACGGGAAGGGTGATGCACAACTAACACTAGCCATCCATTTGTAATGGGGGGGGGGTTTAGTAATAATACCCCAGATATAAACACTAAATCGTAAAATGTGCCTTAAAAACACACACACACACACGCACACACACACATAGGGGTTATTAGGGAAGAACATAATTAGTTGGCGCAACAGCTGCAAGTGAAATAAAATCTATTTTTAGTAAGTTTCACCAAATGCCTTGGATTCCATTAAAGGTTAAAGGTTATGGAGCGGGCTAGTGAGGATTCCTTGTTTTAATCAAAGAAAGTTTTTCCCTTGTTTTTGTTAACTGGCATACTCTAATCTAAACCAAATAATTATATCTCCAAACCCCTGAATTTGCCCGTTGAAGGTTAAATTTAGTTATTTCCACACTTTAATTTTGTTTAAATTTTTTATAAACTATTTTAAAATAAGTTATTTAATTAAATTGTGTGAATAAAAGATTTTGATCAGTGTGTGTATTTATTTCTTTTATTATGGACCAAGAAAATGTTTTCAAATATAAGCTATGTTGTGGATAATGTTATTTTTTTTTCATTGATGCTAAACAAGGCTAATTGGGGAATTTTGACCAAAAGATTATAAACTGTACAGTCGATAGTCTGGAACTCCATCGTTTAAATACACTATGCAGAGGAATTGGAGGTTGCATATGTATAATGTGGTTAGCAAACATGATATCTGTCTTATTCATCAACTTAGCAAATTATTTGTTTCAGTAGCCTCTACTATTCTATTGAATTCACCACCTGGAATTCCCAACTCATAGACATTGTTTTGATCTCTGATGTACTTGACATCCAACTCCTCTACATGGAAGCTTCTGCTCTGTTTGTTACTGTAATGCTCTTGCCGGGGGTTACATGATTGGTAGGTATAGAGTACAAAAGCAGCATTTTTAACTGCTTTTAACACACAAACACTAGTACACTTACCTCCATGTGTTGGCATCAGGGTCATAGACTTCTATCGTTTTAAGGTACGTGGTGCCATCAAATCCTCCCACTGCCATTAACTGACCGTTTACTACTGCTAAACCAACCTAGAATTCCAGGGAGAGATATTGGGAGAATTCATTCATAACCAGCTCAAAGTAAAAAAAAGATACACATACACCACTTCGTCGTGACGTCATGGCGACAACGGGAGACCACTGATTGGTTCTAGGGTTATATCGTTCTGCGCTGCTCAATTCTGTGGTGTCATCTCTGCCTCCCACAGAATAGATCATGTCCTGGTACACGGCACAGCCAAGATGTTTCCGACGGGTGCCCATGGGTGCCACTGTATACCAGCGGTTCTCTTGTGGGTTATACCTCTCCACTAGATATGAAAATACGGTTTGAAACATTAGCATGTTTTACAAGGGAAAGTTAATATATTTATATCTCTGCTCAAGAGTGTAGCACTAGCCACAGAACATTCAGTATAGCCATTTTTTTATTTATATTACAATGATAATTAGTTATTCAAAATCTATATACCTGTATTTAATGGGGACGTGCCATCAGAACCCCCAACTGCATACAGGAACCCTCCTAATACAGCAACAGCGACTCCTAGGCGCCGAGTGCTCATGGAGGCAACCCGAGTCCACTTATTTTCCTTCGGATCGTACCTGTTGAGAAAAATGCATCCCATTTCCATGATGAGTTGTTTTAATTAGATATAATTTTAGGGCTCAAGAACCCAACATATTGCATCCACGTAACTCATTTCAGCTTATGGTGCGCTAACAGCTTGGTGTAGGCGAATTAAATTTGGCACACGTATCGTATGGATCACATTTCCAGAATTGACAGGAAGTAGGCTGTTCAGCAAAACCTCTAGAAATGGCCGCTTTTGCTAATGTCGTACTTTTTTTTAGGGTAAATAACCAGTCTTATTTTAAGGCATATGGGAAGTAAAATTTTTGTTACTTCGTTAAACTACATATACAGAGCAGCTGTCGAAAGTTTCCAGGAAGTTGTTAATAACTGCCATGCAATGTCTGATCTGGTTGAACTGTACACATTCAGTTATAGCGCCACCAGGTGACCACAGCAAATACAACATTTAACATTGAGGTAATACTTTTTACTAATTTTAACATATGTGACAAGAATACTGGCCAAAACAATAACACAAAAATATTTGGACTCAATCACAGCACCATCTGTCACATCATAGTCATGACACTATGATGTGGTTTTCATTATTTAATATTTGAAAATTTCCACTTAAATACATATCGTAAAAAGGGACTGATTGTAGTAAACTGTAGATTGTATATTGCCATGGACTGGACGATAGCACCGGAGGTGCGAGAGCCCTTTGATCGCTGCTTGCAGCTATAATTTGTTTTGTTATTTACCTTTCAACAATGTTGAGACAAGAAACCCCATCTTGTCCCCCAACTGCATACAGATATCCTCCTAGCACTGCAACACCCACACTGGTCCTGCAGGTGCTAGTGGGGGCCACATCACTGCTCCACTGGTTAGTTTTAGGATCATATCTGCCAGAGAGTTGCATATTGAGCTTATAATAATCACAAGAGTTTATTTCTAAATGGATGAATCCTGTAAATCACATAAGCTTCACCTCTCCACACTGTTGAGATACGATGAGCCATCGTGTCCACCAACGGCATACAAGAGATCATCCAGAACACTGACGCCAACTCCACAGCGGCGCTTGCTCATGGACGCCACCATTCTCCACTCATTGGTCTGGGGGTCATAGCGCTCCACACTTGAGATAGCATCACCGCTGCACCAGCCTCCCACTAAAGCAAGCAGTGTACGGGAAAAAAATAACATAGCTGTCCACAGATGACCCCACAATACTGACAAAAAACTATTTACAAACAATTGCAAGCAATAAAATGTATTTAACAAGTCTTCGGCATATTTTATTGATTGTGCATTTTGGGAGCTACAGCAGACAAAGAACAACCATCTTAAATGTTTTACAATAACTTAATATTTCTCATTTTGGAATTAAAAAAAGAAAATCATACTATTGGCCCAAGTTTTTGGGTTATGATCATCCTCAGTATGAATACTTCATATTCAAGATCATCCAATAAGTTATAATAAATCAAAATCAACTAAGTGCTCTTATGAGTCCTCCTTCAACCCAAATGTTTATTTATGGAATCTCTGCACCAACTTATCCTGCCTTTGTGTTTTCCCAATAAAATTAAAACTTCAATAAGGTTTAAATAAACAAAATTTTCACTGTTTTATAAAGCATCTGAGTGAAGTTAAGAAGCAAAAAAAATAAATAAATTTATTTTCATTGCCTGCATAAATAGATTTTAAAAGGCACTTTTGACTTTTTAGATTCAACAGTTTAACAGTTTAAAACTGCCACATCTTTGGTAAAAATAAATAAGTTGTTAAGAATTTAAGAAACACAGTTTACTTTTTCTTTTTTACATTTTTCACAGCTAAATGAAAGTAGAGAAAAGATTCCTTCTCATCAGTGTAAATAAGAAGCATACAATGCTTCTAAACAGCCGTATTTGTACATGGCTTCCATGAATTCATTTTTTGAAATGATTGTAAAACCCTACAACAGTGCAATCAAATATATCAAGGCATACTAACATTGCTATAAAAATGATATCACCTGTGTTCCCGTAGGCTTTAAATCAACACTTTCAGGCAAAAAGTGACTCTTGGTGAATAAATATGTCCAAAGGCACCCACCAGCAAACAGCACTTCTCCACAGCGAATGGGCTTTCTGGGCCGAGTACGAGGTCCCTGCATCAGGGGGCGCTCTTGAGGGAGCAAGAGGTAGTTCTTGGCTTCATCCACCAAGTCCCTAAAATAAAAACAAAAGACTTTGAAAATGTTTTGCGATTTGGAATGGGGAAAAAAAAAAGTGTCCCTTCCCTTGAAGGCCTACATTGATATTGTGTACAAAAAAAAGGCACGTACATATATTTAAAAATTAAAAACAATGGGAGAAGGTCACAACTTCAGTGTTAACAGTACAGGAGGGTACTGACCTACATTCCTCATCACTCTTGATTAGAGGATCTGAGCCCACCGTCCCAACCAGAAATTTGGGGCTCAAAAGAGGAAGACGCACATGTTGCAAAACCTGTTATCAGATGAAGAATCAAATAAATTCTACATTTCAATTTCATTGTAAACATTAAATATTCAAATCAATTACAAACAAATGGACAGAAGTGTTTTTTTATTCCACTACATAGCAGGAATGCCTTATTTTTTACTGCGCAAGAATCGAGTACTTTTGTTTTGCATTTCAAAGAAATCCTATTCTTTTTGCAATTCTTTGATCGATTGTGAAACACTGATTAACATTAGAATTTATACATATACCCATATCTAAAGTCATGGTACATTTTAAAAATCGACACATTAAACCATGTTCTAGTTTCTAAACCAAGTAAGATTGAAAGCAAGGTTTAAAAAGATTAAACAGAAAACGCAGCTTTATTTAACTAAAACTTTAGATATGAATCAGCTAAACACATGCTGCACTGAGAAGAGAGAGAGAGAGAGAGAGAGAGAGAGAGAGAGAAAGGGGGAGGGTGGAAAGCGAATGGAAGAGGGCAAAGTAGCATCTCTGTTAAAAGATAGAACATAAATGAGGGGGAACGTATCTAAGCTAGTCTATTTAAGGAGCTTGTAACTTCCTGGTTGTGATGTATTTCCTGTCCTCAACCAGAAAATATCATTCTATATTTGTTTTCGATTACAGACACATTCACATTAATTGAATTTTTTGTATGACAGTTTTGAAAGTGAACGTATAAAGTAGTGCAGCTTGTTACACAACAATCTAATATTGAACCGTTTATATCAAACCTGTGGCAGCTGAGGTCTGCGCTCCTGGATGCTGTATTTCACCCAGGCCATTACAGCGTTAAACACCTGCTCTTCACTCCGTACATTGAGCTCGTCACTCGAGATGATGTCTATCAGCTGATTGGCTGGCAGAAGCATGAACTCTTCACTTTCCATCACCTAAAAAGGACAAATAACAATAATTGCATAAATAAATGGACCAAGTTTTTCCACCAAGAAGATTTCCATTTTTTAAACAGCAAATATATTCAAGCCCATGCCCTTTGTAAAATTGGTTGTAAATTTGATACCAACAGTGGGGTTCATTCCATGATCCAAAAATAACAGGATGGCACAGCTATCGGGGGAAACCTTAAACTTGCTGATGAGCGTATGGCTAAAGTTAGAAACAAGGAAGCCACTGTTGATTCATACAATATTCCCGAGGAACAAAAAATCTTAATGTTACAACATTGTCGTATAACCACAAATATCCTAGAACTATGAAGAAAAATATTTTTCCAGATGTTTAAAAATTGGTTTCTATTTAAGGTGTGTACATTTTAGACCTATTCTGCACAAATACAACAAAGCAACTGACGCAAACAAAGAGGTTCAAATCCATGGTCTTTTTACTCAACACAATAGAGGGTGTGTGTGGAGTGCAGCCTTTACCTCTTGAAAGTTATGCTGGGTAAACTTATCAGCAATGCGCAGCAGCTCTCGACAAGAGTGGGTGTCGGCAAAGGCCCTGATGCCTAAGCAGTTGGAGGGGTCCAACTGACGCTTGAGGAATTCACAGCAGGCCTCCTGAATCTCAGCCAGCTGAAGCAAACAGGCAGCAGGCAGCAAAGTCTGGACGTTTCCTTCCTCCACAGTCACCTGCAACCCAGCAAAACCCGTTTAAACGAGTCCCATATGCAACTTCCATACATGGATTAAAGTTCAATCATAACCATTTAGAGGCTCCTTATTTTGGCCTTTTTACTAAATTGAATATTATTGTTAAAGCTCTCGCGAAAGTACCAAGTTCCAGTTCAATTCGGGTAGTTCAAAATATGTGGAAAAGTGTATTTTACATGATGTGCATGATCAACATTGTGTTCTTTACAGCTGAAACATCATAAAAAGGGCAGAGCTAAGGCGCCACCAAAGAAAAATCTGAACAACTTATTGTGCAGTACTATTCAAAAGGTGGTAGAAAATCTAAAAGAATGCTTTCAGAAATTTGAGCAATGACTTGGTATAGTGTAAATTTACACAATGCAATTTGAACAAAATAAAGGGAGCTAGGAAACGAAGTGATGCCTGATTATGTCATTTATCGTGATACATTTGTTTGTCTGATATTTTTCACTTCCATTAGTTGTCAATAGTAAATGGATGCTGAGCATGAAGTTTCTAAAACAAACAATAAGCCCAATTTAAATAAAAAAATACAAATAAAATACACAAATACACATCAATCTCACACATAAACGCCGTCATAAATGACTACACTCCTCCACAATGCAAAGAAATTTCAGCGAGTATATGTGTAAAGCTCCTTTAGCGAAATTTCAACATCACCCCATGTCTTTTGCAGTGTTTGCTCCGCCCTTTCTTTTACTGTGATTTGCTGCATTGGTTGCAAGGAGACAAAAAACACTCATTGAGCTCATCTGTTTTTCTCTCACATTAATTTCATTCTCAATTAGATGGCAATTTTATGACTAATATTTGTCATTTAGCCTTTAGCATTTAGCCTCATTACAATTTTGAATGATACCACTGAAACAAACCTTTGTATTTCCATTTGTATAATAGTGTGATGGTACATATCATGAACACTGCATACCTGGGAGGTATAGGCAAAGTCAATGAGCAGCTCCATGGCTCGTTCATCAATATCTCTGATGACAACTTCAGTCTGTCTGCTCTCAGCCAATTCACCGGTGAACATAGCTCTGAAGTAAGGGCTGCAGGCAGATAGAATCACACGGTGTGCATAGATCTTCTTGGCTCCCACCACCAAAACCACGTCACATAGCTCCCTGTGCTTTCGCAGTAGATTAATGACTTCCAAGGTCTGTCGAGGATGCTTGTCTGAAATATAGGGCATCCTGGCCGGCTGAGGAACCCCCTCTGGGAGTTTGTTGGGGTCTCCCAGGGTGCAGCGACTTGTGATATCCATTCCTGTGGTATCTGGGCGTCCACTGGAACCCCTGAGAAACAAGAAAATATTGGGATAATTTACTGTTAAATAGGTATAAACAATGAAATAAATATGATGTATATCATTCTAAATCATCGCAGGCATATTTAGAACAAGAAACGCTTCAAGAGCATTTACTATGACGTTAATTCACTGGTTTATGGATAGTGATAGAATGAAGACAAATATGGATTAAATTTTAAAGACCAGAACAAAACTGTATATCAATTGAAGTCTGTTAGTGTTAGAGGTACATATTCAATTTATTGGCAATGGCCTGTTTGACATGGCCCTCAATATTTTACAGCACAGATCGCCAAGTATCAGATGCACTGCATTACATGTAAACCAAACTTGACAACGGAAACTATAAAACAAACAAACAAACGTGACGATCGGATCTTTTTGATAACGTTCTAAACTTGCTTTATGCACAGCTGCAGGCTACAATTAGCCGTAGCTTAGCCTTTTTGAAGTGCCGGAATTGTATGTTGACATCTTTAAAGTCACGATACATATGCGTAAGATCCCAAAAAAGGACCTCTGATTCTCTTACCTTAATTGTCCATTGAAAGGGTCCAGGTTGAATTTTAATTCGTTTAACCTCGGCTAGATTATTTCAATATAACCGCTAAGTCTACGGTACGCCAGTTTTATTTTTTGTATTTCCTAAGCAGCTTCCTGACAATACAGGAAATGCGTATTTGAAAATAAAAGCCCCGCGCGTTCCGGTCATATATCGCAAGGTTTTTTCCTTTAGAATTATTTATTAGTTAAATTAAAAATATGTTAAATAATATGTAATGACAGCACGTGACAGTGGTGAAACGTTTCATTATTTATAAATCGTATGAACTGAAGCTTTGGTAGGCTTTGGTAATTCAACATACCAATACCTTATTATTTACAGGAACTACTGAACATTAACTGTAAGAAATAATTATTTCGTGTTGAAATAAATAAAAGACTACAGCACAATGGAATAAAAAAGTTAGTTCCAACATGTTATGCATATAAATAGTGTTGTTATTAACAATGCCATCAATTTATATAGTTCTATTAACTATTTTTAGAGTATTATTTATTCATTAAACATTCACACACTTCTAATGACGAATGAACTTGGGGATATCAGGGTGGATCCCCCAGTGAATTTTGGGGGATAGACAAGTGTACCTTCAAGCATCCAGTCATGGTGTCCCTAGCATTATAGTCTGGTGTTGTTCGATAATTGGGGTCCCTGCCTTCAACAACCAATTCCACAACACAAGAAAGCCCCTAGTCTGCCCAAGAGTTGTCTCTTTCTTTCTTTCTTTCTATTTTCTTTCTTTCGTTCTCTCTCTCTCCACTTCTCTTCCTTCTTTCTGAGTCGGCCTCTATCCGTTTTGTGTTCTGTGACATCTTTTATTACATTGCCTTCTAGAGTGTTTTTGTTTTTCCCAGGATTCAACCATGTGAGGTATCCCTCTGTAGCCTGGTGTGGGGGAACATTTTCACCACAAATGCCCAAAGGGGAATTTACTGAGCTTCAACTTGAGCTTCATAGGATTTTACACCCTATAGGCCCTTAGTGAATTTTGTTGCCAATTCTAATGACTAATAAACTCTCAGGGTGGATCCCATCAACTCCCAATGACTTGCCAGTACCTACCTTTGCAAGTTTAGTTTGGGTGATAGACAAGTTCACCAGCTGTGATGCCTAGCATTACATATCGGTGGCATTGGGTTATTAGGGTTATTAGGTGGCAGGGCCTTCAAGTACCACAAATTCCACAATGCACCAAACCCCCTATGGTCACACGTTTTATTAATGACAATAATATTGAATAAAATCGTTTAAATAAACACAACATAGATGAGTGATTTTCTGCCATCTTGAATGAAATCAGACAGGCTCATTATCCATTGCCATCAAAGTCTCTCTCTCTCTCTCTCTCTCTCTCTCTCTCTCTCTCTCTCAGCTTCACCCCCTCCTTTTGGATTTCGCCTTCTATCCTGTTTCTGTTCAGTGGCATCTTTTATTACACTCCCTTCAAGTGTTTTAGTTTGTCCCAGGGTTCAACCATAGGAGGCATCGCTTTGTAGTCTGGTGTGGGGGAAACATTTTTACTAATAGAGGTAAACAAGCTGTTCTGAATAGACTCTGATTAATCAGCCTGAACTCCTCAAATACACCACCACAAATGACCAGAGGGGAATTCACTGAGCCAGTCTTTCAACTTGAACTTCATAAGATTTTACAGCCAATAGGCCCTAGGTGATTCACAATGTATTCTAAATAAAATAAACATATTTATCCAAAATAACAAAATGTTCAAGGCTTTGAATGGCCCATGCATGAAAAATGGTCCATTTGGTTTTATTTAACAAAATGTTGCATTATTACTTTCCATAGTTGCTAATTTTAAGACTTGGATTTTTCAGAACAGTAAGGCAACCAGTGCCAGAACCAGGTGGATCAAAACGGCGGTGAAACCCATCACAGCAGTGAGATCACTTCTGCTTTTAGTGCTGCATGTATTGTCTTACAACCACACAGAGAAAACATGTGTCACTCAATATGGACAAAACACTAGATGTCAGGCACATCAGAAAAAAAGTGTTCTTGGCTAATCTGAGATTGATATCACAGGGTCTGTTTCTTCAAAAAAAAAAATGTGTCCCTCCTCCTTTCCCCCCCTCCTGGGAAAACAGCGACAACAAATTAGCCTTCTTTTATGTCAGAGCCTAAGGACGACACTTGGACAGCCCTGAGATTGTCCGCCTGCATTCCCATGAACCTCTCTAACCTTCTCTTTCAGGGCAGAAGGAAGCAGCCATTGTGCCAGCACCTGTTTCTGTGGAAATTGGTGAAATGATGGCTTTGTTAGGCATTGCCTTGGCAACCAGGAGAAAAGAGCATGAGGGTGAGTAAAAGAGTGGGAGGGGGGACAGGAGGTGGAGCAGCCAAGGTTCGGTGGGGGAGGGGCCACTGGTCCAGCAGAGGCCACTCTTGAGGAGATCACTGGAGGAGACCTAGGGCCGGATGTGTTTTTACAGGTTGTTCCTTTGTAGGCTATATACTATTCTAACAACAGCATGACAGGTAGAGTGTGCCTTATATTAAAATATTTGTTCAGCTTGGATATTTTCATTTTTTTATGTAAAATGGTTTAAGAAACCAAACAAAATTATATTGAAAGCGTGGTGTTGTGGTTACCTTTGTGAGTTTCTCCCTGTGCTTACCTGGGTTTCCTGGAGATTCTCCCACAGTCCAAAACTTCAGGTGGCTGTGTGATGGACTGCTGACTGTGTGTACCCTCCTTTTGCCTAACAGGAGTTGACACTAACCAAGGATAAGCTGGTAAATTAATGGTTTGATATTATGTATATATGTGAATAAATACATAATCAATATTAAAAGATCACGATCAATACAGCAGGTGGAAATGCTTTCAAAATTACACCAAATTTTAGTACAGACAGTGTTTTTTTAATTAATTTCCTTCAAATCTATTCTTCTCAATATTTAAAATAAACGTTTGCTTTTTGCATGAAGGCAGGGAACAGAGAAACATGTACAGTTCCAGTTGTGGCACATGTGAGCGGTGATGTGTTTCTTCCAGCAGAGGGCAACCATTTATCAGAGTTCACAACGTCTCCAGTCCACACTCTAGGAAAACAAGTCATTTGCCACTGAGTCCATGTGGATCAGTAATCAATGTGACTACCAACGTATAATACATTACAGTGTTGCTTTTCTGCGTTATAGTTATACTACAAATGAAGCAAATTTATGTATGATTTCCAGCTAGTCACAAGCTTGCACACTCCCCTCTTAACTGGAAACAACCCTGCGAGTTGACTGAATGTCTTTTATTAAAAATAATGTATCAAATCACTTTCTATGTCAAGCTCATGCTTGGTTTGACCTTCAGGGAATCAAACTCCTAGCAGAACAAAATGGGCTGCTTCAATGTGACTGGCTGTTTATATTTTTGCAGTTTAGCATTGGTTTGTTTTTATTACGCTGCACCTAAAAAGTGGACCCACCTAGTGTTTAATTTTTAATTTAAATATAATGTGTAGGTTTCAAAAAGGTCTTGTAAACAACATTACAAGACATTATGACCCATAATTTGCCATGGTAATTAAAATTAAAGTGTGATAAAATGCATGATTGTCTTTCAGTTTTATTTTACAGACCCCAAATTAGAGCAAACAGTGCCACCTGGTGGTGAAAAGAAGGGAAAACCTCTAGGAAATACAATACCTGTAATATGGCTTGTGTTTTTCAAAGTTCTGGCACAAAAAAGGCTGAGAACTGTGTATAAAGTGATATAATGTTCACATTATCTTTGTCTTTGCTTTTTTGTAGAAAACTTTTACTTTTGTAATAAAACATAAAAACAGTTTGTTGTCAATTTTGAGATGCTTATAACAAATGACAAAACCACAATACTCTGACATGTACTTTTTGTAAAAATTCAGGATTGTTGTGGAATTATTGTGTAATATAATTTTAGAAATGGTTGTTAAAAAAGAAGCTGGTTTATATTAAATAAATTATATCAAGCATCACTAGACAAAAAAATGTTTTAAAGATTTTTTATTAGAGCTAATTGTAAAGTAGTAAAAAAACACTCATAACGCCCAGAGACTTTTAAGGGTTAATGAGGAATCTAATTTGTTTTTGTACACAGTATGAGAAACACTATTTGCAAAACAAAAAAACTGTTAGTGTGGAAACAGACTAAAACTTTCTGTAAAAATTTGTCAAACATGATTTTTTTTTTTTTTTGTTAAAACTGCAAACAGCTTAATGTCAAAAATTGGTAAAGCATCAATCAACCAGCTCTAATGCACCATACTGTCAGATTCATTCTGTGTGTATAGTGCAGGGAGTTTGAAGTGCATGGCATTGGTGGAATTACCTCTGTTTCACGGTGGTCTCTGTAACACTTCCACTGGCACAAAGTCAATGATGAGAATCTGGTCAGCATGCCAGCTGCCTGGCAAACCCACTGCACCCCGGTCCTTTCTCATTCCTATGCAGTCACTCAAGTAAGTGAGCGACAGAGAGCGAGAGAGAGAGAACAGATTGAAGATTGAAGCTTCATGTTCTGAGATCTAATGGTGGGTGATGCTGATGCAGACTACACAGCATCACGTCCAAATGTGATTTTGTTCTGCTTTTATTTATAATAAATGTGAGCAAACTTTTCTGAGTAAGTTCATTTAACTTGTCATTTTGAATTTATTAAAACTAAAAGAACTGTAAGAAATGAGCTGACACAACTACAAAGAGTGGAACTCAAAAAGAGTTCCTTTAATTACTGTATCATTACAACATTAGTCTTTTATTAAACTTTGACTGGAAATCACACTTTTACAAAGCAGGCTGGAGGAGTTAGGTGTCCAAGGTTACTATGGTCCCTCAAGGTTCTGTTCTGGGTTCTCTTGTCTTCTCTTCTCTCGTCTTCTCTTGTCTTCTCTACTCTTCTCCTCTTTTCTTCTCTCCTCTTCCCTTCTCTCCCCTTCCCTTCCTTTTCCTTCTCTCCTATTTTCTTTCCTCTCCTCTTCTCTTTTCTCCCCTCTCCTCCCCTCATCTCTTCTTTCTTATTTTTCTGGTCCTTTCCAGCTACCTTTTTTCTTTTTTCTTTTCTACATTTTTTACTTCTCTTCTCCTCTCACCTTTTCCCCAGCTAACTATGTCTTGTCTCATTTACTCACACATTTTGATTTTCTCTTCTTTTCTCTTCTTTTCTTTTCTTTTCTCTTCTCTTCTCTTCTCTTCTCTCCTCTTCTCTTGTCTTGTCTTGTCTTCTCTTCTTCTCTCTTCTCTTCCTCAATATCTACTTTTTTCTCGTCTACTCACATATCTTTTCATCTTCTCTTCTCTTCCTCAGCTAATTATTTCTTTTCTCATCTAGTCACATATGTTTTCATCTTCTCTTCTCTTCTCTTCTCTTCTCTTCTCTTCTCTTCTCTTCTCTTCTCTTCTCTTCTCTTCTCTTCTCTTCTCTTCTCTTCTCTTCTCTTCTCTTCTCTTCTCTTCTCTTCTCTTCTCTTGTCTTCTCTTCTCTTCTCTCCTATTGGGAAATCTCTGGAGATATGTGCATTTATGTATTTAGCAGATGCTTTTATCCAAAGCGACTAACCATTCGGGAGTAAACATAAGCAGTTTTTTTACAATCACACTGTTTACTTCAGACAGGATCCTTGGAGTATTTTACATGATTACTACAGCTCAATCGTTCATGTTTGCACTGCTTAGTAACACCAGCGATATCAATCCCTACAATTTTTGCCATTTATCTGGCACTGGCATTTGGTAAGTGGGCCAAACATGTCATGAGTCTGGCAGAGGTGGCATCATTATTATGTAACACGGCACACAAGATTAACTTGTCTGCAACTTGAGCCAAATGATGAGCTATGTTTGAACCTCGTCTAGAATCCAGAGTTGCCCCAGCCATGTACCATAGTTCATTGTGGTATTTGCACCTTCTCTAAATCTAACAATGTAGACTTGAGTACTACAATGCTCTTCTTTCTCCAGTCATGTAGAGACAGACATCAACAAATAATCCAAAACTCCGCAGCTCGATTGGAACCCAGGAGATCTCATGTCACTCCTCTCTTTATCTCTCTCCACTGGCTCCCCATTGCAGCTCATGTAAAGTTCAAAACACAGATGCTTGCGTACAGAACAATAACAAAATCCGCAAACCCCTACATTCACAAGATGTTACAATCCTAAATCCCTTTCAAAAGCTTGTCTTCTAGTGATTATCTGACCTTTTGTGGCAAATCCCTAGTAGCTTCCTAGGAGGCACTTTGGATAAATGTGTCTTCTTGTAGAAGTTACTCAAAGTGTCCTCACTAATGTCACCCATGTGTTATTTATTGGTCTGATCCACTAGCTTCTCTCAAGCCTTAAACAGATGGGATAGGTCTGCATGAAAAAGTGGAAGTTGTATAAAGGCAATCATTAATTCGGAGACAGCATAAAGCTGTCCATGCGTAGGAGAGCAACAATATTCCAGGGAGTGGAATTAAAGAAATATCCAGCTGCACACACACACACACCTACACTCACAGTGTTACAGCTGTGAGCAAGGACAGAAACACATGCCTGATTCTGTGCCGCTGTGTGGTGTGTAAGGGCTAGTTAAGAATGATTTATTTTCACACCGGGATTCACAGGATGGCTCCGGTTCAACCTATTTCCCAGAGTAAGCGGAAGCTGCTACTAGCCGTAACAGGCAGGAATTCTCATCCCCGAAAGCCCCCACTTAGCACCCCCTCCTCTACAATGGCCCTTTAACCTGAACACAGCCTGATGGAATTCACAAGTGCCTGGATCTCAAGCAATGCACACTTTGACCACCAAGTGGCGTTGCAGAAACAGGAAAACATCAGGATTGCTGGAGAAGTAGAGCAGCGTGCATAATAA
This sequence comes from Danionella cerebrum, assembly GCA_007224835.1. Taxonomy (NCBI): domain Eukaryota; kingdom Metazoa; phylum Chordata; class Actinopteri; order Cypriniformes; family Danionidae; genus Danionella; species Danionella cerebrum. Next base: position 389,119 of record SRMA01025931.1, read on the forward strand.
AAGTCACATAATTCTGGCAATTTCTTCCTCACATTTTATGGTGTTGTTTTAATAGTCTCAGTGGAACCTTCATACTTTTCTGTCCAGGCAAGCATAAATGTTCTTTGTTCATTTGGTTATTTGCAAACGAACAAAGAAAATGTTCTTTAAAACAAAAGTCACTAGTTTTACTGGAAACTAAAAGCAGCTTGTATTCAGAATACTTCTTTAATTAATTGAAACAAGTTAGGTAGATGTAAACAGTTACCTCCTTTCTAAAAATTTACAACTAATGCAATAAAATGTTAATAAGTAAATATGTTCCATTAAATATTGTAATGTTAAAACATGAGTTTGTCTGCAAAAAACTATAGATAGATAAAATGAGGAAAAATACATTCGTTTTTCTTTCTAAATTGATTATCTAATTTACTCTCTTAAAGAGTTAAATGATGGAGAATGAGAGAAAAACGTTTTGTTCTTTTCTTTACGTTTTATGTACAGGTACTTGTGTGTACATCCTCCCACCCAGACACAGATTGAGACACAGTTCACTTTCTCTCTCATAAACCACACATGCTCACACACACACAGGTAAAGCAAGCAGGCTCTCACACCTTTATAAGACATTAGGTCTCATTCTGTGCTGGCTGGACCACACATATTGCTTTACACAAAATGTTTGGAATGCTGTAAACTGTTTCAGCCACAACAGAAATGGTTCCATGTCAGAAAGTCCTCTGGGCACATGTGCACTGTACCTAAACTCAATAATAAACAAATTCCATGCAGATTTACAATAAATAACATTAAAGCAGACGAATAGTCTAATTGTCCTTGTTTAAAGTTTGCACTTATTTTGCTTTTATTACCTGCTATCATTTTTACGATAATACGAGGCATGCAGTACTGTGTAAAAGTTTAAGGCAGGTGTGATAAATGCTGTAACAAATAATGCTTTCGAGGCTATAAATAATTTTTGTTAATTGACAAAATGCAAATCTTAATCAAATCAATATCTGGGTGGCCTGCATCAATTCTTATTGGTACACATGAACACAGTCAATGATTTCGTAGGAATAGGTGATACGATCGTCTTTGTCACATATAACACAATGTCACATATGTAGGAGGCTTAAAACTGAGTAAAGAACGTCCAAAATCCGGAGAATCAGAGGAAAATAAAAGATGTCCAGCAATGCCATCAGCTTATAACTGACAGAAACCAGTGAATCCCAGGTAGTTCCACCTACTGTCTGGGGAAGTCTGGATAGAAGTGGTCTCCATGGAAGAATCCCAGCCATACCTCTGACATGGTAACAAAGCCAAGCGACCATGAATGCATGAACACTAGGGTGTAGAAAAATAATAGCAGGTGTTCTGGATTTAAACTATGTCGTTAGCAGAAGGTCATTTGTTCATCAAAGTGCTGGAAAGTAGACAATAATGAGTGTCTCCATGCAACAGTGAAGCATGGAGGAGGTGCTTTGAACATATGGGGCCAGATACTGTGGATTTCCCCCACAATCCCAAAAACCTTCCCCTTGTGAATGTGTGTTGCCCTGCGATGGACTGGCAACCCATACAGGGTGTACCCCCACCTCTCGCTCGAAGTGTGCTGGAATCCAAAAGAGAACAAGCGTGTTGTCTATTTATATAAATTAAAATGTGTTTGATTCTCCCTTTATATGGGAGTCTCTCTCTCTCTCTCTCTCTCTCTCTCTCTCTCTCTCTCTTTCTCTGTGTGTGTGGCTAGAAGTCCCACCCATATATGTTCTGCCAGCAGACTGCTCACACAGTGAAGTTGGACCTCACACAGCGTTGAGCCAAAGCCGCAGTGTTTCCGCCAGCGTTGCGATCCTGGCAGCCTCCGCAGCTAGAGAATGAGGAATTCTCAAAGAATGGACAAGATGTGTCCAAAGATCAGCTTAGAGCTTGCCAGCAGCCAGCTGCTTGTCTGAGTCTGACAGCTTGCTCACCGTGCCCGCAGAAGAGATCTCCATCAAAACCACAGTGATACACCCAGGACTCGCCTGACACTCATCAGTTTCAGTACAAGAAAGCATCAAAAGACTTTCTGTTTGTTTGGGACAAAATACCATTATCCCAGATGTTTCAGACATTCAAAAAGACAACATGGAAAATCTATAATTATTGTCAAAGAGGGGCATCATTATACCTGTCATCATTACACAGCACCTTCCTCATTCAGCTTCGGCATTCGTACTAAATTATTCGACTTTTACTTTGGCAGCAGAAAGATGCTCTTCTCATGCAACAAAACTCAAACATCACATTGAGAATTCATCATAAAACCACATTAGTATTATGTCAGTTGTGTTTGGCCTGGAATCTGCAAGCTTTTCTGTCTTGTCAGGGATAAATCACCGCTTTTTAAATATGCTCAATGCACTTTTCATACTTTTTTCTTTATAAACGGAAAACCAAACCCAAACGTATAACAAATATACCAGTATACAAACCTCTGAGCCAACAGAAACCATCCCATTACCCAGTTTATCTACAAAGACATCACAGAATGTCTTAAAAAATGAACAGTGCTCAGATGAGGCTTATTCTTAATTAACAGAAAATTCCCAAACCAAAATGAGCCACTGTCAGATATAACTCTTTAAAAAAGGGAAGGCTCCTGTAAGTTGAGAGACAGTGCTGGAGACTAGGGAAATGGTTCAAGAAGCCTAAATATGTGTGGTTAGCGACCTCACAGAACGATGGGCTTGGGCAAATGAGACTCACACAGAGATCACACAAATAAGAGAAACCGAGGCGTATCGCAGGGAGTCATTTCAGACCAAGAAGATACATTTTCATGATAATAAGCTGTTCATAATCTTCTTTATATTTTAATAAAGATATTAATTTAGGTATTTCTGAGGACTGTGTGCCAATCACAACTGCTGTTTGAATGACGTAACCCACCTATTCTTTTATTTTGATTTCACATTTAATGTGTAAGTTTCAATATAATCATTGTCTTTGATATTTGTGGTTTTAAACCAATATTACACATCATTTTCAAGGTAATTCAACTTAAAATGTGAAAAAAATCAAAATCGGTGCCATCAGTGCCATCTATTGGTGAAAAGGGATAGCCCTTGGAAGTACAGTACTTGTGACATGCCTTGTGTTTTTCAAAGTTCTGGCACAAAAAAAATACTTGAAACAGTGTATAAGGAAAGTTTTTTTTTTCTCCATTTTTGCAGTAAAAATGACAAAATACAACACCCTGAAATGAACCTTTTGAACAATTTCAGGTTTGTTGAGAAATTATTGTGTAATGTAATGAAAAAATATGTATTATATTTGCCTTAAATTGATATATCACTTTTGCAGACACTATATAATTTTCAGAGCATTATTCATTCAGGCCACATTCACCTTTGTGGCATTCTGACAGATTGTGGCTCTCATTTTGCTCCAGCGGCCTTCATACCCACCACCTAACACACCCCACCAGTCACACACATCCATAAAAGGCAATGCAGGTGAAGTGGTTTGCCCAAGGCCACAACAGTCAAATGGACTTGATGGGCATAAAACCGCCAACCCTTTCGATTAAAAAACGACCAACTTCACCACTATACGCCCCTAAATGATGAGGACAAGCAAGACTAAGAACAACGTGTGGTTCCCCAACTAAATTGAAGAAGTTTCTTTTCTGCATAGAAAGTCTATGCCCCATACTCCAGGGGAATTCTCTTACAGGTAACGGAACTGGTCTGTGATACTTGCAGCCTTGGCTGAATTCACCACTCCCAAGGTGTTTTTGCCTGTTGTTTTGGAAGAGACAACTTTGCATGTGGTGTAGATGAAGTCCTGAAGGACTGCATGAAATGTTTTTTTTACCTCTGGCTAAAGCTGTACTCTTGTCAAAGTGGGCAATGGTCTACATGTACTTTACAAGGAATCTGAAAGCTTTTATGAAGTGTCACGCTGCAAATCCTGTGTTTAAGGGCAGTGAGTGAATGAGCGTCTGTGTAGTTATCGCTAATCTCAAGTGCACACAGTGTTCTGTTAGAAAGCAGTAGATAAAAAAACGGATAATCATTTTTAAATTGTGTCAATAAAACACACTCAATTTTGTATTGTTTTAATGTGTGGTTTCAGTAATCTGTTCATGATCTGGTTTCTATTTCTATTTCCAGCTACTGCCATCAATCTCACCATTGATCATTAGTTAAATGTCACAAAAAGACGATTTATGCAAAAGAAAAATGACGTGTTTATTGTTCATTGGCATAACACCTTAAAATGGCTAGTTTTCTACCATTTCTACCACTTGGCTCTAACCTTCCATTTTGCACATTCACATATGGCCAAGTTGCCCCAAATTAGAGGTAGATGGCTCCTGGACAGGCCAAAAGAGACCCACAGATGTAAGTCATTTTATTATTTATGGATCATGTTCCTTTTCTTTTTTCCAAACTCTATATCTTCTGACAGAGAACTGACTAATTTTCCTTAGATTTAGAACAAATCAAACATCCAATAATTCCTTTTTAGCCTGGGATCCATACAAGGAAAAAATTAACCGTATAACACTGGTTGTTCAAACAAGACAGTGACAATGTTTACAAGGTCCTCTGAAATCAAGGACAAGACACTAATAGCATGATTAGGACAACTGATGGCAGGTTCCTTTACCGTCTCTGGCTAACACTGCCGTCACTTGCTGCTCAGTAGCGGTAGTGGTCTGCTTGGAAAGGACCCTCACGAGGAAGACACAGATATTTTGCTTGTTTCTCTGTTAATTTGGTCAGTTTGCGCCAAGTTTGTTCGTGTGCAGCGGCGACCTCCTCGTCCAGCTTCTTTGGCAGGAAGTACACCCCCAGAGGGTATTTGCTGGTGTTTTTCCACTGCTCAATCATTTTCTTATCATGTTTCGTTTTAAGTTGATTGGATGTGCCGCCTTGTCAATTATTCCACTAACGCATGTCTTTATAAGCAAAGACTCAATCTGAACTTGTAACTCGCCCCACCATCCTTCCCCTTCGCCACTTACACTGGGCTGAGGGGTGGCAGGGGGCAGTGGGGGTGTGGTCTAGCTGCAGGCATCTTAACTTACCAGATTACATTTGTACCACATCCATAGGTCAGGAAAAGTATTTTAAATCACAAAAATCGTTCACAAAATTTTTCCCTTACATGATCCCCCACCCCCACCCCCTACCCCCACTCAGGCTAACAAGGTGGCAAATGTGAACAGTTATTGTGATTGGTTGTCTGTCTAAGAGGTTCCGGGGCAACAGTGGTGGAGTAAGCACGAACAGTGTACAAGACAGAACAGAGTTTATGTAAGAGTTCACTTTCAACCAGTCTCAGGCATCACAACAGCTACCTCTGATGTAACAAATTTCTGGAACACGGTACGTTTTTATTGTTTACACAATCCTTTAAAAACTCTTTTAATGAACAGTTTGACCATTAGAATGCTCATCTAATTTCCAAAATCAGCTCAACACACTTGTTTGAGATGAAATTACATTTAAAATCAAATCAGCTAGCAACATTTTGTATAAAAAAAAGGTTTTAAGTGGTGATGAATTAAGCATGAATCCTCAAAAGTTTCTTTTAAAACCAAACATCTTTCTGCAATTTTCTGAGACGATCTGATTTCATATCAAAACAGATTGTGGATGAGCTGGACATTCTCCGAATGAAACAAATCTTTTTTGTTTTAAAGTTTTCTGGAAATACTCAGACAATCGAAGGTGCTGCCAATGATGTCATTTTCTCGAACAATTCTTTAAGATTAAGTCACCGCTTTAGAAATGTTTCCATAAAAACGTGTTAAAAGTGCCAATATGCAAATAGCCTGAAACCTATACATAGATACACTCCCAATTAGTTGTAAACACACTCACTGATTTGAGTATTTTGACGAAAAATTTTCAAAAACTCTAACCGTATGCACTATCATTAGTTTCTAACTGGACTGTGAATGTGAATTCTCACAGTTCGACCTCCATGTCAACTGGCACTCACTGGGAAAGCAGCTACGGCAGAGCCCAAATGTACAATAATGAAAACCATGTGCCCAACGGCTGTCAAACGGAGCTAATTCCTTGGTTCTTTCTGAGTCAAGCAATGCCTGACTTGCACTCTACAGTTGGACCACACCAACAGAATCCTTAATCTCCCATGTAAACAATACAAAATGTTTTTCAGTGTCTTCACTTGTCATAACATGAACCCTTTTCTGTTTCCACATGCCGTATTATGTCTATGAAGCCATTCCGTAAAGCCTTGTGAATAGCAGATCTCTTTTTTTCCACAGGAGTTGTGAGTGAAAAAGGGCTTTCTGAGATGCACGGAACAGAGGAGGATGGAGCCTGCGGAGCCTAGTGTGTTTATCTATGTCACAGTCGATCGGTGGCTGACCGTGAATACATTGATGGGGTGGGGGGCTGTTTTAGTTTCCATGGCACATGAGGCCCCCTCTCTCTCTCTTTCTCTCTCTCTTTCTAAATGTCCAGGAAGTGGCGCAAACACAAACCACACTGAGCGTGCTGTGCCTTCAGCCTGGCCATGGCTCGCAGCGAGGCAGTGGTCAGGCCAGAGTCTCACTCCCTGGGTGGTCTGGCCCTGTGAATGTTTATGATCTAAGCCAACCTAATCCAACTGGCTTGTTTAAGGGAATTGAGAATGATTTACAAGAGCTGTGATGGCCAGAAATAGGAAATCAGATGAAATCGAGGCAGTGCTTCAAGTCTGTGGTTGCCTTATGGCTCTGTTTTGCTTCTATATAGCTGCCCTCATTATTTTGTTCCTAAAGACTTTGTCAACTGCCTCCATGGCAAATTGTCAGCTTAACTTGCTTTGTTAAAATAAAGCTTACCAGATTTTTCACAACTGTTTTATAAACTAACGCAATCTAAAAGTTTTACTCTTTACAGAGCGCTGTTCATTTCAATAATTATTAGGGCTGTCACAATATCTTGTATACACTTTGCAAACAAGAATGTTTTTTAATTAAAAATAATATTTTAATATTCTAAACAATGTGCAACCAATGCTCTCCCCCGCTCTAAGAAGACTAATGACATCTTCCTGTTTGTTGTGACATGGTCCAACTTCCCAAATGTTAGTTCTGCCCCCCAGGGGTCCAACACACCCCACCCCATTGTCTTCTCAAACATTGGGCGTCACGGCACCGCAGTGGGTAGCACAGTAGCCTTCCAGTTAGAAGGTTGTCGGTTCGAGACTTGCTGGTGACCTTCCTGGGAGGAGTTTTTCAATTTCTCCGCGTGCTTGCGTGGGTTTCCTCCGGGTACTCCGGTTTCCCCCACAATCCCAAAAACATATGTCTTGTATTGTGAGCAAATTGTATCATTACACCCCTAAAATTATTATTATAGAATGTATCTTGATATCAAAGCAATTTCTATACCAAAAAAGAATTTCTCCTCTCAGATATGTACAGAAAATTTGAATTAAAAAATCCTATATGAAAGTGTGTTGTTAAAAAGTTAACAAATAATACAGCATCAAAGAATTTTCCAATGAATTAAGAAAAAACTATATTTTCAACGTACTTGACTATGCAAAAACATTTTCAGTCTTTTAGCTTTTGTTACTCTTGAATTTTTGTTCCGTGTGCATGTTCATGTCAATGTCAGTCATCGTGGACTTCTATCATGATGCAACATCTGTATCACATTTCCTCTAAGTGCGGCATCCTTCATTCCATCGTTAACGTAATCACATCTGCCTTTTGTCTTCATAGTCCTTAACATGGCCACAGGTTTAAGTGACATTAATGAGCAGATAATCTCTAGAGAAGTGTCTGGTCTGACATTTCTTGCTGCCTTTACCTGGAGCAGAGCAACTAGAGCCCCCTGCTGTAATGACACAAACATTGCCATCTGTATGCAGTCAACAACAGCTTTTAAAAAGATGAATCAGAGGTAATAAAACGTTAAACCCTTGTTATTTGATGGTGAGATGATGGTTGCCAGATTGCTAAATAGAACTGTGTGGCTTCATAGTTCTGTTATTTTACATTTAGTTTTACTTTAAGATGTATTTTTGACTGGATATTTATTATTATTATCTCCTTGATGCTAATATTTTCCGCATGCAGAGATAAATAACGGACTATGTTTCACTGAATGTTGGGGGTTTGTTTATATTCTATGCATCTGTTAAACTGACTTGAAGTGCATTGGCTAAATGAAAAGAAAATGATTTCCCTCCTTCTTCCAAACACAAAGCAGATTTGCTTGGTTAGCTGCCTATAAAAATGTAAATGAGAATGCATTTTTTTCTCTGCTTGTAATCATTTGATTTTTGACCCTCCTCAAATTGCAGCAGCTCTTTCAGGCAGTAGACCAGATGTTGAACTTGGGTCATGTAAATCATTTGAGATTTCCGTGCTAAACATGATGATAAATACAGTATAAAATGAAGGGAATCCCGATAATCTGAAATACAAAGGTGTGAATTCAATATACAAATAGAGCCTTAAAATCAATATTTCCTTTGCTTTTTCTCCCTCTAGCTTTTTTTTCGTTTGGAGGCAGCCTGCCCTGGTTTTCCAATGTTTCTTCTGCAGGCAGCGACCAATGAAGCTCATCTCCTGTCCAGAGAAAACAAAGTTAAGCCACATTCCCAGAGTTCAATTTGCTGTTACATCGGAGGTCTGTGAATTGGGGTTTGGGCCATGGCTGTTGACTGAGGGGATCTAGGAGGAGAGAACTGGGCTTGAGTCAGGACTTTAGAATCTCACTGAGAACTGCATGTTTTCTCAGCACACTCTTAGATAAGGAGGTAGGGTTGATGCTACAACATTTCAACATTTTACATACCGGTAGTTCCCATGTGACAGCAAAAGGACATCCTGTCCTCTCGAACATCGTTTGGCAAAATTAGTGACTGTGATATTAAAAAAGAAATCATAAAATATTATCAGAAGAAAAGGAAGGGAAAATTGACAAAAATCTGAACCTTTCTACCCTGAGAAAAAGAGAGGGGTGCTCCCTCTACACAGTAAAATCCTAAGAGTTAAATTAACTCTACTCAGAGTGTATTTGGTCCCACTCTATATAGAGTTAAACCAACTCTGAAGGAGAGTTATTTAAATAAGTCTATTTGAACTAAACAGTCTATTTTGTCTGTTTTTACTCTTTCTGGAGTGGACTTGGTCCCTCTCTGAATAGTTAATATTTAGTTTTCATTTTCCATGCAGATTTGGAAAAACATGAAGAAAATTGATTATTAAATTACTCTTTCTCAGAGTCGGTTTAACTCTATATAGAGTGGGACCAAATTTACTCCGAGTAGAGTTAATTTAACTCTTAGGATTTTACTGTGTACTGTAGTTCTTTCATGATACTGAGTAAATGGTTCCCATTGATTTTTCAACATACAAATGGAAAACAAAAAGCAGCTTATATGTTCAAGTATTTTTTATTTTACTTTTGATGATATATCTGACAACTAATGAGAACCCCAAATTCAGTAATCTTAGGAAAATTACCTTGTAGACCAATTCAAAGAACTGTTTTTTGACGAACTGAAAAGTATGAGCACAGTTAGTTGAGGTCCATTGCCAAATTGCCTGCAGCAATGTGACGTGGCAAGGAGTTGATCAGTTTGTGGCACTACCCAAAGGTTATGGGAGCCTAAGTTGCTCTTTTGCATTGTTGTGTGTGGTGTATTGCATCTTACTTTTCACAACAGCCCGTAGATTTTACATGGGGTTAAGGTCAGTCAATTTTGTTGGGTTTTTAAGAACAGTGATACCACGGAACAACAAGAAACCGGTGGGTTTTGAACTGTGTGCATGTGCCAAGTCCTGATGGAAAATTAAATCTGCATCTCCTTAAAGTTATCCACAGGAAGCACATAGTGGTCTAAAACATCATGGTAGATACTACGGTGACCTTGAGTTTCAGAAAACACAGTGGACCTACACCAGCCAAGCCTGGCAATCCAAACTATCACTGACTGCAGAAATTTTATGCTGGACCTCAAGCAAAGTGGATTCTGTGCTTCTCTTCTTTTCTTCCAGACTCTGGGACCTTGATTTCAAAAACATATCTTTGAACCATTTAGCATACATTACAGTAACTCAGGCAAGATGCTTCTGAAGCTTCTGATGACAAGGAATGCACTAGGAATGCAACAAATAAAAACCCACCATTGTATGTGGTGCTTTTTGACTGCAGCTGCAAGTCTACTCTTTCTAAATTTTTTAATGGGTTTGGTTTCACAATCCTCTCCTGGATTATTTATGTATTGAACTCGTCCATTTAAATTACCCGTGTTCCTTTGTGTTATGCTCCAAGTTGGATGGTAAGTAAATGGCGCACAGTGAGAAGTAATACAATTAAGAGTTAAATGTCTGGTTGTGGTGTTTTGAGTGGCCAAAGAGGAACATTATGTAACAGAGACCTGAACTCCAAACAAACATTTATACTAATAAATTCACACATACATACACAGGACTATGTGAGTAACAAATCAAACTGTGCAAAACATGTGGTATATCCTGAGTAGTTTCCCAGTCATGTTTTTAAAACTGTGGGAGGACAGACAGACAGACAGACAGAGATAGATAGATAGATAGATAGATAGATAGATAGATAGATAGATAGATAGATAGATAGATAGATAGATAGATAGATAGATAGATAGATAGATAGATAGATAGATAGATAGATAGATAGAAAGATAGATAGATAGATAGATAGATAGATAGATAGATAGATAGATAGATAGATAGATAGATAGATAGATAGATAGATAGATAGATAGATAGATAGATAGATAGATAGATAGATAGATAGATAGATAGATAGATAGATAGATAGATAGATAGAATTGCCTTTTGCAATTGCTTTATTACAGTACTATTTACTGGTGTAAGAGACAAAATCGATAAACTTCTTTAACCCATATAATAAATAATTAAAATAGAACGATTCCATTTTTGTGTTCATTCTGCCCCAGGAACTAATCTCTGCGGAACCAAAAATTTTGTACGCGTTTTCCACACGACCTCTTACAGAGCGACGGTCTTATGTCAGTATCCAGTTATTCGAGAACGTTACATATTGAACATTATGAAGATTTTCTGTTAACGAGTGTCTTTTCAATGTAGCACATTGTAAGATCTTTTACATAATTCACAAGCAAATAAGGTTTCTTACATCATCTTCTGCATCAGGAGAAAGGTTTCTTACGAGCGTCTGCATCAGGGCTCCAGGTTTCACGTGAACGACGAACATTGTATTTGACTACTTATAAATATTTGAGGGATCAAAAAAGGTAAGTCGACTGTCTTTCCTTTGTATAAAGACAATACAATTCAGTTTCAGGTGTGGTTATATTTTGCAGACGTATTAAAATGAATGATGAAGTAAGAGTCCTGTTAGGCGCAATACCTGAAAACAGTGTTTAACCTAGAGAGCATTCTGCATCTACGAGTTTGGTTCAGTGTTTGTTAATGGGGATGTTGCAGCTCTTATTAGACTAAATGTTCTTTTTCTTTCGATGCAGGTGTTGTTGGTGATGGAGCTGCAGGCGGTGCTGATGGCAGCTGGCGGAGGCTCTAGGATGATGGATCTTACCTATAACACCCCGAAACCTCTGTTACCTGTTGGCAACAGACCCCTCATCTGGTACTCCCTCAACCTGCTGGAGAGAGTGGGCTTTGAAGGTAAACTTACATTTTCTTATTTGACAACTGAGACCATTCAATTATTTAATCAGGTAATTCCAAATGTTTTGATATTTTTTATTACACATTTTTATTACATTTTGTATAACTTTAGAAGGTTTGTAACAGGATATTTGGCTTGATTTATAGGGTTAACATCACAGAGAGTGTGTGTGCGCACTTATGCAAGGTGGAAACTTTATTAAAACTCAGGTAGAATACTAAAGGTGGGAAAAATATATCTTTTGTTTAATTTGCAAAACATACTCTATAAAACCCAATGCCAAAGTTTTGTGTTTAATTTCACTTCATGAAGTCTGTTTTCTCTGTGATGGACTTGCGACCTGTCCAGGGTGTACCCCTGTATTTCGTCCCCTGTATTTTTTTATCCGCAGAACTGAGTAAATGAATGAATATATGCAAATTGACTTTTCCACTGACTTGTTCTAAAAGCAGGCCCAGTCAGGCCAAGGTGATGCTTTTCTCTGATTGGATAAAAAAAAAAACACAACATCCCATTGATTTCTGACTGGTCAGTTGTTGATCTCATTGATTGGCCAGAAAGAATCATCAATTTATGTATCATAACATCTGGGTAGGCACTGAGTGTCCAGGAGATTAAGCAGATGCCCAAGCCACCTCAGCTGGATTTTTCATGTGGAGGAGCAGGAGCTATATTCTGAGCTCCTTCCTGGTGACTGAGCTCCTCACTCTATCTCTAAGTGAGTTCCAAGACATCTTGTGGAGTAAACTCATTTCAGGCATTTGTATCCAGGAACTCATTCTTTCGGTTGTGACTAGGGTTGTTCTGATTCCGATACCAGTATCGAAAATACTGCCGATACCACAAAAAAATCTGGCATCGGTATCGGCGAGTATTTGCGTGAAGCCATGAAAAAACAGATTAGCCCCTCCACCTCGTCTGTAGCGGAAGTGATCCCCTCAGTTACAGTTCAAAAATGGCTACTTGATCGGGAGAGCCAGGAGGACAATGAACAATGACAAACACCCTTCTTGAGGCAGTCAAGAAACGATTTGCAAACATTGAGAAAGAGCCTTTTATGCAGTTTCCACTCTCTTGCATCCACGGTTCAAAGATAGGTATGTCTATTAAATGTCTATTATGTCCATATTGATTATTGTCATTGTCATATTGAGTATATCTGAAGCACAGCATAAAATAATGTATTTTAAATTATAAAATGCATAAAATGTCAATTAATACAGGGCTAGTGGTATCTACAGCTGTATATACAGATACACACCCAGGTATCGGATCGGTACTCTGTATCGGCCAATACCCTGAGCCCAAGTATCGGGATCGGTATCGGGAGGGGAAAAATGGTATCGGAACATCTCTAGTAGTGACCCACCGAGCTCATGGCCATAGGTAAGGGTAGAAACATAGGTTATAATATGTTATAACATAGCCTATAATTTGAGAGCTTTGCTCTGCTCCTTCTTCAACACAATTGACAGCATTACTGCAGAGGCTGCACCAATCCGTCTGTCAATCTCTCGTTCCATAGTCCCTATAATTTTAAAGACTCCTCCATATGGGGGAAGATTACTGTGCCAACTCTGAGGGAGCTTTCCACCTTTTTCAGACTAAGAACCATGGCTCTTGTATTTACAGATTCTCAACTCATCCATTATATATTTAACTGCCACAAAGCACACTGGAGGTCCTGTGTAAAGCCAGCATAATGACCCTCCGACCTTTTACCTCACCTGCTCGTTTAAATTTAATTTTGATTTAATTTCCATGGTTCAGTATGCAGTTTTTTGGTTTTAAATAGTTTCAGTTCATCGTAATTACCCGCAGAACTAGCAGCACTTAACTGTCTGTGAGTATTCTTAGAGAATTTGTTTGTCCTGACTCAGAGCCCTTGGTTTCAAGGGCTAAGTGGCCTGCTTTATTGGAGGTGAAAGATGTGAAAGAAAAGTGATGTCACAAGTGAACATAGTGATGAAAAGTGACGTAGCAGAGTAACACTTCTTGAGTGACATAAGTAGAGCTAAGTCATACCAAGCCAGGTTGTGCTGTTGCTAAAATCCGGTGGAAAGCCGCAAAAGAAATGTTACATGGCTGAATGCCATAAAATTCCCAAATGGTTGACCTTGCCTTTTGAGGTGTTGCTAAGCGATTTGTCAGTTTTGGGTGCTTTGTATAAAATGCAGTTATGTTTGTAGTTAGTTATATTTTTATAAAAAAAAAAAACATTTGCATTCAAACAACTTCACGACACACAATACAATTGCATAATTCACCACAAAATCAAAAACCATAGGCTGAAGCATATTAAAAGCATTTGCTAAATGGAAAAATCTGCATATTTTAAAATCAAATAGCTGCTAGTTTGGCGTACGACTTTACTTGTTCATTTATTTATTCATTTTCAATTATTCAAGTAACCCAACGCATGGTTTTGGAATTGTGGGGGAAACCGGAGTACCCAGAGTAAACCCTTCCAGGAAGGGTTTCCACTGCTGAACCAGTGCTACCCACTGTGCCACCGTGCCGCCTGCTTTTATTTGTTAAGACACTGCTTTAATTGTGAATCTCTGTTTACCCAAATGGAAAGCTTAGAAGTAATGGTGTTCTGTTCACCGTTGCATATATTCTGTTTTGCCAGCAAAGGAGACTAAATTTCATGAGTGTCTGTATTTAATGCCTTCATGATAATTAAAAGTTTATCGTTCACACCGAGCCCTATTGCCTGGGTGTATGATCCAGCTGGTTTAAGGTTTGTGGGTATGGCCCTTTGCCTGCCCAGCAGCACAGACTGCACCGTTATGTGTGGTACAGTCTGTCCTTTTAACAGCCAGCCTACCAGACCCCACAATTAGTTTTTACAAGCCTTAGAATCAACTATGGCAAATAAGCTGCTACGGTTGAAAATATTTATGCAGTAAAGCAGGAATATTGGATAAATAACTTCCAACTGGCTGAAAATCGCTCATATATTGGGAATACAGAAGGTAATTCATGAAGGCTCAATTGAAGCCTAATATATTTATTTTATACGTCTTGGCTGCTACCACTGAAGAGAGTGCTGTGCTACAGCTGGAGTGTTGTGACAAATACAAATATTTGTGGTTTGTACTATATATATATGAAGGTTTTGATTTTTTTCAGAGGTAATTGTCATCACTACCAAAGAAGTTCAAAAGGCCCTAAGCACCGATCAGCGATTGAAGACAGAAGTGAAGATAAAGTTGGATGTAGTGTGTATTCAGGAGGAAGCTGACATGGGCACGGCAGATGCTATTCGACACATTCAGCAAAAGATCAAGGTTTGTCAATCATCAAATATTTTGAGAGAATGCTATGAGCTTATCTGTGCTTTTCCCAATGCTATAAATGGAACTCTTGCTAGTGTCAGTATTTATGGTATGTGTATATATTGTAGAACTTTTTATAGCCTTCTACCATCTTGGAAGATTTATTTCTAATGCTTGCTCTTCTCAGCAAAGAGTGATTGATGAGCCTTGGTACAAAGGCAACGTGAAAAAGAAAATCTTGACCAATCAGAGAGCGGGACTCTCCCGAATATCAGCTTACCACCTGGACATTCACAATTTCCATATAATTATGCCCTCTGTGACCACTACAAAGTCAGAAATAGGGTAGTTTTAAGCTATTTTTTTAAACCATAGTCTTTTAAAGCTTGATTGGGCACCGCCACGACAGTCAGAGAGAAGGTGCACCTCCACACACCTTCTGACCGCTATAGTTTCACGGCTCTGCCTCGAGTACAAAAACAAGAATTTGAGAACTACTTCTCTGAATTTGATCATCATGAGCAACACAAAAATAAACTTAAAACAAAAATCTATTGAACTTTGTTCACTGTAATGGTAACTGCAGTGGTTTTTGATTAAACAATTTTGAAAGTTTGATTTTCCATTGACTTGTGGTAATCATTCAGCAGCCAGCCATGTGGGGGCGCCGGCTGAGTGAGACACACTTGTTTTTGAACCTCCGTGGTTCAGTATGCCGTTTTTGCATTTAAGTAGTTTTTGAAGTGAGTGGCAAGATTAGTAATCTGGTTCCTAGCCGGTATTGATGTGGTGTTTGATTTGATCATGTGAAGTCATGACTTTTTGAAGTCATTAATAATTAACGAGTCTGCAATGCAATGATGTTTTGAATTTTCTTCTCACAGTTAACTGCAGAGATGTGACTAAATGTGAGAAATTCAATCACAGCTTGTGTGGTAGTCCATTTAATGCGTGTGCATAGTAGCGTTTAAAAACCTGGTAGACAGACACAGCTTCACCTGTGTCCCATGTGAACTGGCCTGGGGTCGGTTGAATGATTTGAGTGGCAGATCCTGTGTGCCACAGAGAGATCTTTGATCCGTGCAGTTTTGCAATGGTGGGTCCAGCTCCACAGACTGCCTCATTTCACCCGCTGAAAGACCAGTGGTCAGACACAGCTGCCTCCACAAGCAAATGATGTCAGAAGGCATCTTAAACCTTAACTGCCATCCATGGGCCTGTAGAACATATGTGAGAGGTGTTGTGTAGATGGAATGGGCCAGTAAGGGAACATCCTGGTGGACTCGCTGTTATGGTCAATTGAAACTGAACTTAAAAACAGTATTTGCTGTGCCTAGCGTTTGGTGGAAATTTGTGGTTAAATATTTGGTCTCGGAACAACTGGTATTGGGAGGTAGTATTTTTCCCCAGTGACATACAGTTACACTATGTTGCCAAAAGTATGCGCTTATCTTTTGTTTTGTTTTTTTAAGTGACATCCCATTTTGAATCCATAGAGTTTCATTTGATATTGTCCCACCCTTTACAGCTGTATCCACTCCTCTTATAACGCTTTCCACAAAGTCTAAGAATGTGTTTATGGTAGTTTTGGACCATTCTTCCAGAAGCACATTTGTGAGGGCAGGTACTTAGTGTATGATGACCAAGAAGGCCTGGCCTGCAGTCTTTACTTTGATTCATCTCAAAGGTTGAGGATGGAACTAAAGACAAAGTCATAGCCTTTTGGAGATAACAGAAGTGGACGGCATCTTAGCTATCGTTGATGCCACAAAAGCTTCTAGTAGGCATTAGCACCCCAACCTGAGCGAAAGACCTAAAAGTCTTGAAAGTCTTTGTCAGTTTAAATCTGTCAACAACATCTAAATTTTTAACCAGTGACCTATAAAATAACAAATCCCCATTCAAGACCAATGTGACAAATAATGTATTTTTGGGAGCAACCATCTGTCATTCCACACAAACCTTGTGTGGTACACGGTGCTCTTGGAATTGTCAAAAGCCTGGATGAATCTGTTCCCACAAACTTGAAAACATGGAATCGCCAAATATTTTTTGGTATGCTGAAGCTGAACTAAGAGGCCAATTACAGATCCCGAAAAACACCACCGCACCATAATCCCACCGTACCAAACAAAACTTTTAGCACAGTGCAGTCAGATGGGTGTCATTTTACAGTAACCACCAAATTCGGACTTGATTCTCATAATGAGGTTGAGGTTGAAGCATGATTTGCCACTTTAGACATTTTATGTACTTAATTATAAGCTTGGCCTTAAATGTGATGATAATAATATTAGCGGTAGACTTATATCTTGACCAATTTTTCAACTTTTCTAGAAAATCATATCGACTGTCTTTGTTTAAAAATGGTGCTGATTATTATGATACACAAAGCACATTGAATCACTTTTCACCCCTTTGCCTTCTGAAGCCCCCCAGAGGTCCACTCGTTTGGTCCAGTGTGTGATGTCCCAATTGGTGGCTATGATTTTCCATCGAGAAATGTAGATTATTTGTTTTTTTTTTTGACTGTTGAAATGTGCATGATTGGGTGGGTTTATATATCTATGTATAAAAAGAAAATCAACCGTTGGCTACAAATATTTTCAAATATTGGCATCAGCCAGAGAAAATCCCAGCTTAATCTTTACACAAAAGAAAGTTCTTAATAAAAGTGGGCACAAATCTTAATGTTTTTAAAGTCCTCAAACCTTTGCTCCCTACTTAAATGACTTTGTATAATAACAGCTGCAAAAAAATCTGCACTTTGAGTTCAAAATATAGATGACTCTATTAGAACCATTTGTCTTTGTGTTCATTTGTAGCATACTTTTCCATGCTGCACTTATGAACGTGTAAAACCCCTCTCTAAAAAAGCGAGCGGGGTGTCTTAAACATGTGCTAACGCTCATCACAGGAGATTAGCTCTCTGTAAATTTCACTGCAGTGGAAAGGGAATGTTGAGGAGCAGGGCTTGCCGGAGCACGCTAACAGCACAAGTGCATTTATTTCTAATCCTACAGAGAAATGAGAGATTAAAAGCATTGAGTTGCAGAGCCCTCCAGTGCACGAACAGACCCACTACGTGTTGAGAGATGAGCGCCAGCAATAGGGGCCCTAAATCCCCATTTATTGTATGGTCTAAGCACAAAGCTCTACTCCCTTGCTTCAGCAAACAACATGGACATAATGGAAGAATCTGACAGAGTGCCGTCTCTTAAGGCTCTCTTTCATTAGCCTGTGTTTGAATTCATTCTGATGCATTGAGTCAATGTTTATACAGACACTGAATAATCTCTGTGTTGTGTAGAATTCGGCTGGCTTTTGTTAGGAATAACGCTGTGAGTTCACTGGGATCGAGTCATTCCAGATCAGTTTGTATACTTATATTTGCTGAAAAATGCACAGTGTTTGCTCCAGGTCACCTGGAAAAACAAATCAGAATTTTTAGCTTCTCAAAAGAATTTTGTACACACTATTTTTCTGCAAGACGTCCTTATATAGTCTTGGTAAACTTTTCACTGAAGGAGGGGTTTCTCATGCTTGTGATTTGAGGATTAAAAAAATGATTTTACAGAAAACCACTTTGTATGATTGTGTCAGAATAATAAAACATACACTGTGTTTCATTTTACAGGGCATCCATGTCAGTTATATAAAAATTCAGAATTAAAAAAAAAAATTTAATTACAATGTGCATTTAATTACAAAATATACTTTGTTTCGATTGTCAGTGCATAACCAGAACATTTGCTCATTTCATATAATCACGGAAATTATATCATGCTTGAGGGGATTTTTTTTAAGAATCAGACCAACCTAAATTCACTATAAATATTTAGCTTTTGAAGTGTCTAAATTATTTAAAGAGACAAACCTCGCAACCATTTCAAAATATGTCTCATCTAAATTGTAGTTCTAATCTACGTAATAACAATATTGATGTCTTTTTAAACTTTAAATGTGCCTCAAAAGTTTAGTTTGAGTGAATCCACAAGATTCATTTTGTCCGATTAAACTTCACTCCAGCTCTTTTATTGCGCCACATGCATTTAAAGTCTGGAATATTTGCTTACATTTGAATAGAATGAATTCTGGGAAATTTTGTTGTATGACATGGTAATCAAAAGAGTAGGCTCAAATTTATGTAAATGCTGTTTGGTGCCAGACATGGATTACTGTTAAATTATGGATTATTTTCTGAAACTACCGTAATGTGATTTCCTATAAATTCTGAGATATTGTAGGATGTTTTAAAAATTCAAACATGTTTAGATGTTTTGAAATGTAGCTATACAGCTTTTTTCTTTTTTTTTTAATCCTTAGAAAGCTCTGCACGCACTGGTGTATGTGTGTGTGCGCCAATCACACCAGCTTTTTGGAATTACGTAGGAATGTTGTGACCCATCTATTGTTTCATTTTGATTTAAAATATTATGTCTAGGTTTCAAAAAGGTTAGATACTTTGAAATTTTGTATTTTAAATAAACATTACAAGAGTTGCCGCTTCATTTACAAGGTAGTCCCATTTAAAATGTTAGAAAACATGTGATCGTCTTTTAGTTTCATTCAGTGCCATTTAGTAGTGAAAAGAAGGGATCTCTAGGAAGTGCAATACCTGTGATATAGCTTTTGTTTTTCAAAGTTCTGCCACAAAAAAGGTATTGGAACAGTTTATACGGTTTAGTAGAATTTCACATCGTTTTAACCGTGTGTTTGCTTTTTTTGGGGAATTTAGAAATGTTTATTTTGTCTCAAAACTGTTTTAAAGGTAATTTATTAAAGCAAGTTGTAAAAAAATACCCAAAAAGGCCCAGACTTCTAAGGTTATATAATTTATTTTTACAAATGAAAGTGTGCTCCGAGCGGCATTGAGATCTATAGTGGAGGGCAATGTGGAGTCAGATTGAATTCAGAACTCAAATTCAAGAAAACAAGGTCAAGACCATGAGGAAAACGGAAGTGTCCAACACAAAAGATTGATATCCCACTTTTGATGGACTTCCGTTAAGCAATTTCACTCACATCTGATCTTGGAAACTTATACGTTTTAAAACTCTTTGTCAGTTTAAGATCTCAATCGCATCTTGTAAATTACCATTGTAAATCATTGTGCATCTTTGGAAGCCAGTATCGGTCGTGTGTCTCTGCAGGGCAGTCAATTTGTTTTACACAAACTTTTTTTTGTGTACTGATGCATAGTCTTCTTGGAAAAGGAAGAAGCCGTTCTCAAGCTGTTCTCACAAAGTTGAGACCATGGAATTTTCCAAGATCTCTTGATAAGCGTAAACATTCAGAGTTCTTTTACCTGGGGTCAAACGCAGATCCTGAAAAACATCCCAACATCAAGATCACCCTTCAGCAAAGTAAATCACATGGAAGCTTGTGGTAACCTTACCAAAGCAAAATATGAAATTGGTTTTCTGCTTTTACAGTGACCTAAAACCAGACAGATTAGTTAATGGACAGCAATGATTTACCTAATGTGGTACTTGCCCTGATGTCGTATGCTACTATATTACAGTACGGTGTACACTACTATATGATATGCAACATTAAATGCACAACAAACAAATGAGTCTTGTTTCTTTATCTCAGCTTTTAAATTCTTAATGATTGGTATTTTATTATTATTATTAAGATTCCACATGATTGTCATGTTAATGGTTATTGTTTTTTTTACTCCTACTCAACACTGTAATGACAGGCCAATTGTGAGCATATCTCTGTGGTGGCAGATGACTGTGAGCTGATTTCCCCTTCCTTTCGTTTTTATTCCCTCTTATCCTGTCATCCATTCTCCACCCTCTTTTTGCCTTCTCTTCCTCTGTGCTCCTCTTGGGTGGTCTCACCTGGCTGGCCCAGGGGGCAGCCAAGCAGAACTGGGAGTGTCTGTGGGTGGCCTGACCTCCATGTGCCTCTCTGCTCCAGTGCAGAGCAGAAACACGGCCGACTGAAAGAGCCAACGTCAGCGTCACGAGCAGGGAAAGGCGTTCAGATGATCCAACAGCTGACGCCCACTTTAGAGGCTCTGCGTCTCTCGGCCTTCCTCTCTCCCTTCCTCCCCTCTCAGTGGCCAAGAGGGCACCACCATTGTCAAGCCTCAGGCATTTGGCCACTTGTCGTGTTCCTTCAAAAATAGAAACCCCAGCTATGAAATGTTGACTGGTTGGAGCTGCAGAGACAGATCGATTTACTTGGGTGGTTTACGATGGGTGGCCCAGCTTTGGTCATATTTTAGTTTCATCAGTGTACATTCCTGGTCAGTTGTGAAGTCATTGTAAATTTTTTGATGTTTGTGTGATGGCTGTTTTGTGGTTACTCTGCCAGTGCGCTGTTTCTTTTATGTACTCTGTGACTGAAGGAGACATTCTAGCTATTTTAAACCACAATGGTAACCCGTAATAGTTAATTCAAGAATTTTTACCCAAGTATTTTCATTTACTGCCAGACGTGTTTTTCTGTGGGCGATTGTTAGGAAATGTTGCATTGTTCCTTTTCAGTTTGGGGTTGTAAGTAAACGTGGTTTTAAATATACTGCAAAAGAGCCGTATTACGCCCTTTTTATTCCTTTAGAATAAATGATGATTTCATCGTTTGAATGAGCTTTAGTTTTATTGTTGTTGAAACACTTCATTTAATCCACCCATATTTTCAATAAATGTAGTAACATATGTAAATTAGGTATTTTATTTCCAAATCATGTTCTAAACTAATATTAAAATGCTACTTCTGTGTCACAAAGATTAAATATTTCTTTTTCAGTTCAACTCATTGATGGCATTGTATCCTAGGGCTGTTTTGATCAACAAAACAATCTTGGACGCTTGTGATTGGCAGCTGAGCCCAATTAAAGGACAAATTCTTAAAGGTGGCTGTTTCACAATATTAAGTAAAGCAAAGATCAAGGAATATAGGGAAGGAAAATGATTAATGCAACTGAAATGTGGGAAACAGTTCAATGCCCTGGACGAGGTATGAAAGCATTAGATATTTAACAAAAACTTGTGAAGTGTACTCTTCATAGAGAAACACATCATACTCTCACTTAACATGAGACTGTTGTTTACATCAGTTATTTAAGTAAATGAGAACAAATGAGGAGTTTGTTTCCAAAAACTTTTCTAAAAAAGTTTCCAAACCGCGACAATTGATATTGGTATTGTTTTTCATAAAACGCCATACGTCCATTGATCTCAGGGCTGCACAAAGCAGATGAGGTGTTGAGGAGATGAGGGAAAATGGCATCTGCACCAAAAGTTTCATTTTGTAATAATTTAATGAAGACAGAACAGAATCAGGCCATTTTCCAGCTGGTCACAGTCAATAAAGTCCAGCAAAGACAAAAGGAGAGACAATATCTGCGTGTGGGTTCTGGCACTGTTGTATCACTGATATAACCGATCTTTAGCTAGCCACTTGATTCATTATTGATGTTATTTGTCAACTTATCAGTGAAAAAAAAACAACATTTACATTGATGCCTTGGCTGTTTGGCGTTTAGTGAAAAAAACGCACTATGGAGTTATCGCATTTTATTTTTTAAATAAATATTAAAATCTGGAGAAAGAGCTAAGGAAAACACGTTTTTACTCAAATTAATCAAGTTTTACTCAAGTAAATACTTTTCCTTATGTTACCAGTTTTTTTTTCTGTTGCCTTAAAACATTTTAGCTTGCAAATGATGGTGTCGTCAGTTTAAAACATCGTTTGAAAAAAGCTTTTTCTCATTCTGAGCGAGGCTGTAGAAGCTGGGATGGTTTTCAAAAAAAGAATGGCCGAAAGTAAAGTACCATTTTTGCATCAGCTTGAAGTCATTTTAAGCTTGCGGTGGTCAGTGGGAAGGAAATATTCTCTTCCTCTGTAGCATAATTTGGGCCCTCTTTGCAGACGGTGGCTTGCACCCTGTTATCTTTCGAGCATACATGCTCTGCAGGATCCTGGTCCATCTACTCCAAGGTCTAAAGAAGGGAATCATAACTTTATCGGAGCGGAGCGTTCTCGGCAGGGCCTCTCCCCGGGCCTCACCAATGAGGCATGCAGCTCTCCCTGAGCCAGGCATGCTCGGTCAGCCTGCTCCACACTATTGCTCCCATGTTTATTTATCCACAGGCCTGAGATGGCCAGAGCAGATGGGAACCAGACAACCCAAACAGAAACAATGGTAGAGTCGAGCAGGATTTATCGCTGGCTTCCTCTTCATGCCTGCACTCACTCTCACACACATGCACACACTGTTGTGTCTCTTTAAGAAATACAATTTCTAATTTCTCTCGTGAAAATTGATGTGGCATGTAAAGTTAATAACGTAGACTCCGGGCATCACAGTTTTCCAGACACTCGACCTTTAATGTCATTTCCAGAAATACATTCTTCCAGGTCAAAGTTTGAACATATTTTGCGGTTTTCTTTTATTTGTTTTCTTTTTATTCATGACCATCTGAGAGACATTTCATTTATCCATTTGTGAGCTATCAAAGTAAATGTACAGCAAGTGGGGAAGATTTTCTGTCTGGAGGGACAAGGGTGGGGAGGAGTTTGTCTCCGCAAAATGCCAATTTAATAAAGATTTCCTTACAAATTTATTTCAGTCAAATGTAAAAGTTAAATTATTGGTTAAAGGTTATTTATTGACTTTTCAAATAAAGTTTTACATACCAAGATTAAACATTTTCTTCATGAAAATGTGGACATGTTCAGACAACCGTGAGCATTCATGGGTTTTTCTTTCCTCCAAATAATGGTTCCACTGGTTCTGTCTCTTTTTTTTCTCCACACAGACGGATATCTTGGTGGTAAGCTGTGATTTGATTACGGATGTGGCTCTGCATGAGGTTGTGGACCTCTTTCGCGCACACAGCGCTACCCTGTCAATGCTCATGAGCAAGGTGCATGAATTCACAGAGACTGTTCCTGGACAAAAGGGCAAGAAAAAAGCAGGTACCATCACTCTCAGTGCTTGTAGCCATGTTTTCAAGGCGTTTTCTCAAAATTAACTCTAAATATATCACAGAGGAGTTGTGTGCTTGCAGAGCTTTATGGTTGTTGAGTGTCCAAAAATGCAGTGTGACTGCTGTAGTATTTTAGGAGTTTGCTCTGACTGATTGGAAGTTTGCCCTATGGCAGGAGAACAGCGGGACTTTGTCGGCGTAGACATCACAGGGAACCGGCTTCTGTTCATGGCCAATGAGGCCGATCTGGAAGAAGGCCTTGTTCTTCGGAAGTCCATCATGCGCAAGTATGACTCTAAACACAAGATATAAAGTACTGTGCAAAACGTGTAAAAATGCTGTAAACAAAGAAATATTTCAAGAAATGGAAATCCTTTATTTTCATCAATGAATCCATGCAGTGAATGAACTAATCAATATTTCATCTGATGAATCAACACATCATCCTTCTGTCACACACTTGATGTTGAGATCAGGGTCATGTCATCACTTCTTATTTTTCTTTACACAAACTATAGTTCCTAATGACTTTTGCTGTATGTTTGTGGTTGTTGTCTTTTGCGGAATTCGTTTGGGGCCATTGATGCACCTCCCTGATGAAATGGATAAGTGTCGGTCGTTTTTCTCACCTTTTAATAGTGACCAAATAGCCCGTTCCATTTGCAGAAATGCAGCCCTAAATGTTCAAGGAACCTCCCCCATGCTTGCTTGCAGATGCCATTTTTCTGCACCCACCCCTCTTATGTTTTCTTCATTCATACTTGTGACTTCAACCTTGTTCCCAAGTCTGAAATATGACAATTACACATATCAAAGTCAAGGCCTCTACACACAGATCAGAAATTGAGATTCCCACGAATCTTATGGCTTCTCAGCAGGGTGCTGTTCCACTGCATATTGATGAAATGACGCTCCCTACCTGAAGATGGCGATTGCAGTACAACAAATGTACTTCACACCACACGGCGGTGCTAAACAACTGTACGCATCTAACGCACACTCGCGTTCATTGCAGACATTGTACCATAACCGTTTTCACCAATATTTTTAGATCTCTAGTTGGGAATTTGATTATTTACTTCAGAAAATGGCACCCTTGCAAACAAAGGAACACACACACTTCTGCAAACTGATGGACCTGGAGCAGTGTTTGGCAGTTTACGGTGTTTGCTTTCAAACCGTTTTTAAATCTGAATAAATTTTTGTTTTTTGAACCCTGGTGATTCCTACATGACAATTGCTTGATTTCTGACTTCTTTTTCCCGTTTTGAAGTCACTATGAGAATGTGGGATGAGCACCACTGACCGGCTCTCTTATGTCCTACTCACATCACCAAGAGAGTCAGCTTTCATTGGTCGAGAGGTGTTCAAATTAGTGTGTAGAGGCCTTCAGAGTGAAAACTGGAACTGCTCCACATAGTTTCGAACTTCTAGTTTTGTGTTGTGTTGCACAAACAGGTATTTATGTCCTTTTTTTCCAGTTGATTATTTTATGTGTGTCTTAATTAATTAGTGGACGAAATTTCAATTTTTATTTCACTACCCGTTACCTCTCCATACATCACTTTCTCTTCCAACCTCAACTTATCCACAAAAATACCTGTAAGCGTGAATCTACACAAACAATACACTTATTTATGGGATTATTTTGTATTTATTTCAGATACCAGGTGACATTTTATTTGAAATTGTGTTGAGTTGTATTAATTGTAGTCAGCTTCGCTAATGTTGTAGTTTTACACCTCTTTTGGAACTGGATTGTTGCATTTGGAATTCTCTCATTCATCCTCCGAAATGTTTTAAAATCATCTGTAGCTGTCATTTCATCGTTAAAGGCCTGATGCCGGCGAGGCTCCTCAGGCTGTCAGCACCTTTACTTGGAGCTCTAGAGGCCACAGGTCCTGCTGTTCAGCCTTTGGGAGGGAAGAGAGGATCAGGGCTCTGAGAGTAGAACTCTGATACTGTTTGCTGCTGTGTTTAAAATTGATTAAAAGGATTAAAATTGGGTTAAGAAAAACAATACTCTGAAAACAAGGTGAGGTTGAGAATGACAGTTTGGTGTCGCAACTACACAAGGTAGTTATACTGCATCAACTGGGTCTCTCCCAAACAACAATTTCAAAGCAGACTGGAGTTTCGAGATGTGCTGTTTGAAGATGCAAGACACATTAAGCTAATTGCCCTTTGTAAACGAAAGATGTCCAGCAAAGCAAACAGCTCAACTTCTAGAGTCAGGTATACCCGGAGACTGTCCGAAGAAGTCTGGCCAGAAATGGCCTTCAATGTGCAGAAAAATGGCGGCAGAGTTTTTTCAAAAACTGTGTGCATGTGTTGTAGAAGAATTGTCTCTGTTTGGAAAGCCAATGTGGTTGTCACACCAAATATTGAGTAGATTTTGATTTAGCTTTTGTTCATTCACTGCATTTTGTTCAGTGATAAAAATACATGATAAACACTTCAATTTCCTTTTGAAACATTCTTTGTTTCCAGCCTAAAACATTTACAAACTTACACACTATGAGTCACATTGGTTGGAAATCACATTGGTATTATACATTGTTCTTATTCGCCGAAACACTTGAACACACTTTGCCACAATTGCATTTTGCAGAAAACTAGGGATTCTAGCTGGCTATTTCTCAAGATAATCAAAAGAAATTTCGTCACCATCTTAGATAGATTGGCTTGATGGCTACTCTATGGTTAAGCTAGTCCCGCAAATGTTCAATACTATCCAAAGACTGGTAGCTGTATTGCAGTATCACTCTGATGTAGTGTGAAATTGTTTAAAAAAAATAAATAAATAAATAAAATGATGGTTATTCCAATTTTCTATTTTTTAAAATAAAACGTGATATCCTTGCAGTTCACATTACCTTAAATTGTTCAAATGAACCCTAAAATATATTCATAGAATCAATCTATTATTGTAGCATTTGTAATTTCAGAAGTTTAAAGCTCTTTATCATTTCCATTCTCGTTTGTTCACAAGTTAGCATGGGAATAAACCCAGCTTTTCCTCTAGGGCCCCTTTGTTGGACTCAGGAATTCTGTGTGTGGTTTAAGCTGTCTGCTAATGTTTAACCGTGCTTCAGATAGCCCTCTGTTTGTCTGAGCCTTGGCATCGTCTGTATATGTGTTTATACAGGCACACTCACGTCTATATGTGCAGGCCACATGTGTTAATCCAGGGCTGTGTGTTTAGAAGAGCTGTAAAAACGCACTGCTCTCTATATCATTGTGACTCAATGGGATCCTTGCACCATTTTTCTCACTCTTTTTTTGGTCCAGGCTTACACACCTTTCTTTTTTTCATTCAACATTTTGGTTGATTTTTTTTATTTATTTATTTTTTATTAGACGATTGGGTGAAATTAATTGGCAACATGAAATGCTCTTTTCTTCCAACAGGTGTTTTTTATTATATTTTATATAAAGTATGATGGGAACATAAAATGGACCTTACTAAAAAAGTTTGTGATAATTATTGCTACGTCATTTGTGTTTTGGATAGTTTACTTCCTGTAATTATACACTCACAAATTCAAACTTATTTATTTAATGTTCGCAAAGATTGGTACCAGAGAACCTTTATACAGGGTTTCCGCAGGGTCTTATAAATTTTAAATTGTTTAAAACCCGAATTTTAGCCCTGTAAAGCTTGGCATGTTTTTAAATTTAAAAGGTTTTAGGTCTTAAATAATTTTTCACGGGTCTTCATTTTCTGAAACACTCCATATCAAGTGTGCTTGAGACAGATTTCCCAGCATGCACTGCACTAGCCGGCACTTTTGGTTGTTTAACAAAGATGGCTGCTATAGCATCCACAAATAAAGTCATTTTTGTAATTTACAAATGGTTTAAAGTCATGGAAAGAGTTGTTTTTTGTTAGTTTTTGTGTAACACAAACATCTGTCTGAAAATGTAACTGAAATCACTAAAAAAATCGCTAGTTTTGCATGAAAATGCACAATTGTTAGCCAAATAACAGTAACATTTCACGATGGATGCACTTCTTTAGCATAACATTACATCATAAATGCATATATGGGTCTGAATATGATTTTGTAAATCACAAAAATTCTTTATTTAAAAGAAAAATTTTGATTAACGTTAACGATTTACAATAAAGCCGTGAATATGACATGGTTGTCCCAGGCCAGAAGGCACTTTTGTCATATCTCGTATTGTACCTCTACCCAGGAGATCTCCCAGGGACAGTCACCCCTACCCGATCTCCATACCCCACCCCGGCCCTAACCCTTATGGCCAACCAGGGCCCCGGAGCCACCCCCAGGGTAAAGCCTTGTATATGAAATGTACACATTTTTGGGACTAATTTCTGGTTATTCTTCAGTATTATTAAGCATTGTATATGTATGCGAGGTTTTTGATTATATTTTGGTCACCTTATAACAACATGGACCTTTTAACTGCTCCAAAATACATATTAATACAGTTAAATCAATCTCTATTGCTACGTAAATTTCCGAACATCTTATAAATTGCTGAAAAGAAATTGATTTCATTTGTCCGCTTGCTTTAACAAAAGTTCAAGAAGGCTAGTCTGGACCTGAAATGTATGCATCTCAGTCAAACTTCTAAAAAAGCAGTAAACTCACAGACAGAGAACGGCACATTGCTCTTCATTTGCTGTTTAAGCTTTGCCTGTTTAACAGTGTTTAACAATCCCCCCCCCCAATGTTTGAAAGGAAGGTGTACACCATATGTGTTGTGCTGAGATAGCAGGCAGTTAAACATTGCTTCTATCTTTCCTCTTCACCGTCTGTCTGTTGGTTGTTTACCGGGCTCTGATTTGGATGAGCGAGTTCAGAACAAAGACCCTGCTGAACCTAGATAACTTTACTAAGACTTCTTCTGTGGTGCTCTGCAACACATGACCTCACTATGCTGTAATGCCATCTCTCTTTGTGCCTCAGCTTTATAGTAGTGAGCCATTAAAACTAATAGTGTGAGTCACTCACTTTCAAGCCCCAAAGGCCTTTCCCAGATTTTTGACATCCTTGTCAGCTTAAGGAGGAAGCAAACAAAGAATGGAAACATTTTATTTGATGGGAAGTCTTAATTCTTTTTTTTTTGGTTGTTGTTGAATGAGGATTGGATGAGGGATACTTGCAAACAATATTTGTATTTTTGTGCAAAATAAAATATGATCATTCCAATTTAAAATGTTTTAATTACATTTATTTTACATAAACAGCTGCCTGTCTTTTAGGTTGCTGATCACATGTTCCTCTTGAACTTGTTTGGGTTTAATTCATGAACTCCGGAGTAAACTGGTGACACTCAATTGCTCACATGAGCAAATGTGGTTATGCAGAGGATTGATGATCAATTTAGTGCCTCTTGTTCAATTCAAGCTGTGAAGCTACACTGTTTATTCCAAGAGCTTTAGAAAAGTAATGGAGTTTCTGTAATAAATCATGTTTTTTATTTAGATTTATTAATGTTTATTAATGGTTCTTATACTTGAGTTGCGAATTTTATCTTGATGCAATATCTCATTTAAACAAATTTAGAATCTTTTTAAATGACTATGTATTTTTTCAGAATTGGATAAGCTCCACCCCTTTGGTAACTGGCACACCAACTGGAACTGGGCACACCAACTGGAACTGGGCGTAAAGGCCTATAATGTTTGTGCATAAAAGTTTTTTTTATTTTTTTTACATACAAATAATTACATTTTTTCTCAAAAAATTTATGACAAATTAGAAAAATAAATTAGTTACTTTAGAACCCTGCTTATGATATTATACATGCTTTGATAATTTGGTCACAATGCGTAATTTGTACAAAGATATTAGTTTTTTTAAAGAAACTGAAAGGAAAACCTAAGCTTTACAAAACTATTTCATTACAAACTTTTGAAATGTTTCAGCAAACGTTTTATGATGGTAATTCGGCATGTAATAACCTCCACCCAGTAGGAGGCAGCACTATCATTTGTGCAAGGTCATTGTCATGTCCTACAAAGATGAGATGGAGTTTTTTTAAATGGGTTTTTATAATGTTTTTTAAATTAGAAGTTTGCAACTGTTTCTAGTGCTTAAGGTTTTTATATTGCGATGTATTGTGCCAAGGTGTTATGTTTATATTTAGAGCATATATTACTCTCAAAGCAGGCGTTTAGCCTATTGTTTTTGTTTTGTAAATGGAAAAAAATAAAGTCCAAATGAATATTTAAAGTGTTCAGTGCTTTATCATAGGAGACACAAAATTAGAAAAAACTGAAACCCCAATGAATCTCTTATGAAATTTACATTTAGGCTGAGTTCCATTTCTACCCCTGTTTTGCTCATTCATGTGAGGCATAGGGGTGTCCCAGGTCATTTCTGGAGGTTGGTGAAGGGCTAAGATGGAGGGTGCGTGACCCTTGTTTTTAAGTAAGATCTGGAGGACACTAATAACCAAGAATAACCAAGGGAGAACATTGCTAGTTATACAGGAATAATAAACCAACAGACTTTATATTCGTTTGCGTATTCCAATTCGTGTATTGGTGTTTGCAATGATTCGTTTGCTGATCCTTCAGAACCATTTGCCATTTTAGGGGTGTCCTGATTCATAGGTCAGCCCTTCCACTGACCATTGGTTTCAGGGGTAGTGGTGAGAGAAATGTAAAATAGGGTTTTTTTTCTGCACTGTTGCACTGTCCTGTATTTTGTGAGTGCAATGATGAATACGCATTTTTAAAAATCCCACGGTACAACGGGCTTGGAGTTTTTGGTCTGGTAGGTTTTCAGTGTTTGATTGGACATATTTTTTTTGTACACGGTGTTTGAGTGGACTTGGCCTTAGACATTAGACTGGGTGTTGTAAAACTGTGACTAGTTGAACTTTCCTTTTGATGTGGGGGAAGCGTTAGGCAAACCAGTGAAAGTTCAAGCATGAAGGATATCGCACAGAACAATCTGATTATATGCTACTCCTAGTTTTCTAGTGATCCTTGGTGTAATCGAATCTTGTGCCAATTCAGACTTTTTCACGGCTTTATACTGAGTTTAGCACTCAATAAACAGCACCTGGTGCTCATCATTTGTCTGTCTAGTCTTCCTCCTGTCCCTCTTTTCCCAGCTCTTAAACACTCATTCCTCATTTAAACCCACAAGATTCTATATCCGTTTACTCATCACTCCTTCACTAGACTTGTTATTGTCTCTGGTTCTCTCACTCTTCTGCCCACAGGTGCCAGACCATGATGTCACATGTTGGGTGTTCCTATAAATCAGTGTGTCATTGCTTTGTTCAGTCTTCACCTCCTCTGGAGCTCTCCCTGTAGTCTGTGTGAGAGCTCAGCACATTGGGACCATATGTAGCTAAATACATCTGAGCGTTCCTCCTTCTCTGCACGCACTTCTCCTGCTTTTCAGGAATCCAGCCCCTGCTGGCTAGCAGAACAGTTTAGTGTCATCATAATTTATTTCTAATGTATCCACACGAACACATCGTCTGATTTACTGATGGTGAATCTGTTTTTGTGATTTGGGCGAATAAACTCTAGTGTTTCAGACTCTCTGTGTGGGTCTTCTCCTCGAGGCAAAGAGTAAAGCTCTGGGGATGAGATGGTTCTCTTAGGTTCTCGCATCGTAAATGTCAGTGGGCGTGAGGGGGACCTCCTGTTTTGTGTTTACAGCAGGTTGTCCGGCATTGAGCGTGCTTGCAATCTGTTATTAAGGGTGGAAGTGCATGGTCCCATTCATAGGCCCGCAAAGTCTGAGTGGAAAGCCTTCTAACTTCTATATGCACCCATTTACTTTTTCAATTGCCATAAAAATATGTATTTTATCAAAAGAATCAGCATGGAATATATTACCAAAACTAGTTGCTCATCTGTCTAAAGATCCACATTATCTTTAATGACCTGATTCTCACTCCATATAGATTCTAATGGTGTTGAGCCACTGTTGATATGTTTATACGGTTTAAAAGTGTGTTAGTTTTGCCCATTGTTTTTGATACACTGGGAAATAAAGCCTGTCTCAAGCCAGACTTTACATCCACCTATGTTTATGCGCATTTTGCAATATTGCATTAAAAATCCTGGATGGAAACGGCAAGATGTGCATACATTTTTATAATGAAAGTATTTTTGAGGGCCTAAACATACTCGAAGAGTCACTGAAGGAACTGATGAAAATTGTGGGTGTGGTAAAAATGCATTCACAGTTTGTCGTACGCGAACAAAATTCAGCACACATGTGTAGGGTACCGAGACTTATATATAATTAATGATGATTGCACTTCCAAAACAAAAAGTAATTTGGCTATTGCCCAAAAAGAAATAGCAACTTATGCACCTATGTCGTACTTATGCCGTACTTCATCAAACTCCTCCTAGATATTTTATATGTTCATCTCCAAACTCCATTATTCTCATCGTAAGGCATATGGGATGTTAAGTTGCGAAGCTTTT
Organism: Danionella cerebrum; assembly: GCA_007224835.1. Lineage (NCBI taxonomy): Eukaryota > Metazoa > Chordata > Actinopteri > Cypriniformes > Danionidae > Danionella > Danionella cerebrum. The sequence continues at coordinate 421,454 of SRMA01025931.1, forward strand.
TTGAATTCACATGCGGCATTCGAAATGTGCCATTTCAGGCCATAAACAGGAAGTTGTTGTAACTCAACCATAGAATTGTTTTTCAACTACGTTAACAGTCCATGTCTGAAAACCAAGCCTTTTGTTCGCTACTTGCAGCTTTAAATATTATTTAAAATTTCAATAAACACATAAATAGGCATAAGTAAATGACAATAAAAAAATGTCTTATTTCAGTAAGTGTTAAAGTTGATTTTTTTTGGTTCCATCATTTTTTGACCTTATAAGACAGACAGTGTACATCTTGCTTTTTGAATCCAGATGTTCAGTGAAGGGTTTTCAGATCTCATTGTTTGGACTGAAACCATCAACATGAATGTAGGCCATTAAGCAAAGCCTTGACCCATTCTGCTTGAAGTAAAAGCAATTTTCCTCAGACTTGTGTTTGCATGTACACCACTGGACTTTCTCATACCCACCTGACAGCTGCACTAGCATTGCTGTCTAGTCTGCTTTACCTTCTGTAGCACTTAACGCTGTCCTTCCTTGAAGCACTGGTCTCTTTCTCTGCCACAGTCCCCCAGGCCTATAGGCAGCCATTTTGTGGGCCTCTCTTGGTACTGTAGAGGGGCTCCAGGAGCATTTTCATGTCAATAGCAGGCTGTAAAAAGAGTCTGGGGGGTCTGAAGGTGCTCCTGACATCTCACTACTCTTAAGATGTGACGGCAAACATAATCCAGTTGATGTTGCCTGGGTTTTCGTGATGCAAATGAGTTTTGAAAATGCCTTCTTATAAATTTAAAGACCTATTTTTTTCCCTTTCAAGTCACTTTAATTGATTTTCACTCCTTATTCTTATTTTTGGGTCATTGTAGCTCACTTATAGTGCCTCAAAGAGACCAATTAGAGTGGGAGTGAGACAGGAAAATGAAAGAGCTTGAGCGACAAAAAGGCAAGCTATATAGTCTAATTATAAAACATCTGAAGAAACCAGGCTACGGCGTAACCAACAGTATTTTCTATTATAGCTGTTATGTGTTTTTCTTTGTTTCGCTTTTACTGCCATCTTTTTTGCTTGACTGCTTCATTAAAGTAACACTGCGTAAGAAATGTAAAACAGTCTTGATATGTTAACAGACGTTAAGGCGTTTCATTCCCTTTAAGTACGGTAATCTACTCAGTAGTAGTTCAGACAAAATATTGAAGTTGCAGATAATGCGATTATTTGGTTTTGGTGTGATTGACCACCCGTTACCCATCCTCAAGTCATATCGGTAGCAGCGCTAGGTCGTCCAGGTTGACACTGAGCTGGGAAATGTCTGACTATACCAAACAAAAATTCATTGACTCTTTATGAACAGAATTGAACTTGTATCGCAAATGTCTTAAAGTGAGAATTAATTCTAAAGCCCTATTCAGATGGGATTAGTTTTCCAACCGATGTTTGAGTATCTGTCATGGCATTAGCGGATTCAGACAGGACTAACAAGTCTGAGATTTTTACAGATAAAAAAAATAAAAGTGTCTGAATTTGACTTGCAATCTCTGAATTGAGCTATCTACATGTATTACATATAGTTTAACGTAATGACTGCGGAATTTAAATTAGTCTAACCCGAAACTGATATTAATGTAGCCAGTCACAAAAAAAAAATTCTGATATAGCTCTTCTTGTTATTTTTTTTTTCTTTTTAAGTCGAAGGGTTTTATCCTCATCCATTGTTGTAGTCCTAAAAATACCGGAGATCTGACGATGTCCAAAAAACACAAAAGAAATGTGTTTATAAATTTTTTTTCAGTTAATTCTATTGCATTAGCACTGACCCAGGAACTGTGAATGTACAATAAAAATTGGCAGTTTGATTTTGACTGTTAAAATGGTAATATTACACTGTCCATATTTTATGAAGATTTATTTTAGCCTCTATTTGTTGATTGGGATGTTTCAGAGGAAAAATATCAGAGAGATGGGATTTCGAACCTGGTTCCCCTGATACGAAAGCCATGTTGTATGTCAATTGCTCTAGTACTAGCGCAGTGCGATCACGCAAAGTCCCTGTTGTTTTGAAGAGTGATAACACTAGCAGTGATCCACCAACCTACCTGGCAACCTCTAATCTGGGAGGGTGGTTGGAGAGTATCCCAAGCTTCAGAGAATTTTTAATGTGACTGCAGTATCAGTTCTGGCCACTAGTTTGCATAATACATCTTTGAGTTTAAGGTTTTAAGTTTACCGTTCTCTCATATTTTCAGCCATCCCAGAATGTTGATCAAGACTGGTCTGCTGGATGCACATCTGTACTGCATGAAGAAATCTGTGGTTGATTTCTTAGTGCACAACAAGTAAGTCTCAATGCTCTCCAATTATTATTTACACAGAGCCTTTTTGTCACACAATATATCTACAGTGTTGAAAATGCAAGAGTTAGCCAAAAAAAGTGAAAGAACGTCATATTTTATCCAATGAGAGTTTATTCCAAAGTATATATCATTTGAAAAATTAGTTTAGACATATTTAAGACAATAGCAACACACTTTTAAAAGGAACATTTACAACCCAAATGCCTCTTTTTGCTCGAAGCTTAGCATTTTATCACCATCCCTCTCACAGAGCAAGGTTTTCTCTAAGTGTTGGGCAGTGTCTGCAGCGTCCCCCTAGACTCCATCCCTGCGTTTCCTCCCTACACTCTGCATTCATCCTCTCCAATAGCCCTCTGTTCCTCTTCCCCTCCAGCCCTCTTTGTGCTCCTGTAACTGACATTGTGAGGCCTGCTGTAAAGTGCTGCTGTGCATGGCCTCTCCTAGGTCCTCTCACGGACTTCAGAGAAAGCATGGGGCTTCTCTCCGCTTTGACATTTTAATTCGCTCTCCCCCTGATATAAATATCATTTCATCTAATCTGCCCCACTAGCCCTCCTCCTCTCCCCCTTTTCCCCCATCAAAGTAGTTTGACTTTTTTTAATGCTGCTTTTTTTTCCTCTGGTTCACATTCTTTTCTCCCCATCCCTCCCTGTGTCACTCGTTCCCTCTCTCCTTTTCTCTCGCTTTCTCTCTGTCGCCCTTGAGCCTTCAGTGCCAAGGACAAGCGAAAGAGAAAATGGACATAGTAACTTTTGTTTCTCTCTCAGCTTTCAGATGGAAATTCTAATCTAGAGAAAAAGAGAAAGAGAGGGAGAGGTGTTGAATTGCGTCTCAAGCAATGGCTATTAATTTTGCATTTTTTTTTATAAAGCTCCTTTTTTTACCCTTTTTACTGTTTCATGGTAGCATTATTTTTATAGTAATTTTTACTAGTTATATTAAAGATAAAATACACTGATTCGAAAATAATAATAATGTAAAATATTTAAGAAAAATAACAGCAAAAAATTTTGTTTAATCAAGACAGCATAGTTTAAATGAAATCAATTGCGAACCCATAAGATTCTTCAAAAAAATGTAATCTAATGCCATTACTGTACATTGAACCAAGTTTATATTTATTTGGTCTAAGCAATAGATAAAATATATATACAGTGGTACCCCGAGATACAAATATAATCCGTTCCAGAGTCATGTTCGGTTCTCGAACATTTCGTATCTCGAAGCAAGTTTTACATGTAAAACGCCTAATCCGTGCAACGGCTCTCAGAAACAACAGTATAAGTAGATGAAAAAAATGGAAAATCCGAGAAAAGTTTCTTCAATCCTTAAATCTACACATTGTTGATGTAACAAATGATTATAAAACAAAATAAAACAAATGCAAAATACGTAATATATACACAAATGTGAAACCTTACCTTGAGTGAAGCGATGTGTCGAGGAGGTGGAACGGATGGCAGAAAACATTACAGTTAAAGTTAACTTTCTAGAGTTATATTTCACTAATTACTAACACCAGCACGGTTTCAAGCACGAGCGCAGACAGATGGAGAGAGCGCTTCTGAGAACGCGTCACTGGGGGTTTTATAGCTTGCGCTACAGAACAGCACTTTGTTTCCACGTTATGAACGTTATTTCTTTTACGATTCCTTGACTCTTAACATTTGTTATAGCACATTATTAGTAATCTATACCTAATGTTTCGCTGTGTTGTTGAAGTGTTTTGAGCACATGAGACCCTTTTTGCACTGGGAGATAGGAGCGCAAGAACCCGGAAGCGACATGTGATGTCATACAAACTAGCGGATAATAGAGCAGTACAGCTTGTAAATGTTCGTATCTCAAAATTTTCTTCGCATCTCTCTATATAAATATATATATATATATTTGATCTATTGCTTAGACCAAATAAATATAAACTTGGTTCAATGTACAGTAATGGAAAAACTAGCATATAACCTTCAGTTTACACTAGGGCCCTCTCAGCGGATACCGGTTATTTTAAAACTGGAGATTCATGTACATGTTTTGTTTCGTTTTAATATCTTGTAGTAGACAGAGGTATATGCTCTGTATAAATTTCAAATGTATTGGTCATTTTTAAAAGGTCCTACACACCTGAAATTCTGTTAGTGAAAGTTTGAGTTTAAGTTTGTTAGTGAAAGTGTTTCAATCTTTAAATAAGGTACAAAAAAAATCAAAGTGAAAAGTTGCAAAAGCTCCTAACCTTCTTTTCTGTACAGGACTGTCACTTCAATTAGAGGAGAACTAGTGCCTTATTTAGTCCGTAAGCAATTCTCAAAGTCTTTCAACTCTCCAAATATCAAAACTGATTCTGAGAGGAATCAAAAACAACTAGATGCTCACCGAAATTTGGGTAAGCTTTGTCTAATATTTGGCATTCGTTCATATGAGTGTTCTTAAATAGTGACCTTTACGTTAATGCATCTTTACAGAGCTCCTGAACACCGGCAAAGATGAGAATCTGATTCAGATCGCCCGTGAGAGGTCGTGTTGGAACGATCACCGGGGGGACATGAGCGAGGCTTACCATGGAGGCAAAATCCGCTGCTATGTTCACATCATGGATGATGGGATGTGTTACCGCGTGAACACGCTTGCAGCTTATATAGAAGCCAATCGTGTGGTGAGAACAACTAAAAGAACGTTGGGTATAGGTTTTGTCAATTAATTCTGCTTTGAAATTTTGATTGGTTTCCCTCATTCTTTAGGTCACCAAGTTGTTTGAGGACCCTCCAATACATCCATCTGCAGTGGTGTCTGAACGCTCTCTGGTGAGACGCATGGTGTATGTTTAAATAATCTCAGACAAACACAAATAGTTTGTGATCTAAAAATTGGGGAAAAAAGGCCAGTTTCATTACCACAAAGTCCACATGACGGATCTTTGTGTTCAATAAGACACAAAAGATTTCAGGTGGAAATATTGGTCCTTGGTGATTCATAAAATGCAGGTCAGCGAGTCAAAAAAACATGAACTGGCCAAGGAAAAATTTACGCCCGTGGCTCCGGATGCTGCTGATCTTGTGAAGTGAAACAATTGGTCTTTGTGAGAAAGCAGGCATTTTTTACCACATTACTGCGACGAACAACGATTAGAAGTCATGTGAGCTCAACTTCTGTCATTTTTCCAGATCATGAGATGCATAGATTTAATGTGTATAATCTGGAAACATGTTACATTTATGAAAGTGTATCTCATGTGGTCTCAATGAATCAACAAAATCTTAACTTTTCAATCCATTGGAGTGAATGTGGTCATTTTAAAAGTGTTAGTAGACAATGACCTATAAGTGAGAAACACTCTTTGCATACAGACCATGACTTTTCCATCCAAAACTCATTGTACTTTGGTGTACAATGACCTTTCTGCTTTTAACTTAGTAAAAGTAAATTAACAGCTTAAGGCTCACTTTCACAGTACAATATGCTTCTTCTAAATCTTTATTTAGGTTGGAACTGATAGCATTATTGGGCCATCGTGTCAGATATCAGAGAAGACATCAATCAAACGTTCAAATGTTGGCTCATCAACTACCATCAAGGAGAAGGTGAAGATCACCAACTCGATCATTATGAATGGAGTCACTATTGAAGAAGGGTGAGTTCATCTACATTAAGGACTGTGTAGTGCTAAAATGTTTTTTTTTTTTATTGGCCATTTAACCAAAAGTTGTAAATAGAAACAATTTAAAAGAAAACATGAAAATATTTACCATTTTTATAAAGTTGAATTTTAAACCAATGACACATAAACACTTAACACATACGCATTGAAACTTATATCAATCATAATATCAATGTCATACATTTAAAAATGGATTATTGAATAATAAAGTAAAACTTTGGTGTTTACCCACCCATAACGTAGTCTACAAAGTTGTTAAGTTCTGTCCAATTCTTATCTTAGCATGGTAAACGGCCTGTTTTTAGACCTCGCCATCAGATATTGTGATTGTAGAAACATAAGCTGAGATTTTGCCTCAGATTAAAATGGACTCGACGTAGACATAATGCACAGAGCCTCTGACCCCTATCTGCCTGCGGGAGGTGTTGGGGTGGATGCTGTTTCTTGCTTTTTGTTGTGTCGAGCAAAAGCAGAATCTTGCGTTGTCAGACCCCTAAAGGCACTCACTGACCCTGAACAGGCCCCTGGTACAACAAATTAACAGAAAAGTGATGAATGTAGATGTAATGATTCCTGAAGAAACAAGTGCATCACCGCAAACCTTCACCAAACTCGACTGCCTCACATGCTTCGTTTCTGAGCTCATAGACTTGTGAATGAACAATGGGTTTTGTTGGGTGCACATCATTCTTTGACCAAAGCAATTTCAATTTAAGCTGATTTAGATTAATTGCGATCTTTCTTTCAAATCTGTTTCATCAACTCTGGGTGGTAAAGGAAAAGATTCTGTTTTTTGGAGATTGGATGAAAGAGCTTTCATTTAAACTGGTCTTTTTCCCTTTAAGAAAACAAGCTAGGAGCCAGAGTGGTGAACCTCGTGTACAAATTAGTCATTGGATAAAGAGTGGGTGAATGAAAGGATGGAGGAAGGAAAGAAAAGAAAAGCAACTCTTTCAAAACATAAAAAGCAAGAAGGGATTAGGAAATCCCTGGCATTTAAAAACGCCACTTGCATTTTTGGACCTTTTGTTTGCATATAGGAGTGGTTGTTTACAAAGCTCTGGAGGTTTGGGGTTGATGGGATGGGTGGGGGTGCTGTGGGGGTGGAGGGCAAGTTGGTAAGGGGGGGGGGGGTTCCACAGAAAAGGAGGAGCATAGTGTCAGTAATTAGTGGTATTTCAGTAACAGCATCTTTGGTGGTCTCTGTTTAAAACTCCAATCCTTGTAATCTCCCATCAACCCCCGCTCGCTCTCTTTCTTCAAACCTTTCACTCTTGTACACACCCGTGCACCTGTATGGAGCACCCTGTGCTGCTGCCAACAGAAACCTGCAACACTGCTACGCTTCCCGACACATTTTGATCTAGGAACAGGAAGCAGTGTCTTCAGTCTATGTTCCATGAACAGAAAAAAAAGCATTTTTGAATGGCTTGGGTTAGGTGTGAAACTGCACTTCCTGTAAGTCAGGTGACACTAAACCACAGTGGAACCCTCCTGTACTTCAGACGCCAATGTTGATTTTAATATATATGCTAATGGAGCCTAAAGGAAAATAAAACAAGTCTGGCGAAAACATTGAAGTTTCAGGTTTCAGATTGGTGGGGTAGTGGTGATGGGGAGGGGAGGGGGGTAATCGACCCGGGTGAGGAAAGGACAAGACCCTCAACTGTGCAATTAGCAAAAAGACATGAAAGCTGAACACTTGTGGTAAATATGTTTCACCGCAAGAGAGTGCAGGAAAAGTAAAGAGTTGGCCCAGGCAAACCGAGCAAACATAAAACTGTGCAAATAAAGTTTTATAGTGCCAAAGCGATCCCAGGAAAATATTATTCTTTGTATGGTGTAAACAGACAGCAGCACAGGGGTGAGGGCTCGAGTGTGTGCTTCTAAGTGAAAACAGTTCAAAGCTGAGCTGTTCAAAATCAGTACTTCATTCTTCGGAAAGATATTCAGAGATTTCACGCTAGGATTACTGTATTTGTGCTCTGGATCAACAGATGTATTGATTCAAAAATGATATTTTTACCGACCAAACAGTCTGTTTTGTAAGAGAAAGTGAAATAGTATATCAATTATTTTAACAAATTGTTCCTATAATAATGTCATTAATGTTTACCGGCAAAAGATACACACACAAAGACATATCTATATATGATCTGGGTCTGAAGGATATTTTATTTGGAAAATATGAGTAACAAACTGATATCTTTGGAAAGTTTTAATATGTGATGATTGGTTCTAAAGTGAGGCATGTCCTGAAGTCCGGTGGTCCATGAGTGAAAAAGGTTGGAGACCACTACAGTATACTACAGAGGTAGACGACGTAGAGTTTCTGTCGCATTCACCAAGTGGAATATGAGCGGCGTGACAGATGGATGAGTCTCGAGTGACATTTCTAAAACTTTTCTGTCGTGCCATTACTAAAATCTGTTGGACAAGCCGTATATGAATACACAAGATTTCGATGATCCCCATAAGTACAGTTCATGGTTGGAGTTGAAATTGTGGCGGAATAGCCAAATGTAATTCAAGACATTTTTCTAAAACCAAGGTGTTCAAGTGCAGTGGTCTCCAAACTTTCACACCACAAACTGGAATTTTCTCAGGATATTCCCGAGCCGGTCAGGGCATATTGTGCAGAGATTGGTGTGTGTGACGAGCCCCTGTCACAACATAGTTCAAGTATGATGCTTGATATCCGTTAACAGCTTTTTTTCTTGCGAAAACTTTTCATATTGTTAATTTCTGGAGCTCTAACAGAGAAAGTATAGTAATTAGAATTAGACTCAAAATTCATACTCTGATTTCTTGTGCTGCCTAATACCAAGTGATACCTGGACCAGGGGTTGGGATCATTGTTCTAGTGTACACTAAACACATATTTTAAGCAATTGAATGTGTTCTATTGTGTTTTTATTAGGGATGTCCCAATCCGATCACATTGTTTGAGACTCAATCGGAATTGTTTGAGACTCGAACTCAAACGTCACCTCACAATCAGGAATCTGAAATATATGTATAACTCACTGTTGCCAACTGTCAGACTGCTTAGACAAATCAAGTGATTTTTGCAGATGTTTCTGTTGACTTTTAGCGACAGTGTTTATTCTGATTGACTGGCTCTCCTGACGCTATAGATTGTTTAATTAATTAGACTTGCTTCGGGAGGCGTGGTCAGGACGTGACACCCATCAATTACAAGCTGATCTGTCCCATCTCCCTATGGCTCAGTTCAATCAGCTTCCCACCTTCCTCTTCTTCTCCACATCTCATGGTGAGGGCTACAGAGAAGTACCACACGTGTTTCCCCGGCTCCCTCCTCCCCGTATATGCTCATCTAAATAAAGCGCTGAAACGAGACGCTGCAAGCTTCAGCGGAGCACTGACTAGCAGCCTGCTGTCATGACTCTTTAGCTGGTGCAAGCAAATATGGCAAGCCTTTTAACATTTAAACATATGGCAAGCCTTTAACATTTAGACATCTTTCAGTCTAGTCTAAATGCAGATATCTATAATGTGAGTGTGACTAGTCCAAACATTCATTGTTCATTTGACTAAACCAGAGGAGTAATGGAGATGAGAGATTATTGAGGGCATACAGCGTCACACCCCATTAAGATACCCAGGTATCACTAGTCACAATATATTTGCTCCTTATATTTACAGGTTTGCGATAAGCGCACAAATGATGCACTCAGAAAAGGTTTTTGAGATAACGAAAATATTAAATACTGAAACATCTTTTCAAAAGAGTAGCATGCAGCATCCAATTTTGTTTCATGTTACAATGTAATCCAGCTTTTCTCACACTTTAAACATTGTTTTTTATGTTTATTTTGTTACGCAGAAAGATAAAACGAAATGATCTGAAGATGTTTCTAGTTTAAAACCAAAGAGCTTCAATTGCCGTTATCTTTCATGTTATTTACTACATCCCAATCCCATTGTGTTATCATTACTTTAATTTTATTTTACTTTTCATTAATTTGTTTTAAAACTCTTTGTTTGCTCTTTTAATAATGTTTATATGAAATAAAAGATCATTACTTTTGTTCTTTGTATTTCACGGATGAGTTTTATGCAAATGAGGTGATGTCATCTGTCATGCCATTTTAGAATCGGAGGGATTGGGACTTGGTATTGGCAGATGCTCAAAATCAAATGACACGGGGCTCAAAAATAAAAAAAAACAAAACCTGATCGGGGCATCGCTAGTTTTTATGACCAGATTTAAAGTTTGATTTAAATTTAAAACTTTAATAAATACTGGTACATTAAATCAAAACTCATCCTTCTCTTCCTCCAGGTGTAACATTCAGGGTAGTGTGATCTGCACCAATGCTGTTATCGGACGTGGCGCTGACATCAAATACTGTCTGGTGGGCGCTGGGCAGTGCATTGAGCCCGAGGGTGAGAACATTACACACAAACTAAACTTCCGCGATTTTCCTATTAAACCCAGCCTTTTGTGCTTGGTTTATGTGTGCACCCTCACACCCATGTCTGTGTTTCTGTTTGTGTGATCCTGTGTGTGTGTGTGTTTGTGCTTTTTAATCTGTTTTAATAGTGCATTAAAACCTAAGCTTGTGTGTACAATTGAGCTTTATTTTTTAATATGCTTAATCCTCACAGTCGTAGATCACGGGCGAGGTTTGTGTGCGTCTCTGAGTGTGTGTGTGGCTTCAGGCTCTTGTATTCCGGGTGGTCCGTGCCTGCTCTCTAACCTCTCCATCAATGACAGTGCCTTAAGGCGGCCCTAAGATGTCCAGAGGCTGCACAGTCTAATTGACTGAACAACAGGGTGTTGCTGTCTCCGCTGACCCCCCTCACCCCCTGCTTCTTCATCATCACTCTAGAGCTGGACTCGATTAGTTAGCCATAACCTCCAAAATTGCCTCGGTTATTGTAGAAATTGCAAATTACAAGCTAGACCCCATGTACTTCCCCCGACGCTTACAGACACCCGCCTCGGGCTCCAGAGAGAGAAGCCACTATATCAGAAACCCCTGAGCAGAGGTTAACGTAAGCTGTTATTTAAAAAGCATTGCTTATAATAACGGCAATAAAATCTCTGCAGTAGTCGTGAGGTTGTCACTCGCTGCTTTGTACACAGACACGCAAAAATCAAGTCAAAGAGAGGAATTAAGTTCATTAAAGGCTTGGGTTTAATGTGTTTTGAATTAAAAGGGTTGTGTTTTGTTCTTTGAGGTTGAGCTTGAAAGTTGAACTATTCTCTCTGATGGTTTGGAGAGTATGGCTTTAATACAGTGCCAGATTAAGACGGAGTTATGTTTAAGATATAAAAGCATTGTGGCTTTTACTAGACGTTGGCATTGCCGTCTATGAATGTCTATGTCTGTGGATGGGTTATGATAATTAGAATCATTACGGAGACTTGACATGATCCATTGCACATGAGTTATTTATAAGATACCTAGCTTGTTTTTTTTTTATTTTTTTATTTTTTTTGGGGGGGGGGGTGCTTATCGACCTAGCAGCATCAATCTATTCTCTGAAGTACCAAACAAATAGCATTTCATCAATTTTCAAATCTGTGACAATCCCTTGCATTTTAAAGCTGATATCAGTTGTTGCCGGTGCATGGCAGGTTTATTATTGTCTAGCCTAAATCATCCCTGGCTTTGGGCTCCGGTGCACTTGTAATGGTTTTAAACAGCTGCTGAGTGACTCGACGACTTTCCATGGACTTCACAGCTTCTCTACCCTGGTGGTCTGGTCCATTCCATTCACACTTCCATTCGCTCTTTCTCTCATTTTCTATCACAAGCTCACTTTTTTGATTTACGAAATTGTATACATTTGTGCTGAATTGGTGCCATTCTCTCTGTTAGTTTATGGAATGTCTATGTCCCAAATGACCCGGTTTTCTAGTATAGTCCTTGGCTAAGCATCAAACGACTGGTTTTGGTCCAAATTAAAGCTCTGAAGTTTTTATATGTACTTTTTAAGGTATTTTATTAGTAAGCCTTAGAAGCCGGGGCCTTTTTGAGCATTTTTGACTACTTTACAATTTGCTCTAATAAATTACCTTTAAACCCGTTTTTTTGTGGAAATCCTTGATTTCGTTTTTTTTAGTCCAACCACCATTTTGTCATTTTTTACTGCAAACTTACAGACTCTGATGAACTTAAAGTTTTTATGTTTTATAGCAAAAATCAAGTGTTGTGACGAAATACCCCCATTTCCCCTACCTACCCCTAATAAAACAAGAAGTAAAGATGGTCAAAACGTCAAAACGCATAAAAAGGCAAACCTTTCCCTAAACCTTATACACTGTTCCAAGCACTTTTTCTGCCATTGTGCTTTTTTGTGCCAGAACTTTAAAAAACACAAGCCATATCACAAGTATTGTACTTCCAAGGTTTATCCCTTCTTTTCACCTATAGATGGCACCGATTTTGGATCTGTAAAATGAAATTCTAAAATGATTGTGAATTTTCTAATACAGTGGTACCCCGAGGTCAACTGCTCCACATGAACCAGTGCGTGAAGAGAGTTCTAAGGATTAATAAACTAAAGCAAATGATGTTTTCCTATTTCAATGCTCCTATGAGTTTATTTTATTGACTAAATTTCCTTTACCAACAATTTTAATATTTAGGTCTCAGGGTTTATGACAAGAAAATCAAAAAGTACCAGTTTAGGTAAAAACTCTTTTTTGAGCATTCTGCTTGCCTACAATTTTGTTCCTGGTGTCCTTAGACATTTGTTTGTCAAGATTGCATCAATTATTTTTCTTTTTTGTCAATGATATTTAAATCATTGACAAATTTTTTATTTAGCGTTTATTGCTGTAGCACCTGATGTATTTTTTATGTTTATAAATGGGAGGATTTGTGATCAAATAGTTATTTAATGTAATATATTGAAACTTTTTTTTTCTATTTACAGCACTATTCAAAAGTTTCCTTTTTAAATCATTGGTTGTTTGGACAATAAATGTCAGTTAAACATTTAGTTTAAATTCTGTAAATCATATAAGCTTTATTTCATTCTGTATTATATATATTGTCTGGAATAAAAATGACAGATTTTGCCAGAAAACTTAACTGTATATGTATTTTTGAAAATGTTGGTAAATTGATCCATTGATTAATTTCTTTTGTAATCAACCAAGGAAAGAATCTCAGGTTTTTACTCCAAGGTCCACCCCCCGTCCTGCTCCTTGTGGATGTCAAGGATACACACAATCTGTTCTTTCCTGAGAGTGTTTAGAAATGATTTTGCATCTCTTTCTCGCCTCGATCACTCTTTCTTTGGCACAACACGCTCTATTTGCCTTCCCGCAAAATCAAAACACAAAAACAGCAGTTTATGTGCAGATTCCTTCACAGTAAAATATGCTTCTATATGGATCATCAATCATGCTCTCAAAGGTTCGGTTTGGAAAAGCCTCATTGGGTGAGAGGATCTCATCCTACCTTTCTGAGATTATAGTAGCCTGGCATGTTTCGAAACCATGAGAATAATTTAAAGAGTCAGCAAAGGTCGACTACACATCAGCTCTTCTGTATATCTGAGAGTCTTGTTTTCTTTCCTCACAGCTGAAAGAACCAATGAGGTCATTGTTGGATCAGATCAGCTAATGGAGATCTAGAACCTGCAGGAGAAGATCAGGAGTGCACTTGGAGCTCTGGAACCCAGAAACCAGAGAGACGCATACCTGACGAGGCTTGGATGCACTTGTTCAATCAATAGCATCCATTCTTTTATATGTAGAATAAAAATGAATTTATTTATCTCATGTTTTCTGTTTGGTTTTCTCCACCAGTTTGCCTAGTGCTTGAAAATGGCACCTTTGTTTGGGCTCTTTTCTGCCCTTTTCTGCTTTGATGTGCATTTGAGGCCATTTCCACTGTGAGCTGCCCATAAAACTGTTTTTTTTTAGCAGCATTTGGTTCAGTACATTTGAAATGTATTTTGATTAGCCAATACAGTGTATATGTGTGACATCACAATACCTGGAAATCATGGAATGAGTCACTAAAAGGTCTACTCGTGCACTAGCAGTAAATGCAGATTTAACCCTCATAAACGCTAAAAATGGCGAATAACTGCCCAAACCAATTTTCCTAGAAACCTAGATTTGTGGTCACCATATCGTGTCAGGCTTTGTTTAAATAACTACATTTGCTAATCATGAATTAATTGTTTGGCATTTTTATGTTATGTGTAATTTACTTAAATATAAAATAAATGCCTAACATGATTTAAACCTGAAGGACCATGTTTTCCTCAAATAAAACACCCACTATCCATTTCAGTGATGTTTAAAACTACTTTTTACAGTATTTAGAATTAAATGTTATTATTAATACTCATGTTAGCATGCTTTTTTTACCTGAATAATAATGAGGTAGAAGCCTGAACTGAATGTGACCCTGAGTATCCAACAGCATTCAGTACAAAAAGCAGCCTAGCCAGCAAAAAAGGTAATTAAAATGATTGCACAGACGACCAGAATGTCCCCGACAAACAAGGCATCGAGGAGTTTTTGTATTAAATTGTATTTTGTGTAATTTTCCAATGTTGAAATCAGGAACATGACAGATGTCAGGAAATCCAATTTCTGGGCAAATCTCACTGTACACTGAAATGTCAACTCGTATGTCTTGGGAATCACCGTCTAGTCTAATTTTTTTTAACTTAAGAGTGAAATCGTCAGAGTAAGTGCCTCTACACCACATGTGGAATAGAAAGACGTGACTACTACAGAGAAGAATTCAAAGAACATGTAGAAAAACAATCATCGATGTTGAACTTTGACGCCGCGGATGGCTACCGCGGTCTGTCACCAAAGCAAATTCCTTGTATGTGCAAACCTACTTGGCAATAAAGCTCATTCTGATTCTGAACAGTGTATACTGTTGGTGGCTGATCACAGGGAGCTGTTTGATTAAAAGTTAAATAGTTATTTCTTTCCTTTTGATGGTACGAAGTAATATGGCACTTTTTAATAAAGTTTTGAATCTCATTGAAAGGGCAGTAAACATACCCTTTATTGAAAATATTTGTAAATAGGTTGTAGACATGATTAAAAGTTGGTAATTTGGTTTTGACTGAAATTAAAACACAACAGAATGGTAAACATCCTCTGAATCGCCCCCTTAGACTCTGCAACTTTGCAGATGGACATTGGCGGCTTTTCTTTCTTGCATCCCATACTAAAGTGTCCTTCGATTTCCCAGTGGCCCACTTCAAATAATTCCAGAAGCCACGGCATATAACTAGAATAATATATGCACTATACTGTGCTTTTTTTAAGTTTTATCATAAAAATGCAAATTTGTAAAACACACAAAGAGTACTAATACAAGTAGATACTCTGAACTGAACAAGCTTTGATCTATCAGAGAAATCCAGTCAACGGTGTTCTTTGTGGCCATTGATTATAAATATTGAGGATTATGTGACGTATGTGAGGTGCAGGATGTGTAGAAACTGTGTTGCTGTGCAGGTGTGGCTGTAGGTGGGCTTACTTGTGGTTGTTTGTCCAGTGGATTTCCCATCAGCCATCTGTGTGTGACCACCGGGACTGCGACTGCATGCTCTGCTGCTGAAAGGAAAAGATAACCACAATGGAGAGAAGTTTATTTGTACACAAAACCACTGAAAGCACTAGACCACCCAGTCAGGCAGGCCACGACTAAGTTCTAACAGCCTCTTTTCCTCTTGTACTCGCGGGCTTTCAGCAAATGCCTACGAGGAGGACTTCCGAAAGATTTTCCTTGTTGCTGTGGTTGATTTATAGCATTCCAGCACTTGAGTATCTCTTAAATTACAGGTTCCGAGTTCCCTGGTGACGATGGATTCAGAGCCTGAGGAAGATGGACTGACTGAATCTCACTCTGTGATTTATAACTATTCACGCTGATTGTTTTTCGGTCAAAGCCTAGTCCTTTACTGTCACCAGTGGAAGGATTGCACGTTTAATGTCTTTTAACACATGTGGGTTTGAAATGTTTCATAATGACGTCTCTTTTATGTTTCCTCTGTAAAATAATCTGTGAATTTATGAGATTGTTCTGTGCATCTCTCTCTTTTTATTCACTAGATTTGGCAAAGGAATCTTTCTGGGATCTGGAGCAGTCTGGAAATTGTTCTTCCACATAAATCAAATCTAATTATGATTTGGGTCTTCATTACAAATTAAAAATGTCTTTGATTTAGGAGGCAAATAACTTGTTTCAGTGCCATTCGCACATTTTAGTGCTTTCACATTTAATGGCAGCTTTTGATGCAGTCAACCATTGGATTTTATTGAACTCTTTAGTGCACATATGTCAAAGTCAGATCCGGCCCAAGGATGAGTTATTTATACCCCCCGGCAGGATAAATAAATACTAATGACACCTTCTTACAAGCCGCGGCCATCCACTGGTGTTTTTCTCGCATCAACAATACATTGCCCAAAATGCGACGGTAGCAGTGTAACAAGCGGGCCCCAGCTTCATTATTCATCACCAGTCAGAGCAGATATCCACTTTCAGCTACACCCTCCTCAAAAAGGGGTAAAATGAAGGTGGATGCTGAAATCATGGGGTTTTAAGCCAGGTGAGAGGAAGAGTACGTTCATTTAATCATTATATAATACGATTTGGGTCTTGGTTCAAAGTGCAATCAACTTCAATATGTTTCAGCGTTGAAACAGTCCGGCCCTTAGCCTTTGGTAAATTTTTTGGTCCTCAGTGATATTTGACTTTGACATCCCTGGCTTGGAGTGTTGTATTCCAATCATATCGGTCACATCTTTTTTTCTTGCCGTTAATAAAAAACGGTCTAGGCCCACAGTGGTATCCTCAGGCGTTCCACAGCGTTCTGTATTGAGCCCAATCCCCTTCAAGCATTTTTTTTTTTTTTTTAATTGGCATCACTTTTACACAATTGTGTACACCTCTTTTTTTATTTAGGACTATGTATATCTTTTTGGTGTTTCAACATGTTTTATTAGAGCCAAAGCCGCCCCCAAATGTATTATTATTACATTTTATCATTTATTTTGTTATCCAAACTTGCAAGTCAGTTGCATATCTTTTGTCAACTTTTGTTTAAAAATTTTTATCAAGAGCGATCAGAAGTTCTGTGAACTGAATGATACAATCAAGTGTTTTGTATATATTTGATAGTAGAACAGTGCATTACATTTCAGATTATCTTCATGATGAAAAAAATGAGGAGATTAATATCCCTCAATGTAAACTGTAGACATAGTGGGTGGAACATTTCTCCAGAACACATCGGGCGATAGGCGGGGGTACACCCTGGACAGGTCCATCACACATTCATATCTAATTCAGATTATTCAATTAACCTGCCACATGTTTCTGGGATTGTGGGTGAAACCACGCAAACACAGGGAGACCATGCAAACTCCATGCAGGAAGGTCATCGGCGAGCCTCAAAGTGACAACCTTCTAACTGGAAGGCAACAGTGCTACCCACTGCACCAGTGCACTGGGTGGAACCTATCATCTCTAATTTTACTGAGTAGTTCAAAGTTCCACTGGTATTATTTACACTACGGCTGACGAAATATAAGTTGTATATAAGGTTCTCAAACAGAGTAGTCAGCTGTGTACCTACTGACTTCTTAAGAACGTGATGATATACCAAACCCATAAAGATGGCAAGAAATTGCATAACTAACCCTGATAAGATACTCCTATGATGGTAAAACCATTTCAAAATAACTACATCACACTGATGGTTTACAACGCTGTCTTAAGCAAATAGAAACTGCTTTAGAAACAAGTTTTGAGGATTTTTTTTTCATTATTTACTACATAAAAGTATTCACTTATGATTTTGATGCTTTCTGTGAAAATCTATAATGTAAAGTCATGAAAACGTTTGCTGGAATGTTTAAATATTTGCTTATCAATGTGTTAATTGCACTCTTCTGATGCAGATTTGTTTCATGTGGGTCATTACAAACAATATATATATATATATATATATATATATATATATATATATATATATATATATATATATATATATATATATATATATATATATATATATATACACATTTCCTTGTAATCATGAAAGTCTTGGGTTTAACTTTATTCCCGTTAACAATGTATATCTTATTAATGGTCTCATTATTATTCAAATGTAAAAGTAATTTAGAGAAATTTTCGTATACGTTTTAAATGCTCTTAAATGACCAAATTTTCATCTGCTGTTTATGAGCTCCCCACCTCAACTCCCCACATTTCTGAATGGCTGTCATCCACTAATAGGAAGCATGTGTCCTCTGTTTTTTTCAGTGTGATAGCTAATCGGATGTGGTGGTCTTTGACCTCTGGGCGCAGTGTCCGCTCTCGGAGCAACAGACCTGGCTCAGGAGATGTGGCGGCAGTTGTTTTTCAAAGCTTTGTATATTTAGACAAAGCTTCCCAGAGCTGGAGTCCCCTTGGCTGCGTGTGTGTTGGTTTGGAGCTGTGTTCAGTGTCATTCTCCACCCTTTGGGCCAAATGTGACAGATGCTTGTGTTTTCCTGGGCCTAGGATCAGATGTCACCTGACAGATCATATATCAGCCCATCTCACTGACTCTCTTGGGCTTCTCTGTAGGTCTGAGTATATGATGTAGCTAAACACTTTATGATGAGTGCTGAAGTATCAATGAACCCTATTCAATGTGTAAAATTCAGCCACTAGTGGTCATATTTCCCAAACAAACAGTAAGCAGTGGGGCGTGGCCAAGAACATAACTGCATGTGATAAGCCAATGACCAAGCCATGTAATAGCGTCATGACCATGTTGGCAATTTGAACGTTGCACGATGGATGGTAGATGTTACTACTGCTTTATTATTGCTTCTAATGGGGGCCATCTTTGTATTGTTGTTTACTCCGCTATCGTGGCTTTATAAAAATAAATGCATATGTATCCTATTTGGAGGCACCTGTGCTTTTGCAAACTCAATGCTGAATACTAATTTTAATTCTCTGCCTACATTGTTTTAATCACAGTGGCTGTTTTGAATTAAGTTTAAATAATAAAAAGATAATAAAAGATTAAGCCACCTATGACGAGTGTGCAATACTGAACTGCGCTCTCCACATTCAATATAAAGTTACGCACTGATCTTAGCGGGATAATAGAACTAAACAATGATGGCTGCACATAATAAAATCGTGGAAAATACTGACGATTTTATAAAAATGTACTTATAATATGAAATAGAAGAATAATCCTAAGTTAAGTTTTAGTGAAGTTCACTCAGTGTAAGAAGCAATATTTAGCCTAGCTACAGACGCAACCCACCTGGTTTCAAATATAGCGTGTAGGTTTCAAAAAGGTTCATAGCATTACAAACTAAATATATCATAGCAAGCTACATTTACAAGAGTTCTGACATAATTTGCAAGGAAATGCAATGTGAGAAAATGCAAAACTTTCTTTCAGATTCAATTTACAGACCCCAAATCGGTGCCATCTTGTAGAGAAATGAAGCAGTAATACTTAGAAGCACAATACCTGTTAGATGGTTCGTGTTTTTAATAGTTCTGGCATAAAAAAGCACAATGGCACAAAAAAGCTTGGAACGGTGCATAAGGTTTAGGAGAGGTTTGCCTCATGTTCTGATACAATTTGTAAAACATAAACCAAATCGTTTTAAGTTTTTGAGATACTTGGAATTTAATATTTTTTACAGTTTCAGGTTTGTTGTGGAATTAAATCAAGCACTACCACAAAAGAAGTTTTAAACATAATTTATTAGAGGAATTTTAGAGTAGTGAAGACATTCAAAAAGGTCCTGGGTGTCTAAGGGATAAAAATGGCACTTTTTCTGGTCGATTACCACCCGTTTGTTTGGTTTAGTCTTTATCACGTTTTAGGAGTTTTTAAGTGTTCATGTGGATGCCATTTTTTTAAACAGGCATGTGTGGATACTACAAGAAAAAAAATCTAAAAAACAACCTGTGTTTATGTGACGAGTAAATATCTGGAGTAGTCAGCAACGAATTGTGCAGTGGGAATTGTGTCCTGACTTTAAATTACATCTCCGATTTTCTGCAGCCTATCAGAGAGAGCAACTGGAAGTTGGGAGGAAGCAAATTCAACAATTTTTTGTCTATTTGGAGCCAGGAATTAAAAATATATATTGTTTTAGGATAATATTCTATCTTGCACATGTTGTTTTCAAGTTACTTCTCACGAATGTGACACAAAGTTTGCAGACACAGGACAAAGTTGTCTGGAATTCTTTCTAAAGTCATGCCGTGTGAAATCCCCTGTCACTGATCTATCATGCAATATGAATTCATCAATAACTGACGGTGGTGTTAACATCTGACACAACTGCTCTGAAAATCGTGCGCATATGAATACAGTCCAAGGAAAGAGAGCAAACCGATTGAGCAGATGACATAATGGGTGGATGTATCTGCACCTAGAGACTGTATGAATGTGTAAGTGTGCGTGTGTGTGTGTGGGTTTCAGGGGTGGGCTGAGGCCTTTAGCATGCTGGAGGGTGCTGAGAAGCTTGGTGGCCACCCAAGTGGCAGAGAACCTGCGTGTTTTCTGCTGACCCCTACACATTAACAGAACACTTCCTCAATTTGTCTTCAGTGTTCTTGAGGCACAAACGAAATTTCCTCTCATTTTCGCCTCCTTTTAAGACGCTGTATCCCCCAACAGTCTCCTGCAAACCCTCACGCCCACCTTCAGAGCACACACACTCAACAATTAGTACTTTCTTGCTGCTGAACAAAGACAGTATGGACGCTGTGTGGCCTGTGAAGGCCAATAACCTCTATGACATGTGAGGACCGCGCGCTCTTTGAAATGAACATACTGGCTGCTTTACAACACTCCACGGGATGCTTGCAAGCTTGTTTATCTCACACGACTCCAGCAATGTCACACTCCGATGACTGGTGGCTCTGTTCCTTCTGCAAGAAACAAAGCCAAACAATGATCTGCAAATTCTTCGAGATGAGCGGTAATCGTCCAAAATCCTGATCAAATCCTCACATGATGGAACTAATACTGAATTGCATCTATAAGTTTCCAAATAGAATGAAGTAAGCAAAAAGGGATGTGTCTAAAAAAAACTAGACAAAAGGGTCTGATTTCAACTTGCCACCTGCTAGTTTTTTCCCCCAACAATACCCTTGTTAAAGGGCCACAAACAAAGACTGGCTGAAAAAGTTTTTTAAGCAAGCCATTCATTACGGTGACAAAGGGCACAGAAATACATTATCATAATTAATCTTATCTGTGGCTGTGGGTGGTGGGTCTTTTCCTTTTGAGACCGTCGAACCCTCACAATGCCAACATGTACACATCAGCGTGTCACAAAGCACTTTGGGGGTTAAGAATATTTTAAGCTTTGTAAACATTTGCCAAACAAGTCGTGAATGTTCGCTGGAGGCAAGCGTCTCCCCATGCTTTTATCTACATCAAAACCATCAACCAATGGTAGCTTGAATACACATTTCGACTTCCTTTCATGAGGAGATTCCCATGTCTTCAATGGGACAGGTTTTGTGTGTGAAAAAAGCTACTTTGCTGATTATATGTTGATGAATCTGGCAGACTTGCTATTGTTTCACTGATGTAACGATGCAGCTTTTTAACTGCCATATGTGTGACAGTCGAAGATATATGTATATGCCTCAACTACACTTGGTTTACTGGGAAATTCAAAGCCATCCATTCATAGTGCAGATGCCTTTGTTGAATAAATAAATCCTTCTCTGAAGCTTTTGGAAAGAAATAAACAAGTCTTGATCTGTGGAGCCTCTCAGCTGTCGTTTGATACCCGTGATCAGTTCGTTTGGAGCGTGTACCTTTGAATAAGCAGGATCGTGCTGTAGCTGTTTATGTTTAGAGGCTGTGTGATGGCAGATTTCTGGACTGTGCTTGGTCATCTCCCTAGTTTATTTATCCAAGGCCTCTAGACCTCAGTCCGGACCTCCCTCAGTTTGTTAGGCTTAAAGGGGCCCCCTACCGCATGGAGCAATTCCTCAGATTCCATATTAGCTCTCATTCCCAGCTGCCCTTATTTTCATCTAATTAAACAATTTTGAGAAAAGCGCTCAGTGCTGCTATAGAACTCACATAAACCTGGTGATTTCTCCTGGTCCCAAATGATCTTTGGGTCTGAGTTTTGTAGGTCATGTATACAAATCTAGATAAAAATTAAATTATAAATGGAAAAGATTTCAAGAGCACAAACTCTTAGGTTTATAGCAGAGTGTGTAAGCACATTAGAGGTTTACCGTTTGTACAAATCTTTGCTAGGTCTTCAGTTGCTATGATTTGTGAGATGATTTAACTACACATGCCAGATATAAAGTGATCCTTCGTCACACTGTGGTCAGAAAAAAAAATGTAACCAGGGTAACACTGCCATAATACTTTGGCTTGAAATAATAATTGAATACATTAGTAATGTTTTTGTTATTTCTGGATATGATTGCTTTCATGAATAGATTTTGTCAATTAACTTCTTTTTAGGAAGCAGTTCCAAAACAGCACAATTTAAATTTAAATCTAAACTTGGCCGATTTCAAATGCTTTAGTTTGGGGCATTTGAACCTAGCATGTTTTTATTATATAAATGATGTAATAATGTAAGTTATTACCTTTTATTATAAGTCTCATTATTAACCAAGTTGCAAGATTTTGTTTTTTTTTAACATTCTTAAATTCAGTGGAGCAATGAAAATATATTCTTAAATTTAAAATGCACGTTTGTACTTCTAGAAATAGCTGAATTTTATTCAAATTATGAATTTTTATCATTTATTGTTGACAATCAAAATACTATAATAATATTTTATGATGTATAATAATAATGAATAATGCATTATTTATTATATCAAACTTTACATTATTATAAAATTTATATTTATTTATTATATCATACATTATCCCTAATAATAAGAATACAATTATACAAATATAATAAAATCCATTTATTTTTATAAATAAATAAAGGATTGATGTTAATATTGTTAATTTTTAACATTTTTATTATTGTTTGTTTTTATTTATTTGAGGGTCCCCTTGAATATGGGTGCATATGATGTTGCATTTAACACCCGGTTTAAAATAACAATGTGCTTTATTAATATTAATAATTGTTATTATTATAAATTATTATTATTATACCAGTTGTAATAGTAGTAGTTTGATTGCTAATCATATAATCATTATTAGTATGTGTTAATGGTATTTACATTTATGTATTTAGCAGACGCTTTTATCCAAAGCGACTTACATTGGGAGTAAACATCAAGCAGTTTGGTACAAAGTGGATTGATCAGAAGACATACACATAGAACACTTTCAAGCTAGTACAGAAAGTGAATTCAAATCAGTGCTTCAGAGGATTTTTTAATTATTATTATTATTAAGTGCATTAAGTTAAGTTAGTAAGTGCTACCTTACTCTTAAGTTGAGTTAGTAAGTGTTTATTATTCTTAATACTAATCTGTTTTATTATCATCATTGCCAATATATTGATTAATAAAGATCCCAGACTAATTGAACTGGTAAACTTTATCTCATGTGTAAGAGTAGCCAGTGCAGGTGAATTTGTAAAGTGTCCTCGCAGCAGAACAGAAGTAAGTGGCTGCAGTATCAATGGATTCCTGTGTGATGGCGTGTTCAAACCCGAGCAGAGCAGAGCTGAGTGGGGCTGCTGCTGCTGCTGCTGCTGCTGCTGCTGGGAACTCGAAGGCGCAATGAAAGAGCACTTCCCCCTCCCGCCGCTGAGCCGAGGCGAGGGGCTGCCTGCCTGCTCGCCCGCCTGGGTGGTCTCCCTCTCTCTCCACTTTGGTGAGCTGTTGCTTAGCAGCTAATAATAGGAGATGTTTGCAAAGTAATTTGCCTCTTCCTCGGCCAATGAGAACCAGAGCACTTTTCCATCAAACCACCCTTTTCAGGGTTTGCAGAGGGGCTACCTCTCCAAATGTTACAGCAACACGAGCAGTAGTAGACCGGCGGTCTCCGCTCGCCACTTTCTTCTGCTTTTAAAACGAGTTGCGCGCTGAAGCTGGACGAATGAAGACCGAAGGATCTATACGGATTCGAGCACATAATGTTGGGATGGAGTTGGAAGACTTTGGCTCACGGAAAGACTAAAGAGAGTTTGTTGAAGTTGAACGCGGTGGATGCGCTCATCGCGTGCATTGGATTATCGTTGTTATTGACTTGTACTTTTTTCTGCGCTTCTTCCGCCGCGCGTTTGGACTATGGCCTCGGATCCCAGAGACCCGGGTCCGACCAGCGGTGTTTTTGGAGATTTACCCCCAAGTTACACACGCTCTCCGCCGCTTGCGAACTCAGACCTCCGGAGACCCAGTTACTGCCACGCCGCGTTTGCCTTAAAACAGATTTCTAAGGTGACACGCGCTTTCCCTTGGAATATACACACATTTCGAGTCCGTGGTAGCCTTTTCAGGGAGTCGGGGAAATCTTTAGGACTTTCTCTAGACAGTTTTGCTTCCTTTCAGCCTAGTATGAATGAAAAACACTACGCTTACGCGAGAAAACGTGTTAAGAAAGACATTTAATGTGGAAAGCGGCGTCTAGAGAACAGTTCCGCTCCATTCATTTGGCGTTTTTCTTGTTAAACAAGCAGTGTGTCCGGTCGAGATACAATATAGCGTGTTTGTCTGACAATGCGCGTCCTCCAGAGGAATTCACTGATTAAGTTTGATTTGACAAAGCATCAGTGAAGCGCACGAACGCTTGGCTAAGTGTCAAAGCTCCCATGAGTGAAACCAAAACATGTCCAGGTCTTCTGCAGCTAGAACCTGCCTGAGGTCATTTTAAACTGGGATTTATCGCCAAATAATTAAAAATTTCGCAAAGATATTGTCACAATTCTTTGTTTTTAAAGTTATATATTGTTCCGCATTACAGAATCTCTGGACCATGGCAGAGTGAAAAAGTTGTGGGCCAATTACACTAAAAAGTGTTTTTTAGAGTTAACTTGTTAATGATGTACAAATAGGGAAATAATGATTTACAAATAGGGAAATTGTTGACTGATAACAACATTATTACAGCAATACAAACCAATATAATTAATAGATGTGTCAAAAGTTACTTCTTTATACTTGGAGGCGCCAACAATTAGAATGCAAGGAAGAAAGTAATCATCACGTTCTTTATTTCAAAATGTAAAATCGTAAACACTAAAAAATGCATTGTCAGGACAGTTTACTGTCTTGGCAGGACACCATGTGTTACAAGTGATCTGAAAACGCACCATGTACATGTGAATAAGTGCTCCTCTCTTGTGTCTCAGGGGAAAGCCGTGGGACAGAAAGCACCACTGTGGATTCGGGCGAGGTTCCAGGCTTTTCTCTTTTCTCTGGGCTGTCACATCCAGCGACACTGTGGAAAAGTTCTTTTCATTGGACTGCTTGTGTTTGGAGCCCTGTCTGTTGGTTTGCGGGTAGCTGCCATTGAAACGGACATTGAAAAGCTATGGGTGGAAGGTGAGTTCAAACATGATTTACTTGCTGTGTGGGACAACTCTGAAGGTTGATTAGATCTGTTTGACCCTCAAAAGGAACAAGCTTTACCTGATTGAAAATGTGATGCTGTGTAATTGTCAGACGATATAGACCTTGTGTGGTCTTCTGATATGAAGTCTCGGGAACTTTGAGCGGACACAGACCGTGGCCTCTGGAATTCCATATCTCCTGTCACGCACACGCTGCATTCTTTTTCCTAGCACATGCAAGCCTTCTCTTGCTCTCTCCATCAGCTTATATTGTTTGCGGTGAGAGCTCCCCTTGATGTTTTTCTTTTTCTCCCCTTTCCCATTTGACGTCCTTTCCATGCACCTCACTTATCTGTGCATTTTCAGGCAGCTTTATTTGGTTTTCACACTGCCAAATTCCTTCTAAGCCCCCTAGGCTTTCGCCACACCGCTGATCCCCTGCACAGATGGGCTGTGTGTGAATCGTTAGCCATCTTTGAGGTGCTGACCCTCCCCCTCATGCTCGCTGTGTGGTCCTTCACTATTCTTGGATTCCATTCAACAATAAAGGCTCCCCCCTTGACCAAAAAAGTGAATACAGCTGAAGTTTACCCACCTGTTTCACACTCGCTCGCACACACAACACGAGCCATTATTTAGAACCTTTTAAACCAGACTTGAAAGAACAAAACTTGTGGTAGTTCATTCCAACATGGGAACTTTTGCACAAAACAGGCTTTAAAAAACCTGGTAAAATGGCCTCTAAGCAAGTTAAGAGCCACTAAGAATATGTGTGAACTGCTGCTGTGATGAATGAATGAAGTCTGGTGGGAACATTGGATGGAGGTTAAAGCAAAGGGAGTTGTCGGATGTTGCCAGTTAAATTTTTGTTTTAATGTGAAGCAGGGCTAAAGCATGGGGTGCCTAGAGAGCAATGGCAAAAAGCTGAAAAGGAACACTGTGCCTTTAAGAGGCAGTGCCTGTGTTTCTAAAGTTTCTGCCTGCGTTGTTTCCCCCAATAGCCCATTGACAAAGCTGCTCTGGGCTGAATGGGGAGTAAGTGGTATGGTAACAAGGAGAGGTTAGTTCTCACACGCAGACACACGCATTTACTTCTGGACACATGCAAATAAAAAGTCAAAAGTTTTAAGAGCTAGTGTGACATACTCTTTCAGCATGTTGTAAGGATGGACTTTTATAAAAATGGATTAGTTCAATTTTAAATTGTGTATTTTTTTACACTTATGATGGCTGTGTGTGGGGAGTCGTAAAAAATCGTAAAGTAGTCAGGGCCTGTGGATTTCACACTTGCCCAGCTGTGCTTTTTGGAGCATATGCCTTCTCATTGCTTACCCCGAGGCGGCAACTGTCCCTCCTTCACCTCTACTCTAGCACTCACCCAAATGTCTACCAGGCCACCAAGTGTCCATATCCTCAGGGACCACCCTGGCCACACGTAATTACTTCCGCCTTCCATTAAACAATGTGTGAAAAGCAGCAACCTTGTGTCTTAAAAACGCAATGCAATAGTTCCGTCTCAACTGCAAAGCGCCAGTTCAAAATTCAGAGTATTATGTCTATATTTAATGTATGGACACATGGACAAAACATTTTAACATGAATTGCATGATACAATGAGATGGGAAGTGTCAAGGTGAAGTTTCCAATTATGACGTTTCATGCATAGTCGTTAGAGTTGTTTAGAAAACGATACTGGTTTGTAAAAAAAAAAAAAAAAACTCATTGAGGCACTAGGAAAGTGAGTTTTGAGACAGAAAAAAGAGGCAATAAAATTAAATTTAGGATGACAGGATGGGATCTAAACCCTAAATGACTCCGGATTCATGTTTGCCAAAAAAAAAGGACAGAGATGACTGAGGAGGAATGTCATCTGGTTTCTTAAACCAAAAACTTCCACATCTTGTCATTTTAATGGTTTTAATAATTGATGCAACTGGTTAAAAGTAAGATGAGGAAAGGATTGTAATGATATTTTGTAATGAGGCAAAATGTAATTTGTGGTTGTTTCCATGCTAAAACGTGTGCTAATTTAAACAAACGGCATACTTTCAAACCAATGTATTGGTTTGCTTTCTGATATACCATCATACTATATTTGTTTATAATTTGACATTATTTCAGCGTGCCCGACAGACATACTTGAGTAGCATGAAGTCACATTGACAGGAATAAAGAGCATATACAAACTGCATGAATAACTTTTGCACATGCAAGTAAGCTGGTGGAACCAGCACAGGCCTAGAATTTACACAAACACGGGAACTTTTCAGTGGTAGGAGCAGTTATCTAAACAAAAAACACAAGGCGAGTGCAATAATTCATCAGAAAATACACTGTCTTCAGTACTGGTGCTGGACTCCAGAGAAAGAAAGCTCTATGAAGCATTATTGGAGGTGAATAGCAAGCCGCAGTCCCCCAGCTACATAAATAAACTCTAACCGCAGAGACTCAGACCTCACCAGTAGAAAGTACAAACAAGGCTAGAGTCAACCTGGGTCAGTTGAAAATGTTTACTTCAACCACCCCCTTTCTGTTTCCACCCCCAACCTCACACAGCCGGTCCTTCCAGCCCCCATTACTCCAGAGCCACATGAACAGAATGCATAAATTTTCTCTCAATATAATCCACCCTCTTCACTAAATCAGATCAATGAGAATTCTTAATATGGCTATTTGGCTTTAAGTTTTCAATCCAAGTAGTTAGTAAGTGCCTTTAAGATATGAAATCTACTGTAGTACATGCTTAG
Organism: Danionella cerebrum; assembly: GCA_007224835.1. Taxonomy (NCBI): domain Eukaryota; kingdom Metazoa; phylum Chordata; class Actinopteri; order Cypriniformes; family Danionidae; genus Danionella; species Danionella cerebrum. The sequence continues at coordinate 449,694 of SRMA01025931.1, forward strand.
TAATACGCTCAAGATCACAATGAAAGGCAGGGCTAGGGCTAGAAAGGTCATCTGTAATTTCTACAATGATAGGAACATGTTAAAAACAGGGTTGATATTGGTTAATATTGAGAATATGTTTATAGATGGAGGTCTAAAGGCCTCTATACACAGGTCCAATTTTGAAATTCGCACAAATATTCGGATAGCTTCTCAGCAGGGTGCCCTTCTCTGAGTTGAGAAAAAAAATTGATGGCACTCTTTTTATCCACCTTTTTACAATTGTCTTCTTTCCTGTGGGAAGTCGCTAGAAAAATGTTAGATAAACTCCACCAAGCTGCAATTTCACGTTGTACAATCGCCATCTTTGGGAATATTTTCGTTGGCACCACTAGTTAGGGTCAGAAAATTTCAGAATGAAAATCCGGATAGGTGTGAAGAGGACTTAACTCCTCAGCAAAGGTGTAAGGCCTGGCACCTGGCTTCTTAAGCAAATGACATTGGAACAATGACAGCAGAAAAAGATGGTGTCAAGCCCTCATAGAAAATCCAGCATGACCATCTCAAGCTGTGTCTTGGAACATGGTAGCTGGTCAAAGCTGGTTTGAGGTGGTTCTTGTGCTGGTCATTTTCACTTAGTGTACCTCAACACTCTCAGTAAGACAGTGTTTCTTACATTGAATCAATGTCAGCTTTAATCCATTGAAAAAATAAAAGAAACTGGTCACTTTTTGGGAGGAAGGGTTTTTGTCCTCAAAAGTTTTTCCTTTTGGTAAGTAAAAAAAAATCATTTTCTTGGTACATGGTAGAAAAGAAATAATTTCTGAGCTCAAGAAATTCATTTCCAGTTTGAATGAAACCAGCAATGTGGAAAATTTTTGCCTTTCACTGTGGGATGAATGTATGTTTCAACCACACATTAAGCTGCATTAGTAGCCAGTGGAGTGCCTAATGTGGGTATTTTTCACAGCGGCCAACACTAGGGCTGATTAGCATAATTAGTACAGGGAAGGCTATACATATGGAAATGGCCAGGACCTAAATGCCAGAACCATTGGAAATTTATGTCAATGTTATAACCGGAATATCAGGCCCGAGTTAAGACTAGCTCGTTTTTCCGTTACTTTCCGTTATGAAGGGTCTAATGCAAAAGAGACAGAGGTGAAGACACATCTGTAAAGGCAAGCTACGAAACAAGCCTTTCCTCTTTTATCATTGCTCTGGCTAAGTAAGAAAACAGCACCTTCTCTTTATTTTTCTTGTTTGTTGGGAGACAAATGAATTGGCTGAAAAAGAGGGTCACAAAGACCTGCATTGAGTCTCTTGGTGGCCTTGAGTTAGTGCTCATAGAATTAGAGGTGGAGCAGTCTCCATCTGCCACTGTACTGGAACTAGATGGGGTGGTTCTCAGTCATGGTCAAGCCATTGAAACTCCTTGTGATTGAGAGTTGCAGTGAAGCTGAAATGTTTAAAAGAGTTGCACTTGAGCCAAATCTTTCCTTCTTGTCTACAGAATGTGTCTGGAAAGAAGGAGGAAATTTTCAAACAAAGAGCTTGGAATAGACATTATTGGGCTTGACAGACCCCAGGCAAAAGAGCTAAACCAGCTTGCTTTGTCCGCGGAGGTTTTCTGTACTAATGCTTGTGGGGAACAAGAGAGTGAATGTGTGTATGAGGATTCTGAGCGTGGGCACACACTGGCACCCGACTGTGTATCTGAGCACTTGAGTTAACTTGGGTGGTGAAAACAGGTAAAAATGTCTCTTTCAGCACTCTTCCTTGTGGTACTTCCTCCAGAGCAGCATGGGTTCTTTCAGAAGCCTTTTAATCCCTCTAATCTGGACCACAACACTTTGAAGGTGGCCTGTCCTAATGGACAAAGCTCTGGGTTTCAAAACTCACTGCTCAGTTGAACTAGCTACTCAAAAATGGAACACACATGCATCACTTGGAATTTTCCAATATTTGAATTTTTAGCTATTGAATATTGTTCACTGTAAGCAATGCCGAGCAATGGATAGGCTTAGCCGGAGTAGACATGAGTAAGATTGGAGTTGACAGGGTCCATTGGCAGGGTGACATCAGGGAGCAGGGAGTTGCTTCTCCATAGTTAATTACATGTCACTTTCCATACTGCCCACTGGGAGGGAACCCACTCACACCAGCTCATTTACTGGTCTGCTGATGGGATGAAACAAGCTTGATGAAGCTTCCTATTGTTGTATCCCAGTCAGTGGGTGCAAACAAGATCATTTCTGAAGATTTTTTTTTTGAAGCTGCATAACTATGTACCCTATGACATTTGAAAATTTTCCTTCTCTGATGTTTGGGAGCATTGGTCAGACCCACCTCGTGGATAATTGTCATGTGAAGCTGATGTCACCCCCAGGGCTTTGAGAAATGAAGGACAACAAAGAAAAGAGGGCCTCTGCTTGGTTGAGAGTAAGGTCTTTCAAGGAATATTGCTGGATTAAAAATTACATAACACCTTTGAGGACACTGCAATAATTCTAGCTTTTATAGATATGAGCTTTTCCACCAGATTCTCAAAGCAAAGCTCTGATGGTTCAGGCTGTTTGATGGTGAAACATCCCATATACATTGTGCTTTCATGGTTATTTCCTCCTTTTGTGTGTTTTTATCCGAGAAGTTGTGTGTGCCTGTCTCTTTAAATGTACGGCAGCAGCAAGCCAAGAGAACAGAGCAAAGCTCCCATCTGGAGGGTGGCTGACTGAAGCGGTGACTGAGCGGCGGGGCCCAGTCAGTCGTCTAGCTGGGTGGTCCAGATGGGAGGAACCAGACACAAATAGCTATAATTTACTTCAGGAGCCCCTGTAATTACAGGCCCAAGGATTGGAACTCAATTCCTGCAGATGCCTGAATGTATTAAATATGAACATGTTTGCTGTAGTTTGACGCAAATGCATATTTGCAAATAAATATGACACTTGGATGTAGTACACCACTTTTCTAAGTAGCTTGAAGCTTTACAGGCATCAGGTTGAAAGCCTAATGGGAAATTATATACTTTTCTGCCTTCTTGCTGTTCCCATCTGACTGTCTCTTATAATCCTTCACTCAATTAGCAAAGCCAACCAGTGAGATGTTATTGGTGGAAGGAATTGCAGGATAGGCATCCTCTGTTGGGATGTTCAAGGGCAGACGGACAGGCTCTGATCTGGGCCGGAGCATTTCATGTGCATTTGGCATGGCTGCAGATACCCCGCGTCCTCTTTTCACCACCGCCGCCGCTAATTAGGGGGCTGGACTCTGGAGTTTCCTCTTCACTCTTTGATGCTTTTCATCCCAAATCAACATACCACATGAACAGAATCTCTGCCTCCTCTCTTCTGGCTTGTTTCCTCTTTTTATTTACTGCTCCCATCTTGGATCCAGGCATTGTGACCTGTAGATGAAGACCCAATCTTCATTGTTGAGGCCACAGTCTGTGCTAAGCATTGCGCAGTCATCCATTAATGTGGAAAGATAAACGGTTATGAATGGTTTTGTGCAAAACTATGCTTGCTAGCTTTCTGTGAAAGTGTGGATCTTGTCATCCAGAGTGAGAGTTGTGTTTAATAAGTACTAAGGAAATTTCTTGCCCACTAGTATAAAGGTTATTCATGCAAATTGTTGTAAAACACGCAATGTTTCTCTATCCCAGCTGGCAGTCGTGTGAGCAAGGAGCTACACTACACGAAAGAGAAGCAGGGAGAAGAGTCAGTGTTCACCTCACAGATGCTTATACAGACACCCAAACAAGAAGGAACTAATATTCTTACCCAGGAGGCTTTGCTGCACCACCTGGAGGCTGCTCTGTCAGCCAGCAAAGTTCAAGTATCTCTCTATGGAAAGTGAGTACAACCTCAAAAGTAGAATCACAAAGCATTTCAAAGATGGGGTTCCATTTATGAACTTGAACCATTTTTAATCTACAGGTCTTGGGATCTTAATAAAATCTGCTTCAAATCTGGAGTGCCAATTATCGAAAATGTCATGATTGAAAGAGTAAGCTTTTAAATTCTATTCCTAATCCAGTTTGCTTAATGAATATATTATTTTGTTTTTTTTTTTTGTTGTTTTTTTTTGTGCTACCCTTAAAAACTTACTCTTCTTCACAGATGATTGACAAGCTTTTCCCCTGTATGATCGTGACTCCTTTGGACTGCTTTTGGGAAGGCTCCAAATTGCAAGGAGGCTCCGCCTACTTACCGTAAGCATTCTATTTATTCTAAAACAATATATTGTTTTAAAGTAACAAAGGAACCAAAAGTTTATCGGCTGCACATAAAAGCTCTGAACTGACCAGGACAGAATCAGAGACGGAAGTCTCAAAAACTGTATCAGAGACCCCCCCTTCTCTGATACAGCACACGCTCCTATAACAATCGGGCCTTACTTTCATCCAAAATGGCACAGGCTGTGACCAACTCTGACATCAAGCTCTGAGCAAAAGATCTTTTAGTCTGTTGATAAGCTGATGCCTGGTTCCATCAACAGTGGAGCTTGAGCTGTCATCAGACCGGAGAGAGAGCTTTACAGGACAATTTCTAATCCTACACCCCTGTCCCAGCACCCAATCCCCCATAGCCCGAAGAAGCCCTTATGGAAAGGGGACAGAGAGAAATAAGGGAGGGAGAGAGATGACTGCTACTGGGTGGGTAGGAGGGATGGATGGGGGTGCAGTGGAGCCTTTGGGTCAGACAATGGTAAGCATTCTTTCAGTTTACGAGTGAGTGTCCATCAGTGAGGGGGCCCTGGAGGGGGCCTGGCTTTGTCAGCACTGGGTAACACTGTGCATTCTCATGGTAATCGCCCAGGCTTGGAGCTGTAAGTTGTCCAACAACTAAAATGGACATTATTCAAGTCCTCAGCCCTGAGAAAGAAAGAGGGAGGAAAAATTAACTGGGATTGTTGGACATCGTAGTTAGCACTTGCAACCTAACCATCTTTTCTGAATTTGGTAGGTGTGCAAATGGCAGTTTAATGTCTATGAACAATTTTAATCAAACCAGAATTTGCCTAGCTTGCATGAGTCCTTGTTCTTCAAGGAGTTTCCAAGTATGAGATGTAGTCTATACATAATAATGCATTGTGTTAATTTCTATGTCGAGTTGTGCATGAAGTGGACTTGAGTTAGCCATGAAGGCTAGCTTCTGCTTCAGTTCAGCTGTTTTTTTTTTTGTTTAAAAGAAAAAGAGTGAGGGAGCGACACAGAGAGAGAAAGGGAGGGAGAGTGAGTAAGGGCGAAAAAAAACTTGAGTGAACAAAGACCAGCAATCTATGGAAAAACAAAAGGGCCCAGGCCAGTTCACTCAAGCAAAAAATAGGAGATAAAGGAGACTCTCTTTGCGAGCAGGAGCAAAGGCGCTTGGTATGTGGGAATGGGAGAGGACCAGCTTTATTTGAAGCTGCTCTTCATGAGTTATTAGAGAGAGAGATTGGCCCTACAGTGGGGACCACTATTCACTTTTATTCTTCTTTACCCACAAATACTCATCACCCTGAAAGGCCTCTCTCAGTCAGGGGGTATCACTATGGGTTCCTTGGCATTTTTACTTGGGTTTCCTTTTGCTACAGGTGTTTTGTCCTTCATGGTCAAGATTACATTTAATATATTGCCCACTTCTTGGTTTACCAAAATGTGCCTCTGTCTTGTAACAAATCCAACTATACATAACCTGAGTACAATCAGTTCATTCGATACCCACAGACTCAGAGAAGATAGGTTTAAAGTGCTTGCCAAGGCGTTGAAAACACTGTGCTCAAAGCAGCATTCAAGACATTCAGTATAGCCTTCTAAGCGGTCACTTTGCCCGCCTTTATCCTTATCAAGATGTAATAGAGGCAGAGGTAATTGTTATGACTCAATGCACTAAGTAAAGAGACAGCAGTCTGTAGACCGCCGGCACATTATGCCCATCCGTGTAACAGGATAATAAACGCTACTTTATTCTGCATCTGTAGTCTGGCACCACCAGGAAGGGAATGGTGTGGGCAGTTCTTGAGAAGCAACAGCAGAGAAGCTGAAAGGGTTTTGCTTGGATCTTAAGCATTTTTAAACAAAATTTTAATTTAATTATCTGTTGTAGGGGCATGCCTGATATTCAGTGGATGAATCTGGATCCTCTAAAGCTAATGGAAGAGTTAAGCCAGTTTACATCTCTTGAGGGATTCAGAGAGATGCTGGATAAGGCTCAGGTGGGCCACGCCTATATGAATCGCCCTTGTTTGGACCCCCATGATACAGACTGTCCTCACAGTTCCCCAAATAAGGATCCATGGCAGGTAAGGACATTTTTGTAATGGGTTTTGTTGGTGTTTTTATGTTTGTATTTAAACATGTGGCCTGTGCATTATTTAGGTCCCCAACATTCCTGCTGAACTTCAGGGTGGTTGCCATGGTTTCTCCAAGAAGTTCATGCACTGGCAGGAGGAGTTGATCCTGGGTGGAAGAGTAAAGGACTCCCAGAATGCCTTGCAGAGGTGAGAAAGGGGGAAAAATAAAGAAGAAGCACTCAGAGGAGGGGGTATGTGGGTGGGCCTCACTAAGGAGGCCCTTACAAGAGAAAAAGTGAAGGAGAAATCCAGAAAGAGACAGAGGTGGAGAGAGGGAGGAATCGTTCTGACTTCTAATAACCTCACACATCCAAGGAATTCCTTACATGAAGAGGGATCGGTTACCACCTCTGACCCCAGCATAGGCAAGACCAATTAAACATGATGGACAGCCATATAACCTATAGACGGATTCGTAATGCAGAGTGGAGGAAAATGAAAACACAACAGAAGAAAGAGAATATGAGACAAAGTAAACAAACTTTGGGCAGACTAAATGCAAAATGTGTTTTAAACCTTACCTCTAGCTACAAATATGGGTCGTGTTAACGCAACTATTAGATAAAATGCTACACTGAGAGCTGTATGTTGGCCTTCTCCCAACATTTGAGGATTGGTTTAATCTAAGTGGAACTGTTAAAGATTTACTGCAGCCCAACATTGATTATTCATGCTCACCTGGAAACCTCATGCCTTTTGTTTTCTCCAACAGTGCTGAAGCTCTTCAAACCATGTTCCTCCTCATGAGTCCCAAACAGCTCTATGAGCACTTCAAAGATGACTATGAGATCCATGACATCAACTGGAATGAAGATAAGGCAACTGCCATCTTGGAATCTTGGCAGAGGAAGTTTGTTGAGGTAATTTGTTAATGACGTAGAAATAGTGTGGTCGGAATGATGTCTATGACGACAGAATGTACTGGATGGTGTAGGTGTTTAATAGTGGTGCAAGAGGGTTATTCCCCACAGAGTAGAGGATATCAAGGTCTGCCTGAATTCCATCAGTCGTCAGCTGCATAGTAAATGGAGTCCTCCTAGGAGGCCACCAACATACTCTTAGTAATAGGAACAAGCTGTTTTTATGATAACTCGCAGGGAAGATAGCAGGAAACCAAGAGAGAAAGATGAGCCTCTGATAATCCCTCCTAGAGAATAAACATGTGGAAATTAAAGTGAGATGAGATTTTGGGAATAAGGCACAGTAAAAACAAAATCCTGGGGTATTCCTTTCACTTTGAGTTATCGGGTATATTTGGTGGTGATGGAGTGGTCCATGTGATTTCATCTGATCTATCTGACCTCTGGCATCTGTCCTCATTATTTCACACTTGTCATAGCTTTGTAGAATCTTGTTTGTTTATATTTGAATAACAAATATTGTATGATGGTCGTTTAAAATTAGAAAAATAAAGATAGTTTATCGGAAAGTGTATCGTGTGATGTTAGTAAACAAAATAAAATGAATCGAGTTGACTTAAGTTTATTGTTTGGCTTAGGTCGTCCATGGGAGCATTCCTCAGAATGCATCCTCCAATGTCTACGCCTTCTCTACTACCACTCTTAATGACATCATGCAGTCTTTTTCCGATGTCAGTGTAATCAGAGTGGCAGGTGGTTATCTGCTAATGGTAAGGCATCCATTAATTTGACACCTCTAGTTTAAGCTAATGGAAATATGATGAGCATATGCGTGGGGCTATTTCCTTACATGCATTTTCTTTTTCACAGCTGGCATATGCATGTGTGACCATGCTGCGATGGGACTGTGCTAAGTCCCAAGGTGCAGTAGGACTTGCTGGAGTACTGCTAGTTGCTCTCTCTGTGGCTGCAGGACTTGGACTGTGCTCACTGTTGGGACTGTCCTTCAATGCTGCCACCACACAGGTATATTTTTACACCTAAATGTCTAAAATTCACAGTCAGCCTGAGGGCTTGGACGTAACTCAACACTAACTGTGCATTCCTCCACAGGTGCTGCCATTCCTGGCCTTGGGCATTGGGGTTGATGACATGTTCTTGCTGGCTCACTCTTTCACTGAGACTAGATCCAACATCCCCTTCAAGGCACGTATCTCATAAACGTGGTCCGCTTCACGTTCAAGAGATGAAAACCTGGCTTTGAGTAAAATTTATTTGGAAAAACTAATTAATTCTTATTTTTTGTCTATAGGAGAGGACAGGTGACTGCCTTAGAAGAACTGGCACCAGTGTGGCTCTCACCTCCATCAACAACATGATTGCGTTCTTCATGGCTGCACTTGTGCCTATTCCTGCTCTTCGGGCTTTCTCACTACAGGTACTAGCAATTTAGGTTTATGTTAGTGCCAAAATGAGCTGTGGCTATTTTAAAATAGCAGTGAAAGCTAGCCCATCCACTTCTTTATAGTAAACCACTTAATTCAGCCAATCACAGCCTGGGTTTCAGTTGGACAGGAGAGGAAAAGAGGGAAGTAAAGAGATGAGTGAATATATCACTAGATCACCAAGCCATCATACAGTGCTTCTCTGATCTCCCCAGGCAAACCTTGGGTGGTCTATGTTGTAATGATACAGAATATAATGTCTGTCTGAAGCTGGAGTCGATGGGGCTCGATGTGAGCTTGGGACTCTTCTTTTCTTTTTTTAGTTGACTGTTTGTAAGGGGGAAGGTGTTACTGGTTGATTTAGGCAGCATATTTTACTTACTGGGATTCAATTCAAGGCACTAAACTAAAACAGTATGGGACCGTGAATGCAAAGTGCACAACAGCAGTGGATTTGGGTGGCATTGTGGAGCTTAAGAACAAAAAGACTTGGCCCTCTATTCTGAAGTCGTTTTTCTCTCTTTTTTTTTATTTTAGGCAGCTATTGTGGTTGTTTTTAACTTTGCCATGGTTCTGCTGATCTTCCCCGCCATTCTGAGTCTGGACCTGCACAGACGAGAGGACAAAAGACTGGATATCTTATGCTGTTTCTACAGGTAGTTAAGAGGCACTGCCCTCTTATTCTTAGCTTGCCTTTCAAAGTCATCAGTGCAAAAAATCTATATCAATTTGTTTCTACCCTACAGCCCCTGTTCATCCCGGGTGATTCAGATCGTCCCGCAGGAGTTCTCTGATGCTAACGACAACCACCAGCAGTCTCCGCCCACCCCCACCTATACAGGCTCTACTATAACCACCAGCACCCACATAACCACAACTGTGCAGGCCTTTACCCAGTGTGATGCAGCTGGTCAGCACATTGTGACAATCTTGCCACCTACCTCCCAGATCTCCACCAGTCCTCCATCCATGGTCTTATCAACACCAACTCCTACCACTGATCCTTATGGCTCGCAGCTGTTCACTACCTCCAGTTCCACCCGTGACCTTCTTTCCCAAGTGGAAGAGCGCAAGGAGGGCCGTGAATGTGTCCCTTTTCCCTTCTTTCGCTGGAATCTGTCACGATTTGCAAGGGAAACGTATGCCCCTCTCTTGCTGAAGCCTGAAACAAAGACTGTGGTGGTGGTGGTTTTTATAGGACTTCTGGGCCTCAGTCTCTATGGAACCACAATGGTTCATGATGGACTCTATTTGACTGATATTGTTCCTAGAGACACAAAGGAGTATGACTTCATTACGGCTCAATTCAAGTACTTCTCCTTCTACAACATGTACTTGGTGACCAAGGATGGCTTTGACTATGCTCGATCTCAAAGACAGCTTCTACAGCTTCACAATGCCTTCAACTCGGTTAAATATGTAATCAAGGATGACAACCACAAACTTCCCAGGATGTGGCTGCACTACTTTCACGATTGGCTCAAAGGTAAGCATTGTTTTTTTTTAAACAGCACTGTGCCTATAGGATGAAACTGCTGAGCAAGTTGTCTCTGTTCCAGCTGTACCATTCTAAAATTTAGCTTACACAACGAATACGCAGAAATCTGCAAAATCTTGATATAAATCTAATTGTCAGTATAAATTGATTGTCTGGGAAATGCTCTTATCTCTGAAGGTGAGAGAACTAGTTCAGCCAGAGTTCAGTTCAGTCATTTGCTTTTGTGTTACTCCACCTGGGCAAAGAGGGGATTACGGGAGGGTCAAGGGTTATCTTAGGCTGGTTGTGACCTCTTTGCTCACAATGCTTTGTCTAGAGAGCTTATACATGATATGAATCTACAATCCAGTGAAATGCAAATAAGCAATTTAACCTAATGGTTAACTGGTTTAAATTCAGTCAATTGCATAGACGCCATTAAGTTTGAAAGGCTGTGGAAACTGGAGGCAGTTGAAAGACTTTCTTTCTCCCCTATGCCATTTCCTTTTCTTGCGAGGAGATCTCTGTAATTACAGAATGGTTGTGGAAACTGTTTTTCAGCTGATGCCAGACTTTGTAATTTGGAGAGAGAAAGCCTTTCTATGGTTGGTTTGTTCAGCCCACACACATTTATTCAGTAACAGACAGAACGATGAAGACCACAGTGAGGGGAGGTGGGGTTTTTGATTCATAGGCCTGGTTTAGCTATGTGGATTGGCATTAACATTTACTCAAGATTTACGCCCTTTCTCAAGAGATCTGCGGTTTTAACAAACTTCAGCCATTGGGCAGTTGTGACTAGAAGACTTAGACTGAACTGATCCTTCTCACTGTTGGCCTAATTATACACGTTTATGATCCATGAAGGTCTACAGGCTACATTCGATGCTGACTGGGAAGCTGGCAGAATCACCCATGACAGCTATCGAAATGGCACAGAGGATGGAGCATTGGCCTACAAGCTTCTCATTCAAACTGGTTCTAAAAAAGACCCTTTCAACTACAGCCAGGTATGTGCAATCTACTAATGACAATGTAATCAATGTAATCATTTTACAACTTTTTTAGCTCAAAACTAACCATGGCATATTGCTATGCTTCAAAAGCTCACCACCCGCCGCCTAGTGGATGAGGATGGACTTGTTCCTCCAGAGGTTTTTTACATCTACTTGACCGTATGGGTCAGTAATGATCCATTGGGTTATGCAGCTTCCCAAGCCAACTTTTACCCCCATCCTCGGGAATGGATTCATGATAAGTACGATACCACCGGGGAAAATCTACGCAGTAAGTAAAACAGGCTGTTAGCACAAATATGTTTCAGAAGTAGTTGTGTTCGTTACTAAGGATTTTTCTTTTTTCCTTTTCAGTCCCTGCAGCAGAGCCTCTAGAATTTGCGCAGTTTCCTTTCTACCTCAATGGATTGAGGCAAGCGTCAGACTTTGTTGAAGCCATTGAGAGTGTTCGGAGTATCTGTGAGGAGTTCATTCGTCAAGGAATCCAAAACTATCCCAATGGCTACCCCTTTTTGTTTTGGGAACAGTACATTGGTCTGCGCCACTGGTTCTTACTTGCCATCAGCATGGTTCTTGCCTGTACCTTCCTGGTGTGTGCCATCCTTCTGCTCAACCCCTGGACTGCAGGCGTCATTGTAAGTCTGCATTCATCTCAATCTAATCCATTTCTTACCCTCAACACAGCTCAATAATTTTACCACCAGGCGAGTTTTCTGGGGAGGATCTTGGAGGGGTGCGTAGAGGGTGCTGCTCACATAGACATACAGGCCTATATACACACGCATATGTACCCCCTTCTTTTGTAATTCAAATGGGTGCAGCAAGTGTTTCTAAAGAAGAAATTCAAAGCTGGCCTGAAGGCTTTTACCTCCAACTGCCTTTGTCCAGAATTATAGGGACAGGACAGATCTGCCCAGTCACGACCTTGGCCTCCTAAACCCATCCATCAGGGCCAGAGTTTAGTGGGGGTAGAGGTTGGGTGAGTTATTTTGGGGCTAGGAGGCTTTTCACACAGTCTGGTGGGGTCCTAAACGCAACATGATGAGGCATGGAAACTAGACATGACCACTGGAAACTATTGTCGAGTATTTCTGCCTAGACTTCAATATGCTAAAAGGAATTTGTGTCTATATGGATTTTTAAAACAAACTGTTTAGTGCACTATTAATTGAACATATTTGAGTAAATGCACCAATCTGAAACACCACAGCCTAAATGTGACCACACCGAAGTTGATTTTACCAACTCCAATTAAAGCATGACCAAAGCAGGGACCCCTGCCAACATCAAAGCTTTTTAGGGCAAAGGCTTAACCAAGTGCCCCATTTATTATATACAAACAAATTTCTCATCAATGGCAGTGCAGAACTCTTCACTGGACCAGTGTGGAATGAAAGTCTCAGTACTGTTTAGCCAGTTTAGTACTGTTTTTAAAGTACTGTTTTTATAATTTATTTATTGTTGTTTTTAAAGTTTTTTGCTATTCGTGATGAAATGCTTTCTCAAGGTTTTGCCTAAAAGACCACTGTGGTTTATTTAGAACTAAGTAAATGCACACATTTCAATTAAATTATTCTTTGTCTGTACTCAGGTTTTTGTTTTGGCAATGATGACAGTTGAACTTTTTGGCATCATGGGCTTAATCGGTATCAAACTGAGTGCCATTCCTGTGGTCATTCTTATTGCCTCTGTTGGGATTGGAGTGGAATTTACTGTGCACATTGCATTGGTAAGGCATGTCTAAACAGAAATTAATCAGTATTCCTTCTACTTCAATGAAATTTAACAGATCAATTTCATTGTTTCTCAACACTGTAGGGTTTTCTGACTGCAATTGGTGACAGAAACACTCGATCAGCCATTGCCATGGAGCATATGTTTGCTCCAGTGATTGACGGCGCCATCTCCACATTGCTGGGAGTCCTAATGCTTGCCGGCTCAGAGTTTGACTTCATCATGAGGTGAGTGTGTCTCTTCTCCTGGTGGGTCTTTGAGGTCAGCCAATTTGCTGGTTTTCTAAATGGTGGCAGAAGAGGCAGTTGGCCATGTGGCTGTAAGATACAGGTGGTAGAGTTTGACTCTTTTTCACCTGGTGTTGTCAGTCTAGTTTTTACCTCCCCTTAGACCACCACAGCACTCTTACAAACATCCTTGAGCTGCTTGAATCCATGACAAATGGAGGAAAGATCAAGGGAGTGCGGCAGCTGCTTGTAAACATGTAAATATACAACCCGCTGCTTCGAGACTCAACATGCACACACTTGCTCAGTTTTCCCACCCTTATTCTGGGGAGAAAGTCAACTGTCCGATAATTTGGTTGTGAACTCCCTCTAGCCACAACACTTGGGAAGTATTTCTGTCTGGTCTAAACCTGGCTTTGCAGAAATAATAATAGCAGAAGAGATGCAGGCAGTTCTGAAAAGAATTTATTACTTCTTTACAAGAACCATGGCAAAAAAATGAGTCTCACAAAATATCTCACTGCAGATTTAGGGGAACATTTTCTAATTTTTGAACATGAGCATTGTGGTGAGGATTTCTAGTAATCTCTTGGGGGTAGTGTGGCAGATTGCATTCGGATAGTGGTAAACTTTAGAAAAATGTTTGGGGGGAGGTTTGGAACAAACCATTTGGTGGTGTGATGTGTGCCAGCACTGGGGCATTCACAGTGGGAGGTCCTGTTTAGATGAGGAGAGAAACAGAGAGGTCTGGCCCTCTAGATGGGGAGTAGCATAAATACATTGATGTAAACATCTCTTGGCTGTGGGACACTGAATAAACAGGAGAACAAGCTCGGCGGCCCCTCATAGAATGAGCCACCCTTTCCAACCCCTGACTTGGAATGGAAAAGATTACAGTTTATATAAACAACAGAATTCCTAACACTAGGTCTACTCTGGAGGTCTAACCCATGGATGGTTTAGTCCATTTTCCTTTTTTACTTCTTAAATAAATCACGCTCCACTTTTGGAATGTTGACTTAGTAAAATAAACATGCACACTTTTTCCAATCTTTTTATGTATACAAGAGTGTCAAACGAAAAGAGTTCCTCTAACAAAAGGTAGATGATCTGATTTAATGCAGACTTCAGGTTTTTGCAGAATGGTTTGAGTCAAGATGAAAGTATGATTTAGTCTGTGATTGTATGAATGCTTGACAAGCCACTTTGCTAACTAAAATCGGGTGATGAAAAAAAAGAAAACTAAAGAAGAAGTACGAACATTTTAGGTTTTAGCACTGCGATGATATTCAGATCTTTTCAAAAACATCCCTTAGATAGCAAAAGTAATTAAAAGTCTCTATTGTAGGAGACCAGTCAATGGACAACAGGTTTCTTTGTGCCACTAAAATATTCAAAGAATAATATTTTTCTTAAAAACACATTTCTTTGTAGTTTTGAGAAAAGCAAAGACTAATCAGAGGGCAAACAGAACAATAGAGTTTTTGCTCTAAATCCAGAAGTCTAAACCACAGCTCAATTGTCTCTTTTATTGGCCAACCATTAAATTCAAGAGCTCTTTCATTTTGAGCAAAATGTCTTTCTTGTGGTGTAGAGCTCTCCCTAAATACTCTGAGCTGAAGCAGAGAAAGGCAGACACCCCATTAGTGAATTCTACATGTTAACATGCGAACCTGCGCAAAAAAACAAAACTAATACAGCTCTACTGAGCCTTATAACTCTACTATTAAATCTACGCTTTAATAGTATGATCTAACTCTCACCACAATCCTGGGAAACCTCATTCACCACCCTCTCCCTTGGCCCCTTCATTTAAACATAAACTCACAGAGCTGTTTTCAACCATGAGCGACTCTGCACCACTTCACACCGCTTCACCAGATGCGCTAATGCCTGTGCCAGCCAGACCTTCATGTTCTGGAAGTAGAGGGTGCTGTTTCCTGCTAGTCTTCAGTTGAGATTATTTAATGTTACTTTAGTCACTTCTGTTGAGAAAGCAGGTAAATATAGATTAAAATATATATATATATAAACTATATTTAACACTATACATAGACATAAAATGGAGCAAGAAAAGGTACCCACCTCAAACTTGGGGGTTAAGTGCCCTAAGCAGTTTGAATCTGTATCCCAATAAAGGAGGTATTAAGTTGCTGAAGAGAAAATGACATTAACAGCAGTGGCAGCTTTAAGCCAGGGGGAGGGAAGAAAGCAGAGGGGGGAAAAGCAATGAAGAGGAGTGAGTGTTTCTGATGCATAGAATCTGCTCACTAACGTAAACACATCTCCTCAGGAAGTGGCAGGGCAGTGGTGATAGATGAGGGCTCCCAGAGGGAGAGCGAGAGTGAACACTAGCTGCGAAGATGGAACCCAGGAATTTTGTCAGGAAGCAGCGAAAGGAAATGTAGGATAATAAACGATGGATATATTTATATTGGAAATAAATGTCTCTTTCTTTTCTTTAACAGATACTTTTTCGCCGTGTTGGCCATACTGACATTACTGGGCATCCTGAATGGTTTGGTCCTTCTTCCAGTGCTTCTTTCACTTATGGGTCCCCCGCCTGAGGTTGTACCCGCAAACAACGCAAGTCATTTGCAAAGTGCTTCTCCTGAGCCCATGCCTCCTCCAATGAACCACCATGGGTACTACGCTGGGCACATTCCCAAGGGACCACGTCAAGCATTCTCCGAGACCTCAGACTCAGAATACTATTCTGAAACCACGACCACGTCTGGCATCGAGGAGGACGAAGAGTACAAGTACTGTGACAAGAGTGCATACATCAATCCTCCAACTTCTCACATTCTGCTTGAGGCGAGCAAGAACCCCAGCTTCCCTAAACTCACAGTAAGTTTACCTGAAAGGAACATCTGAAATGAACCGCTTCTGAATTTTTGTAATGTGGATGTGCTTGTTCTTGTTTCCAAGGTGGTGAAACCCTTTAACAGAAGCAGCACAACGGGACAGGACAGCGAGTTCAAACAGAATGCGGTCAACTCAGTCAGTTCGCAGATCACACGGTGGGACAGCAAACAGGAGTACCAAAAACAGAGGGGACAACATTTACCAAATGACAGGACCCATCCTCATCATAGAACTACTCAGTGTGGCCCAGGGCCACTTCCAAATAGGACTACAGTCCCAGCTCACAGTTCTGGGGCATTGCAGCACCCCAACAGTGCCATTACCATGGTTACAGCAACAGCATCTGTGACAGTGGCTGTGCACCCCAGTTTACCAGGGTCGTACCAGGGCTATATGCACGAGGGGTTTGAGGATTGCGAGGTAGACTCTTTTGACACTAAGAGGACTTCTCAAACCTATGGGAAAACAACACATTATAAGAGAGACTCTTTGGAACTACAAGATCTGGAATCCACAGAGAAACGCCAGCGTCAAGCTAACCAGGAGCAAGGTAATCCCCTTCTAATAGCTACATGTATGCATATGATGTATTTAGTTGTACTGGTGCTAACCATGGTCCATCCTTTCCATGTGTTCTAGGTTCTGCATGAACAAAAGCAGCCAAAGATTGCTAGACTGCTTCTAGACCCCCCACCCCCAACTTTTTGTCTGGAATCTCCGGCTGTTTTGGGAAGTTCCCAACCCTGCTCCTGTGTCTTATCTCTTTGAACTGTACACAGACAAGAGGATTTATTTTAAAATTATTAAAAAAGGTCTTTTTAGACATTTATAAATAAATCTATTTTAATACTAAAAAGAGGGAAATATTTTAAAAAGTGTTGTATAATTTGCATATTCTCTTGTATAAATGTCTGATTTGCAAGAGGATTGGGAGAGGCATAAACCCCTCATTTGTATAGTTTATAAAATGTGCTATATGTAAAATATGTGAAATGCTATTAGATTATTGAAATGCAAGGTCAGTGTTCGTTTTTGCTGCTACACTTTAAATTGAAATGATGTGTCTTGAAAATATGCAGTACCCCTTTCCCCAACGTAAGCCAAGAGTGAACTTTAGACTAAGAAGTTCTCAAACCGCAGCCAATAGGATGCTTATCAGATTTTATTAAACGATTCTGACTTATGTTTGATTGCACTGTACAAAATTCTTAACCTATAGGGTTTTTTTTTTCAGAAGCGTTCAGTGCTTTCTCTTTTATTTATTTAACTGCTACTGACCGCAACCGTCGTGCCTTCTTAATCTAACTAAATTAGTTTATTAAGCTGTTCAATGTTTAAATAGACAAAGATCAGCTCTGTTACTGGTGAGAACTGTTAGAACAGTTCCCATCTTCACTGTTTGCCTGAAATGCTCTGTACAGCATGCAGTAAACAGAAGAACCATGGGTCGTCTTTTCTGCTAAACTATGAACTTATTTGCAGTCTACATTTATATACTTGAAGTGGTGGTTAAATAACCTTGAGGTTATTTTATCCATGCACAATTGAGCTTCGGTTTGTCACTTTTTGTGGGAGATATCAGGCAAACTTGTTTACCTAAACATCATTTAGAAAGGGAACATTGGAGAGTGCGAATGCGTTATTGTTAGCTTCTTTTCTGTTTGGCTGCTTTATAACAGAACACCTTACATTATATTTACATTGACCATTCCCTTCTGGAGTTTTTCCAGCGGAAGAATTTGTACAATGTACTGGTGCTAGTCTTAAAATAGATAATCTGGTATCTATTTTTTAATGTCTAACTTCACCCAAAAGCGCACACGGGCATTCACAATTGGTTTAGTCACTGCCAGAATAAATGCAGGGAAAATGTGTTACTCTAAGTGGCAGCTTCTCTCACTCCTCTTTTCTTCCTCTCTCTTTATTTAACAAATGAAAAGAAAGTCTCTACTGTAATTCCTATCAATACATGGAAAAATGAAGCAATCGAAAGCACATGTACAGCTTAAGGCTGGGAGAAGCTTGGGTAGACAGGAGACAGGGGTAGGGGACGGGGGTCCTGCATAAGAGGTTTTGTTTCAGATGTTTGTAATGCCATATAAATTATTTATATAAGATTTTTATTTTTGTAGTTTGTACAGATGTTAGTCATTAGACTGAAGTTATATTTTTAAAGAGTAAATATATTATAAATATAAATATATAATTATATCTATTGTTTCAGAGAGATTTGTTTGGGTTTTTTTCGGGAGGGGGGGGATTTTGGATGGAGTGGGTTTTGATTGTTCATATTGGTATTGGAAACAATGAAGTGGAGCGGTGGCAATGGTTATCCACCACGTGTAGATGCCTTTCCATGTAAAGATTTGAAGAGTTTGTGTTTTTGTTGCTGTCTAAAACACTGTGACTTCAGAAAACGTTGAGGAGAAAAGCAATTGTGACCATTTCCTTCACTCTTTATAGGAGTTCAACTAACAAAATAAATGTTTAAAAAAATCTCAGAACGACTCTTTATTTTGGTTTTGTGACTGCTTATGAAGTGTCCATCACAAAAAAATCTACTCTATCTTGCGTGAGATACGAGAGGTGATTCGGTGCTAGGAGGGAAGGCAGTTTAGATTCACACTTCCTGTTTGATTGTTGTGATTCCCCAGGCTAGTGTCCTCCGTACAATAAGGCCACCAGTGGAGATGAAAGGCATGCGCTGTAAATTCCTCAGCTTCCCACAACACGGGCTCATCTGTCAGCTACCTCGGGCCTGTCTGAATCTGATACACCTCTGGCTTTTGAAGTTACTGTCGAGGCCCCTTAGTATCGGGAGAGACAGCAAGCGGGTCAAGGGTTTTACCTTGTGGAGACAGAAAGCTGCAAAAGAAGCCATGGGGCATGAGCTCATCCCACATGATTCAGTTCAGGTTTCTCAAAAGAAACAAATTTGTCAAAATTGCTGATGTGAAACTAGAAATATATACAATGCAATTATCATCAACTGTGTTAACCTTCAGCCAAATTAACATTTTTGGATTCTTTTCAGCCATTCACTGGATCTAGCATTTTTCGGTAAAGTTGAATAGACCATTTAAGGTGTATTCCAAATAAAAATAGACCAAATAAGAACCCTTTAGATTTTAAGATTTTTTTTTTGTATTACAATAATTCCATAACAAATCTGCTAAATACAATTCGGTTTAATATAAATATGTAATTTGATATAAAAAATAATTTTATATATATAAAATCAAAATTAAACAGATGGGTGCTCTTCATCTGCGGCTACAAAATATTGATGCAATGATGGCGAACAGGAAAGGAGAAGAACAGGAAGAAGATGACGAAATCAATGAACACACTGAAAAGAATTGGAGGGGGGGGGTTATCTGTATCCTCTGGCACTTCTAACATCAACAGCCAAATCTTGATGCCAGGTTGGAGAACTTAAGTTAATAAAACAATTCTGGAAAAAAAGAATCCACAAGAAGCACCAAATATTTTCCCCTAGAGAGCTGAAGCTTTCAACGTTTTTAACTACATCTTCCCCAGGAGCCCTGTGACGTACAGTGCTCAAAATTCTCAGAGAGAAAAAGAGCAATGATGGCAGGAACGATAAGATTGTCTCTCATTCACGTCTGGCTTTTGGCAGCATTCTGTGAGCTGCGGGAGCCAAATAGCTCTGGCACTGTGTGATTCAGTTTGGGGGGTCTGATTCCTTCTGTCCCATTCACTACTTTAAACTTTATCAGAGAAGATACAGACAGATATTGAAACTTCTCTCTGTTTGTGTTAAAGCAGTGGTTTAGAAAATGAGGGCAGCAACTGAAACAACCTGAAAGAATCGTTTAAAAGTGTGTAATGTATAGGTGAGATAACACCTTTAACAACAGAAATCTGTGCAACAGTCAGAGCAAGCAGTGTCTACATGTGGCAGGCAAAGAAGGGGGAGGGAAAATTGTGTGAGAACAAAAGAAAAAACACATGATCTGCTCTACTGCTTGGGTGGTCAGAGGATGAGTGTCCATTGTTGCTTAAATTCAATAGGGCTGATTAGTTAGAAGTGTGTTTATGTGTGTGCACGGGCCTCTGATTCTCAGCATGATGGAAAATTGGTGAACGGTTAAATATCTATTCACTGTTTTTCACCATTTTGTGAGTTTTCAATAACTAAATCATGAAATATTGATAAGACATGCCTGGATTGAGATAGATGTCCACTAAATTGAGTTTCCACTAAAAATGCCTGCCTAAAAGCAACATGTGATCAAATATATAAAGGTACACTCCATGCAATATAACTTGAAAAGTATTAAATGTGTATATAAGGCAGCTTCAGACAAACTGACATCACAATAAATGAATGTTTGATACTAAAGAAACTTACTTTTCTCCCTTTTTTAAAAGAACAAATCCCGGACCCGATAAGCCAGTCTCAAAGGGGACGTTAGACTATAGGTACACTTATGAACATTCTGTAACAAAAAATGGTTATATTTCTCAACAGAACTGTTGTATAAACCTTATTAAAATCTCTTGAGCTAATTATCCATTCCACTGTCGGCCTCACCCCACCTCCCTCTTCTGTGAGGCAGATATTTTAACAAAAGTAACAGTATTACACAAAAATAAATATGTTCACTTGTTCTGGAGCTAAGGATGGACCACAGTCAACTTTCTGAAACAACCTCTTTGAAAACCATGACATGGTTTTGAAAAACTGAGGATGTACACTGCATCCTCAACTGCTCAGTTGATGGGATTACATGAGCACAGTTAAGTACTTCTTTACACTTCATAACATCACACAGACTTTTGAAGCCATGGCTACATTCTAAATGAGTTGGCGGGATCCCATTACATCTGACATCACACTCCAGGTATGCTCAGACATGGCTGTTTTTACAGGGTTTTGGTCAACTTTTAACATACCCTTTGTCTACAACAGACTTTTGGTCAATTTTAAACGTGTTTTTGCGGAAAGCATTTTTCTTCAGAAATAAACATTTAGGCGCTAGATCCATAAAACTGAAATATGTGGATTTAGATGAGTGGAGACATGGAGGCTATACAAAATTTTATCAATATTAAAGTTCACCACAAATCACTGGTGTGTCAGGGTAGGCATTCAGTAATGTGTTCTTTATAATTCTTTTTTTTTATTTTAATTCTCCCAATTTTTTTTTTCAAAATCGCTTTCACATTTACCATTCAAATATTAAAAAGGGACGTGTTGTGAGGTACCCACCTGCCTGGCCTCACCTTGAATTTTGCCATCACTGTACATTGTGTGGAAAGAGCTTGTATATCAGTATTAAAATCTTCAACCGTTTGTACCATATGAGCTGAATTAGCATAGTTTAGCTGATATATATGATGTACTGCATTTTTAAATCAACAACTCTAATTGTGTAATGTGTTATGTGTGCAGAGCAATCCTAAAACGCTTACAGAGAAAAAATGTCAGGTGAGGCATGCAGCTCTCTGACCTCTCTGCTAGGGGGCAGTGGTGATCACTGTAGACTTTGACAGCTGTTGACGTTAATTATACATATGAATTAGAATAAGTAAATAAACAAATCTAAATGTGTAGTATGATAAGTAAACCATTGCAGATTTTGAAAAATCAATGGAAAGCCCCCTTGCTTTAACATACATCTAGACCCAGAAGCTTCAGGAGGGAATCTGCTGGAGACGCACATACTGCGTCCATCTATAGGATTGTTTATTCTTCTAACTATCCTCATTAGTGCTCTGACCTCATTATCAAGAGCTCTGACCAATATTTGCAGTTTGCTTCAAACTAACAAATGTGTTTGCAATTTCAATGACTTTCTCCAGCGCAGGAACAATATGAATTCTCAGGCTGGCCCCTGCAGTGTAAACATGTTTTAAATAAACAGGAACTAACGTAATGCTCTTTTAATTGATTCATTCTGCCCAACGCTGTTTACAGAAGGGCCTAAATATGAACTTGTAATGCAAACCCCATGTTTAAAGAGGTTTGTTTAACAATACATGTTCAATACCAGTCAAGGCAGAGCTGCATACGTGTTCATGGGGTTTACCTGAGGATGCAAACGTTTCGAGAATGAGATGAGAGAGAATCATAAAACCCTCTTGTGCAGAGTAGCACTCTGGGTAAAAGAGTATCGGATTATAATTAAACACATGTGACATCTAGTAAAACCTAATGAACGTTGAGAGGAGACTGGCAGAAGCATTTTATGTGGCCAGCACAACATGTTGTGTAGTGCTGAAAGCCACACCATGTGTCCTCGGTGCTCTGGTTTTAAATCTCAACACTCCATATATGATTTCTATAGCATTTCAGGGCTAACATGTTTGATATTGCACAAAACAGTGTAGAATTAATAATTCACAAAATATCTCCTCTGAATTGTAACAGGGTGCTCTCTACCCTACTTTGTAGCACTAGTGAGGTCCTAAAAATTGTAATTTTCTTAATATTCAGCTATAAAAAGCACCTGCATTTTGCCTCTCTAATCTGGTGGCTCTAGTCGTATAATGATATGCTATACATAATACACATCATGATACCCGAGCTGAATTTTATGTCAAAGTGGAATCTGGAATGCGTAGTCTTTAATTCCATAAATAAACTGATTTTTTTTCATAGTGTGACCATACCGTAAACTAGGGGTCTCTAAATTTGCACCTGGAGAGTCAAAGTCTGGTAGAGTTCATCTGCTACACTGAACAAACACACCCTCTAAATAAGGTCTTATTGGGGGTACTAGAAACTTCCAGGCAGTTGAAGTAAGTTGGAGTTCAGAACCAATTTGGTGACCCCCTTCTAAATCATTGTGTACTATAAAAAGGTATAAAATTGGTTCAATTTTGGAGGTTCAAACAAATGAAATTATCCACAATGCATTGTAGGATTAACGAGGGTTCAGCCTTCATTTTAGCTTATTACAATCTGTGTCAATGAAAGAATAGTTTTGTGAACACATATAAGCTTTCTGTTTAGTTAATTTAAAATAATATAATTGCCAAGGTGCATATAAGATTTTTTTTTAAAACAATTTCTATTCTTAGCAGACGACAGTTTGAAGGACAAAAAGATCCACATCTGTGTGTTTTTAAAGAATAGCTTCTCTTCTATGGTTTACACACCTGTGTTGACGGGAACGCTATCCTCCAGCCGTCGTGAAATGGAAGCATAAACACCTGGACTCACCACAGCCCTGGAGACATACTTTCAAAATAAACCAGAGACATACTCTTGATCTTTGTACCGGAGAAGGGAATACAATTACAGTTTAAACGTTGAGCCTTTGCCAAATAATCCGACAAGGTTTCGGTCTTCGTTTAAAATAATATACAACATTTGAACAGAATATTGTGAATCCCTTACATTAAGATATTGTAGCTTGTAGCCAAAGCGCTGGAGCTGTCGAATATCCCCAAGATAAACAGCCTCTTTGTGTATAACTCTGAATAATGCAACGGTCTTAAAAATAATTTGGCTAAAGAAAATATATTTAAGTTTAAATTTAATTGTTCAACTTGACCAGGCCTCAATAATTTCCAAGTTCTGTTCAAAAGTGTTCGTGTTTGACATGTGCTTTGTTTGCCTGCCATCTATTGGTGGCCATGTGTAATGCGGCCTACATAACAGAATGTTTGCCACTGAAAATGTGTGAAATAACTACACCTGATTCTTTTAAATCCGACAAACGTGATTTTAGCGTTATATTTAATTTATATCAAAGATACAACGCTGGACATTCAAAGACTTAATGCAACATAATTGAAGTGAGTATTGTTTTATGTTCTAACACTAACAAAACAAATCCAGGACTTATTACAATTATACACCTCCCTAGTGATATCGCATGATGAATAAGTATCTGCCTGTAGTTCTTAGTATTGAGAACATCATTAATCTTGGTCAAATCTCCAACTTGATTTGCAGAAATGCAAACCCAAACTTTCAAGGAACCTCCACCATGCTTCACTGCTTCCTGCAGACACTCATTGTATCACACTCAAGCCTTTTGATAAAAATGTCTTTTGCTACAAAGTACTGGCCTTGGCTTATGGCTTCTTGTGGGTACCACCAGTGTTTGTTCTGAGCTGGCGGCACTGCTGGACTACTTTTTTCAAAGTGCAATTATTTTGAAGTGTCTTGCATCTGCTGAAAAAAATTATTTCACAATTCTCAACGCCACCTATTTTCTGTGATTCTTCAAAAGAGCTTGACCAGGACTTGCTTTGAAAGCTTTGTCTGGAGAAGACCTTGATGATCTAGTATAGATACCTAGTATTTCATTCATGACAAGAAACTCTTTCTCAAACTTACCTTTGCAGGTGTTTTTATGACACCAGGTTTTAAGCCTCCTACGCAGCCGTCTCTGTTTCAGTTCATGACTGGGTTCCAACCACAGTGTGACATAATCACTAGCACTTGTTTGGTAAAATTGGTTGATTATATTCCTGACTATAATACTACAAAATCTTTGACTTAGTTCCGATAAGAATTGTTCAGATTTAAAAGCAAAGGTTAATGAGATGTGAATTAACAAAAATAACATTTTTATTTACATTTCTTAATGCAAATAAAGGGTCATCGACTATCTCTCCATCCACCTCTGAGTGATCTTCGATGAGGAACTGACATTCAAGGAACACATTGCTAAAACTGCTCGATCTTGCAGATTTTCCCTGTTCAACATCAGAAACATCAGACATCTCCTCACAGAACATTCAACCCAACTTCTGGTCCAAGCAATGGTCATATCAAGACTTGACTACTGCAATGCTCTTCTCGCTGGACTTCCTGCATGTGCGGTCAGACCTTTTCAGATGATCCAGAACTCTCCCCACAGGCTTCCCATTGAGGCTCGAATCAAGTTCAAATAATTGACGCTGGCATACAGGACAGTCACAGGCTCCGCTCCTTCATACCTCCACAAACACCTCCAGCTCTACGTCCCCTCCAGACGCCTACGTTCAGAAAATGAACAGAGTCTGGTGGTCCCATCTCAGAGCAGAAAAAATATCTCACCAGGACCTTCTCCTTCACAGTTCCTGGCTGGTGGAATTCCATTGCCGTCCCATTACGGAAAGCTGAATCTCTTTACACCTTCAAAAAGCAGCTAAAAACTCTACTCTTTCGAGAGCACTTACTAACTTAACTTACTTACTTACTAACTTAACCAAAAAATTAGAAAAAAAAACCCTCTGAAGCACTGATTTGAATTC
The DNA here is from genome assembly GCA_007224835.1 of Danionella cerebrum. NCBI lineage: Eukaryota > Metazoa > Chordata > Actinopteri > Cypriniformes > Danionidae > Danionella > Danionella cerebrum. Next base: position 474,858 of record SRMA01025931.1, read on the forward strand.
ACTTTCTGTACTAGCTTGAATCTGTTCTGTGTATGTCTTCTGATCAATCCACTTTGTACCAAACTACTTGATGTTTACTCCCAATGTAAGTCGCTTTGGATAAAAGCGTCTGCTAAATACATAAATGTAAATGTTTGTTTAAATGCTTTTTGCACCTGCCTAAAACATTTGTAAAATTAAAACTGTTTCTTTTATGTAAATAACTGTTAGTACTGACCTGTTTGACAGGTACAGAAATGTTATTTCAACAAATATATTCTTATATTAGGTTACATATACACAGACACATCTAAAAAATAAGTATACTAATAGCAAATGATTTTGTACAATCTGTGGACAAAACTTTGAAGTGTTTTATGATTAACAATAAACATTTTTGAGTAATGCTTCATGAAAATGTGGTTAAGACAGGTTAATACCATCAGCGTTTAACAACAAAATAGTAAATTTTTATCCAAAATTTGCTAAAACAGCTAGGTCTTAGAACATTAGATTTTTTTCCTATTCACAGACAATATAATAGAAGAAGTTCCAGGTTGAGGAGAAGAAAAACAGAGCTTGTTCAGCCTAGCTCCTCTAAAAGGCTCGCTGGGTGGTTTGTCTGTTTATTTAGTCTGTGGAGGTGATGGGAACTGAGCATCGGCAACTGCCAGTTTCCTCCACATTGAGAAAATATTCATAGGGACAGCTGGAATCCAGAGTGCACAGTCAAACAGACCAAGAGCCAATGGATACAGGAGTCTGCGGCATGAACACATTTCCACAATGAAAACCCAAGCATGAGCTCCTTCAAGCCTCTGCCCCAAGGTGGAAACACAACTGTTGAAAGCATATCTATAACAACCAAGCAACCATAGTTATTCTGAGCATGACGTGTTAGAAATGAAGTTTCTATTGGCTATTGTTGCAATAGAATCAGAATGCCACTCTGGATCAATAGCATTTGAGCACAGTACAGATATTGCTTTGTTAACGTTTGTCCTTCAAGTTTTTAACGAAGAACAATGGGTCTTACTGAAACACACTATAATGTAATTTCAATAATGGAGATCTGAAAATATTAATATAGAACACATTAAAAGAAAAACTGGTTAAATAAAAAACTAAATTGAGCACTTTTAAAAAGTGAGCTTTAGCTTGTTTAGTTTATTCGTTACTATTTTTTATATTACAAAAAGGCAAATTCTTATGAGGCTATAGGGGAAATTTAAACACAGACATTGTCTAGAATTATATTTTAACTACTTTGTTTCAGCATTACAAGTTGGCTGCAGCAAGTGCATGGATACAAAGCATCGACCTGCAGATTGCGGAGTAACAATACACTCTGGTCATGATATGTTACACATCACGATATTATGTTTACGATACGGTATCACAATATCGGTCAAAATTTTGAAGGTGAAGACATGAGATTTACTGAAACTAAGTTCAATGTTAAAACTGTTCATATAAATTTCAACGAAACTCGAAAAGTTCACCTTGAAGCCAAGAACGCCAGAGTCTAGTTTGTTATGCATAAGAGTGTGTAATACAATCAAGTCTCTAGGGAACAGAAATACAGCTTTTATCTGATGATAAAACTGAACAGCTTTTGCAATAGTCCTCTTGTTTCTCATAGAAAGTTATTATACTGTTTCCCATATTTTTTTTACACGGTGAAGCTCTTAGGTTATGCATCAGATTTTTTTTTGTATTGCAAAATATAGTGGAACAAAATAGTATTACACTTGTACCCAGCATGCATGACACACTTGAATATATTGAATGCAATATAAATCAAGCAAATAACCAGTGGTGGTACCCGCAAGGAAAAGAAAAATGGTTAAAACACTGGCTTTTTATTTTTTTTGCTGAACTAAAGGTTGGTATTTATACATACATCAAACTGCAAAATTCCTGGTTCTTGAACTGAAACTCCTCTTGATCTTACCCACTTTAGAACTACTGCACAATTGAATAACATAACTAAAGAAAGTTAAATGGATTCTTTGATTTTGGTTACATTTGAAGCAATAAATTGGCCATTTTTAAACAGTGATATTTGTTTTAAATACTCCAATTCATTAAATAGGAACTAGAGGAGATCTGCTTACAAGAGTAAAACCTGAAGGAACAGCATGCTGAAATGTTTACACTTAATACTATTAGTTACATTTTCACACTCTGCAGTAATGCACAGCTAAATCAAACGATGCACAACAGCAAATTGCTTAAAAGTGATCATTATAAAAAAGCAGTACTTTATATGTAGCAATCCTAATTTTGGCAAATTGTAATTCTATATGTAATGAACCCATTACATTTAGAAAACAAGGAGGTAAATAGTGTCGGCGGGGGTGGGAAGTGCCACCCAGAGAGCAGAGGAAGCAGTTGAGAGTCTAGGCCTCACACAGAGATGCAAGGCCACCCACCCACAGGACCAGTAAGTTTATTTTCATCCTATGAGGTAAACTGTTCAGCGTGAACTGTTTATTAGCTCTTTGATTTGTCATGCATCAGCTTGAGCTTGCAGGGCAAGTGTATACACAAGAGGTTTGGAGGTCAAGGCTGGCAGGGAAAAGGGTGAGTGGTGAGAATCATTTAATAAGCCATCAGAATGAAAAATGGGAAACCGTAAATATTTCCAAATATATATATATAAAAAGATTAATAATTATACAAAATTTATTAAACATAAAAGCAAACAAACAGATTGAATTATTTAAAATCATAATGGGGAAAAGTCGCAAGAAATCATCCGTGGCTACTTTTTAAAGGTTCTTAGCCTTTGTTCAGCATCGATTGCACATTTCAGAGCCCGACGAGATTCTGTTAAAAAAAAAAAAAGAAAAATACATTTCCATTTAACAAAAAATGTTCAAGTCAACATGTGTTAAGTCATGATCTGAGAATGTAAAAACATGTTTTTTTCCCCACTTATGCTTATAGAACTTATGCTTATAAAATGCAGGAAGAAAGTAAATAATAATTAAGTAGAAATGTTTGGGGTTTTGTCCTGCCAGCAGAAACAAAAACTTTTGTCAAAATCCCTTCACTAAGAAAACTGTTTGGTGGTGATCATGCAGAGCCCAAAACATTTAGAATGCCTACTTGTTTAACATGCACAGTTCTGACTGCCTGTAGAGCTTTGCACTGAAAGGGTGTGATTGGGCATGAGAGGAAAACCATTTTTAAAGGTTTTGCATTCTCTAATTTCTAAAAAGCACAGTACTAGTCTAGAGAGTCTCAAAGTTAAAAAAAAATCTAGAATTTCTACTTCAACATAATCTTGCTTAAAAGTAACATTATTTAAACTAATAGGAAACATGTTTTGCATTTTCTGCAAATCACCCTATTCAAGCAACTAGCCAAATTTACTATAGATGTTGTTGACTTGTCTCAGTCTAAAAATGTCTGTATTTGAAATCAAAGTTAATCACCTTCCAGCTTCTCAAACAGTGCATCAAAAGCCGGGAAACCATCAACAATGTCAAAGGAAGGACTTTCCATTGCCTTGCAGAACTCAGCGCACCGCTGTGAAGGAAAAGATGCAAACGATTATCAAGCAACCGTGAAAGGACAAATAATTTAAAGGGATTTTCACAAGAAAACATTTGCATTATGCATTCCTACACACATCAGGTTACTTCAAGCATGCAGATAATTCATTTTCAAAACGATATATACAAATATTGATGTTTGTGGCTGTTACTAGCCTCGAAAATAAACACCATGAAAAGGTAGCGAATTTGACAGGGTGAATTTTTGGGTTTTAGAAAGCATTTTATTAAAATATGTTTAGAAATAAGATTGGTCACCAAAAATCATTCAATTTCAAAACAGGGAATAAAATGCGGTCAAATTCAGACTGAAGAGCACCCCGAAGTGGCTGAAAACATCCCCAACACATACAGGTTAAAGACTTTTTAAACTTTTAAAATACAGAATTACATTCCAAACATCTGTAGAACCTCAAACGAAGACACCAACCTTCAGATCTTCATAAACCCTTTCCTCCATCTCAGAAACTTGGGAAATGGCAGCAAATGCTGGAGGAACAGGCTCCTGAATAAACCATTTGGTGACAAAAAAATATATATTTTTTATATTTCACACTTTATAAAGCAACTAATACAATACAGCTTCAGACCCACCTCATCTAAAGAGGTTTCCTCCTCAGAAAGGTTTAGATCAGCAGCAGAAGCTCCATTGGACGTCCCATTCAGTTCTTTGACTCTGTAACACACAAAGAGCACTGAAACACCCAACCTGCACCACCAGAGGGAACCCTTGGTCTACAACAGCAGAAAGAAGCCCACTGGTTCACCAAAACAAGGAAAAGAAAAGGCACCTGTTTGCGTAGCGTAGTGTATTCAGTGTATACTCGCATGAGCTCATTCCAGGTGAGATCATTGCAATCTAAAAACACCAAAGGCACATGAGAATTTAAAAAAATATTTGTGTATTCCTCAGCTCACCATAGCTATAGCCTTACCATACAGGTCTTTGAGTTTTCTCCAATGAAAGAGTCACGGAGCACCTGGGTGAGCTTGCTCATTCTGAATGGAATGTGCTCGCTGTTTTGACCAAGAGACCGAATGCATTCCTGCCAAATCAAAACAGTTCAGTGCAATTTAATGCATAATAACATCTAGAAAAAACAGGGTGTGACTATAAACCGAACACATAGGAACTGATTTGTACAATCTGTACCTTCAAAGCCAAGAGGCTGCGGTTGATCTCTGCAGTCTCCATTGTAGTGTGCCGATCGTTGCTACTGACATCAGTGCCGCGTTCATTTCCAGCGAGGTCCACCAGTGAGAACTTTCCAAAGAGGAAATTCTGCCTTCTCAGAATTACTTGCAGGACAGCATGAGAACGAGAAGAGCTGGCATTAGCAAATGTCTGGCCAGATGTTCTGTTACGGGGAGAGAAGATATGGAGATATGGAGAAGGGGCTTATGTCAAGTTTAGCCCCATTGAATGTTAACTAGTCCTGACCTGCATGCACTTCCTTTCTCAATCAGCTTGATGACGTCTTCAACAGACGACACGGAAACTTCCCGCAGACCGACAACATTGACCTGTTGCTTGTCATCCTCCATAACACGAAGCTTTGCTTTCTTATTCAGCAAGTCAAACACCTGCATCACACACACGTACACCAAAATTCAACTTTAAAAATCAGTGCAAACAATATTTGTCTAATGGAAATGCGAGTCTCTACCAATTTGCACACATCATTTTTTTGTTAGGATATCAAACGGGGCAAATCTTATTTTTATCATCGAATATTTTCAAGAGCATTGATTAGTTGCTGTTGTCCTAGTATTACGTCCATATGCAGCATTGTTTGAAAAGCTTCCAACAGAAAAATGCATTGGTATTTATTCTGTATATGAGTTTACCTAATATTTAATACTCAAGTTTATCTCAATACTCAGTTTTGCGCAGCATCTAATATGATGAACATACAGCTACTGACACCCATTATTAAAGTGGTACATTTTGCAGCAGTTTTGTTGGCTAATTTTGAAAGGGTGATTTATTTTTCTTTATTACCATATTTTTCTGACAAATACAAATTCTAGTTCAATTCATGGACCTCAAACAGATTTGATGTTCGTGGTGCACAACAAAATCTGTTCCATGGTTTTAGATTTTGGTACGCTACAAAGACAAACCTTGTGATGGGTTATCAGAGCATGTGCATCGTAGTCAGAAGCCTTAAGGAGTAAGATTGGTCAGGTCTTAAATTCAAGACTGATCTCCAAGTCCCCCAAAATCGCCATTACTGCTACTTCTGCCATTTTCAAGGCATCGGAGAAATAAGCAGTGTGTACCAACCTTGCTATTGTAGATCTCAAAGAAAGCAACATACGGGCATAGGCCCATATCGGCATAATGTTTTTGCTTCAAGAGGGTAAATACATCCAGGGCTGTTGAGTGTACAAAGAGATTAATTCACAAACAATTAAAGACTAGGGGAATGGATTAATGAGTGAAGCACATCAATTACCTGCCAGTGCATAAATCCCTTTAGAGCTGTTTTGGGTCCTTCCAGAAAAGTCTCCACCCATAGTCTGGAAAGAATGAATAGGAGGTAAACAAGCAATTTTCAAGTACCTCCAAGTAGAATCTTACAAAAACATACATGGGTTTTTCCACTGCCGGTTTGACCGTAAGCAAAACATGTTGCCATCCCACCTTCAAAGATGGTCTTCACCAGGGGTTTCGCAGTGAACCTAAAAATGTTATTTTGAAAGATGGGACAATTGTTTCTGAAACACTTAACCCTGATCTGTTCATTAGAATACTGTAATTTAGGAAACATACACACATCAGTGTTTCCCCTAACATTCAATAAGAGGGGCACCCCACTACCTCAAAAACAGTTCAATAGAAATATTTAACCTCGCATTAGGTAGGACTACATGTTTCATATTTGGATCAGTCACAAACCACGACTCAGAAACAGCACTCACTAGTCCTCCCCCTCCCGTTCCCTCCAAGTTTTGGTTCTTTTCAGCAAAGTTAAATTAATTTTTATTTACTGAAAACACTTGTTATTTGCATGGGGGCACCCCCTAAACATATCAACCTAGGAGAAACACTGTACATGTTTTTGAAAGTCATTATTCAAAAGCATAGGTCAAATGATGATGCAAAACCATGTTTTTTAACAAAGTTAAGGCCTCTACAAACCGATCCGAATTTTCAATCGAGGACAAGAACGATGGGTGCCAACGGGAGATCACACATCTGATTGAAGTGGTGCCAAAGGATGAGAGGTTGACTTCACCATATCAGATTGGTTTTTCACAAAGAGAATGACAAATGAACTCTTTTGAGTATGTGAGTAGAGATGCTCAGCCTACATTTTCATAGAGAATTCAGCAATTAAGAAATAAGGGAAGAAATAAAAAAATATATAAATAAATCATAGATGTTGAGCAGTTTATATTAGATTTAAAAAAAAAAAAAAGTATAATATATATATATATATATTAAGGTTGGGACTTTAACGCGTTAATTTCGATCAATTAATTATATTGATTTTATCGCGTTAAAAATTAATTGTTTCCTTTCCAATAGTCCGCATGCGGAACCTTTCTACTCTACTCGCATGCGGAACCTTTCTACTCTTTTCGCTTTTCCGGTACGCCCGTAAATCTGACTCACACAAACACCTGCTGGCTAACAATCCGTGATGGAAGACAACGTCTTATTTGGCCAAATGGGGGCTAGTTTTCGCTATAAAAACGTCTTTATGGCACTACGGACAAGAGTATTGTTATGTGCAAACTGCAAAAAAGAATTTGCCTATCACCGAAGTAGTTCCAGCCTCAAGTACCATCTCAATGCTTAACACGTCAGGGCGAGTACAGACAAGAAAATGAATAATCTTGGTTCCTGAAACAATTGAAAGCTGAATAGCTATATCAGCACTTTGACCAATTGTTTAATCGATTAAAATGCGATTTATTAATTACAAACCCTGTAATTAACTCGATTAATTTTTAATCGAGTCCCACCACTAATATATATATATATATATATATATATATATATATATATATATATATATATATATAGAAAAGAGAGGATCTGTGGTGTGCTATTGGTGTACTGTAAGCATCATTGCATCAATATTTCCTCAACCCAAAGGAAGAGCACTCTTCTGAGAAGCCATCCGAAGATTCATACAAATCTCAAATCAGATAGGTGTGTAGAGGCCTATAATAATAACAATACCTGTCATTTTAACAAGGTATTGCAAAAACAGTTTCATTCGAAAGGGAATGTCTGCCTTCAGAGCAGAGAGAGCTTTGCATTCTCCCACTTCTTTAGTCACTAACCATCAGCGTTGAAACTATAAGAAGTGCATACCACTATAAACAAATATTAAACTCTACAGTGTAACTAGTACTGAAAAGAAATGTCAAATATGAGGCTACCTGTATACCAAGTCATTAGTTGAGTCTTCATCAAAAGAGTAATCAAAATGGAAAGTCTGATTCTCCAAATACTTGGTCAGATCTACTTTTTGTTTGGGCTCATGCAGTAGTAAGACTCCTTTTCCAGGGATTGTGACTACATCAAGCTCTTTTTTTACAATCTCTGAAAGAAAAAAAAGTCAGAAACCATCAATATAAATTATATATTAAAAATAAACACATGCATCAATATTTACTTCACCTTTTCTATTTAGTGGGCGTTTGCGAACACAGACACATATTCGCTGAGATTTCACCTAAAAGATGAAGCGTGTATTAATTACTCATAGGCCAGATGGTATTAAAACATTTTAATTAATTACTTACAGGATCAGACAAGGACATTGGCACTTTCTCCACAGTCTCTCTGTATTCCATAATCATCTGGGAGAACTGCTTAGGGCGACTGGAGTCTCCAAACTAAGTGAAAAACAGGAAGATTTGCCATCTTAGATATTTACACAGCAATAAAGGACACTTTGCAGATAAAAAAAAGAAGCTTTTGGACAGTGTCAATAAGTGCTGTAAACAGCATATGTGTTTGCAATTTACAAAATGAAAATTGAGCATTGGGCAGCAAAATGGGGGGCAAAAAAAAAAAAACATTTTGTGTTAATATTTAAACCAGCATCCATTTTATAGGTATACTTGCACAATCAGGGATTTTAGCTAAGTATATGATGAACTATACATCTGCAATCTTAAAAGTGCTCTTAAATATACTCATATACTGCGAATAATTCAATAACATTCAGTTACATACAATAAAATAAACAGAAGCCACATATTTCCAAATGCTTCAATGTTCAATACCGAAATTCATGTTGGTGGGGTGTTTAGGAGAAAACAGTACCTTTCCCCTCTTGTGGGCATCAGGAATTTTTGTCATTGATAGCCGTTTGTTAGCCATCTTATTCATTTCAGACACTGCAGTCATGCGATGATCTAAAGTGGATTAACAGACAATAAGAAATCAAACAACCTATAAATGGTTACACCTAAATCAAACCATTATTAAGATAATACGCTAAGGCACAAAACTTACTTGGCGGAACCATAGAGGAACCCGTGGAGACTTCACCCTCACACGCCTCCTCTGTAGGTGGTGGCAGGGCAGAACGTTTGGGAAGAGGTCTCTTTTGGAAACCTGCCATCGCAAATTACTGTTTATCACATTTTAAAAGTGTACAGTATTACATTTTCACATGTAAATGAAACAAAGTCAAGGTTCATTTACTTTACTCAAAGACTTGTCTCCAAGTCTTTATGATTTGGAAGTGAATTGTTTCTCAAAACTAAAGTGTTTTCAAAAAGACAATCTCTGGCAAATAACTCCCAAACACAAATGAGCACCTAAAAAAAAATGTGTTTAGGCTACTATGAATACTATGCTGAACAGACCTGAAGCTTTGGGGATTGTAGAAGGAAGCGTATCCAGTGAGTGCTCATCTGCATGTACTGGTAAGGCCACCGGAGGAGGTGCAGGTTGTCTGAACAACATAGTATGACGTGTGGTCATCCTTCTTAAAGCTTAAAAAAAAAAAAAAAAAAAAAAACATGTTATTGGAACTCTGCAGGACAGGACTTTGCAATCACATGAGCAGTGCCAGATTCCAAATCAAATATTTTTAACCCATCAATATCACCAAGATTGTGCAACTATTGAGCATAACACTGTAAAAATGACAAAATAAAAATATACAGTGCTCAGCATAAATGAGTACACCCCACTACACTGACATTGACTGCAGACAAGGTTTGTACTCACAAGAAAGTGATTTTCCTAACAAATTTACTCAAGCCCATGTTGCAAAAATAAGAACACCCCAATTATATTCTTAGAAGAAAAGACACACTTAAGATGACCAATCATGTTAACAGGCATTCAACCACAGGTGACTAATGATTCATAAGTAAGTCCAGCAAGACTATAAAGAAGCATTACTTAAAAAGCCTTTCCCATTTCATGCAGTCAGACATTGCTCCCCATGGAAGAAAAATGTCACAAAATCAGAGAAAAAGGTGAGTATTTAAGTCAAATACTATGGCAAAAGTGATTCAAATTTTTAAGATGTAACCATCTTACAGAGACGTGTATCATGGTATCGTCAACAAAGGAAGCCTCTCCTAAAGCCCATCCAAAAAAAAAACAAAAGCACCCCTAGCAAATTTGGCATCACCCCGTGCACGTTTCCAACACAATGATCCAAAACATACATCTAAAGCTACTGATGCATTTCTGAAGGTCATTGGAGAATAATGTGTTTTTATCTGAACCCAACTGAACACCTGACGAGAATTCTGAAGTGACAAGTTGAGCATCACCAGAATCCAGGCTCTAAAAGAGGTTATTCTTGAAGAATGGAAAAAGATAGATGATGCCGTATCATTCCTATTTGTTCATTGCACTCCTTGAAGACTTGGTGCTTATACAAAAAACTTGGAGTAGTTTTTGTTTTATTTATTTTTGCTTCAACCAATTTGAGTAATATTTAGTGATTCAAGTTAGATGATCAACCTCAATTTCATGTTATGGCGTTAAATAAGTGTTCAATAAAACTCAGCTTCCTGAAAAGTTCAGAAATTATTGATTTGGTCACTGAGCTACTGATTAAATTCTTACTTTTTAAAGAGGGTATACCCATTTATTCTGAGCACTGTATTATTTGTAAATCACCCAGTGTTTTTTTAAATTGGTAAAGTCAAGAGGAAGCAAAAATTTTTTTTTGGAAAGAGATGGAAGTTGCCCACAGACAAAATAGAATCAGTCAGGGGGTCCAATCAAAGGAGAGGACATGAAGAAATAATGCACTTCATACAAACCTGGCTCTTCAGGTGTGGCATCCTGTACGACAGCTTCAAACAGGGCACACACACCATGTGATATTAATGGTGATTGTTACCAGACTAACTGGTACAGACCCATCAACAATAAAACTTACGTTCAGAAGAAGTTGGTATTCTTGAGGACCTTAATTGGCGTTCTGATGCTCTGGCAATCTGAGAAAAATAATGAAATTATGTTTATTGTTTAAATATATATATATACATTAAATGCATCATTAGTCAAAAAAAGGAATAATAAACAAATATATATATATATATATAAATATGGTAAATGACATCTATGTCAAATGCTTTGTGCATTGGTGCTACACAGAGATGATTCATGTAACTCACTTCAGTTTTCACAAACAGAAAAAGAAATAAATTTTAAATAAAAAAAATAATAATAAATTAAAAGAAAAACCACCAAACATCCTTCCTGACATACCATCCGACCAAATGACCTTATTCGATTGTACGGAAAATGCATTGATTTGAAATCAGAAAGCCAAACTTTGAAGGTAACTCACTGAGGGAGGTGCAGCCATAGGGGCTGGAGCAGCATCTGGTTCTACTCGAGGGCATGGTTGAAGTTGTTGCATGAGCTCAGAATTAAGTTGAGAAAATTCTGAAAATTCAACCTATAAGAACACAGATTAAAATATAACATTAGTTTAACTATAAACAACTATTAGTTAACTTTACACCCATTACTTTTGGTTCTTCCCCTAAAAAAATACATCTATTGCGTGGTTTATTGTGACATTCCAACCTATGCCATCAGATGGAAACAGAGGTTTTGAAATATGTGATCACCAACCTCTTTTCCTTTAACTGAGCCATTCTCTGACCATTCCACATTCACCGCTGACTTGTCGGCGTCGAAACCTTTTAGAGTGGCACCATGTACTCTCCCTGTATTTATGAGAAACAGTGAAAAACAAGAATTATAAAAACATATTTAAATTACATTTATTTACTTCACTTATTTATATACAGGCAAGTGTTGCGTGTATAACAGAACAGGTTGTACACAAAACTAAGGTAAAAATACAATTTTATGATTTGCATGCTACATTGTGTACACAACAGATGGTAAAATAAGTGTCTTTGTACGAATGCATCGATTATGTTTCTTGCGTTAACGTTTGTCACGCACTAAAATCTGTAACCGGTCATGTTGATGGATTAGCAGCTAACGAACATCTTACCATCACTACGACTTATCTTAACATTCAGACCAAGTAGAAGCTTCAACAAAGAAGAATCCATTACTTTCTTCGACTTTTCTGGAAAAATACGAGCTTAAACGTTATTTACGGCGCTATGGATTTCAAATTTCGTCAGAGGAAGTTATTTGCGAATTATATAGGGAAGTGCTTCCTTTACACCAACCAGATCCTTTAAAAAGTATGACGGACATGCCTATAAACCAATAGGAATTCAGAATAACATTTCGTCATACATACGTCACTCAGAATTCTCCAGTAGACGCCACTGTAAAGACAAAAAAAATGTATTACTAATATGAAGGAATTCAGTTGAAGTAATATAAGTGTAATAGTTACCTATTTGTAATTTGTGTATTTTTATGATTCTCTGTGTCTTTAGTGTCTCTCTGTTTCTACAAAAATTCATAAACAAAAACTCTTTAACAAATACGATTGGAACTTGGTCTTTATACCTCCTCTTTTAAAACAGAAAAGCTGAAACTTGGCTACTTTTTTTGTATCCCCTGATGTCAGTAATAAATATACTAATCACATAGTGATATGCGATATAACTTTATAGCAGCTTTATTGTTTTTGTATTTTATTTTCACCTAATTTTCATAATTGTATGTTTGATTGTGTGTCCTTTTGATTAGCTATAAAAACTTAGTTTGCCACTGTTCAGCCAGCTGTTTTTTTCTCTCTCTATTTCTTGCCTTCATTAAGAAGCCGTAAAATCCTGCAACAAAGTTCAGTGCTACAATTATTAGGTAGCATAGAAATCTAAATGCCATTAGGTTTTCACTTTTTTTTTTTTGTGGACATTGACTTTTTCTGGGATTGAATGTATTAGCATAATAATACTGAGTACAGGGGGAACTGTTTACCTCCTCATAGGCAAAAGTTGAGAAATAGTTGACTGTCATGCTGATGGATGCACAATTTGCCTTAAACCTAATTCACAACCAGTGCTTAATTTGTTCCGCCGTTTGCCGGAACGCAATTCGTTTTCTCTCAATTTCTGGCTTCCAAGGATCCGGAAAATTTTATTCTGGGATCCGGTAATTATCTGACCCCATTTCTCTTTATCTGCCCAATTCCTGCCCACCTTTTTCACTCTACTGTACTACAATGCATTCCCCCGACTCAAGAATATACAGAGCACTCGCCTATGGTGTGCCAGGCTGCCTTCGTCGTAGGCTGGTGCTGTCCCCTGCAGTCGGCAGGCTGGCCCGTATTATGTGGAAATTAGCGATTAGATAAAAATATTATAAAATAAAATAATTAATAATTATTGTGTTAGTGTGTTTTCTTTATTGTGCATTGTATAATGTAAAAAAAATAATTATAATAAATAAAATGCACTACTAGCAAGTCTGAAAAGGCTGCTGCTGGGTAATTTACGTCCTGTACGTAACTTATTTTTAGGCGGCATTTGGCCAAAACAAAAAGTGTCCTGACTCCTTCGTGCTAACATGTCTAAAAGACAATCAAGTTTGCTTTCGTTTTTTAAAAGAAACGAAGACTCAAGTCTATCATGTTAAACGGCCATTTAACATGATATTGAAGATTAAGATAAATTGTGTTGAAAGTAATCTAAAGGTTTTTTGTGTGTATATGTCTTAAATTATGTTGTAAATGATGTATGTAAGTCCTGCTGCTTAAAAATAGGCATGTTAGACACTGAACCATTGCGTTCTGTTTGTGTTCCAGCAACTGTTTTGGGCCAGCCCCCCTGTCCGTCACCCCAGTCCTGTTGTGTTCCAGTAACTTCAAATTTACAAATTAAGCACTGTTCATAACCCTAACCCAGTCATCCATCCATTTCCAACCTGCTTATTCCCTTTTTGGGTCACAGGGGTCTGCCGGTGCCTGTCTCATTGGGCGAGAGGTGGAGGTACACCCTGGACAGGTCGCCAGTCCATTGCTGAACCCTAACCCTAAAACTTAATATATGTTCAAATGCTTCCTTTAGCAGATTCATTTGCGCACACACAACAAAGTTATAAATCTCAGGCCCTGATGGGTGTGCTAAGGCCCTGTTTTTACCAGGTACAGAACTAGATCTTTTGGGGAAGACACACACAAGTTTTTAGCCATTCTTCATACAGAGCATTATGGTGAATAATGTTGGAGGAAAGATCTCTATAGTGTTGAGGTCTGTGCTATCACTCCTATCATGCACTGGGATTTTTAGGTCCAGCTGTGCACATAATTCAAACACATAATTCAATCTTCATAATCAGTCGTTATTGTTGGAATGTTTAAATCAGTGATTGCTTTTATCACCAAGTGTTTCAGTTTCGTCACTCAATCCTTTATAAACAGTAAAGGGGAGGTATAACAAAATGCTTTGAATGGGAACAATGTAACTCAGAACAGACATTAGTTTAAGAGATAATAGACAGTTTCAAGTGTTTTACATCATGCAGTCAGTTCATTGTGTCTGGAACATCACCAACATTTAAAAAAAAAATATGTTTTCGTAGGTTATGGAATCCCCTTTGACTGGCATTTAAAACTTAAATATAATGCTATAATACCAACAGAAAATTCAAAGTTCATATTTTTAAAGAAATCTTTTTAGATTTTACAGCCTACATTTCAAAACATCACTGTTTTATTTTTTGTTGAACTATTAAGACACTTACATTTTTTACAAATATTATTTACAGTGGTATCCACAAGTTTTCATGTCTTAATATAAGTCTTAATTTTAATGATGATGCTAAATAATGTAACCTGTTTTATTAAAACTACGACTTGCTAACATGTCACTGTGACTCATAAAATGATGTATAGCCTCTATGGGAACAGTTTAAATATGGGTGTGTTGAGGTGAGGGTTAAGGACAGCAGGAATGCATGCCCTGTATGGACTTTAGGCTTTTGTTTATCTTCCAAACAATGTAATTAGTAACGTGTATGCTCTCTGTGTTCATACAACCATGCTTCTTCATTAATATTATAGGGATAATGATTTTCATCCACAAAAGTTTGTTTGATTGTCACGAAACTTCGCACACACAAACACAGAGGGCAATGATTTCACCTCCCAACTGTAGCTTTACAGGTTATAGGTGGTCAGGGTGAGCATCCAGTGAACCGTTAAACTTCTGCCCTCATCTCAAGGGGTCCGTACAATGAATCCTGAACAATTTCAACGTCCTCTGATCTTCCTGGCTTGAGATACTAGGCCAGAAATATAAGCCTACAGGTTGTCCAAAGACTTTTTTTTGCCAAACATTGACAAGTTACATCTTACTCTAAGTGATCTGGCACTCAAACACTCAAGTTTATTAATAAATCCCTTCATTTGTGTTGTGTAGATGGTAATTGTCTTGAGGGCCCTTGGGGAGCAGAGGCCGGGCTGCTCCATTGCCACAAGAGCTCTCGGTGAGCAGTCATTGGTGTTCTGTTGCCCACAAGGGCTCTAGGTGCTGTACTTAATCTTACCATGACAAGAAACAGTCTTTCACCTTAGCAGCAGAGTTTAGCTTTTTCTCACACAGGTTAAAGCCTCCTACACAGCTATTTCTGTTTCAGTTCACGACTGGGATTCTATGTGTGACCATTACAATCGGATCTGTTTGGTTTTAATGGTTAATCATACACCTGACTATAATCCTACAGCATCCCAAAATCATATATACATACAGTGGTATGCAAATGTTTGGGCACCCCTGAAAATTTTTGGTTTGCCTTTTTGATGCCTAATTTTTTAAATAATTGTTGCGCACTTTCCATTACTCATAAAACCTTTTCACTTCTCAAATATCACTGTGTTTATCTCATATATTATATATTTTTTTCTGAAATATCCAGCTATATTTTTACATATTACAATTTTACACATTACCGTGGTGATGTCATTTCAGTAATCTTTGTGTTATTAAGCATGCTGTGTAAAAACACCACTTCCTGTGCTGATAAAGCTATTCTTATGATTTTAGACTATTTTCCTTCTGTGTTATCTTTTGCCAATTTTATTTAATAAAAGAGTAGTTTATTTTACAAAAGTGCAGGTGGTATGACGTACATTTCTTACATCATGCCATGGCAAATATTTGATGGCTGCATAATTCTTCTTCATTCTTGTGGACATTGAGATATTCCAAATGATGGAGCATTTTGTAACTTGTGCATCAGAGATGATTAATTTAAAAGGAATTTTGTGAACAAAGCATACGCTATAGCTAAAAAAAAAAAAAACAATCCAAAATGTCTGAAAGGCCTCTGTTGTTCCACTAAAATGAACATAAAATTAGAATGAATTGCTTAAATGCAATGTTCCTGATGTGAGGTGTTTAGAGTGCAAACAAACATTTTTAGGCATAATGAGAAAAGTATCTCTGTGAAAAATGAGCAAGTAGGTCAACAGTTTAGATTTAACATAGACAGCACAGCAGATCACTCTAATTAAGGTAATTAATTTAACTTTCTTTGAAGTTATTCCAGTGTGTGTTATGGCAGGGTTAGAAGAACAAGGGTTATACACGAACAACTTTGCCCACCCTACCTCGAAAGAAGACTCTAAATCTCTGCAAGGGGCTGGATTTCCCAAAACAAACAGGTACCATTGTTTAAGTTACTTTTTTTCTTCTAAATGTACATAATATTCAAGTGTACATAATTGATTACAGTAATCATAATTTGAAATGGTTTCAGTCACTGTTTAATCTCTGTAATAACCCAAGAACGAATAGCTTAGATGTATATTTTCTCTGTGGTTCCACTTCTGTGATCGCCAATCCTTGTCTATTTAGAGCAGGGGTGCTCATTGCGTCGAACGAGGTGCTAGTGGTCGATCACGGCGTTAAATTGAAACAATATCAGCCGATCGTCCATCCCATCACAGTTCAGTAAAGTTAGCTGCAGATTCACGGATTCGGTTTTTCTCTGCTCAATAGCTCGAGATCAGAATGTTCTTAGTAAACAAATAATACCTATTTTTAATCTGTGTTATGTAGCGGACAAACTAAAAAAAAACTTTTTTTTATCAAAACAAGTTTCCCTTGGCATTCGCACATTACCGTCTATAGCAACCCGCTGACATGGAATCGCTTAGGGACCGTCTGCAAATTATCAGATCCAAAATATGTTTTACCCAGAATATGCTTCATAACTTCATTCTAAATTGCTCTATTACAACCAAAATCAAGCAACACGCCACTCCTCACCTGCATATTGTACTGAACGACTCAGTTTCAATAAAAATTGTAAAATTTATTAGAGCATCATTTTTATTCGTGTTTATTTGGATCAAAGCTCAATTGCTCCCATAAAAAAATCACTTTATTACCACCAAATTCAGGTCACACACAACTGTTCTAATGATTCAATTCAGTGCAAGTCATCAAATTAAACTCAGGTTATTACAAATGTAAATAATTAATTATTATGTGTGTTTTGTCAATTCTCAATAAAGTTGAAAATAATTGTTTGTTGATTGATGTTTTACATTTTTGTAGAGGGTAGATCACTTTGACTTGGTCATTTTAAAAGTAGCTTGCAAGCTGAAAAAGTGTAAGCACCCCTGATTTAGAGATATCAATGAGGAAACTTAAACCATTGACACAGACCGCCTGATTACAAAGTACCACTGGAGCCGTCCCACCCTTCTCCACCACAGAATGTGTGCGTGCAGAATAATTACCCTCCCTTCTCACAGTGAGTGCAGATAAAAACACTCACTGCTTGGTGTGAGCACAGTTTTAATTACAGAGGCTATTATTCTTGTTTCTTTAATCAGATGTCTAATTGAAATTTGTGTCACAGTTGTCATGATGAAGATTGACATTTTTTTATCAGCTTTTTATTTTACATCTCCATTTCAAGCAGGGTTGATACTGGAACAAACAACAATAGGTAGTGAATCGGTGACGTGCAGTGAGGTTGATGGCTGGTGAGGCGTTGACGTCAGATTTACAAACTTATGAAAACTACAGAGTAACTAATAAATAATGAAGAAATATTTCGAAGAAATTTTCATAAGAAGTTTATTAAATGTGTAAAAATGTTAAAGCTACTTCTATTCTTTGACAATTTTAGGTTGTTTATGACATCCTTAAATATCTATAAAGCCATATTTTTGGTGTTTAGAATTTAACTTGTTTAAATATATGTATGTATATGTTTCACTGTTTCTATTAATTAGAATCTTCTAAGTTGTTATAAATCATAAAAACCAAATCTTGCAATTGCCTGTAGTTTGTATTGTCTCTTACGATTTTGTATATTGAAATAAAAAATAAATTAAAACTCCCTGTAAATGGTCTTGTTCACCATTTGTTTGCATTGACGTGATGACAACATAATAAATCAATTTGCCTTCACTTATAAATAAAGTCCGTACTTCGCTCCTTCTGAATATAAGAATCGATAACTCGTTTGTAGAAGTGATCTCTTTCTCTCTTCAGTTTTAAAAGTCTCTGTCAGTCAATAAAGCCTCTACAACTAATTATAATATTCTTGTGTCGTAAAAAAGCATCTGTGTCGTAATGTCTCAGCACCCCCTAGTTTGAGGCTAGGTAGCTGTGTGCCATTTTTGCATGTTCAGCACAAGAAATTTGTCACACACTTATAGTAGTTGCTAAAAACACTGTAAATCACATATTTCTAATGTAACTCATGTAGTAAAGCTAACTCATGTAGTACAGGTTGAACAATTAAATTCTGACATACAGAGAGACAGAAAAAACATTGTATTCCATACATTGCACAGTGATTTGGCAAGCCAATGGAGGCCAGCCAGGCCTCATCTCATGTCTCTTATCTGAACTCTGGTATGTAGTATACAGCTATTATGGGGGAAAAAAAGCCTTCAACATAGTGAATTTTATTGAAAAATAATATTAAATATACATTACTGACTAAATGTAGTAATTTAATATATTTTTATGTATTTTTTTCCTTAATAGTTTTTTTTTAATTCTATGCTTATATTTCAATATATATATATATATATATATATGTATAGATTTATATATGTATTTAATGTGAAGTGACTACTTAGTGTTTGATTTGGAGTACTTTAAAGTTGAGAGTGAGGGTTTTCAAGTCAAACATTGTTCATATGATGACGTCTCCCTTTTTCCACAAACACATTAGTCTGCGTTCAGTGAAAATAACTGGGGCTTGAGCCAGAACATAGACAGCGGCTCATGAAGGTAGACAGAGAAGAACTCTCCTTAACTGCTAGACTGAAACGGGTGATGTAATGCATCTTAATCTCAGCTTAGTCCCTTTGTGCATTCATGAACAGACACAGGGGTTTTAAAGGAGGATGAAAAAGAGCTCTTGTCTCAATGCATAAACAACTGAAGAACTTGGAGTGTTTTAAAATTGCTATCAGTCCAATCCACCCCAAAATGTTACATACTTTTATGTGGATTGAAATTTTGGGTGTTTCTGAGGAAATATATAGTGGCAGCTGTATTTATGTTGGTTTTGAACACTGAAATGTTATGACCAAGTGTCTCACATGTCCGGCAGAATGAAACAAAAATGTTGAGATTCTATAGATGTATGTGCCGTGAACAAAGTTCAACAGTTTTTAGAATAAATTTTCTTTTTTTATGGCTCATTTCTCCCCCAAGAGGAACCATGTGATTGACAACAACTGAGCTGACTTTGTCATCACACAGTGAGAAAACTAATTTACACTGTCAATGAATAAATTCAATTGAGAGAAGTTGATCTCAAATTCTTGTTTATACTTACAAAAATTGCGTAATTGCTCCTTAGGAAGTTCGTATGTGCGCATGTGCACCCTCTCTCTGTCTGTGATTCTCAAGTTGGTCTCAAATGGACACAATGGCAGGGAGTGGTGTCACATCATCCATCTTTTTCTACAGTCATTGGTTATGATACAAACAATGATGATTCTTTCTGGCCAATTAGTGAGTGTAACAACTGACCAGTCAGCAATCAACACGATGTGTGTCACGCTTTATCTTCCATTCAGAGAATAGTATCACCTTGGCCTGACTTAGCCTGCTTGTCGAACATTGTACAAATGGGTACGAAAAAGTACAGATGAAGTGCAAAGTAGGTGGTTGGAAAAGTGGTGTAAGTACTTGGTTTTGCCTCCAAGCACAACTCTCTTGGGTGTGAGACTGGTAGTGTGTGCCTTGGGGATGCAGGTGCCTCACACACATTCCATAAAACTCTTTAAGATTCGGAGGGAGGGCAGCAGGTCGCATGTGGCTCAGATGTGGGTGCTCCCTTCATCTGACAGATCTCATGATTAATGGCAAAGTCAGCCTTTTCACAATTGTAAATTATACATTAGAATTATATGCTTTATAGCATTTTGTGATGAAATCTGAAGAACAGCGAGTGCAAATGTATACCTACCCTCGGATAATTTCAGTCTTACTCAAGTTGCTCCTGTGGAAAACAAAACATTTTTAATAATGACCGAGAGTTGTTCCAGACAGTGAGTCGTTAACCTTGAAGCCAGTGCAGTGATTCAATGTGAGTATGAGTTTTCTGGTTATTTTCTTGTCTCTTCTTTGTTACCATGTGGCATATTCAATTTGTTTGTTTGTTATACAAGGTTATAGGCATCAGTTTGACTCCACCGTTGTTTCTGCATCAGTGGTTTATTTGCAATAGCTCAGAAACACCATTTAAAAGTTTGAATAAAACGTTACCTTCCTTCACACATCCAAGGGCCAATCCATTTGTCTCCTGTAAAATATCACAGTAGCCTTATCCAAAACCTCTTATCTGGGTTCATTGATTCATAAACATAACCCAGAAGCACTTTCAAAATTATGTCAGAATATAATTTACAACATTAATATTATTTAAAACATTCCTGGGCACACACTTGGAACCCTCAAGCATTAACACTGGTGCAATCTGACATATTTGATTAATATGTTTTTAGATTGATTTAATCATCTAAATTCAAGATAATGACAGTAAGCAATCTTACAGGATTTAAAAAAAAAAATTGGCAAGAATAGAGTTAAATAATATTAAATGTCGGGTATGCCGGTTTCCCCCACAATCCCAAAAACACGTGTTAGGTTAATTGAATAATCTAATTTCCACTTAGGTGTGAATGTGTGAGTGAATGTTGCCCTGTGATAGACTAGGTGTAACCGGTGTATCTGCGTTGTGATTTCTCTCTTTAAAAGTGAACCAGTCGAACACTAATGGTCTTCACCTCCGTTTATTCCTGACATGGGAAGACACAAAAACACAGCATTCATCCTCAAATATCTCCTCTCGGTTCTCTCTCGCACCGATGGCCATTGCCAAAAGGGGCAGAGGAGGCGGGAAGACAGAAATTAAACAACAATTAACATATTAACAATACATAGCACACCTGACATGGGAAGACACAAAAACACAGCATTCATCCTCAAATATCTCCTCTCGGTTCTCTATTTACACAAAGAAATAAGATCATTATATAGGTGGCTATAACAAAACAAAATAAAAAGATGTTGGAGTTCAGGAAACACCTACCTCTCGCACCGATGGCCATTGCCAAAAGGGCAGAGGAGGCGGGAAGATGGGAATTTCCCCAAAACGAAAATGGTACGCTCTTAAAGGAGGAGGCACCTACTCCAACGAACCAATGAAACTTTAAATACAGAACTTTCTGTGTAATTCTATATTTACAGGGTATATATTTATATATAACAGGTTTTATACCTGTTACATAGGGTGTTGTCTAGGTTGTGAATGTCTAGGGTGTTCCCCTGCCAATGAGTGCTGGTGATGGGCACCGGCGGTACCCTGTGACCCTGAAAAGGGATAAACGGGTTGGAAAATGAATGATTGATTGAATAGAGTTGTGAAAACACCCTTATTTACCTGGTGCCCGTTTTAAATGGCTGGGTGACAGTTGAGCCTCAAAACCCTTCTTCTTGGTGACATCACAGATGCTACAGCCATATTTTATACTGCCAATGATGAGGACACCTCAACTTTAGATAATAACAGTAGGTTTTGGTGATCGCTGGTTTCGTTTTACAGATCCGAAATGGTGCCTACAGTGCCATCTAGGTGTGAAAAGAAAGGATAACCCTTAGAAGTACAAGACCTGTGAGATGTTTTTCAAAGTACTGAGCAAAAACAAAAAAGTATAAGGTTTCTTTATATTTTCACATTGCTTTGACCTTGTCTGCTTTTGGGGGATTTATTAATTTTAAAACACTTAAAATTTTTGTTTTAAAACATAATTTGTTCTGATTTTGCAGTAAAAAATGTAAAAATGTCATACTCAGAATTGTATTTTTATACAATTTCAGGTTTTTGTGGAAAAAAAAAGAAACTGGAGATGTACTTAAAATATGATATCAAGCATTGCACAATAAAAGCTGTTTTAAAGTTAATTTTACAAACTGTGATATCCAATTATTAGAGCAATTAAAGAAAAAAGATTCCTTTAAGAATCCCTGGTTGCCGATTATTAATAGTGTGGTTAATAGTGAAATCAACACCTATCTTTGCTCATTTTTGAGATACATGATGTTTTCATGCATTGTTAACACAATCATTTCCTTCAGACAGATACCTGAGGCAGGGAGCTGAATATTGAAATATATGAATATTTTAATATTGTAGCTTTGATCAAATGCATTAAGACTTTCTGACTGGATATTTATGAAAACCACTGCAAACATGGTTTTGCATGTTTGTGCCTAATTTGCTGGTCATGGTTTGGAATAGATGCATCCATTTAACCTAATAGCCTACAATGCAGCTTTTTTAAACCTTCCAGATTCACGTCGTAGTCTCATTTAGAGCACAGCATGAATAACAGCATGTCAGTGCTATTCAATTATACAGGCCGCCTGGTTTGTGTTTCCTTTATCATTCACTTGGATAAAGTCGTAAGATGGCTAATCTCTTGGCAGAACAGAGCAGTAGCCATTTTGCTTTCATTAAAAACCCGATTGTCACAACACATTATACTTTCAAATATATTTTACATAATCATCTTTGTGACTATGATAAAAGGAGACCTGTTGAGTTGATTTTACAGTCTGTGGGTGAAGAAAAGTTTAAAAAGTGTTTGTGACTTTATAGCTTGATTTTAATTGTGCAAATCCTCTCTCTCTCTCCTGTAGTTCACTTCCTGGCTCAACACAACAATGCCTGTTAAAAGGGCTAAAAACGAGTTCTACATAAATGGAAAAATGACAGATGATCTCCTGCTGCTCACCAAGGAGAAAATCCTTTCTGGATGTCTGCAACTGTCTGTGCAGCACTAGGTGAGTTCAGAAATAGAAAAAGTTTTTAAAATGCACACAAATGAACGAGTTTAAGTAATTTGGAATATGCAGAAAAGATTAAGGTTACCTTCTTTTATAAGGTCAAACATAGTTGTTTATGTGAAAGTTGGGAAAGGACCTTACTATAAATATAAATCAGTTTTTCATTTATTTATGTATCTTCATAAAAATTTAAATTAATTATATCATTCATTTTCCAACCCGCTTATTCACTTTTTGGGGGGTCATGGAGGTCTGCCGGTGCACATCACAAGCACACATTGAGCGAGAAGCTGGGGTACACCCTGGACAGGCCGCCAAATTTCAAAATTCTTTTAATTGATGGAATTAATTTATGGTATGGCATTTGGATTCGTGATGTTAACCATTAGAAGGTTGGGCATTTTTTTTTTACTAATTTATTATTTGCTTTTATTATTTAATAAAACAATAATAATTAATAATAAAATAAAATAATATTTTTTTTTCAAACAAATATTTATTCATTACACTTTGCAATAATTCCACAACAAACCTAAAATTGTGCAGAAAATACAAATCCAAGTATTAAATGTTCCATTTGTTTTACTCAAAAATTGAGAACAAATTAGTATTACATTTTCTCATTTTTCACTGCAAAAATTATGACAAAAATCAAAAGTGGAATAATCCCCTGAAATCACGTAGAGTGTAACAAAACAAAATGTAATAAAGCCCATGAAAAAGCAAAGACAAGCTAAAAAAAAACTTAAAAAAACACAGGATAAATATCACAGGTATTATACTTCAAACGGTTATCCCTTCTTTTCACCAATAGATGGCACTCCTAATGGCACGTTCAAAGCTAATAACCTTTTTGAAACCTACACATTATATTTGAAATCAAAATGAAACAAAAGGTGTGTTGTGTAATTTATACTTAATTCAAAACAGGTAGTATGATTGGCACACTGGTATGAGCAAAGACTTCTAGGGATTATTAATATTATCGTTACGGCATATTGACATTTTAAACAGAATTTTCTTTCTCTTGGGGCAGAAAATACATTTTTCTCAATTTAACATTAATGGATTTATAGCATTTTAGAAGCTTCTACGTCAACATCATTGGGACGTTCTTATAACTTTGGGGAAACAGATCTTGACACAAATGTAATTTACCTTGAAATATGTCTCTAGCCACCTACTGATGTACTCTGTGCTTGATAAGATTCCAATGTGCTTTCCACCCCTGGGAAAATATTCACATTCGGGGACAAACTGTAGGTTGAAATTGTGCACTGACACTGTTTCATTAGCTCAATTTCACTTGAGTTGACTTTATATGAACAATTGTAACCGATTACAGCAGTTACGAACACCTGCTGAAGATTCCGTCATACTTGGTTAGACTACAATTACTCAAACAATGAAAGAAAAAAGTAGACCATAATTCCTTTAAGAATCTCCAGTTGCCAGTTATAGATAGTGTAGTTCACCTTTGCTCAGATTTTGTTTCGCTCATGTTGTATTGGAATTCAATAGTAATGCTGTTCAACATCATAGACATTCAACAGACAGTTAGTTGACTTCAGGATGCATGGCAAGAATTCATTGGAGCAAGGAAAAGCAACAGACAGAATTACATTTCAAGGTTGAGCTATAGTTGTGACACACATTTACTTCATTTTGTAAAAGCTACAAACTTTATATCACACAGAGCCATCTCTCTCTGCCGCTGGGTGTAAGGGGATGAAAGGAAGATGATCTCGTCACACGCAAGCTGCCAAATCACATCTTATGTAACTGCAAAGGGATGCACAGCTGCACTCAGTCTGTGTGCATCTAAACTTGAATGTTGCTCTGCATGCTTCATCAATGGATCTGCAATGAAAGCTTGGAAATTGAGAGACTTCCTGCAAAGCCCTGGCTGCAAAGTGTAGTTTTTATAATGAAAAAATCAAAGTGAATCACAGTTTAAAATGTGTTTTATTATTTCAGCTTTACACATCTTGATACTCTCTCTCTTTTGAGAAAGAGAAACATGATCAAGTTGAGCCTAGAGGAGCACGATTGCCATTGCAGGAGTCAATTATAATTATTACATTTTGCCTGGGACAGATGATCCAGCTGGAAATGTATCTGGAAAAACTCTGCTCCTGTTATTTGTTTAAAGCTCAAATTACAGGACCAGCCTTCCTCCATGGTCTTTAGATCTTGCCAGATACCTCGAAATGTCTGATCCATTCAGATGACAGCAATTTCTGTTTGCTACAGTGTGCTGGAAAGTGTTCTTGGTCTAAAGGGGCTTAACTCCGGTTCCTGCTGAACTGAGCCAGTGCTAAATACATCAACTGTTATCAGCTCAGTAGGCACAGGAGATTGAACCCATGGTGAACCTCACACTCAAACAGATCTAAGTTTTATTGTACAATTCATATCATGGTGAAAAGCAGTGTTGGAATTTTGACAGGTATGTGTAGGTTTTAAAAAAGGTTATTATCTTTGATATTTTGGGTTTTAAACAATCATTACTTGCGTTATGACGCATAATTTGCAAGGTAATTATAATGTAAAAAATGCACAATTGTCTTTCAGTTTCATTTTACATACTCCAAGTTACTGCCATCTATTGATGGAAAGAAGGGATAACTCTTGGAAGTACAATAGCTGTGAAACGGCTTGTGTTTTTCTAAGTTCTATCACAAAAACACTAGGGAGGTTAACTCGTTTTTCTTTTTTATGTATAAAACTTCCACATTGTTTTGGACTTGTCTTTGCTTTTTAGGGATTTATTTTGTCTCAACACTTTAAATTTTATTATAAAACATAAAAAATGTTCATTGTTCATTTTTCAGATTTTTGTAGTAAAAAAGGACAAATGTAATGCATGGAATCACATTTTTGTAAAATTTCAGGTTTGTTGTGGAATTATTGTGAAAAATATTTGTAAAAAAAATATAGGGTTGTCAAAAAATAAACCAAGCATTACCACAAAAACTGTTCTAAAGGAAATTTATAGAGTTTCTAGAGCAAATTGTAAAGTAGTAAAACAATTACTTCTATAGGTTAAACAAATTGAAGGAAGCTGGGTGTTGTTTGCCCTTCTTTGCATATAATGTTCCCCTGGCTGAATAAATCTTAAAGGAACTAGGTTGAGTGCTATATACTCTGTTCTGCTCCATTCATGTCGGATAGAGCTCTGGCCTAAAGCCAGTTTGAGCAGACCACCCTGTCTGACAGGGCGGGACTGAGGATTACTCTCTGAGTTCTCTCCCCGCATGGTGAATCATTTCCCGGAGTTCCACAGTATCGGGTTTGTGTCCCTTTTCCTCTTTGGCTTTAGCAAGCTCAGCCGTCATATTTGTGTTCTCACCTCCTGGTTGATTTTGAGTGTGGGCCTCAGAGGAGCGGAACTTAGCCACTGTGAACATAGGATATCCGAGATCTGTTCACAGAGAGAGCTAAGTCCTGCACCTCATGAAACAGATGGTCTCCGAAATATCTCTTGAGTGATCCTTGCATTTGGAAAGTACATTTGAACATTGGTTATGTTTTATTGTTTGCATGTATAGTTGGAAGCTTTTTGTGTCTCATGATAAATGTTTAAAGTTGTTTTCACTACCTAAAAATCAACCCATTCTGAATGGCTTGATAACAACTTTGGAGAAATCCAAAGAAATGAGAAGCAAATGGATTGCTGGGATTCAAATAAATAACTGCAATCCAAGATCTGAAACCTGGATTTGTGGTCACCATTTCAGGTCTGGTAAGTTAGACTTTTGACTAAATTACCATTATTGCTAATGTAAAATAAATGGCATCTTTTTCATGCATTCATTTCCCAACCTGCTTGTTGCCTTTTTGGGGTATATCCAGTGCACCTTGGGCAAGAGGCAGGGGTACACCCTAAACACGGCAGTCCATCTCAGGAATTCAGATTGTTCAATTAACCTAACCACATGTCTTTGGGACTGTGGGGGAAACTGGAGTACCTGGAGGAAACCCATGCAAGCACGGGGAGAACATAAAAACTCCTTCCAGGAAGGCGCTAGCAACATAAAGATCATGGCTTGAACAAAAGAAATGTCTTCATTCCTCCAAATGTATGCTGCTTTGGATAAAAACATCTATCAAATGCAGAAAAATGTAACAAATGTAGTAAAAAAAAAAATTTATTTGCAGCCATTTTTAAACTTGTTTTGCCACTCAATCTTAGTGAAGGGAGAATATAATGTCTATGCAGTTAGATAGACAAGTCAGTGCCTCTAGTGCCTCATATTTTTACTTCAGCATGTCTAGAAAAATAAATGTATTTCTATTCAATAATTAATCTTATCTACAACCTTTTACTAAAACGTGGTAAAATCCAATGTTCAACATGGATTAGTGATTCTGAATATTTGCAGACAAATCATTCTACATTTTTTCTCAGTTTAATGCAGTTAATTAATCACAACAAAACAAGGAATTAGTTTAAAATGGAATGGTCCTCCCATGACTATGTATAATTTTACCTAGATTACAAATCCTAGCACGTTTACTGCCCATTCCAGAACCAGCCTCAGCTGTCGAAGCCGCAGCATTGGGTATTGACATCACACTATCTTTGAAGTTTACACCGCATATATCACGTTTCCTGTTTCCCATAACCACACTCCTAAATGAGATCCAATGTTTATGCAGTGATCGAAAATGAACAAAACAAAATGTGGGGCCTAAAGATATGAGCCCTCAATTATAATCCATTCATAGTGTAGCTTTTTCAGGGCGTAGCAGGAAAAAGTTTCACTCCATTATTTTCTATTCAGATGTTAAGGCTTCATCCATCAAGCTTTGAGCTGAGTAGACTCTCTGCGATTTTCCTGGAGTAAACAGCCCACAGCTGGTTGGAAATCCCTGGCAATGTGATTTTATGAAACAATCCCAAATCACTCTGCCAGGAATCCCTCCAGCTGGACCAGTGATACGATGACCAGGCCAAGTGACGAGGGAAACCAGGAGCTAACGTAAGCTCCATTGACACACTCTGCTTCTAGCCATCGTTATGTCGCACGTCTCACGTTTCAAACGGCAATAATTCTCCCAGACTCACGCATACCCTTGAGAAAACAAACTTTCAATGGAGGCACAGTTTCTTGTGTTTACACGACCCTGGGTTCTGGCTGAGTGTGCGCACCTCGCCATTCATTTCTGTTGACAGGATTTTTTCCAGTTGCAGAAAATTGTTACCATCTCCAGCCAAGAACGATCCTCACATTAAAGGGTTATCCCTCTTTAATGTGTTTGGAATGAGGCTATCATATCAAGTGTCTGACATAATGAGAAACACAGAAAATTGCCTGGGTCACTGCATCAGGAACATTATAGAGTTTATTTTCCGCATGAATCATTTGGGCTGTTGTTTTGTGCGACATGGGGGTCATGTTTGTGAGCAGCGTCTGTTCTTCCTCTAAAGTACATACAGTAATTATGAATCTCACCGCTGTGAAAATAGATGGAGGCTAATTTGAGACTCTGTCAAAGGCCTGAATACAGTTGACTGAACTAAATAGAAATGTTTTATTTATATATATATAGCTGCCATCGAATCTTAATATTAAAAAGAGTTGTGACACATGTGACACATTGAGTTTCCCAAAATAAAAAACACATTGGATAAACACAGTGATGAAGTGTTTTAGTATTATTGTTGCGATCCACAATGTGTTTATTTGAGAATTGGATGAAATTGGGAATTTCTTTATTGAATTTCCTTATAGTGCTCCATGGACGTAGAAATTGAATGGATTTGGAAAGCAAATACACATGTCTATTGTTTATTCACTTCAAAATATGTTTCGCAATTTCATTTTCCTGGATTTGCCTTGTATTGTACAAGTATTTGACAGTATGTTAGCATACTAGGTTAGCCGTCCGACTAACGACAACATCGAAGGTTGTCAACAAGAGACTTGCTGTTTAGTCACAGCAATTTCACGTATGTTATCAACAACAAATTGGCTATTTTCCTGTTTAAAAGTAAGAGGAAGAAAGTATATTTGTACATAAACACTGCAATCAAATAACAGAGCTCAATAGGTTCACGAAATAGACCTCTCAAAAAGTTATCACTTCGCATTATGATAAAGTTTAATAAATAGTAACGTTCATCACTGCGACGGACTGGCGACCTGTCCAGGGTATACCCCGCCTCTCGCCCGATGTGAGCTGGAGATAGGCATCGGCAGACCCCCGTGACCCCTAAAGGGAATAAACGTGTTTGAAAATGAATAATGTTCATCATTCTTTGCTGGCCACGCCCACAAACTGTTACCAGTGGATGCTCACATTCTCATCGCCGAAATTCGATGGTCTTCGTTAATAATGAATGGGATCGCATGTCATTGCAGTTGTTAGCCACGTGTAGATCGAAAGAGACTAGAAGAAGCTGGGAGATGCAATCTCATTAATTTCAACGGAGATCTGCGACTAGAACGTGAGCAACTGCTAGCGACAGCTTGTGGGCGTGGTCAGCAATGAGCTCCAAATAAAGAAAGTTTTAAAATAGCATTCTCTAATTTTCTACGTGATTCCTTAATTTCCATCAAAAAGCAGCTCCTGCACCAGCCGGTGGTCGTCGCTATGCTGACTCAGTGAGAGGTTTATTTTGTGAACCCATTGAGCTTTGTGTTTACGCTTTCAGCTGTTCGTTCATGACTGATAATGCACTTAATTCGATTGCAGTGTTTGTATACGGATGTACTTTTCCCTCATAATTGTAAGCAGGAAAATAATGGATTTGTTGTTGATATCATATGGAGAAGGGTTGAAAGGCCCTGTAGCATGAATGAATGTTAACGGCTCTCTGGCTGATAGGGTTTTATCAGGATATGGTAATGAGTTGTTTAGGTAATGAGTTGAAGTGGTGACCGTGGCTATACTGGGTAAACTCTTGAAACTCATTATTCAAACATCACATAAGATGATGTGGCAAATAAAACTATGAAAATGTGGCTGGACATTGAGTGCTAGAACTGATTTTCAAAGACTCCAGGGACGCCGATGTACAGACAGCCGAAATCCTAAATAAGATAAGATTCCAGAAGCTGATACCTGGATTCGTGGCCACCATTTTGTGTCTGGTAAATCAGAATCGATAAATGCACCAGCTCCCCAGTTTGTGACACTGACAGCATTAACTACAGAAAGCCTAGCTAGTTAACTGCTTTTGTAAAAAAAAAAAAAAATGTAATAAACCAGAATGCCAATTGATGTTCTCATCACTACAAAGTCCCTGACAAACTCACAAACTCAAAATATGACTAGACATAGAGAATTTTAGATAAATGTGTACTTTTCATGTAACTGTCAGGAAATCCAATTTCTTGTCAAATCTCTATGTCCACAGAAAGCTGGTCATCTGGTAAATTGTGGAGATTGCCGTAAAATCAATCTTAAGTTTATGATCATCAGAATAACCAACATTTTGGGACTTTTCTGTATTAAACACAACAATATTACCACTTGTTTTACCACTCAGGCTCAGTGAAATGTTCGTGGCTGGGTGGGAAACTGACGGCACGTTTCCACGTTTTAATTGGAAAGTGCCTTCAAAGCCAATTGTATTTAATACAGATTTTTTTATCTGTGGATGAGTTGATACAGTACATTTTCATTGCTTAAAAAAGTGAATATTTTGTTTTACAGAGTCTATTTACCAAATTTTACTATATATTTTTTTTTACTAAATTATCTATATATGTTTCTTTACATTTTTGGAATACTCATGGCTTCTACGGGAGGAACAACATTTAGCTTAATTAATTTTGTAATAAAAGACTAAAATTAAGGTGGAATCTCTGAAAGCATTTCATGAAGCTTCAGAATGGAATTACCCCTAGGCAAAGTCTCATTTTCAGTTTTTGTAGTTTAATAATAATTGAAAAAAAAAAAAACAATTATGCAAACAATAACACTACCCTGATGTCAATTACATGCCTTGAGTACTTATTTGAGATATGTTGTATAATTACATGTGTTTGAAAAGCACATGGATTATGCAATGAAACCAGTTCAATGCGACAGACAGATCTAGTAATTACCCCATTTATTCAAAAAGAGAAAGCACAGTTAAATAGCCATTTGGAACCATGGGAAATAAGTATTTCTTTTCTCAATGACGACTTTATCTCAGTTCAATTCCAGAGAGAAAAATCGACTTGTCTCCTGAAAATCATAGACAGTGGGAATGGGTTAAAAAAAGGGAAGAAATACTTGCCACACTTTTGATAAACGCTCAAAAAACATCTTGTACCAATATTTTTGTGTGTGAATGGGGATATCAGTTTCAGTAACGCTGTTGAGAAAACATGTTTCTGGGTTTTAGTGACAGCCTCTCTTTCTCTCATAATGTCTATAATCCATTTGCCTTAAGCTGTGCAGCATACCTTCAAAATGACAACAATTGAGATCAGCTCTGGCACCTTGTGTTTTATTTTCTGACTACATATAGCATTTGACACTCAGCTATGCCCCTGGCAGACAATCACAGGACTGAAATAATGGCTGCAGCGTCCCTCTCCCCATGATTACACATGATTTTCAAAGCCTCAGCTGTTATGGCTAGACGGCCTCAAGGGAAGAGCTCAGGACACACGTGATTGGTCTGACTGCTCTGACGCGGACAAAGGGAGGCACTACTTGCTGGGAAGTGGGTGGGCAGGGTTGGCAAGCTGATGTTGCAGATAAAGTTGACCGTGTGCCCGGTGCAAATGGAAAAGGCCCTTTGGTAGCAGGCTGAGGTTTAAAGAAGGGATTTGTGGCAGAAAATGAGGGCTTTGACGCTGACTTGAAAAAATGATAAAAAGGTGGTGGATTTATGAGAACAGTACACACACAAATGATACAACACACACATAAGATAAAAGGTACTGCAATATTTTACTTTTGAAAAAAGTCGTGGTTGTATTATTAGTCACAATAAACATGTTCTGGAATTAATCAGTGAATTATACAATGAAAATGAGATATCTAATAGTGTTTTGTTATATTTCACATTAAAAATACCTTACTAATATTTTAATACCCTCAAAATTTTTTTTAAGATAAACTGTCAACGTCTTCATGGTTGGTGTACCCCCATCTCTCGCCCAAAGTGAAACAAGCGGGTATAGAAGATGAATTAACGTATAATACAATTTTCAAATTGACTTTAATGAGTGCTTACATGAATGTTTGTGTTTTATGTGACTAAAATGACTGAAAACACATGAACAAATATTTTTCAGAATACTCAAACAATAAAAAAATGCTATTTTCTTCAAAAATCTCTTGAATGGAAACCAGTTGACCACTTGATTAAAACATTTGGAGATGTTTTGAATTGTATTGTTGTATGAAATTGTTTAAATCATGTAACATAAGCCAAAAATGCTTTAACAGGTGGATATATATTAGAGAGAGAGAGAGAGAAAGAAAGAAGGGGGGGGGTTTGTCAGATAGGTTTCCTCTGGTTTAGTCAGTAGAGCATTATGCTAGCAGCATTAAGTGAATAGTAACTTACCAAATGTATTTTTTCCCTTGAAAGTCACTTCAGATAAAGGTGTCTACCAAAAGAATAAATGTGTCATTTTATATGTAAGGAATTTACACGTAAGTGCCATGTTATTGATTCTGTATATACATTTTTTTCTGTTACATGGCTTTGATACCCATTAAGAGGAAAATGTACATAATAAAATTTACATTAAACACAATATTTTTAATTCTGATATGAACAATAGTGAAAAAAAAGTTAAATAAATGCACATAAGAATTTTAACCATATCTCATGGCAGTCTATGAAGAAAGCTCAAGAGATTTCAGTAATGTCTCTCACGGGTGGTTTACATTTTCCCCTAGAGAGAGAGCATTAGCAAAAGTAATCATCCCAAGCTTGAATTCCATTTGCCAAAGTACTTTCAAAGACACTCTTCATTAACTAAATATCTAACAGGCCTTCATCTGAAGGGACTGTCTGGTGGCATAATAACTCAGACAGTTATTTACTGTACAGCAGAGACAGTGTAGATTCTCTGAGGATCAGACTGTGACTAAATGAAAGCTTAATATCGACATGAAATAAATAGCGAATGAAAGGAATGAAATGGAAAGCAATACTCAGGTGTCACAGAGACAAGAGACAGCGAGACTCTGCTTTCATTCTAATGCTTTCCATGACACTGAACATGAACAGAACACTGACCTCTTCTTTTTAAAATGATAGTTCTTAAGTTCTTTAAAAGAGCACTGGTACACTGGTTATAATGGGTAATTAAAGGACTGGCGGATTAGTGCGGAGACAAGTAGCTTAAATGTTGCTTTCCCACGCAAAACTGAAGGTAGGGAAAAATTGGGGACTTTATTGGACTTGGAAAAATGCAATAAAATCTCTCTCTCTCAATGCACCCATCTGTTGGACCTTACGAGACTTCCTGTAAACAAGTCGTAGAGAACAAAACCCTCACACCAGGCCTTTGCCCATAATTACCCTTTCATCTTTATTTCCCTCTTTTCTTTTTCTCCTGCTGTCTGCCTGCTGTCTTCTGCGCTTTCTCACATTATCACGGTGACACTTACCAGTGCCCCATGCTGCTGTGCAGAATTATGATGATGATGGCATTGTCTTGTTTAATAGATTCATCCTGAATTCTTCTGAAAACGGTGCTAATGAACAAAAATACATTACTTAAGAGATTACATGTTGAATTTGTCTTTGTATAATGCATTAGGTTAATGTCGGCAGTTGCCGTTGCTTACATCATTTAGGAACTCATTACTTTCTTGGGCTGCCATTGTGGAGGAAATTAGTAATGGATTCTAACCTGATTTTCTAACCAGATATAAGCCGTTATGATGTAATTTCCCTCCCCCTCTCCTCATAATTTTGTTTGCGTGCATCATGTGCCATTTCCTTTCCCTTGCTCTGCTGTAGTAGGCTTTTGACTGCCTGGAAGGGGCTTTTTCGTACCCATTTACTGGTAGCAGAGCAACAGAGGTAGTTTTGTAAAATCAGAATTCTTTCATATTCCCCCCGTCGCTTGTAATTTACTCCAGCAAAATAGCTACAAGATTACAGGGTTATGAGCTAGCTTTATTTGACTCTCTGTTAGGTTTGATTATTGTGAAAAGAAAGAATATTCGGTATAAGTTATAGCTTAAAACTGAGGTGCTGGCAGAAGATGATTGACAGTTTGTTAAAGCAGTACTCTGAAATATGGTGAATTCAGTGTATCGTGGTTACTGCTTAAAGAACGTCAATCTGATATTAAAATTAATCTTAACTGAGTGTACAGTTATATACAGTATATATTTTAATGACAACGATTTGTTATTTAATACATTTTTTTGATTTCTTGATGTACACATAACTATAAGGCCACTTCAGCCAAGAATATTGGCTTAAAAAGTCAAAATTTTGAGATATAAAGTTAAAACATTTTGGGATACAAAAATCAAAATGTTGTAAAACAAAAGTTTAAATTGTCACATTACAAAAGTCAAAGTTTTTACATGCTGGCCCTGTGCATTTGATCAGTGAGGTCAATGATTAACTCAAAATCCAGATGCAAAAATCAAATATTTTACTTTTGTGTTTCTAAATTTTCGTTTTCATCTAATGGTCTTTACAGTGGAATTTCTCAATTTAAAAAACTAAAAATATTTAATTCATTCATTTCATCCATTGTAACATTTATAGAGTTTTTATATAGCTTTTACATTTTTACGCCACATGAAATGGAATTAAATTTCACAAAATTTAGTTCACTGAGAATATTTTTTTCAAATGTTTTTCTTCGATTTGAATATTACATTGATAAACAGACGAGTCCATTAAATGCATAAGAAAAATGTCCATTAAAAACATATTTAAGCAAAAATTAAATATTAAGCATGATTTTTGTTGTTCTTTTAACTTTGAAAAACTTTGTACACATTTTTTAAAAGTGCAATTGATGTATGAAATTCATTGCAGTTCATATTCAATGTATGATTAATACAAATCAAGTAGTAACTAATCTGTGATTAGTTAAAACTGAAAAAAAAAACACATTACATTTTTAAAGCGCCCATGTCAGTAAAATGTTTTATTTCTTGGCAAACTAAAATAGTGAGAAGCGTTTTCTAAACTCAATCTAATCTTGTTTTTTTAATGCAATGGTGCAGCCCAGACAGCCTTTGCTGCACTGTTGCCCTAATCTTGTCAGTGATGTCAGGTGGAAAAGATGGCTTACTTCCTCCCAGTCTGCCAAGACACCATCAAGAGAGGAGAAAGTAGCGAGAAAAAGCACAAGTTCATGGTCTCTCAGACTGAGGCCCTGGAATTAATCTATAAACAGTAGATCCTCCGCTGTCTGTGATTCTCTAAAACAGTGAACAGAGGTAAAGTATAAATATCTTTTTCAGATTTACTAATTGTAATTAAAATTCATCCTTATAATTTGCATATATTTTATTCTATTGTTTTAATAGATTTATGACACAACGAAAAAGTCTGTGATTAAAATCAAGTTTGAAAATTCTAAATATGTTAAGAATTAAATTTTGGAGTTTACTCAGAATAACAAATACGTTTTGACTTAAATATGCATTTTTTTCTGCGATGCTGCTTTTAAAACAAAGGCTTAAACTCAGTTTTTTTTTACTTGAAACTGATGAAATATTATGTGTTGTGGTTCGTTTATTTATTTTTTATTATTTCATTTTACAGATTAATGTTTTATTTTGGAACTAGGCTATTAAGTAAGTTGTAGTTCCAACATTAGAACTGAATCTCTGAGCGCAACAACACAGGCCCGTAAACATCTCGCACCACACCAACATATTCTGAATATTCTGAATCTTAAAACAAATGTACATGTTTTAGCCATATAAAAATCTCATCCAATTAATAAAAACTGTAGAAAAATAAATGGCATTTTGAATTGATTTGATCTTTTGATCTCGCAGACACACAATCAGTTTTCAGTTCCTTCATAATCGAAGTTCATTGACATTCTTTGTAGGTTTAAACAGTAAAGTTTCTTCGTTTAAATGGCAAGTCAGCACCACTCTTTTTCTTAATCATTTATTGCCATAGATCACACTGCTCATGCTAAAAACAGGTGTAAAATTAGACAAATACATAAACAAAGGGAATAGTCTCCGAACGTTCAAGGCTGATAGATCCAGCAGCAGATTCATATTTGAATTCTTTACAGTTTGATGGAACATCTTCCGCATCCCAAAACAATAATAAAAAAAGTCAAACTTTTTTTGTTTTACTCACAATGAAGACCATGTGACTAGCTGAAATAAACCAAGACAGGAAGCGTTGTGGCCTTTGCAGTTGTGATCCTCAGGGGCAAATACAGAGCGTCCATACATGCGGAGACTGATCTGCTCCACACTCCTCCTCCAGTCCAACTCTGAACTGAGACGGAGGCGTTCACATCATTCAGAAGTTTTTCTTTAAAAACCACACCCATCCCAAAGCAACCAGAGGAGGGGAGAGGCAGCTTTTTCCTTAAATAACATCAGCAAGGGGAGGAAACCTGTGTTTTTGCTTCAGAACAAGCCACAAAAAAACAGGCAGGAGGCTGTGTTTGCAAAAAAATGAAAATGAATATTGGTGATGTGTGATGTCATGCAGGAACCTTTATTAAACAAGGAAGCGCCTTACATTTGAGTGTGACCTTTTTACCATTTGGCTTAAATTATACGTACTCTGAAAACCCTGCAAATCTCTGCTTTATATAATTGAAAGCATATGATAATGCTTCTAATTATTAAATTTGAAAGGATGCCTTGTTATCCTCCGAAAGAAGGCATGAGCAGTGTTCTTCATGTTTAACGATTGCCTTGTGTTTACAGCAGTGTTGCTAGGTTACTGGCTTTTACGTTATCATCTTAATCCAATCAGTCTCCATTATATCCCACTTCCACTGACACTAGATAACGCATCTCCACATCCATCAATACATAAGTCATTTACAGCAGAGATTTACAACTGGACCCAGATTGGAAGCTGAACATCATGGAATGGACAAACATTTTGCAAAAATGTATTTTAGCAAACCATGCTTGAGGCTAAGGCTTTAATGTATCAAACTAATCGTTGTTGACACATATCAGCCTCTTGTTAGGAATTCTCTCTTTCAGTTATACTTTTGTTTACCAATAGATCTGCAAAAAGCAGAGTGTCCAGAATACAGCAAAGCTAAGTTGCATATATGAACAACCTAAACAGTATTACTAAAGCATTTTCTTAAAGGGATCATGGACAGATGCTGGTTCTTTTGGCAAATAAGAGCTAATGGAAGATTAAAACTAAAGGTACATTTAAAAAAATATATTGTTATGAAAAATAGCTTTTATTACACACGGCTGCAAATGGACTCATTGTGAATGGGACGTACAGTACCCACTGCTCCCCCTGCAATCCTGCTATTTGTTATTAGTCAAACACTCTAGTTACACAGCACTCATAAAACAGTTTCTTAAGATGGCCATAAAAACTATAAGTTGTTTTGTTTCCAATTGCAAGGAGCAAGCCAGTGTATGGAAGAGTACATCTGTTTATCATCTCCATTTGACAGAAGACTTGACAGAAAACTTGATTTTGTACAAAGTAGTGCAGTCAGGTAGTCAGTCGATTAAAAAAAACACACAATTTTTGCTCTTAAATGCTAATTAATTTAGAGGCATGTCAATGTAAAATGTAAATAATTAACTAATATTTAAGCTCAAGACAAAGAAACTATTTACATTCAAAATCAGATTGTTGATTGAAAATGTAGTTTAATCTTTTACCACAGAAACATACCTGCAATAAACCATCAATATTGTCCAAATTAACACATTTATTACAGATAAAGGAAACATAAAAGACCCTCGTAGGGAAAACCTGAATAACATAAGTCTTCTCCAAAGGAGAAGGAATAAACTAAACTAAATGAACCAATGGAAGATGGAACACATGGAAGACTTGTGCTGCAGGGAAACAGAATGAGTAATCATGTGACAGAACTCTGATCACATGACCTGGGCGGAAGTAAAAACACAAGGAAAACTATGAAACGGGTGAAACACAGAAAATAAAGGTAAGAGACTGTGTCCTTCCTCTGTCTTATCCATACTTCTTTGCTCATTTAATAAAGACACACACACACACACACGCACACACACACACAAACAGCAACCACGTTAATTGCATTCATTTTTAAAATATTGTAAATATTTAAAAATAATCTCACCTGTAACATTCTAATTTTGACATCACTAGTAAAACACTTTTGTTTGAGAAGATGAGATGTAACATTACTGTAGTCTGGAGCAGATAAATACAAACATACTATAAGTAACCAACTCCTGATGTGTTTATCAATGCTATGTTGGTTGTCATTCTATTGTCATTAATATTTTAATCATGCTATTTTAAAATTTGTGTTCGTGTTGTTTATATATGATTTTGCATCAAACGCATAATCTGTTATGTTATACCACCCGCCTTTTTAAGGGCTTACAATGTACTTTGAAAAAATTCAAGATTTGCTTAAATTACTTTATATTTTTTGATCTTTCAAACATGGCTCTTAAATACAGCCTCTAAATGACACAGTTCCACTTTAAAAGGCGCAGTATTACCTAGGCCATTTAGGAGCATTTCCCCTATCTATGTGCTGGGTTTGTGAAGGAAAAAGACGTTGTTTAAACTGCTTCTGAACCAGGTCTCTCTCCGACATTGAATGTTTGCTCGGAGAGAGCACAGAGAGCGGCATATTCATCGATCCACTTCTCCTGGGTTTAACAGCCAGAAACAAAGGTACATTTCAACTATTTTTAAATGGAAAAAGCTATATCCATATAATTGGATATTCAAGAACTATATAAAGTAAAGAAAATCTACTTTATGACCTCAGCTTCCTCAAACATGTCAGTTTCCTCAATGTTCATCATCAGCAGACTTTCAAAATCCAGCCCGAAAGAGTGCTTTTCTTCTTAAATAATCAGTGGCTATGTTCTTCCAAAATCACACTTCATTGAGCTTTAAATTTTTCTTAAATGTAGTATTTGAGGGGGGTTCGTGTAATGACTGCAGAGAATATTCTTCGATTCGCTTCTTTTTTTAATGTTTTCATGTTTTTTCCATGGTTTTGTGTTCAGAGATCCAGTTCAAAAGCGGAAACCTGCATTTATCACCACAAACACTGGATATTTAACCTGTATTTTTGAGTAAAAGTAAAGTGGTTTTGTTTATTTTTCTTTTTTTGTGGCTTTGTGAATTAAGGATTCGATTGTGGGCAAAACTGATTGGGGTTGGAGAAAAAACACCTCAACACACCAATAAGCATCATGCACTTATGTTTTATTTCCACAGTTGGCTCCAATAAAATACTTGGCAAGAAAATTCCCAACATTTTGGTTTCTGAATATATGAGTTTTTTATTTTAGTTTCCTCTTCCAATGCAGACGCTAGTTGAGGGCTTTAGGTCTCGTACACAGTCTGAGGTATTTATCGTGCCAGTCTTCAGAGACTTTACTGCAGGTTTTATCTTTGACTACACTGTGGAAGAGGAAATGACACAATTCACAGCCCTGTGAGGACCTGCTTACAAAGGAGAAGTCTAGAAACAAAGTATAAAAGTCTTCTTTGGTCTGGCTTGTTGCCCGGACAGCAAGCGAAAACAAAGTTAGCTCTCACACACACATTGAGAACTTAAGTCAACCAGACATCCAGACCTTCTTGAAACACTTTCACCTGTAACTCCCTGAAAGGAAGTCTACTGTGCATGTCTGTCTGTATGAGTGTAAGCATGTATTAGCTTTGTGTATGTATGACTCATG
This sequence comes from Danionella cerebrum, assembly GCA_007224835.1. Taxonomy (NCBI): domain Eukaryota; kingdom Metazoa; phylum Chordata; class Actinopteri; order Cypriniformes; family Danionidae; genus Danionella; species Danionella cerebrum. Next base: position 514,934 of record SRMA01025931.1, read on the forward strand.
CCGTACGGGAGACTCCACCCTGCGTAGGAGGGCAATTGAGTCTGTCACTAACTCAGCCCTGGGAAGAACTGCCCAGACAACAGCTCTCTTTGTTCGAATGTTAACTTGGAGAATGATGAGATCTTTCCAGCTGTCCAATCCCAAAGCTATTTTACTTGCTTTATACAAATTGACCAATGCCATAAAAGTACAGCATGCTCCATCTTCATGACCATATGTTTCTCCTTTTATTGGAATTAAAGAAGCTTAAGGTTGTGATCAAAACATTTTTAGAATTTTTGAGAGGGCAACTGCTCATTTAAATTCTTACCTGTTGTGCATTTATAGCTTGCCTTTGGAGTCACGCAACTTTGCAATAAAGATATGCATTTTAGGCTGTAATTGAATGTTTTGTTGTCTTATGTAGAACAAACTCCACGGAAAACTCATTTTGGAATCAAGGGAGTTGGAATCCTTGGAATCAGAATCCTCCCTCATATATTTTGGGAAGAAAAGTTTTGCAACACTTCTTCTGTAAACCAAATGTACAATGTTTATCAATTTAGCAACATGTTGATAATAGGGTTTGATACAATTGATACAATGTCATAGTTTTTGGCGATTTTGTTATTTTCAGTAAAAATAATCAGAACTGTATTTTTGTACAATTTCAAGTTTGTGGCGGAATTATTGTGTAGTATCATACAAAAAAAATTATAGGGGAAAATTCTAGCCCCGGAATTCTAGTTGTTAAGGATCATGTGATTGGGGGATTGGGACGTTATCGTGTGAGAAGTGATTAGGACATGATCCCATCAATTATCCCATTAATGGACACCATTTTAAGAAGATTCATACCCCCATCACAATTGAATGAGTCCGAATCTGCCTGTGCTCTCCCATCCTTCTCTCCTTCACCACATGGTGCGGTCTACTCAAGACAGCTTTGTACGTTTATACATGCCACTCACGGTCACGAATACAAGGCAAGTCCAAATCCTGAAAACATACTTTTTAAGCTGATCGTTGATGGTTTTACAGTGTCCCTGAAAGGATCCCCCCAAATAAAGCTGAGAAGTCATCCAAAGATTTGTGCAAATCTCAATACAGTCTGGTGGGTAGAGGTCTTAAGTCCTAAATATGACACAACAATGACCGAGTCCATTGTTTGAAAATGTTTCTTATAATTCTTGCATATAATGTTTGATTTGAATAGTTCTCAGTATAGTAGTAGGGCATTTCTCTAAATTATCAGAATAAATCTGAAGGAAATAACATTTCAGTGTTTGCTTTGAAGTCTTTGAGCATGAGGTGACTTCAGGCCTGAGCTTCAGCGGAGGGAAATTGGGTCCATGCGGCCCTCTGCCACTTAATAAGGGACATTGGGTTTAACTCTAAAATAATTTGCCAGTTGGCTGAATAGCCAGAATGAAATATTTCCAAAAAAGTACTTTTTCAACAGAATGGTCACTTCACCATAACTAGTTTTTTTGTATCCCTCGTGGAACGCTTACTACCAAATCTGTGGGAGCCAGGTGGTATTTTTCAGTTCCATTTTGGGCAGATTGCACACAATAAACAAACTATTTGTCCATTGCAATTCATTAATCACTGATTGACATTTCACCTCTGTGATGTATCGGAGGGTGTGGGAACAAGGGGTTTTTGTTTTGAAGGGAACTGTACAGTCTGAATGGCATCTGGAAACACTTATCCAGGGGCCTGACTGATTATGCTTGGTACAAACTGCACGTGCGCTCTGTAGTTTTATTAAGCAGACTGCATGGCAATTAACTGATCTCTCCCCTGGAAGCAGGTGATTTTCCACATCTCTTTCAAACATGCACTCGCCAGTCAATCTGTAGCTCATACTAGAGGTTCCCATATTGCTATCTGTAAAAAACACAAATGGAGTCATTTGATAATAAACATGACTGGTTTCAGAATGTTTGTTCATGGGATATTTAATTCATTCAAATTAATGGGGACAAAGTGATCCAGTACCAACTGCTGCTTACACAAAGCTACTTTCTCAGTGAAAATGACAAAAAAATCTTCCTTGGGAGAGGAAGCTGAAATAGAACCAGGCTTTTTATAGTGTCAAAACCTATTTTAGGGTTCTGCTTATTTGATAAGATGAGGTTTGCAAAAAAAAGAGTTTCTTCCAGCTTTCACAGAGAAATTAAATTCACTTAAGAGGTCCTTAAAGTAATCTTGATGGACCTGCAGCCTGGTAGACTTCCAGAGGCACTCTGCACACACACATTTCCATTTAAGATGATCCTTATTCATCCAGGGGTTTGCAGTTTAGTGGTTACAGCTCAGCTTCTCAAAGGTGCAATATGATCAAGAATGTCGACTGATGACATTAGTTGACATAATATTGTTTATCACAGGGTCAAATACATTGATTAAAAGGTGAAGAACAATTTTAGCTGAGTAGTTCAACAAACCTTTAACCTGTTTAAATCGCCAGAATTAGACAATATTTTAGTCTTTTGAAGCATTTTTTACTATTTTTTGCTATTAAATTTTGCTAATAAATTACGATTTTGCTAATAAATTATCTTTTAAACAATAATTCCGCAACAATCCTGAAAAGGTACAGTTCTGAGTAGTACATATTGTATTTTTCTTTTACTGCAAAAACTTCAATAACTGAGAACAAACAGTTTTTATGTTTCATAACAAAAAGGAAAATCAGTGTACACTGTTTCAAGCACTTTTTGTGCTTTGTTTTGTGTCAGAACTTTGAAAAACACTTCCAAGGGTTATCCCTTCTTTTCACCATTAGATGGCACTGATTTGGGTTCTGTAAAACGAAACTGAAAGATGATTGCGCATTTTCTCACAATTCAGTTTGAATTATCTTGCAATTGACACTTTGAGAAGCTCTTGTCCAGGAATTTAGTGACTTCTTAAATGCCAACGGGGTCTGGTGTTCCAGGATGCACAAGCCTTAGCCAAGACTGCCACACATCAAATGATGACAACCAGCGTTTGTCTGGCAGGACTTCAGGTGCACACGGGACTTCCTGTAAGAAAGCAGGGTGAAATTTGTTTGGTGGTGTCAGGGGGAACAGGCCAGTCCACAAAATGCCTAGAACCCAATTGGGCAAATGTGTTGGATTGTTGTCCTGACCCCACAGGGTTAGAACATGTCCACAGACCTCCTAAAGGGACATGAACAGCCTATCTTAGGGAAAAAAAATACAAATTTTGGTTCCAAATTTGAGTAGATGGTTCCAGAGACCTCGTTATGAGCAGTAGTTGTAGCCCTGAGCCCCAAGCAAGCATCCTGAATCTAACTCTGATCCAACCATAATCAAAATTATATTTCTGAAGAAAGGGTATTACCTGGTAATGTTCTGTTTTTAAAGCCTTTGGAGGATCAACACAGAACATCAAATTTACATTTTTCCAATAAATACATACATTTTGCACAGCTCTTCACAAGCAACACAGTCTCTTAGCAAATCACATTGGGGCTTTTCAATTTTAAAATCTCGGTTGCCGGTTATTCTTTAAAAGACATTCTCATGATATTTGATGGTTTACTCTGTATCCATGGTTGTAGTGCAAATTCTGGTTATATTACAAATTTATACATAAAAAAAATACACTACTATCATTACTAAAGCTGCTAATGACAATTGCAAAAGATCTTGCTTCTATAATAATAAACTCTTCTAATTGATATTTTTTCAAAATAGTTTTTGGCAAACCATGTTCTAGGCCAGTGTTTGTACATAAGTGATATTAGACTAGAAAATGATACAGGCGCAAAACCTCAAAATGCCCCGTGGTTAACAGCTGGTTGTTGAAAAATGCTTGCTTGTTTTAGAGGTTAACTGCTTGAATTTTCACTTGATTATTTTGCATTCGGACAAAGCAGATGGATTAAGCATGGTTCCTATCACTTTAAATAAACCAAGTCACCAACATTCAGCTGTTGTTGCATGCAGACCACTGAGGTAAATGAGTAAGAATTGCTTGTATTAGCTGATCTCTCACTAGCCCTGAAGAAAGTGAGATCAACCTCAAAACCACAAAACTAGTACCTTAAGGCATTCATTAAAAGTTTCTAATCGTTCGTTTAACAAGATCTGACTGGTAGACTTCATATAATAGGCATGTACGTTTCCATCTCTGGCAAGTTCTGACAGTTTGACAATAAACCTAGGTTCAGATAAATTTAGACACACCCAGATCACTTTTATTTGCACTGTGGATGGTTTTCTTAAATGTAAGAAGAAAAACTGCTCTGGAAAAATGCAATGAGTGCGTTAACGCGCCAAAAACGAATATTTGCAAAGGTTTGAGCTAGTGTGCCAGTTGGACTTTTCAAGATAATAACTGGACTGCAGAGTGATTCCAATTCAAAAATTAACCTTCTGAGGATGTGCCCTGTTTTTTATTGTAATTAAAATGTTGTTGGTTAGATTAAATAGCATTAAATGGGTTAAATTAAATAGCATTAAAGAGAAATGCTAATGTTTATTCAGCCTTTTGACCTCAGTTGTTTCAAGCACTTTGCATACATGTCTCTGCAAGTAAGTGCACTCAGATTGTGTGATTCATAATCAAGAATTTGCTTGGAACCCTGATATTCAAATGTTGTGACTGACTGGAAAACAGGCGTGTGTAAAAGGAGTGCTGTAAAAAAGCTATTGATAGAATACATTTAGATGAAATGATTTTCAGTGGCTTGGCCACTTTCAATCAGCTTTTATTTAGTTTTAGAGGTAGTCTTTTGAGGAAAATTCCATTTTAATTCCAGTCTAGTTTTATTAAATAGATTAAAAAACTCCAGCAGACTTAGCTGAGCTCCATTTTTATCAATTTTTTTTACCACTTAACAATTTTCTCTAAAAATGTAACTTTAAAACATTTTTGTGACATTGCTTGATACTATGTTTCAGTGCAACCCACAGATCCTTTTTTTTCAAATTACACATTATATTACACAATAATTCTACAAAAATCAAGTGTGAATGGAGATATACAAATGCGATATATATATATATATATATATATATATATATATATATATCTTGCCAAAGTGGCTTTATTTCATACAATTTTTAGAGCTCAATAGCAACTTTGATGGTTGGTTCACCTTTGAAGATAAATTTTAAATGTTCTTTATGTTTACAAGCCAAAGAACCAGATTTGGTTCTATATAGAACCTTTTTTAGAGTGTATTTGCCAGCATTTAATGAAAACATAAAAAGGATGTCTGTCTCATTGCTTTCATTAAAGTGCCATCATTTAATACGACTTTGAAGTCTGCAGCAGCATGAAACAGTCAAAACATTATTGAAACCAGATCTGTTTGTTCTGACTGAGCTTAAATCATATTTCAGTGCGCAGTAATGAGTTCAGACCTGATCTTGAACTTCACAAAGATCTTGTAAGTGATACAGTTGCAATTTTATTCTTTTTATGTTGTTTTTTTTGTGACTGAACGTTTTGTTTTTTGAGTTTATTTTAATTTATTTTTATTTATTCATTTATTGATGTTTAACTTGCTTTTACAACATTTAATTAAAGCATGACCAGAAATATACTCAAAAAGTGTTAAGCTGGTTAACGTTTGAAAGATTTATTCGAATAAATGGCCTCGAGTTGCTTTATCTTTTCAGACTTGGACCAGGTAAATTGCAGAACTGTGAAATTTGAATTTCATTTTAAATTTCCAAACTTTGCAAAGCTGTACCACAAATACAAACCTGTACATAAAAATTGAGAACATACCAAACATACGTACAAAAACACTAGGCCCTTAGGGGGTAAGGGTCGAGTGTCAAGTCACTATTGATTTATTTTACTCGTAGTAATGATATTTTACCATATCGTTTACCATAGCAACGATATGGCACATCTCTATCTCAGCTTAGGAAAACCATAGAGACATGGTGGTTGCTTTATTTTACTCATATTGACATAGGTAACATTACATTATGTCACTAACCCCTCCATAGCAACCATATTGTTTAGCATAGCAACCGATTTGGCACATCTCTATCTCAGCATAGGAAAATCATAAAGACATGGGGATTGGTTTATTTTACTAATACCAACATTGCCAAAAATTGCTTTAAACGGCACTAGTACAAGCCAAAATCAAAGTTTACGTGCAAACTTTTTACGTGCCATCAAATTCCAAATGAGTTTGTCTGGTTGTGACCCTGATGGCACAGCAGTCAGGGCGATTGCCATCAAACCCTGTGTTTCTGGTAGATCTTGCAGCATCTGGATCCAATTCCCCTCTTTGCTTGTGTCACAAAGCAAAGGCAAGCCTAGTCCATGAGTCACTGCCCTGAGGGGTTTGTTCAGTGCTTTGCCATATACACGGGAACCAGTTTTGAAGTCAGCCATTGTGATCTGCTCAAAGCCATGGCCTGGGGTTCGGTTTGTGTCTTTATTTCCCACACTTGCACCATCACGAGACTCCTTAATCTGGCTTGGGTGAAACAGACAGCTGGAGCTCTCTGTTCAAAGTCGTCACTCTCTCTGTCTCTCTCTCTCTCTCTCTCTCTCTTTCTCTCTCTTTCTCTCTCTCTCCCGAGGTGATGCTCAGCAGACGGTTGATAGCGAGTGTAGGATTCACCTCTGGTTGTCACCCCAACTGAACTCTCTGGAGCAAAAGAACTCATTTCACAACACATTATTTAGTTGTCTGTCTTGAAACTTGTTGTTGGTTGTTGTTCTTCCAGTTAACAAAAGGGTGTGTCTTCAAGTTTCAAGTAAATTATGATGAAAAAATATTTTCGTTTATAAAAATGGCTGTCTATTTCTATATTTGTATTTAAATTCTTCTGCAGATTATTTACCTCAAACGTGTCTCTCCCTCGTACCAAGTTCAGCTAGAATTTTCCCACGAAACACAAAAAACAACCTGTTAAACTTGATTGAAAATGCTTTGTAATCAATGTCTGTCGTGTTTAGTGCAAATTTTTAAGGTTTCTTTGTTTGACAAAAGTACAGTACATGCTTTGGACAAGTGTGCAAAAGGGCTGCCAACCTAGAATGTTTTCAGAGATATAAATATTAATTGTTAATTTTTTAAAATGTACCCAATGCAAAGTGAGCAAACAAAGGACAGTCTAAATGAAATCAATATTTGCTTTTAGAAGCATTTGCCTGCAAACCAGCATCAATGCTTATTGGTAGACTTGCACAAATTCAGTGTTTTTGTGGAGTTACAGTCAAGTGCTAATGATCATCAATGTCACACAACCCAGTAATAAACTGGAAGAGAAACAGCTGTGCAGGAGGCTTAAAACTTACAACTCTTAATAAGGTGAGGTTGAGATAGACAGTTTCTTGTCATGGCAAGATTGAGCGCAGCAGCAAGCCTCAAGGTAGTTATGCTGCATCAACAAGATCTCTCCCAGACAAAGATTACAAAGCAGACCGGGTTTCAAGATGTGTTCTTGTAGGTCTTTTGAAGAAAGTAAAAAAAAAAAAATGCAAATCTAAAATAAATGGTTTATTTTGTTTCGTCTTGCTTTGTTTGGTTTATTTTAGCTTTGTCATGTTTACTTTCTGTTGCTTCGGATTGTTTCACTTTAGCTTTAAAAAACAGGCAATGTCGGTCAAGGAAAAAATAACGTATTTATTGATTTAATTCAGATTTATATTTAGATCATTCATTGCATTTTGTTCATTTATGAAAATAAATGATTATCTTGTTTTTTTGTTAGCATTCTTGTGTATTCAAGTATGCCTAAATGTTTTTCACAGCACTCCTGTTCAGATTGTGTGATGGCACCGAACGTTTCAGATTAAGAGTGCGATTGAATTGTTTTTCTATTATGATTTTTTTTCCTCCCTTTTAACTATGAAAGAATGGGAAGAATTTTAACAGTAAAACTAAATATTTAAAATCACCTTGTATTGGGTGAGATCTGACCTCATCATAAAAATATAATAATTTGCCTGGTAATATTTTGTATTAATTGACCAAAATCACAGATAGCATTCTGGTGCTATCCACAAAAACCACAAAATGGTTCCTGTTTGTATTGGAAATGCAACCTAAATTCATTATTTAGAAAAACTAAATTAAGTGTCTTATTTTGAAAAGGAATGATTACAATAAATCAGAGAAAATAACGTATGTGTTGAAATGTACTTTTTAAAATGCACATTAATAATGAATGTGCAGTATGTATTTGTCTTTCTCGCTCCTGTTTTTATCTTCTATTTTGCAGAACAGCCTCCATTTGCTAAAACACAGGCATAATTCTATACTCTCATAGTTTCCTGAGGTTTTGGTGACATTTCCATTGTGCATGTTTGTTCTCAGGCTGACACACAAACACACACGTGTACACGTATCTGGAGAGTGAAGTGTTGAAGGACTGTGTGTAGATGTGAAGCTAAGTGTGATAGCAGCTCCATCTCTCCTGGCCTCCGTGTTTCCCTCTGGTTCTCTGCTAATAATAGCTGCCAGGCCACTGTTGAAAAGTTGTGCTGTGTTCTGGATGTCCTTTCTGTCCTCACCTTTTGAAATGACCTCATCACTTTTCACATCCCGTGCATTGAGAATGATTGAGAGCCTATTGATGGAGACAGTGGATTGAGCTCACATGGTGTCCGATGTGATGTGGTTCATCTACTTTGTGTTTGCCTGTTTAGTTGCTAAGAACAATGAGTCTGGTCATCCAGTTTCAGACAAATGTGATTATACATGTGATCATTTTTCAATCATGAATCAGTCATAATCAGTTACATCATGCTTGTGCTTGAATGAAATAAAACAGCAAAGAATAAATATGTTATTTAAAATATGCCAGTTACACAAAATGAAGTCTACAATTTGAAAGCTATTACCATTAAATGTATACTGCAATGAATTTGATGTTAATTCACAAAGAAAATTCAAAGGCTTTTTTAGTAAATAGATTTTTAATATTAATATGATTATTTTTTAATGACACATTGCTAAGCTGCATTCTTTGTCAACTCTGACAAACAGAGAACTGCTTATTTAAAGGAGAATAAATTGACTATTTTGAAATGATTTTTAATGCCAATATATGTGAAAAACTGAATTAAATTAGAGTTTCAGGTTCAATGGTGACAGAAAAATGAAAAAAGATTATCTATAAGAATAATCACAGTCACAACATCCAGGATCACCACTGTTTATGTACCTTAGTATCTTAATTTAGAGGCAGTGGCTACTGTGTCAACTATAGGCTATCTTTAGGGTGTTATAAGAGATAAAAAATACATTTAGAAGAGATTAACAACAATAATTACATTATATTTAAACTCACCAGTGTTGTGCTGGCTTTTGCTAAAAACTTCTCTTTATTTATCGTATGCAACCAACTTTAGCCGAGTACATATGTTAATATTTGTCTCGATCTTTTTGCTGTTCAATTGATTCATTACAATCTTTAATTTTAAAATAGTCATTTTTGTACAAATACAGCAACAAAGGACAACATATGTATTAAACTGTTATAGTCATACAGCTGTGCTTTAACCGTATCATCCAACAGGGAATTATGACTCATCATATGATTCGGATGGTCATAGATTGATGTCTAAAATTATAATAAAAATGGTAAATAATATAACATATAAACATTATTGCACTAATAATGTACCAATCGTCTAATGTTACCTTCATTAACTTCACAACACTCCTTTGGACAAGAATCCTTTGGATTTTGGATTAGAGTTTTTCTTTTGGTAACTTTGAATAAGACAAGTTGAGACCACCGTGCAGACTTGACAAGGGTGTGTGGTTTATCATTCCAGGCCAGTCTTTTTGATCCCCTCCTCCTTCTCTTCATGTGGCCTAATGTCCCCCTTTTGTTTCGACATTAGTGAATTTGTGGTTTGGGAGCAGGTCTCTCTCTCTCTCTCTCTCTCTCTCTCTCTCTCTCTCTCTCTCTCTCTCTCTCTCACTGAAGATTGTAAATAGTTTTTTTATTGAGACTGTAGGAGAACAGAACACACAGTAGCTTTGATGCATCTGGATTGCACTCCTGGCAGACCTTTCCTTCACTTTTTGTCCAGGGTGTCGAAGGTGGTTTTGATGATGGATATCAAATAACACTGGAGGCAGTTCCAGGTAAATAATAGCCCATTTGCCCTTGTGCTAAGCACTGAATGAATTGAGATCAGGTTTTCCAACCACTGCTTTTGTGTGGCCAGAGCATGATCATTCATCTTCTAAGAAAATAATCCTTGGGCAAAAACTGTACACCGCAAGCCATGAAACGTTTTAAAAAGTATTTGAATCCCCATCAGTTTAGTAAGTTAAATAATAGAGACGTCTATCATAAAAAATGCATGTTTATTAAAGAATTGCAAATAAAAACAGTAATATTGTTCACCTGTACAAATGAACTTTTGTTTTGCTTTTTTTTTTTTTTTTTTTTTTTTTTGCTTTGCTTTGCATTGATGTTACTCTATTTTATTTTCTCCTGTTTTGTTTCAGTTGGTTTTGCCTTGATTGTCTTTACTTTCTACTGCTTTGAATTGTTTCACTTTGGCTTGATTTTTTTTTGTTTTGATTTGCTTCACTGTTTGCTTGGCATTGTTTTCTTTGCACTGCTTTTTGTATTTTGTTTAGTTTTGCTTGTTTAGTTTTTATTTTGTTATTGTATGTTTTCGTTCTGTTGCTTTGCATAGTTTCACTTTGGCTTTCATTTTTTTGGTTCCCTTCACTTTGTTAGCTTGGCCTTGTTTTGATTTGCATTGCTTTTTGTGTTTTGTTTTCTTTGTTATTGCTTTGATCATATTCACTTTCTGTTGCTTTGCATTATTTCACTTTGGTTTTCGTTCTTTTTTCGCTTCACTTTGTTTGCTGTGCATTGCTTTGCTTTGAATTGTTTTTTTGCATTGTTTTGTTTGTTTTCTTTTTAATCATATTTTCCTTCTATTGTCTCATTATTTCATTTGTTTTGTTCTCTTCACTTGGTTAGCTTGGCCTTGTTTTGATTTGCTTTTTGTGCTTTGTATCATTTAGTTTTATTTCATTTTGATCATGTTTACTTCTGTAGCTTTGCATTGTTTCACGTTGACTTTTGTTTATTTTTCGTTTGTTTTGTTTCATTTTGTATTACATTAATGTTTTTGTTTTGTTTCGAGTGTTTTCTATTTGATTGTATTTCACTTCACTGTTTAGCTTGCATTTGTTTAGCTTTTTTGTTTAGTTTGGTTTGTTTTAGTTTTGACCATGTTTACTTTCTGTTGCTTTGCATTGTTTCACTTTAGCTTTCATTTATTAATTAATTTTTTTGTTTTGTTTCATTTCACTTTGTTAGCTTGACACTGCTTTTTGTTTTCTTTTGTTTTGTTATGATTGGGTAAACTGATTGATCTATGTTTTAGTTAGACTGTCCCTGGCAGTCTGCACACTCAGCACACATACTCAAGTATCTGGGCATGTAAACACAGTGCCGGGTATGTGTCTTGTTTTATTTGTGCTGTAGAAAGTATACACTTCCTCTTGCTATAACAGAAACCAGAAAATTTTGCTTCATTGTCTGCCAGAGGTCATTACTGTAACATACGCAGAGCCTCTCCAGACATTCCAACTGAATTTGTGTTTGACACTGAAACATGGAGCTGGATGAAATTAATTTAGTCACATATCCCTTTTGTTTTACTCACAGCCAACCTGAGATATATATGTAGATACTAAATATTTCTAGTTATTTGATGCTTTACATTTTGATCTACCATTTAAACTTAATAAATGGTACATACTGGGTCAAAAGTAGAGCACAGAGGTCATGCAGGTACTATTTTCACAGTTGTTTGTTTAATTTTATTCAATTGTTTAATTTTTCATGCCAAGAACTGGCATGAAAGTGTCAGCTATCTTGACTCCAGGTGTTTATGACGCATATGTAGACATTCCGTCCCATTTAAACCTCTTTTCTCTGGACCACGAGGAAATCATGGTGTTTCAGTATATTCAATGAATATAGGAAAGTTGGAACCTGTTCTTATTTCTCTCTCAGTCTATTTCTTCCCCTTTCCTTCACTGCACTTTTCTCTGCCAGATTTGGAATAAATGATGGTCAGATTATTAACCTGTGTGACTTCAAAATGTGAAATTATAACAAAGAGCTACATTGTCTTAAAGCCAAGCCCCTCATTCATTATTGTGTCTGTCATTTCCTTCTTGAAGTAATAACTCACATTTATGTAAATGAATGTAGAAGGATTGAGCATTTAACAACGTTCAGCTGGGATTTAAGTGAATGCTAAATCAGTTTCTGACTAATCTTTCTGAAAGTTCTGAGATCAGTTGATATGCACCTGCAGAACTCAAACTGACAACATTTTGATGTAATTCGAAGGGTGTATTAGCCTAAGCAGGATCAGCTAAATCCACTCATTTGTCAAATTGAAATGTGTCATCCACACCTACACGCTAACCCTCAAGCCCATTTCCTCAATTTAACTCATTAGATCCCAATGAAATAGTGATGCCAGCCCAAATTGCACAAGCCACATGAGGGTGTGCTTGAGGGTATTAGCTAGTTACGCTGCCCAGCCCAACATTCTCATTCTCAGTTTTTCTCAGGAATGAGCAGATGAGGATCAGTGAGACCAGTCTTTGATATTCATCTTTGACCGGATGGAAGGGTCTCTGGGGAAAAGAAGTTTTATTTTCCCATATTTCAAAACTGTTTATTGACTAAAGGTTCTATTTGTTTGGAAGGGCCTATGTTTAGATGATGAAACGCAATGCTCTGGGAATTTCTTTCAATATAGTTCAGAAATGATGGTGTTTTGATTTTTATTCTCTTGTGGTTTTGATTTGAATTTTCTTCTGTACTTTTTGTGAAGCTATTCTGCATCACTAGTACAACTTTAAGCCAGGATCATAGGAAGCATTGGCCAACAACGTGGCAAAGTACTATAACTGTTAATAGCCAATAGTTGATGTTTCAGTTAGTTACTGGGTTTCCACTATGTGTGAGAATGATGACCATTAGCACTTGTTTGGCATAATTGGAAATGAGCCATTCCCCCAAATGTGTGCATTTTGTAACTTTTTTTGTTCCCAAACCAGATTCCAATAGCAAACATATTAAATACTTTAGATTTTTTTTTTTAACGGAATAAAAAATGGTTTACAATCGGCAATCCAAATTTATTTATATTTCAAGGAATGAACACAGTTAAAAAAACATTGATTAAAAAAAAGTCCTTTCTCTTTATCAAACTCTGAATTTTCCGTATCAGCTGAAAATTGGTGCGGTTAGTCAAAAAACAATAGTGACAAAAAATTAGCAAAAGTATTTCAGGTGGTCTTGGTGTGGGGCCAACACCCTTCGAAAATGTACAAAAAAATACACTTTGTGGCTATATCTCACTTAAAGTTCATCCAATGTGCACGAAAACAATTGGACGTGATGAGCCTGTAAGACTGAACAGATTACTTTTCATCACTATGGCTGCGCTCTAAGAATGGGCTCCACAGCGTCCCCTTGAATGTAACCGAAATAAATGTTTCAGCTGTTTTGACCCCCTGTGCATGGTAGAAAGCCCTTTTTTGGCTGTGTAGCGAGTGCCCCCTGTAAAAAAATCTGGAATGCTCAACCTGTGTCATATAAATATATATATTTACTTTGTCATTTATTTATAGATTTTGCAGCCAGCAACTTTTCTTTCCTGTAGAAAGCTCATACAAATAATATTTCCAAGCTGTCTCATATTTGCAAATCCCTCATTAACCCCAGTGAAGCTGAAATATCCCGCACAACCTCTTCAAAAATCATAACACACTTATCAATCACTTTTAAGGTGGCCATTTGTCAAATATGCAACCCCTTCATTAAAACCAACTTTTCCAAACCCTACAAACCCTGAAAGCCTTTTAGCAAACCAATCTCTTACAATTAACAGATTATCAAAGTCATCATGCCTTTTCAGACTATAGGCTCAAGTGATTAAGCATTAAACCAAGGACTCCTCCTATAGAACGCAGCCCTCATCTTTGGCATTACTGAAATACTATTTGCCTGGGCAAGTGCACTTAGTTCACACAGACTAAAAGCATTATCGGCAGGATCAGGAGAGAATGAAGGTGTTTTTGGGTGCATGCTTTTGGTGACTCATATCACTGAATCTCTTTTGCTAAGGAACACTGGTGTTGAATCCAATTTTCTCAGAGGCCTGCTTAAAATGGAGATAAATAGCTTGTGTCTCAAGAAAAAGCATTTTTCCTAATCTTAAAAAGTCTAGCCCTGGAAGTTCTTGTGTATAACAACAAACACCGAGTTCAAACGTTTTGCATCTGTTTTGACTGCAGAGAGACCAAACTGGATTTACCGTATACTTTTTCTCAAGTTGAGGTTTATTGCTTTCTGGTGTGGAAAGTGAGGGTGTGGAAATGGTGGTGGCAGACTATTTAGACTGCAGCAGAGAAACTGGTTAAGTTGCTGTTGCCAGGGGTAAAAACTTGACTCGTCGAGGGGTGTAACCTCAGTGACTAACATGTGAAGTATGTTCTCATTCAAGGTGAATGAATCACCATGTAACAGAAATAGTGCTCCTTTGCTGAACATGTATTCTGTTCTTTTAATCTTTAAGGTAAAAAGGCAAAAAAATAGATATATTTATTTTTATTTATTAAGGAGCTGTAGCAATATGCATTTTAATCCATGCATATTTTTGTGCAGAAGTAAGGAGGAAAATATGTCAAATAAACAGCCACTAGCAGCAAGTTGCATAAAAACTACAAATTCCCAAATTCTTTCACAATGAAATGGAAATACTGCAATTATTATTCTTAAAAATAAAAACAAAATCGTTTTTTTTATTTCCTCATTGTTCGAATAAGCAAATCAATCCAAATCATCTCTTTTGTGTCTAAACAGGGAAGCGTAGACTTCTCTCTCAATGGACACTTCCTCCATTTTTTACTGGGGCAATTCTTATGTCAGGGCAGTCTATAGTTTCTTCAGTGTTCATGGGTCCTCACCATTGGCCATTACATCATTATGTATTCCTTTGTTAATGATTTCTAGTTGGTTTACCTAAACCGCACCGCCCCCACCAAACCCCACATTAATTGGGTTTCAACTCAGATTTCAACTCAGCCCTTTAAAAAATGTAATTTAGCCAGAGTTGCAGTTGAGAACCATGGCTTCAGACTCAGGTGTGCTCATTCTCATTTATGTCGCTTCATAGAGCTCATCATCTAGAGCTCATTATTTTTGGTCCTCAAACTGGAACCCCTTCAGTCCCTTATCAGAAATTGTGCACAGCAACAGTTACTATTAAACAATATATACTGTACAGTAAGGGTGTAACAATACACTCTGCTCATGATACGATACATACCTCAATATTATGTCTACGATACATCATGCATAACTACATTTTACAATAGTTTATATAATAACCCAACATTGGAAAAATTGGAATTTAGACAGTTTTCAGACAACACAGTTAAGAAGGTTAGGTTCTAGTTTGGATTGTACGAGAGTATTTCATACCATCCATCCACTAGGATTGCATTAAGTCATCTTTTTACTCTAAGTAAAGAAGATAGCTAATTTTATAATCTTAAATGTGAGTAAAGGATAATTGTCGTCTGTAAATATTACATAAAACAAGAAGACAAGGTAAAGAAGTTTCAGAAGTGACTAGAATCACTCCAAAGAACACTTCAGCTCTTAGACAATATCTCCCAAAGTAGGGAGTAGCTCCATTATGCATATTGTGATATTTGTGTATTATGATATATTATGTCACTATATATTGTTACACCCCTACTATACGGAAAAGATATATCTTTATATCTGTATAAAAAAATACAACTTTGTGCATCATACTTGATTTTAATTATCTTACTATTACGTGAACAATATATAATATAATTTTCAAAAGTAGTAGATTTTACTTAAGATACATCCATTCAAACAAAATGTAATCAGCACTTTTACGTTATTAATTGAACTATTCAAAAATCTACTAAGGATATGTTATTCAGCCCACTCAATTCGAGTTTAAAGTTGAGTTTTGAATTTTTAGAGTGTCCATGCTTTTGCTCTTGCAATAATCGAATGCTCTATCACATGTCTTCTACTTGAGAGCCTCTGCATGTGTGTGATGCCAGAAGCCCTGTGCATTTGTAATACTGTTATAAAAACTCAGCCCATGGTGGGAAAATAAATTATGCACCAACTGGGCAAAACCCATTGTGATTCACTTAATCCACAGGGCAGAAGTCATGCAGCTCATAATGAGACTCCAGAGTAAAGCTCAGTACAATAATGTGGTATACAGTGACTCAGACAGGAAAGAACAAACAATGATCCGTGAAGAATGACTCCCCTCCATAGAATAAATTCCTGCTGCAAATGCACATAAAACAGCAATCTCTAGATAACCCCAAACAATCACTATACTGTGGTCAAGATGAGGCCAGACACTGTGAATGCTCTACCATTAATTAGATCATTACAGATCGATCAGGTGAAAACGAGTGGAGTGTTTGTGGAGTTTTGTTTTCAGTGGTAATGAGACATGTCTTTCATTAGTCTGCATCACGGAAGTAATCCATTTTTTGCCAGCATTTTAAAGCCTATTGTAAAGCATGCAAAACAGCCACTGAAGCACCTTTAAATAGTGCTATGCACAAAAGCACAGAATAAATAGGTTTTATGTGGATGGCAGTCAATGTCACTGTCCTGCAGTTCAACGTCTGTTTCCTGACTAATGGAGAGCTCACTGAAACATTGACTAAAGAACAGCTAATTCTGTTTGATTGCCATATCCAAACAGTAGGAGCTGAAATCCACTTCAGATCTCTATGACATAAATGGAAATCTTTACAAAGAGAGAGAGTAGGGACAGGAACCCAGGAGGGAGTTTTGGCTTACAGATGATAATTGGCATATCTGTAATAAACATTTTGTAGGTGCTTACTGAAGCCAGCAGCTAAAATTTCAACACAAATCAATTTTATGGCAAATATGTCAAAATCTTTTACTTAAATGAACCTTAAAAAAGTCAATAGCAATTCTAAATGCCACTTTCATCAAGCTAACAGGTGAAATAGTTTCTTTTGTTGGGTTAACTTTAGTTTGAGTTCATTGAATGGATTGCTTTTTCACGTATTATAGTTCGTGACTGAAGCAGGTTATTTTTTTCAGTCTGCTCTTAAGAGAAGCTGTTTAATAAATGGGTTTAGCTTGTTATGTGATTTGAAGAACATTTGTTTGGAAAACGGGCACTTCAAACATGGTCGTGTCTGAATGTAAGGCTATTACTAAATCATAACAGAATGTGAAAAACAGATATGTGTTTCTGAATGCTTTCAAAGGTCTAATTTTCATACAGTAAAATATAGATTTCAAAAACCTTTTTGTGATAGTTTTGGTTTTCTTTTTTTTTAAAACATCTCAAGTTAAACTTTTAAAATGTCAAAACCCAAGGAGTAAAAAAATTTTTTAACATTGAATGGTTATTAAAGTAGCTTGTGTTGTAAAGAAATCCACAATTTTGGGCCCACAATGGACAAAAAAAAACATATTACTTTCTGAGCTTCCTTTCAGACCTCGGAACCTCCAGGAGGAGGTGATCAGACAACCAGTCATCTTGATAGAACACAAAGGGTTGGAATCCTTGGAAAGTCAATTTAATGATTTAAAAACAAATAAAATGTATGGGGGGGATATGGTAACCCTCTTTCAGGCACCAATTAGCACATGGGCAGATATGTTCTGCACCAGTTGGAGACCTGACTACTAAATCTAAACTATATTAATATTATATGAAAAAAAAAACCATAACGTTCAGCTTTTAATGTGTTCAGAACCATATCAATCAGGAGGAGTTGAGGTAAAGAGAAAACAGAAGTGGTCCCAAAATAGATCCCTGTGGCACCCCATATAAAAACATTGTCATCCGTGAATTAAAAACCAGTGGGATTTATACACTCTTTCTGACCAATAGGATTGAAAACCATTTGAGTGCCATACTGAACAGCAGGATATTGTGATCTAAACAACAAATAAAATTCACAGAGTTAAATCAAAAATAATGTAACGCTGAGAATTACATAAACACAGCCCTAGAGTTAAATGCAATACCAACGAAGGCACACACGATTGTCGCCAGCAGTATTGTGTTAAATTGAGTATTTTAACCTTATCTGTACTTTTGAGATACACACACTAAGCAATGCCGTACACTTTGTATTATCGAATTGTTGTGACGTCAAGCAGTGTTTCTGGGTCCTGGCTCTCCACTCTCCCATTGACAGACAATGGTAGAAGGAAACTTTGATCATGATTATACCAATTAAGTTTTAAATCAAGATAAATATTATTTGTAGATTACTCATTATGTGCGATAACAAAGTTTTAAAGATTATATTCAAGTTTATAAAGTGGAATGCGCTGTTCTGTATAGAAAGTTAAATGAGAAACGCAAATGTGAAACAGCAGGGTTTCTGAACAGCAGTTTCTATTTTATAAACATAATTTTTAGGACACTTTTTTTAACCTTTATTATGACACATTATTGGTGATCTACCACAAGAATGGTAATAATTATTACAGAATTAATTACCTTGGTTTGAGATCTACCCAGTGAGTATATCACCTATGAAATATTACAGCTTAATTAAGAGCTTAATCCAATCCAGAAAACGACATATTCATTAAAACTAATCCTGAAACAAATCCAGAATTATCATACACACTATTATGGATATTTTGCTAGTGTTTATTCATTTATAATAAATATATTTCCTCCAGGTTTCTGCTTTTGCCCCATATTTCTCCCTATAACTGAATTAAACTGAATTGAAGTAAACTGAATTGAGTGGAATTAAATTGAGGACTCTAAATTACCCATAGGAATGAATGTGAACTTATATAATGAGTGCAGCCATGTGATAAATTGGCGACCTTTGCAGCAAAACCCTGTTACACTCTCCAGGATTGATGGAAAACATTCATTTAAAGTCAGGTGGTTTGCAATATGTGTATGCTCTGTGTATTTGCTATCATTATAATTGCATCATAATTTACATGTGTATGTGAAATGTCAATTAAAATGTGTCCATTGTGTTTGTAGAGCTGGTGGGAGTATTAAACGATTATTTTATCAGTAAAAAAGCAGTGTCTCTTGTGCAACTTGTCATCTCAGAAAGCTCATGGACAAGAGATTTGAGTTGCAGTATAGATCTGCAAAAGACTCTGTTGAGGTTCGCTGTTATCCTCTCAGTGATTTTGAGCACCTAACGCACTCTGTATTTCCCAGTGCTGCTTGGTTTTCCTGCAGATGATGCTGGAGTTGCTTTAAAGAAGTCAGGCTCAGTTTATCTTGGTCACCTTCAAGAGGAAAGCCATTCATCCACTCATCGTATTCAGCACTCAATCTGATTCCAGCTGCTTTGCAGTATGCCTGGTTTAATTTCACGACTCAAAAACTTTCCCGATAGAATTTTGCTGGCAAGCAAATATGAAATTAGCAGGAGGTGACTGTAATTATGTCAGTCTGCAGATGCTTGGCAATGAGTCTCAGATTTGCTTTTGTGAAGCAGTGAAGGACAGTCTGAATCTTCCTTGCCAAAGGGAGCGTCATGAAGGATGATAAGCGGCAAAACCAACGCCCGCTCTTTCTTTCTCTGGCTGCCAGTCCTCTGTGTGTGATGAGTCTGTTTGTGCTAGACTGAACGGCTGCATTTTAAGTATCTCTTGGCATACATACACACACTGCAAATACCTGAGCCAGGTGGATCGGCAACCCTTAGACACGCACAAAACACATGATCGCCTCAGGTGTGACTTCAAGCATAACAATACACAAAGTCATCATAAAAAGGGAATAATAGCTTGCGTTTGGATGACTAATCTTATCTGTGAGTATTTCAGTTTTTAAGGCAGAACAATTGAGCTTCTTTTATTCTCTTGTGTCTGAATTGTGTTTCATTCAATGCTAAATTTAACAGACAGAAAAGACTTTTAAACACAAAAAATACTTAAACGTCTGCTGAATGTGGTGGAACTCAGTTCCTCACATTAATTCACTGACAAATGTGTCAACTAACTTGGCACGGAAAGCAAAGATAAACATTATGCAAAAGACATCGTGTGACATTTCAGGTCATGCATTTTCACACATTTTTATTAACCTATATCTACTTGCCTCGCTCTGTTTTGGAGATTGTGACAAATTGTTTGTATTTAAAGGCACAGCATGCAGGAGCTTTTAAAAATGCATTAAAATTTACTTTAAAAGCGGGACTTAATAAATGATTAAACTGATAAACTCTCTAATTGTCACAGTAATGCTAATATCAGTGTTCTGTGTCTAATCTCCTTGTTTTCTCCTCACCCTATCAGTGATCGGTTTTCAACTGCTCTCACTTTCTCACTGTCAGTCCTACGGTTCAGGCCTCCTGGCTCTCCATAATCCCTTCCTGCCTTCTTGGATCATTCTGGGCACTTCACTGTGTCTTTTTGGGTTCCTCCATAACTCCATCTGCTCGTGTAGACGACTCCAGTGGATCAATACTCATCAAGACTCCACCTCCTTTGAAGACCTTGTTGGTTCTGCTGTTTACTGGCTCTGATTTCTCATTGATGACTTCCACTGCATTGGACATACAAGGGGAACATGTTCCATTCACTTTAAAAGACGTGATTATCATTTACAGCCCTAAATAGTGCATTTAGTATAATGTAAATAGTTCCTAACGCTGTGTCCATTCTGCCAATAATGTGGCCAAAAATATATTGACTTGGTACACACAAAGTATGTTTAACATCTGAGACTTTAACGAATATTTACCTGGCTTGTTGAATTTGACTGAAATGTATACAATGTACATTTCTATGTTGTTGCATTGAGAGAACATGGTATAAATGTGTAGTTGTGCATTGCATTGTGTGATAAATTGGTTAAAGCAATCATTTTCGAGTTTAAAGGGATGGCTCCCTGAAAAGTCATTATTTTCTCATCCCCTGCTCCTTCCAGATCGGGATGATGTCTTATTTCATCAAAATTTCTTCAGATGTTCAATAGACAGATTTTCATTGATGTCCAATGCTTAATAGAATATCATATGTAGAGGAAATATTGAGCAAATTCCTTTGTATAAATATCCATTTCAAAGTTCTTATTTGAGGAAGAAAGCAAATTCATATGAATAAGAGGTTTTGCAGCACTACATCCAAATGATACTTTTGTAACACAAAGAACCAGATCAAAAAATGCACTATTGTTTTTGGCTTTATATTGGGTTCAAGTGACTGAGGCAGTGTCGAAATGAAGGACATAATAAGGGTATAACTAATTTCACCAAGTGTGAAATTGACTATTCTTGATTCAGCTCAGAGCTAATGTGAACAGTTCGGAGATGGACCAAACGCTATTTGAGAGCCATTCCACCGAATGGGTGCTATTTTCTGTCTCTGTCACTTTATATGCATAGATAAGCATTAAAATTGCTTCACAAATACAGTTTATTACTAGGCAAAGTCTTACATTTTTAATACAAATGTAAGTTTCAGATATTGAAACACTGAAACATAGCATTTATTGCTTTTCTCATAAAAAGAACCTTTCTTTTGCATTGACATGTAAATCATTATATATATATATGTATGTATGTATGTATGTATGTATGTATGTATGTATGTATGTATGTATGTATGTATGTATGTATGTATGTATGTAAAAACTGAAGATTTTCCATAAGTCTGATTTTCAGCAGGAAGTTGCATCACTTGGATCTCTCAATTTCTTATTTACTTATTTGATGATTTTAGGATAATATCTTGGAGCATTATTAAAAAAAATACTATCCTGTTACTCAATTCATTTCAGAGTTTTGATTAGTTTAGTGTAAAAATTTACATATTGGCAGCACAGTGGCGCAGTGGGTAGCACTGTGGCCTTCCAGGTAGAAGGTTGTCGGTTCGAGGCTCGCCGGTGACCTTCCTGGAAGGAGTTTGCATGTTCTCCCTGTGCTTGCGTGGGTTTCCTCCGGGTACTCCGGTTTCCCCCACAATCCCCAAAAACATGCGGATAGGTTAATTGAATAAGCTAAATTCCCCTTAGGGTGTGAATGTGTGTGAAATGTCCAGGGTGTACCCCTGCCTCTCGCCCAATGTGTGCCGGAGATAGGCACCGGCAGACCCCCGTGACCCCGAAAGGGAATAAGCGGGAATGAAAATGAATGAATGAATGAATTTACATATTTGGTAAATATCTGATTTTGCAGAATTTCTATAATCATTTCATTTGCTATAATCATGTGCACCATGGGACCATTTAGCATGTATTTGCTAATTTCTTGCTAAAACTCATTCCTGTTACTTATATAAAGAATAACAAAAAAGATTAGTAACAAGACAAACAGCATCCATCTTTTGGTTATAAATCTAAAAAAATTTTTGAATAAGTTACTTTAGATGGACCGATGCCCATTTAAAAAACTTAGAAAAAACTTAAGTATATATGCTTTTAGGATCTGTTTTGAAAGTGAAAAAAAGAATAATAATTTAGAAAAAATTACTAGCAAATGGCACCCATTTGTTGGAAGGGTTCTATTTTAAAGACACTACAGCTTTACAGTGAGAGAATTAGTTTTACCTCAAATAATCCCATGGAAAGGAAAAACTAACCCTCTGTTTGTATGTATTGTGTTAGACAGCATATGGTCAAGGTTATTTTTAGTTGACTGAAATATTGGGTTTCATTAAGTCTACAGTGAGGGTCCCAGACGGCCAGACGGGGTAAAGCCCACTAGTGCCAGAGGCCCAGAGCGGTTTCCTGCCTGTGCTGTGACGCAGAGAGCTGGAGCACGCAAACACAAAGAGCATGCAGAATGATTTCTTTGTACTGAGTGTTGCCATGTTTCTCGGCTGACAGCATTTTTCCCCTTCAAAGACCATGACTCTAGCTGCCCATGTGTTCATCTGTTTAAGCTGGCAAGAATGGTTGAATTCGTAAAGACTTCAAATAATCTGCTGTTTCTGTGCCAAAAGGCTAGCTCTGATTAGACACTGCAGGGTTTGCTGATACACACGAGTCCCTGCTGAGGTTAGCCTCAAGGATTACAGTTTTTCATGAGCAGCATGTTCTGTGTCTCTGATAGCAGTCCAACGCTGAAATTCAAACATCTTCCATCTTCTTGGTCTTTATGACCATTTTAAAGAACATTCCCAGTGCAATTATAGATAAATAAATGTGAAAAATGTCCTCAATGTAGGGGTTTGTTCTCGTTTATCTCCATAAGCATTGCTTGTCATGTTTGAAAGGGTTTTTGACTCTTTGCTTCCCCCTAAGGGGGCTGGTAGGAATTTGTTGTTGTTCTTTTTTTATTTTCAAAGCTTCTGTGGAACAGTCACAAATCAGACCTAGAAATGTCGCTTCGCAAAAGCTTCACCCATAATGCACTGAGCAATTACAAAAGGGTTCTACGCACCTTAGGTGGTTGCATTGGTTCTATGAGTTTGCACAGAGTAAATCCTCTAAAAATACACCCATACAAAATTCACTCTAAAAATAATTTCACCCCCCCCCCCACCCTTATAGAAGAGCTGTTATGCAAAAAGATGTACTACACATTGTTTATTGAATGCATATTGTCTCAATTTGTTACTCTGTAGTTACTGAGTTACATTAGTTTGAGGTGGTATGGTCTCTAAATGTGATCAAGAAGTTTTTAAAGTAGAATAGGCGTTAAAGTCTATAAGCTCTGCTCCATTTAATAAAAAATATAGTTGAATACATTAATGAATACATTAGTTATTGTTTATAAATATTATGTGGTGTCAAATCATAGCTGTTCTCTGCGGGCAGCGTATTGTGATTTCTTCTCTGATGCAAATGAATGCAAAGCAAACACTCGACTGAATAAACTCAATTGATATGAAAGTACTAGAGTGTACTGTCTCCCTCTCTCTCTTCCCTTAGCTAAAGAATAACAGTGTTTACATGGTATATCGAAATGTTTACTTTTATGAAAGAAGTGCTGATGATTTTATGCAAATGATTCACTCTGACATGCTTGTGGCATTTTGAAATCAGTGTAGCATTTTGAAGATTTTTGAGTGCTGCACTTACCAATTTAAAAAGGTGACAATGATTTAGACCAGGGATGCTCACACTTTTTCAGCTTGAGAGCTACTTTTAAAATGACCAAGTCAAAGTGATCTACCCACTACAAAAATGTAAAACGTCAATCAACAAACAATTATTTTCAACTTTATTGAGAATTGACAAAACACACACATAATAATTAATTATTTACATTTTTTTGTAATAACCTGAGTTTAATTTGATGACTTGCACTGAATTGAATCATTGAACAGTTGTGTGTGACCTGAATTGGGTGGTAATAGAGGGATTTTTATGGGAGCAATTGAGCTTTGATCCAAATAATCAAGAATTAAAATGATGCTCTAATAAATTTTTTTAATTTATTGAAACTGAGTCGTGCAGTACAATATGCAGGTGAGGAGTGGCGTGTTGCTTGATTTTGGTTGTAATAGAGCAATTTAGAATGAAGTTATGAAGCATATTCTGGGTAAAACATATTTTGGATCTGGTAGTTTGCAGACGGTCCCTAAGCGATTCCATGTCAGCGGGTTGTGCATAGACGGTAAATGCCGAGGGAAACTTGTTTTGAAAAAAACGTTTTTTAGTTTGTACGCTACATAACACAAATTAAAAATAGGTATTATTTGTTTACTAAGAATATGGGTCTCAAGCTATTGAGCAGAAAAACCAGAATCCGTGAATCTGCAGCTAACTTTACTGAACTGTGACGGGATGAACGATCGGCTGATATTGTTTCACTTTCACGCCGCGATCGACCGGAAGCACCGACATAATGAGCACCCCTGATTTAGACAATGAGTCTAAATGGATCTCGACTGTACTAACAGGTAATCAGTGTGTAAGTAGTTGGAAAAAAATATAAATATTTAGAACACTCACAACATAAATAACCTGAAAAACAAACATTTCCTCATTGCATGTAGTTATTACCAAACAGGACCATTGATCAACAACCACTCTAGGACAAGACACAAGCTCCTTATTAGGATGAAGCCTGGAGGACTAATGAAGACTGGTGCAACAGGAGTCCAGAAGATCTTGTGGAGCCAGACACGGCCATGGAATCTCCAGTTGTCTCCAAAAAAATGACATCACCAGGCTATACTTAAAGGAGGTAGGCAGTTGTACATCGCAGGGCAACGCAAACAATCATTACACAGGGGAATTTAGATTATTAAATTGACCTGACCAAATATTTTTCGGATCGTGTGGGAAGCCGGAGTACTCTGAGGAAACCCACGCAAGCACAGGGAGAACATGCAAACTCCTTCCAGGAACATCACCGGCGAGTCTCATACGGGTAAAATATAAACCAACATGCACAAAGAGATAGAGCAAAGCAGAATGTTGCAGCTATATATTCTGTGTAAATAAGGCTGTAAACATTTGATTCCCAATCCCTTCCAGAACCGCTCTACTCTTAAATTCTCAGCACATTTCACCCGCTATCTTGCTAAAACCAAATAAATCTGTAATCTAAGTGCATAACACTAAAAATATGGCTTTGCCAGTGTGATTTTGGAAGAAAGAAGCTTCTGATAATAGCATTCTTATACATATTCAAAACACTGAACTTATGTATTTCCTTGAATTGATTTAAAATGATTTTTGAATTCCCAGACAGCTATGCATTAACAATTATTGCTTGCTAGCGTCTTTGTGGTTTTGATTGCAGCATTTTCTCTCAAACGTCTGGAGACGAAAATAAAGACCACAACACAAATAATATATATTTTTCTGGGTTTGGCCATGTGAAGTTGAAGTTATGCCTTATTGTCTGTGTTCTCAACATCAAACATTCCCTTGATTAGGATTGTGAATATGGTGACTGTTTCTCTGCGTCAAGGCGAGAGGAGGATAGATTTAAACTCTTTGAAATAGCACATCTGATTGCACTCTTCCTGCCCCTTCTCCAGTGATCAAGATAATAGTTGGCTGCTTATGTAGGTTCCATCCTAGGGTTCTTTCCATAAGATTAGTCCCATTTCTGAGCTATACATTCTTTGGTAATTAAAGATCCATTATGCATTGAATATCAATTATCTTTTTGATATCACTGTAGCAAGTCTGAAATGTATTAATGGATGACAGAAATGTAATCACTCGTATGTAATCACTCTGAAAACACTAACATGATGCTACGTGTGAAAATCAAGTTATTAAACAAACATTTCTTTATTGGATTTTTAATGGAATGAATAAACCACTTGCTCTCAAATAACAATAAAAAAATAATACTTTTTTCATTTTGAATACACAGAACAAAGGTGACAAACACGTTTTTTTTTTTCTTCTGATGCTGTATACAGTCCGGTCCCGTTGGATTGGAATGCTCAAATGAATTCTTTAAGGCCTTTCCTGAATAAAGCTCTGTTTAACAGGGCATGCTTCAAGGATTCTGAATACATTTAGTAATGTCAAGGTTAAACTGACAGCACCTCAAAGAAAGCTTTTAGCTGTGCTCGTCAAAACCTCTAACAAATGCTAATGATAAGATGGCTATTTCTACCAAATGTTAATTAGAAAAATGTCGCAACAAACAATACAGGCATGTTAATCTCATTGAATGTTAAATACATTTCCAGAACTGATGTCTGCTGTTATTGTTTGAGATAAGTCTTCAATTTCAAACCATTGGAGCTCATTTGAGTTTCAATTGAATTGGATTTTGATTCAGAAAACACATCATTTGAAATTAAGTGTTCAACACATGAAAGGTATTTATCAAATGTGCATTTCCTTGACCATTTACAGACATTTTTTCTGGCACATTCCCATAACTTAATATGCACTGTTAAAAGCTTTATCACTCAAAATGGTGTGCTATTTATACACAAACAATGTTTTTCACATCAGTTGTAATCAGTCACATGAATGGATGCTGTATTTAAATGTTACCCAGCAATATTCAGTATCTTGAGTGATGTACTAAGCATGATGCAGCAAAAAATGCATTGTCTGTTGAGAGCATCATTAAGGCCTCTACACACCAATCAGAATTGTGGTTGGGTCGAGGAAATATTGATGCGTTTATGCTCCACACTCCAACACTTTGAAAAGCGGGTGAGACATAATAAATAAAGGACCTAGATCATGCGGCTTTCTGGTGTTGCTGGTCACGTTGCGTTCGAAACCGAAACTTAATAACTGTAGTGAACAGTACAGCATAAACTGCTTGATTTTTTTTCTATGTGTTCTTTGTTTTTTTTGTCGTTGTCTTCATCTTTCCTATTTCCTGTGTGAAGTCAGTATGAAAATGTGGGATGAGCGCCACCAAGCTGCTCTTTTAATCCTACTCAAGTCATCAAAAGAGCCAGCTTTCATTGGTCGTTCTCCTTGAGAAAAACCAATCCGATATGACAGAGCCAAACTCTTTTTCACTGGCACCACTCGTTTCCTTGTTGAGCTCCCCTTCGATCGAATGACATACTCGTATGAAACTTTGGACCGAAAATTTGGAGAGGTGTGTAGAGGCCTTTAAAGTTAAACTGTTACAGTTTATTTGAGACTATATACACAATATAACTCTATATATTTCTGCGTCCCAAACTTGAGTACATAATAAAACAAATCCTCCTCTTAATAAAGTATAAAAGTTTGAGAAAACTCAAAATTTTAAGGCAACTTTTTGTCTATTTCTGTATAGAGTTTTGAATTGGGGGCTAATTAACATTTCTAAGTATGGTTTCCCAAAGTTAAACCTTCCAGCGTTGGGTAGAGTTCTATTTCTAGCCCATGAGGTGAAGTAGTGCCCCAATTCTTTTTTGAATGGAGGTGAAGGGGTGTATGGCATGCATTTTGAGGGAAACCCGAGATACACTTAAAAACAAAAGTTGGTGGTCTGCATGACTAAAACCCCCAAAATAAAAGTAATTTTGCCAGTTATAAAAGTTTTTAAATGAAACCCACAATTTTCTGTTACATTTCAAGTCCTATACCAATATATAAGTCAGTAAAACTAATTAAAATGGCAAAAAATGCTAGTTTAAAAGGAATAAAGCACCATTATCAGCCTAATAATATTAACATTTCACACTAGACCTGCAAAAGTCAAGTTAAATTTGGTCAAGTTTAATATGGCTTTGTAGGGATGTCCCATTCAGATATGTACATTTTCAGACCTACTCGCTTTTGAAACCGAGAAATAAGGGCTAAAGTGTAGGAGAAGAGATCAGCAAGAGAAACACTGCTCAACTTTTAAAGTTGAACATTTTCTGAAATAAAGAAAGCAATAATTTTGAGTGTTCTCTGTATATATACAGTGTTCCTTTCTTAAAATGGATTTTAGATGCATTTATCCCTTCTTTTCAAACTCCAAATCTCTGTTTAGCCTAAATATGCCTCTTTGTACTGCCAAAAAAAGTCATTGGTCTTGAGAAGTGCAGTATTTTAGAGCAACTCCCTCTTGTGATGACACCTTCAGCTGTACAGTATTCTTCCATTTTGAATGTATCCATTGAAGAAGGGAGGGGCACAACCTCAAACGCAATATTTGAGTCAGTACTTGCTGTGTTTGACTTCCTCTTAGACAAGCTCCAACACTTTTTCTCCTGGCAACATATTCATTAGTTTATTCATGCAGGAACCCATGCAGGTGCCCTGTGAAAAAGCACGAGCTACAAGAAATCCTGATGATTCCTTTGGTTTGGTCATGACCTGCTGAAAGCCTGCAAATAGCAAGTAACAGTGTCCGTAATTTCTTATGCATGCTTTTTGCTGTTTCTTGTACGCTAAACACCATTTTGCATCACATTTAAATATGTTAGCAACCTGGTGGTCTGATTGTAATGCATGCTGTCTTCTGTGATGAGACAATTGTCTGGGGTTCACGGCTTGAGTTTCATTTCATTTCCTCTCAGCGTTGCTTTCCTCTGTAGCAACAAATTTTATTTCTGCATTGGCCGTGCGAGAGGTCACACTGCTGTCCCTCACTTTGTTTCTGAAGAGGAAGGGGAAGGTCTTCCTGAAGGACTTCCGGAAGCTGGCGCCCATAAAGCCATAGACAATAGGGTTGATAGAGGAGTTGGCATAGGACATGCAGTTGGCCCACGTCTTGATCTTGTATGTGGCGTAGTTTGCCTTGAAGTGAGGATAGAACGATTGGAACAGGACAAAGATCTGGATGGGACCCCAGCAGATGGTGAAGAGAACCACAATGACCACAACCATTTTGGAAATTTTTCTCCTGATGGAGATGGTCCTCTCTGAGAGAAGATGGACCTGAAATATGACAATGACAATTTATAAAGCAAGGATTAAAAACAACTATAGTTGACCAATGTGCTGTACAATGATGAGGAGGTACATAAACAAACTAGGGTGGAACAAACCGTAGAGGAGATAAAGGCACAGCAAAACATTTAACATTTACAATCTGTAGGCTTGGAGCAAACAGCCGATGATTCTAGTTTGATGTCAAGAGGCACGGCGTTCCAAAGTTTGGGAAAAATTATGTGTGACATGGTGAGAATCTAATTGAATCCCAAATGTATAATCATTTTGGTCAATTCTGTTCTTTGTTAGATTGTGGGGCAGAATATCAGATACCAAGAACCATAGATAAGACTCTTTTCGACAGCTATCTCATGTACAGGGGTCTTATTTATTATAATATGTTGTTCACATAAGTCTAATTGTAAGGGAAATTTGACCCTTTGCTGAAAAAGTCTGTATTTTTCATTAAAATCACATTCAATCTCTTCATTTTCTAGCCCAGGCTTATTCCGGAAATGGGGTGAGATTTTAATTCGGAAAAATTTTAGCTACTCCCCAGTTACTCACCCATTGGTTACTGGTTTGCATATTCATGACTTGTATGCAAAGTGACTGTCAAGGTAGATGTGAGGGAGATTCGATTAATTACGAGCAACTTCAATACTGAGCGATCAACTTCTTTTATTAAAGCAACATTGATAGATTCTTACAGGTTGCGCCAAATATACTTAGCATGTAAGTGCCCTTGAATCTGTAATTATTCAATGCATATCAAGACTTTCTAGTTGCTTATTAGGGTTTGGGCTCAGCTCCAAATGTTTTCAGGCACAAGACATGGCCCTGTTGAATTATGGAGTCTGTTTCATCGAGGTATGCCAACTTCATTTATTGAAATTTGTATGTGTTCTAACTGTGTTTCCATTGCGTGCCCTTGTTGCTTTGTGGATAGCGCATCACTTCCGGGAGAGGGAAATCTGGCCTTTCATATCCAGCCTTGACATAACCATTTGACTTGTGTGACTTTGTTCAATTTTTAAATGAAACAAACTTGCTTTTGGTTCTGGAACGTCCATGTTGCTATTTTTAATTCAATCTATTAGAAATCACTATAAAATCCACTAAAAGGCTCAACGTGTCATGACCCCTGCCATTTTATTCTAGACTCAAAGAATATGTGATTAGGTTAGTTTCATTTTATCAAGACATGTTTGAATTAGGTTTATCAACCTCAACTATCACTGTAGCAACAAACCTGTTCTAACTGGATTTCATTTGGAAGCGGAAGTGGTGGTGGTGTTACCCAATCAATTAGACGTGGTAGCAAGGTCATAAAGGCAATTTCTTAGCTTCAAAATGCCTGGTTGTAGCGTTTAAAGTTGCAGTAACTGATATTCTGCCCATAGGTGGAAGTTTTATAGGATTCTGACTGGATCTTGGACATTTCACAAGAACTGGAGGCTTCTGAATCTGTAGGGGATCAAATGTGTTGACTGGAATGGAGACATAATTAAAAATGCTTGTGGTTGCAGATACGGAAACTAAATTAAAATACTGTATGTATTTGAAAACATGCATTTAATTATGACGGTAACCATTGGATATGTTTTATTTGAAACAAGCTTCCTGTGAGCATAATGTGATTTTGTCTTCCTGAATTATAGTTTTAAAATAAATGTGGATCTTTGTTTATGGAAACTGAAAACTCACAGCAATTTAAATTAATATTTTCTGTGAGATTCTGTGAGAAGTATTTAAGAAAATAAAATGTGAGTATTAATGCAATCAAAGTATTCAAATAAAAAAAATAAAACACACGCACACACAAATACACAAAAAAGTTGACCTTATACTAAGAGAAGAATATATTTTTTGAACAAACAAAAGTTGATAATCCTTAAATTACTAAATGGTAATTTTGTACTCCCGGGGATGGTCCCGAAGCGCAATAAGAATAAATCTGTCCGCTGTGAAAATTAGCCTGTACTACAAATAATTTAAAGAAAAAATAATGTGGCAAAGAACATAATGGAAAATGCATGAATTAGGAAAGCTGTGCAAAACAAAAGCAACATGAAATCTCAATTATCACAGCTTGGATTACAAATCCGACATCTGATCATGAAACAACAAAAAGAGAATCACAAGATGAGTAAGTGTGATGGATCACACAATAACCCAGGAAGTGTAATTGAGGTAATTCCGGTCATGTTTTATTTAATGGGGTTTTCAGGACCTACATTATTTGGCAATAACAAAATGACCATGCAATACATAAAAATCTCAGCCAACCCTTTGAAGCACAAGCAACTCAGTTTCATAAGGGAGGACGTAATCAACCAAACGGTGGGTGAAAGAACAAAACAGAATACATTTATTAAATGTTAATTTTCAGGGGTGGAAATGGTTAAAAATCATTGGCGGGAACTTATATCAAACACAGTTTGATTGTCATAACTGTAATTTTGTTTTTAATTAAGCCGTATGTTGTTGGGGATGTTTTCAGCCATTTCAAGGTGATTTCAGCCACAACATTTTCTCTTTTTAATGAAACTGAATGATTTTTGGTATCAAATCTTATTTTAACACATTTTAAGAAAAGTTAAATGCACTCCGAGCATTTGTGAGAATTATTTTCATCCTGAAAATTTTTTTTAGACTGAATTTCTTTTTACCTTTTATCACAGACAAATCACACATTAGTAACAAAATTGGATTTTTAGTTTTTGCATTAGTTTTTGTGACAACTGAACTATGAAATAAGCTTCAGCCATGCTTGCTGAACCCATGTTGTCACGCTGGGTCTTGGTTAAATAGATGTAACTTATATTTTTTAAAGAGTAAAAGAAACCAATATGCTTCATTCCTCTTGGGAGCTCACAGAACTGAATTATAGATTAAAGCTGGCGTACAGGCTTTTATATCTATTGAGCGAGTGTCCTCTTTGACACCTGTTCTCAGAGATCTCACCTGATGGTTGCTATCCACTGGTTCAACAGAGGCCTGCCCCACTCTCTTCAACATGAAGGAATAACAGAAGGAGATGGTAATGACAGGCAGAAGGTACACAGCTATGAACTGATAGAGGATGAAAGCTTTTTCATGGGCCTTTGATGGAAACCTCTCCATGCAGTACTTTCTTGGTCCATACCAATAGCCGTCCTCAAGCCTCTGATACAGGAAGATTGGAATGGAAAGAAGGAACGATCCTTTTGCATAAGAGGGAGAAAAATGGAAAATTTGAGTAAGTTTAAAATTTAATTGACCATTTAACCATAAAAAAGTAGTCTTTCTCCTACGCATGAATTTTTTAAGAGCAGAAAAGGGAGGTTTGACTCTTTGAGAAAGCATTTTTGCCCTTTCGAATTGTTATCAGTCAAACGTGCTAGCTACACAAGACACCGAAATACATTTCTTAAGATTTACAGGAGATGCCAAGTAGTTTTGTTGCCAAAAATTACAGCTAAATAGTTGTTTTACCTACCAGAAGAACCTGGTAAAGAATCAATCAAGATCATTTTTAATGGTGAGCGAGCCAGTGTATGGAAGAGCACATCTGTTTATCATTTCCAATATACTGAAGACTCAATGGAAAACCAAATGTTAAGTGGATATACTAGTAAAAAGTTTGTGAAGCTCAGCTGTAGCGTTACTGGAGTTTAGAGTGGATAAACTCAACAATATCAATACTGTGTTTATTTTTATTCTATTTTTTTAATACGTTATTGATGCATTTGTCAAGACCTATTGGTTATGATAGGTCCAAATGAATCTGCATCAGACTGACGATCACCACAGCCATAACGGATAACAGCGTTACTAAAATAAAAATAATATATTATTTAAAAAAATAATTATAATTACTCATATTTGTGCATATTTGTTGTAAAATGACACTGAAACTAGTTTGTGAATTTAGCTTCTTATTCACAGCTTCTTAATGGCAAATTTCCACCTGAAAAGATGCACTGCTGCACGAGTGTGTGATAGAAAAATCCTGGAAAGATCCTTTGAGCCAAAGAAGTCCAAAATATGTTTTAATTACTTCTGAACCAACAAGACCTCTTTCTCAATGTTTGCTCGGAGAGAACACAGAGAGCTCTATTTTGCTGCATCTAGCACAAAAATGTCATACAGTGATTAAAACTTTGACAAATTAAAAAGAACTAACAACTAGCCAAGTGAGTAGCCCCACTCACTTCTGAAACCTGGGTTAAGTAAGATGTATTGTAAAATATGTATTTATTCAAATCAACAAGATTTTTTTTTTCATTGAATGAGTAAAACATACTTGAACTGTACAAAATAAACAAAAATACAGTTCATGGCCCCTTTAAATTTATTAGTTACTGTAAAAAACATGCTTATGTGCATCAATTACTCTTTTATCTGCCTAGGGACATTGGTTAAGTTACATGATTTTTATATGGAACCTTTTGCAACTATAACAGCTTCTACTATTCAGGGAAGGCTTCTTACAAGAGAAACGTTTACCATTCTTTCAAAAGCATATTTGTTTGGGTCTGGAACCTAAAATGGACATGTAGAATAGTGGCATCCTATTATAGGACCATGCTGGAAATAAGGGAGCTCTTGAAAGATCTTTTTTTTTTTGTAAACAATATACAGCTTGAATGCCTATAGGTGCTTGATTTCATTCACATATCTGTGGTTGAATACTTTTGGTAAAATAGTATTCAACTTTATAAAGCATTTACATTTGTAGCACAGCAGAATTTACATCTTAGATGTTTTTACAGAGTAAAATATACATTTAAGCATTTGTTTAAAGGTATTGACACTTGTTTCAGTTGATGTGTACTTGCGATGACTTACCAATCCAAATGCAGATGCTCACAATCATAGCAACTCGAGGGGTGCGATGGTGCAGGGATTTGAGAGGATACACCGTCACGTAACATCGGTCTCCACTCATGGCTGTGAGTGTGATACATGTGGCCTGTACGGTCACCTACACAAACATTAATCATCATACATTCAGATCACAATCATCAAATCAGATTTAACTAATCTCAAATCGTGCGCCTCAGCCTCTCCCAGTCTGTAGCTCATCGACTTTTGAATTATATCAAACTGCCAGCTTCACTTGGAGTTTTTGTCTGGCAGGTCAATTGAACTGAAATGTTTGATTGCTCATTAGATTGAGGGAACAGCTTTTGTAGAATAAAGAAAACCACTGTGAAAACCATCTTTTTGCTATTTCATGCAATACATATGAATAAAGAGCTTTCATCCCACAATCTTTTTTACTAATTGTCCACTGAAAAAGTAGCTAGAAGAAGACCCACATTTGAAAAAAAACATGTACAGAGAATACAGAATAAAACAAGGTTAAAAATGAAGCTGTTAAAAATACAATGTTAAAAAGCACCATTCAAGATTATTACTAGCACCAGAGCCCCTGAACAGAGCATTTGCATTTTCAAATAAATTTTTGCTTATGTAGGGGAATTTACTTAAGTAAAGTAAATAGTAAAATGACAAAGCTGAAGTAAAAGCTGTAAAAAGTAAAATGACAAATTGCAAAGCATTTAAGCTGATATTCTATTAAAAGGAATACAAAAATAGTTTTCCTTGCTTTTGTTCTTTATATAAAAAACTGTATGTCCTACTTTGCCTGTTACTGACTGACTCATATATACTACAGTCTATATGAAAAAAAGGTGAATCATCTTTTTTAAAATGACACACAAAAGTCTTTTTTGAATCCTTTCTGCGTGTACATGAAATAAAAAACGCAATCTCTGTATAGCTCGTAGAATTTCTATTCAATGCTGCTTTTTTTCTTTTACGCATGTTCTGTTAATGGTTGCTATAAATAAATTGCTTTGTGTTTTCTGAAGATTAGTCTTTTTGGATTTGGAGAAGGGGATGCACTCAATCACTGTGTGTTGTAAGAAAAGCTTTGGAACGGTCGTCCTCGTCAGTTTTAAAATGACAATTCTGGCCAAAAATATATTCAATTGTAATTTAATCCATTTTCTTACAATCATGACAGACATTTTGTTCTTTTTGGTATGTTAAAAAGTATGTTTTTAGTGTTTGTTATGGTTCAAAAGTGATAAATCAACCCTGCAGATCAACAGTGTAGCATTATACAGTGAGGTGAATAAGATTACTATGTGTTTTTGCAAGTTCCCCTAATTAGAAATCACGTAGAGCTCCACTGTGAGAAATGTAATCTAAAAAAAAAAATTTGATTTTCAAATGATTTGATCACTTGTGTATCTGCCAGATTTCTGACCCACAGAGTCCTGTTATTTTTCGATTAAAAAGTCCAGCTACACTCTGCTCATGATTCTGATTTAGTAGCACTGGTTTAAGACATTTGTGCAGCCCACATCAGTCAAAAGTTATTGTATGGAATAGATTGCTTCCATATACACTTAAAAGTATTTCGGTAAACTCTCTCAAATAACCACATATCATTTCAACCTATTCCCTCCTTAGATTATTACCGCGAACAGGATAATAACAAGCAGTTCAAAGAGGAAAAAACAAATCAATTATTTATGGTTGACAGATGCCGTTCTAGATCAACACCTGCTATAGAATTATGAGATTAAGTTATAGCTAAAGTGACTTGTTATTCCACAATAAATCTATTAGAAATCTTAGATTGATATCTTTGGTTCCTTTTTTTTTACTTGGAGATTGACATGAATTTACCGTAGCGCTTCTGCACAATTTCTTGTGAGTAGCACTGAATGCTCTGAAAATAATGTGCCACTTACTATTCTCATCTGATAACGGTTGCAACAACAAGGATCAAAAAGCCCTCGCAATAGCAGCCGTTTCGTTACAGCTTGTGATTACATGTCATTTTATAGAAAAAAGAAATCTACATGGAGGAAATATTTGTTAGAAATTCATTCTGTTGTAGCGGATATGTGAAGAGAAAACATTTTAAAAGATTTTGTTCCTTTTTATCTGTAATCAGTGACTATTTTCTCTAATAGAGTTGTCTGAGAGGCCAGCATTGATTGTAAAAAACGGTTATTTGTTGTTTACCTATAAGACAATTTCTATTCAGATTGAAAGCAGTTATTATCTACAATTTGCCAAACATCCAGTGAAGGATCCATCCATCTGTATGTCCGTCCATCCATCCGTCCATCCATCTGTCTGTCCATCTATCCATCCGTCTGTCCGCTCATCCATCCATCCATCCATCCATAGATCTGTCTGTCCATCCATCCGGCCATCCATCTGTCCATCTATCCGTCCGTCCATCCATCCATCCATCCGTCCATCCATCTGTCTGTCCATCTATCCATCCGTCTGTCCGCTCATCCATTCATCCATAGATCTGTCTGTCCATCCATCCGTCCATCCATCTGTTTGTCCATCTATCCATCCATCTGTCCGCTCGTCCATCCATCCATCCATAGATCTGTCTGTCCATCCATCCGGCCATCCATCTATCCGTCCGTCCATCCATCCATCCATCCATCCATCTGTCTGTCCATCTATCCATCCGTCAGTCCTCTCGTCCATCTATCCATCAATCCATAGATCTGTCCATCTATCCATCCGTCTGTCCGCTCGTCCATCCATCCATCCATAGATCTGTCTGTCCATCCATCCGGCCATCCATCTGTCTGCCCATCTATCCGTCCACCTGTCCGCCCGTCCGTCCATCCATCCATCCATCCATCTGTCTGTCCATCTATCCGTCCGTATGTCCATCCGCTGCCCGTCCCTCCATCAATCCTTCCATCCAACCATCCTTTTGTTCATCTGTACATCCTTACATCTATCCATCAGTCCACCCATCCCATCCATCCATCCATCCTTGTGTTCATCTGTACATCCTTACATCTATCCATCAGTCCACCCATCCCATCCATCCATCCATCCATATATCTGCCTATCCATCTGCCTATTCATCTATCCATCCATCTATACATCTGTCTGTCCATTCATCAATTCATACAGTTGTCTGTCCATCCGTGACCCATCGATCCATACATCTGTACATCATTCTAAGCATCCGTTCATCCAGTCTACATTCTAAATTCTAAACTTTTACAGCTTAGCTGAAACTTCAAGAACACGTCTATCACAATGTGCAGGAGAAATTTAAAGCATTAACTGTGCTAGACAAAACTCTGGAACATTGGCTAATTAGATAAAGTTACTTTAGATAATGAATTTTATATTCATTGGCTTTGTTCTGGGATTATAACGTAATTGGCCGAAGTGCTGCATATTCATCTTTGCATCATATTTGCATATTTTAAAGCACAAATTGTTCTCATCTAAGTCATCTGGGATCTCTTATTGGTCAACCTGTAAATCTCCTTTGGCAATACACTTATCATTTCATCAGAATAGCTTTGTTGCTTTGCAATTATTTTCCTCTTTTGCTCCTGCTGAGGTAGTTTTCGGCCACAGTTGTATAGATTTTATTCAGCGTTTAGATCATTTTACCTGGTTAAATGTTGGGGTACAATTTTGTGGGACTATACCCATTGATTTGTTCACTATTACTACCTTTGAATGTTTTTTATGCTGTGATGATGCTGTGAAGTAAAATTCTAAATACTTTGTGTTTAATAGCCATAAACTCGGTTCTTACCTGTTGGAGAAAAGCAACAAACTTGCACATAAAGTCTCCAAATATCCATCCAGGCAGAGGGTAGAGGGTGGCAGTGAATGGCACACAGCACAGTAGAAAAATGATGTCGGTGGCAGCAAGGTTAGCTGAGGAATCAGGAAACAAGCAATGAATGACTAGTTAATTATTGTATCTGCATATGAAAATCAATTTGACTGTAAAAATCTAAAATATTGAGATGGTGGAAAATACAGAAAAAATGCATGTTCTGCCAGCACTGATTTGGAGGTATTAATCTGAATTCATTCCATCCTCAGATTTGGAAAACACTATTAAAATATCTCAAACTACAAATAAAAAACGCATGTATTAAAAGTAGAGAACGCACTTGAGTGCTTATTACTTTTTCGATTAGTTCACTTCGTGGCATTTCCGATCCCTCTCTTGGGATCCTTGTGCAGCACTCCATTGAAAATGCAATAATTATGAGTTACACAACCAGAACAGAAGATCATCCTGTGACTAATCAATCATGTGCAGTGCGTAAATACGACAACAATTATTTCCTGTCAACACAACACCTTGAAATATGATATTCAACCCATTGTACTTGAGACACGAACGCACTGATGGATTATGAAGAAGTTTCAAAAGTGCTAAAGGTTAACACTCTAGTACTAAGAATGATTGAGACAGTAAATTCCCTCTGGGGTTCCGTGGAAGTTTACTCCAGCACAGCAACTCAAATGTATGCATCAGATGTTAATTACAAGACAAGCTCCAGAAAATACATTAGGCTCTAACTCAAGGTCAAATCAATTAGTTTTGGAGATTAAAAGAAGTGTGTGCACTGCCACTACCACTGTTAATAAATGTTACAGTACTAAATATGTATAATAGGGGTGAAACAATATATCATTGTCACAGTATGTATCGTGATATCATCTAAGAGCTGAAGTGTATTTGCTTCTTGCAGTCATTGTGATTCCAGTCACTTCTGAAACTTCTTTGACATGTCTTCTTGTTTTATGTAATATGTAATTGGAGAAAATGCTCCTTTACTCCCATTGTAAACCAGAACAATTCTAAAAAAAAGCTCTTTCCATCACATAGAGTAAAATAG
This sequence comes from Danionella cerebrum, assembly GCA_007224835.1. Lineage (NCBI taxonomy): Eukaryota > Metazoa > Chordata > Actinopteri > Cypriniformes > Danionidae > Danionella > Danionella cerebrum. Next base: position 553,906 of record SRMA01025931.1, read on the forward strand.
ATGACTTAATGCAAACACTAACACTGCCCCCTAGTGGATGGAGGGTATCAAATGCCATCAAAATCAAACTAGACCCTAACCTTCTTAGCTTTATGGTCTCAGTACATTTTTCCAAAGATAGTATAAACAAGTAATATAAAGAATTTCAATAGTTTGTGAAAAATGGTGTTGTAAAATATTGTGTTGCATATTCGTGGACATAATATCGAGGTTTATACCGCATCGTGAGCAGAGTGTATCGTCACATCCCTAATCTATGATAATGAAAAAAACTTAAAACTTTTCTCCATGATACAAAATCCATATTTTCAATAATGATGACAGTTGAGACTGAAGCTGCACAAATATCATCAAAATAATGTGATTAAAACCTTTTAATACAGCAGCTGTTCTGATTTAATAAAAGGTGATTCCCTGAAACTCACCGATGTAAAAGTTTGTAGCCGTCCTCATCTGCTTGTGTTTGGAGACAACGTATATAACCAATGAGTTTCCAATCAAGCCTACCAGCATGATGAGAGAAAAGAAGAGCGGGACGAGCCAGGCATCTGTAAGGAACGGGTGTTCTTCCTCCTCCAAATCCTCCCTAGAGGTGTTTCCTGAGGAGCTGTTGAATAGCTCACTGGAGTTCCACTCGTCACCTGCAAACATGCTTCCACGCTTTTCTGACTTCTTAAAACGAGACGAAATAGAGAAGTTTTTTCTCTTTTGTTGAGACTAGAATCCTCATCCCTCCAAAACCAGGAGATATTTAGAAAAAGTACATTGTGCCTGATGCTTCTCCTTCAATGCCATCGTTTAGCAGGTTATTGAATAAGATCGTTGTAATTGTTTTGGCTCCCTTCACTTCTTTAAAAAAGGAGCCCTATGAACACTATCCACTCAAAGGCAGAGTGGATTCGCTCCCATTGGCTTTATACACAGCTTGCAAACACGTGGGCAACAGTCTGATTGTAGAGTGAAGATCTGATGTCAGGTTACCTAGCAACAGTTTTTGGTCCCTCTCTCTCTTTCTCTCTCTTTCATTCCAGTGCTCAGCACGGAGAGAGAATGGAGAAACTATAAATGTTGTATTTGCCCCGCAATATACACATAGCCTTAAGGCTGGATCAAAGAGATAAATGTGGTACAATTTGTTCAACCCACACAACACAATTCTAACCGACACGTTATTGGGCACTTGGACAAAGGCAATCTCTGTTCGTTGGGATTGTAAACTCCTCAGCAAAGAGAAAAGCTATTTACCTAAGAATCACTTTTTTGAAGACTGGTCCTTGCTGTATAATCTGTTTGGGTGCAAATTGCATCCAATCCACGTGATTATTTCAATCAACTTGAAGGTTTGGGAGAAAAAGCACACAATCATGTTTGACTCACACTCTGACTGTTCTGAGAAGAGCACAAAAGCGAGCCCCTCTGAATACTCGTAAACACATGGGGATCAAACCCTCCTGCATGCCACACTTCGATCTATGTGCCTAATTTCCTGTAAATTTCCTATAATTTGAGATCATTGATTTTAAATGTTTTCTATACGTACCCATTTCTGGTAAAGCAGCTGTCAAGATTTCATTCGATTCTATCTGCCTTCAAGATCCTCCTCATGTCAAAGTCAGTCAAGTGATTGGATTCAGAGCAGCTCTAAATTGGATGTGAAGCACAGCTCATCTATTAAGGTAAAGGTTTCAAGGTGTTCAACAGTCAATAGTTATGCCTCAACCCAGGTTCTGGATCTTTCTGAGGGAGATTTCCAGGCCGCTTACATCACAACGCATTTCACCAAAACTGGAAGGGTCTTTCAAATGCATCCTCTTTTTCCTTGAATTCCCCGATTTTTTTTCAACAAGCAAACACATTTGAATTTGTATTTAAATGTAAGTAACAGGTTTGTATTTAAGGGTATAATACAAAGGATTCTTTAAATGTTGGTAGTGACAGTAGTGTTTTAAAACATCATCATTTTTATTTTAAAAACATGACGTTAATAATGCTAACACACAGAGCTACGTGTGTATGGTAACTGTTGGTACATGTGATTTTGTTGAAGGGAGCAAGGAGCAGACGGAGGAGTTTATGAAAGCTCCACGGACAGAATGAGGCTAAAATTGACCAACAGTTGAGGTAGCCTTCCGAGAATCCTCCAAAGCTGGGTATACTACATCCTCCAAAGGATCCAAAACCTGGATTGAGACATAGCTATTCAGTACAACATCAGATGTTCATGTTGATTTCTGCCAGTTCTGAGATGATTGCACTGCTGTATATCTGCAGTTATTACCTTGATGTGTCTTGCTTGATAAGCACAAGTTTTCTTGGTCGACCAATGCCTCTACAATCTTCAATGTTGCATGTGTTGTTTGCTTCTTCACAAGAGCTTGAACACCACATCTCCCGGTCTTTCAGTGAAATTTTTGTCTGGGAGAGACCTTGTGGATTCAGTATAACTACCTTGTTAGTTCCTCACCCAGTTTTAAGTCTCCTACACATCTGGTTTTGTTTTGGTTCATGACTTAACATGTTAATTTTTGGTATAATTGGTTGATCGTACACCTGACTATAATCCTACTAAATTTTAGGTGATTTTTAGTGATCACACCAAATATTGGTTTGATTTGGACTTTTCCTCTGTTTACTCACTGAATTTTGATGAAAATTGATCAATTTCTAATTCAATCAATGAATAAAAAATAAATTACTTTCAACACTTACATTTCTGAAAGCATTTTTCACACCTACCCGAAACTGTCCTATATTTTAAATCATATTACTGTTTAGCAGTGAACTGTTCCTCTAGCAAATCTATAAATAACTTTGTCCAATTATATTGTTATGTGAAGTCTTACATTGAGGCTGCAGCGCTTAATTGAACAAATCTCCCAGACAATGAGCCAAAGTGGCATTGGGAGGTTTTTATGATCAATGCTGCATCGGTTCCCTTTGATTTTCAAGGCGTGTGATGTACAAAGCAGGATTTAACAGTGCTCACCTTTAAAGTACTGACATAAAAACATTATTTTAGCTCATTTAGATTAAAGACAGCCCTGATTATTTAGCTTCCTTTATTGTTGTTTAACTAATCATTACACTATTCCACTGGAATGCTGTAGCTCAGAGCTTTAAAGATGATCACATGATTTCATGACACTTCTGCAGGTTTAACATGTTCCAGACATTCTCAAGCAAACCCCATAAATTACCTGCTTAAAGCTACACCCCAGAAATACAGATTAGCCAATCATTGGTGCCAGTGAAAACAACTTAGACCAACCACTCATAGACATTTCCTGAAAAGAATTTTGAATAGAATTCACACTTTTTATTTACACCACATATGGATTGCGTGGTCAGCTTGTAATGCTAGACATTTTTGAAAATAGACTTTTTTAAGCCTTAGAAGTCACACAGGTGCATTTGCCAATCACAGCGGCTGTGATTGAATTATTGAGTAGAAATTATGCAAACTGGTTATTGTTAAGTTTGATTTCAAATGCAGTGTGTAGGTCTTAAAATGGTTATTGGCTTTGATATTTTCACATTTATTTATTTATTTTATTTTTTATTCACATTTTCACGTTTAAACTAACATTACAGTAGTACTGATATGATTTGCAAGGTAATTCAAGTTAAAATGTGATTAAATTGACCGTTTTTCAGTTTCATTTTACAGACCCTAAAACAGTGCCATCTAGTTGTGAAAAGAAGAGGTGACTCTTTGGAAATACAACACCTGTGATTTGGCTTTGTGCGCTCTGACACAAAAAAAAGCACAAATTCCCGAAATCTGTAGGATTAAAGTTAGGAGAATGATTAACCAGTTATACCAAACAAGTACTTATCACAAATAATGTCACATGTGGGTTTAAACTCATGATCTGAAAGAGAAACAGCTGCTTCCAACTTGAGGCTGAGAAAGTCCGGCAATTGTCTTGGAAAGATTGACCATAGCAACATGAAACGAGCTAGTTATACTGCATCAACAATGTCTCTTTCAGGATTCACAAAGAATTGGACAAATTAGGACAAATTAAGCTAATTAACCTTTGAAACTGCAGGATGAAGCATTAGTGAAGCATTTCTGCAAATGCAATTGAAGGTTTTATCAGGATCAATTTTATTTATGCTGGGATATACATGCAGACTCTTATCTATCTTCAGGTCTCCAAGATTTTATTGCAGCAGGATGATGACCCCAAACATGCCGCAAAAGTCATTAATAACTATCTTCAGAACTGGAAGTGAAGGCATTGCCTCCACAAACCCTGATCTCCAAATCCTTGAGTGTGAGGGATTACATGAAGAGACAGAGAAATGAGAGAAAGTCTATGTCCACAGAGGATCTGGGGATAGTTCTCCAAGACGTTTGGAACAACCCCCCCAGCCAAATTCCTTCAAAAACTGTGTACCTAGAAGAATAGGTGCGGTTCTGAAGGCAAAGGGTGGTCACACCAGATATTGGTTTGATTTAGATTTCTTTTTTGAGGCCTACAACTGCTCCAATCGCCTCAGTTAAATATTCTTCTCTCTTCTTCTCAGTTTTCTTAATATTTTGGGTTGTATTTATGACACACAATCACGTAGACCTTTTTTTTTGCATCCATATGTACATCCACCTGTTATTAAAGTTATGACCTCCATATTACATGCCGTTCACAAATAAGACAGACAAGAGTCACATATTATTACTAATGTGCAAGAGCACCCCAAAAAGGTATAAAAATTGGATCCTTCCCCAAAAAAGACCAGAAGTCTAGATTCAGCATACGAAACCATTGTGCATTTGTTGTTGATTTTATACTTTGGCAACAATTATTGTTGTTTAGATATACTTTAGTACAGATTCCAGAAAGAGATAGCTGTAAAGCCTTTTATCTGCATGTATAGCACTCACTAACTCCGTCACACAATGAAACGCGAATACGTTTTTCATGTGATCACTCATCTGATGCTGAACTACAGCTGTAAAGGTTTCACTGAACATCCACTCTATTAACTTAGCATTCTGTTTGGCGCTGTTGAAGGTCATACTGTAGCAAACTGTACATTTGTATTCCGAGCTTGTGTTCTCCGGCTCTCACAGGACTTCTGCAGCTCAGCATTCAGATGTGCTGAAGGGCTTCCCGTCAAAGGTGGCATGTTCATCAGCCTCGCGGGAAACCAAAGTTCCACAGGCTTGCCGGACATCATATCTGCTTCACAAGTGTGGTGCTCTGTATTGTTTGTAAGTACTTGTCCGTGAAATAATTGACTGCATTGAAACATTTTTTTAGAAAGCCTGTCATGAAAAATGGATGCCCTGCAGCGGGCAAGACAATGGAGAACTATTAAAGATACCACGCTCAGAAGCCTCAAGAGCCTCTAAAGCACTATTCAAAATCTAATTTGTTATCTCTTGGGCAGTCTATTTTTTTTCTAAGAATTTGTACTTATTATTCTTAACCTGTGTGGGCAAGAGTAACGCCCTGACCTTTTCTCCGTCAATAAGTTTGCGTATACAACTCTCTGGCAGCTGTGATAAAAAGCAAGCCATACTTTGCTCCACTGGATAAACATTACATTTCATTTCTCCATGCTGCAGTTCACCTGTATTGCTGGTCTCTGAGCTAGCCCTGCTAATGAAACTGGTTTGCTATCCCTAGAAGCAGATGGTCATGGTTCATGTGGTAAAATAATTAAGAGAACCAATGGTGAAAGTAATTGATGCACCACAACGTTTTCATTCCGAAGCAACCTTGTATGTTGAGACTGATAGGATGCCAAATATTTGCATGTTGGTAACTGAAGCATACAAACCCAACTTTCTAAAAGTGTTTAGTTTACATAAATAAATACATTATTTATTCCAGTACTTTGTATTATGCTATGCACATAGGGATTATTCTTTTGCTAATTTACATAAGTATTTAACTGCTTATCCACCATCAAAATAATCACTGTTCTGTTCTAATCTTTTCTCCCACTTTATATTCTCTCACTTCTCCCTTCCTTACTGTCAGTCCTACGGTTTACTCCTTCTGACTCTCCATGATCGTTCTTTTGTGTCTTGGATTTTTCTAGCTCATCGCTCTGTGATTCTCTTGGGTTTCACCATCTCTCTTTCTACTCATGTTGCCATCTACTCTGACTAATGTTGTGCTACTCACTACTATCACCATCACTGAAGACATTCAGAGTTCCACTGGATCCCGTCTACTTCCAGCTTTTAGCTTTTTTTGTAATTGTTAATTTATACGTGTTAATAAACTGTATATATTTCATGATTTCCTGTCACTTCTTATTCCTTTCAGACAAAGTAACATTCAGGTCTCTCTAGGTCACTGCACAAATGAACAATTAACAAACGCAAAGCTCAAATAACACCCTACTTCACACAGGGACCAGAAGCATGACCCAAACTGTGGAGGTAGGGTAGATGAAACTCCTCACCACACCCCCACCATGCCTCCAGTAATGTTTTTGATCTGGAGATGACAGAAGAGCACGTCAGGAAGTGTGAGTTACAACAAGGTCAGACGGACAGGAAGGTAGTAGGTTTTTCAGTGCTTTTTGTGTCAGAAGAAGAATCTTAAAACTGATTCAGTGCTTTATCGGAAGCCATTGGAAATTCTGGAGAATGGGGTTAACGTTCTAGGTGTGAAAGATATAAGCCTCCTGCAACATTTTGATACAGCAGTGACCTGCGGATAATATTGCCCGTCAATACACTACATAGTGCATTGCTGTAATCAATCTTTCTTGTGACCAAGGCAGTGGAGGGTGAGGAAAGTATGCGGTTGATTTTATAGATGTGGTAGAAAGCAGATTGAGCTAACATTAGCATTAAAGGAGAGGGTAAAAAACACATTATTCAAATTTTAATGAAATCTTTTTTTCAACCTGTGCATCGCATTGTTTTTTTTTTTTCAGATTTTAAAATAGAATCTGGTCTGGAATGATAACATTTTTGTACAAATGTGGTTTTGAGAGCAGCATGCAAGAACCTCACCAGGGTCTCTTTTAACACAGCTTTCAAATAACATATTTATGTCATGGTGTCTGTTTTTCCTCTCTATAGGTGAGACAGCAGCTGCCACAGAGGACCAATTTACAGCTCTGTATATGTGCCTTTTAAAATGTATCACCTTGTGTAGTTTTTTTTCACTGTGACAAGTGCTTGTAGAAGACACAGGTATCAGGGCTCAGTGACAACGCCAGCTTCGATTCCCGCACAAGTCTCTCTTCAGTCTTAAAGCCAGTGCCAGAAGAAAATCTATCCAACCTATTAAGTCTGAAGCCGTTTTCCTGGGCTTTTCTAAATGTATTCATCACCATCTCCGAATGAATCCCTCTGTGAATTTACCCGACCTGGTCAGAGAGAGGCTGGCAGACTGGAGGAATATTGTGTGCTCTATGTTGACGCATGAGATGGGTCTATAACTTTTTAGGAACGTTGTGGCATCATTTACAAGGGTGGAATCTGTCAAGAGGGGAGGTGTCCAACATGCATCCTGAATACACTGACATTCCTAACATTCACAATGCAACTTAAAAATGTAATATCTGTGTAATATGAAAGCCACAAACTGGGAAAAGGGCCCAGTAGTGAATGTGCTTTAATGGTTGAATGTTTAATCTCACAACACCCTAGAGTCATTTTTATTTATTAACAAGTTAACATGGGACTCTGCTGAAAACTGTACCCTGAACCATTTACTTTATGTTTAACCAAAAAAATGAGTCAATTTTCTGATTTTTGGGTCATTTGTTTAAAGGAAATGCAGACCAAATGATGTTCAGCAAACTCACCATTAACATGCAGGACAAAAAGCTGAAGGCTATCCAATCATAGAGAACTTAGAGGGAATGAAGCAAGTCTGTCACCAAAGTGTGGAATGAGGCAAGTTTCTCACTTGAATGTTGAATGAGGCAAGTTTCTTGCCCGAGTTTAGAATGAGGCAATTCTCTTGCTTGAGTGTGGAATGAGGCAAATCTTTAGCCAGGTATGGAATGAGGCAAGGCTCTTGATCACGTGTGAATGAAGCAAGTCTCGCTCAAGTGTGGTATAAGGTAAGTCTTTCGTCCGAGTATGGAATGAGGCAAGGCTCTCGATCAAGTGTGGAATGAGGCAAGTTTCTCACTTGAATGTTGAATGAGGCAAGTCTCTTGCTTGAGTGGGGAATGAGGCAAATCTTTAGCCAGGTATGGAATGAGGCAAGGCTCTCGATCACGTGTGGAATGAAGCAAGTCTCGCTCAAGTGTGAAATAAGGTAAGTCTTTCGTCCGAGTATGGAATGAGGCAAGGCTCTCGATCGAGTGTGGAATGAGGCAAGTTTCTCACTTGAATGTTGAATGAGGCAAGTTTCTTGCCCGAGTTTGGAATGAGGCAAGTCTCTTGATTGAGTGGGGAATGAGGCAAATCTTTAGCCAGGTATGGAATGAGGCAAGGCTCTCGATCACGTGTGGAATAAAGCAAGTCTCGCTCAAGTGTGGAATAAGGTAAGTCTTTCGTCCGGGTATGGAATGAGGCAAGGCTCTCGATCGAGTGTGGAATGAGGAAAGTTTCAAGTGTGGTACGAGGCAAGTCTCGCTCGAGTGTGGATTGAGGCAAGTCTCTCGCCTGAGTATGGATTGAGGCAAGTCTTTCACTTGAGTGTGGAATGAGCAAAGTCCCTTGCTTGCATATGGAATGAGGCAAGTCTCTCGCCCGAGAGTGGAATGAGGCAAGTCTCTTGTAGTGATGAATAAAGTCTCTTGCTTGAGTGTAGAATGTGGCAAATCCTCCACTTCACTATGCCCCTAAAGCACAAACACACTTAGCTGCAGTGAATGGTGTGGGTGAGAGGATGAACTGACAGTAATCAGTCATTTGGAACAAATCTCCAAAATATTCAAAAATGCTAATCTCTTAAAGCGATGCTCTTTAAAGAGCATCATTTTACAGATTTACAAATCATTGTAGGCCTATTGCCCCCTCCGATTCACTGCTAACTTATGAGGGAAGTCTCTCTGTCTTTCACAACCTCAGACCACCAAAATTCTAATGCTGCGGTCAGATTGCTTAAGAGTTAAATGAAATCTTGATAGAGGAGCTGCTATAAAAGAGTCAGCACTAACTGAGTATTGAGGATTTTCATTGTATCTCTGCATGTATGCTTTGCAGCTAAAATTCTAAAGCTAGTTAACAAGTCAAGGCTGAAATTCAGACAAGAGGAACCATTTGCCAGTTGAGTTTCACAAAAATTCATTCTCACACTTAACCTGCACCTGTGCAGGGAGGATTTTGAGTTAAATTGGTATTTAACTCTTGTTTGAATGATTTTATGTAATGCTTTATTTCCGTGTGCTCTGTATTTAACTGTGTCTTTGGGTGTTCTGAAAGGTGCTGACAAATGAAATATATTCCAAATAAAAACACACTCATTCAATTCTGTTTTCTGCAAATGATGATTTGGTACCATATATAACAGCGTACATGTGATCAGAAGGCATCAGCCAGCTTTAGAAGTCTCTGTGAAATTCCACAGCTTTGAAAAATCATCAATAATTCTTAAAAGCCATAAAATCTACAGCTGAATCTTTTTTTTTTCACGATGAATAATTAAATTTAACATTTTGAAATCTGGGCCATATCTCACTAAACAAATCCAGCACACAAGCAAGTTCTTTAAACAAGACTTCACCTGTGAGGAAAACCTGAAATAATAACAGAGCTTCCTTAATATTTCCACTAATGACCCCAGCAAAAGACATTCTTTCAGTGAACAACAGGGTAAGTGTGACAGCAGCTGGGAAAGGAGCAAATCCACTTAAACATAATTATTACTGTTATTATTTCTGAACAAAATGTTTTGGTGATCTCGCTGATGCATCAGACCTTTGGAAAACATGTGCTTGGTAGATCTGCTGTCGATGCTCTGCAATACATAATTACAGAGCCGGTTAAATGCCAGTGAAGTGACCCCGAATCCAAACACTTCAAACATTCAGAACACGGCTGCCCGGATCCTGACCACAACTAGAAATTCAAAGCATATCTCTCCATTCCTCAGGTCTCTACACTGACATTCAGAATCAGTTTTAAAGTGCTGCTGCTCTCTTTTCTGCCCAGCTTCTAAAGCATATAAACCAAACAGATCTGACTTGGTAGAACTACTACAAGTTCACTTCAAACGCTGAGAGCTACTTTGCTGCCTGTAGCTTACAGAAGAAATCAAACGTACTTAACATTATCCAAAGATAACTCTAGGCTAAAACACATCCATTTAGATGTGCATTTATTGACTGTGATGCACTCTCTTATCTTTTACTTTGTTCTATAAATAGTGTAATCATTATTTAATGGTTGATCTATGATTTTAAATTCGATTTGATTCTAAGAATATTGCTTCTCTCTGTAAAGCACTTTGAACTGATACCTGCTATACAAAAAAAAAGCTCGCCTTGCCTATGATTTAGACCAGTGTCATGCGGTCAAGGGAAGCATTGTGAGAAGAAAGGATAAATTCAATTATTATTTTTGTCAGAAATGTGTATACTTTACAAGCATTTTTCATTTAAAATCTACATTTTGAGTGGATTTTTTTTTTTCAAAATTTTCAACGACAAATCACTCTGTATTGTCTGCAATTAGAAGGTTTCTATGTATATGTTCAACCACTGAAGGTATACAGTTTATCTGATGTATATGATGTATGTTTGTTTGAGGATACTACATCCATGCTACGTCTCTCATACGACTCTTGCTCCACTTTAACAGCAAAATTACATAGTATAGTAAGGTATACAATATCAATTAATCTTGTTTGGAAACTCTAGACTGGACAAACAAAAGCAACAACAACGAAAAAAATATATGATTTCTCGGTACAAGAAATGCATTACATTTAAAAAAACACTGTACATCGTATACATGCTAGGCCGCATGCTAGGGGGCGGTGGTGATCCCTAGAAAGTTTGACATCTACTAAAGAAAAACAGAATTAGCAGAACAGCTTTCTTCACTGGCAGGGATCTACATTGAGATAGAGAGACTGAATGAAGAAAAGAAACACTTCTACAAACAAGTTATGAATTCTTTTTTTTTTAGTCAGAGCAGCACATGGACTTCATTTATAAGTAAAGGCAAGTTGATACAAATGTTTTGAAATTACTTTGCTAGCTACTCTATAGGGTTCATATGTTTTTAAATCTGACTGATGAGGTCAGTGCCTCACCAGCCATGAACTTCACCACAAAATGCTCATTTAGACCCTCAGTATTCTAAATGCTGGTTGTAAATAGCCTTGAAAAGTGTGAATTCTAAAGATACAAAATCACACAGTGATAATTTATCAACAGCTGCATAAATGTATTTGATGGCAGGGGAGTGGCGCCATGTTTCAGTTGAAGAGATGCAGATTATAGATTAGACTATTTTGGCACTGAAGTGAAAAATGGCTCATTTACTCTTGTTCAAACCGTGCATGACCGAGTTCATTTAAATGGCAAGCTAAATTTGGCTTCTTTCAGATTTGTCGAGAGTAATTAGTGCTGATTTTATGCAATGATAGATGGTGAAGTGATAAAAGGTTTGGTGAAATTTGGGGTGACGTAGTGCAAATGTTGTTTCTGAAATTAGAAAGTTCAATATGCCCCATGTCATTTTCTCTCTGAAATGATAGGCTTTGGTTCACTCAGGCAATGCTTCAGTTGAAAATCAGTAAAATGGCCAAAAAGAGAAGTGGAGTGGGAAAATTGATTCTGTAATGTAGGGAAAATGGGAAGGATTGATGGCTTTCTGGGTGTATTTTCCAAAGATATTTTGGTTGTAGTGTGCTGAATGCAGGAAAATGTTTTGTTCTCTTCAAGCAAAATTATGAACAACTGCTGGAATTACATGTTTCCTAAAAAAAGAACTTAATGTGTTAAAATTCCCTTTTTGCACTTCTCAAGTGAAGTTATTCATTTCTACGGTAGTGAATTATGACAAGTTATATTGTATCCTCCACACTTGCGCATTATTCGTCATCTGGATTATTAATAGCCACCAATTGTATCCCTACAAACTGAGGGACTGAGAAAATGACTAAACAAAATAATGAACAATAGAAACAAGAGAAATAAAATAAATGCAGATATTTTTATTAGCGGGTGGCATGATGGGGGAGTAATGTAGCCTGTTATATGTTTACAGGCTGAAAAATGGTTAATAATCATTAAGTATTTAGGTATTTCTATCTGTATAAAACAAATCAATATATAATAATTATTCTGAAAATAATTGAAAGCCATCAAACTTTGCCACAACATCCAAATTGGTCTGAAAATAAATGGAAACAAAATATTTTATTTAAAAAAAATCATAAAAAAAAAGTTAACAACATTTTTATGACATCACTGACAGCTCCCTAGCAAACAAACTGTTACCGTAGCAACCAAAATCTTTAAAATCTCAGCTTCTCAAAAAATTCTATGGAAATGGGGGTTGGCTTAAATACCTATAGCGACAAAGGGAAGATTATATTATGTCACTTACCCCTCCATAGCAACCAGACTTTAGAAATCATATAGATCTGGGGGTAAGTTATATATTTTACTCATAGTGAAACAGGAAACATAATATTGTCACAAAATCCTCCATAACAACTTAACTTTTTACCCTAGCAACAAAATCAGCAGTTATATATCTCAGCGTCTAGCATCCAAATTGTTTACCCTAGCAGCCAATTACAAAAAAAATCTGTATCTCAAGGGAATCATTGATAAATGCAAATAGTCACAAGGGACGCCTTTAAAAATAGTTTTAAACAGCACTTTTACAAGCAAATATCAAGTTGTGTATACAAACTTGTATTTTTTAAGGAAAAATACAGGTGTTTAATAAATGTTGTAAAAGTTTGACTTATTATTGCTCAACTGATATTGATGGAAAAATAACTAATTCAAGTTAGATGTACACTTTACACTATCATGAGAAGTAAAGCTTATCAATAAACAACAAATAATATATGCAAAGTAAATAAATGTGAAAGTTTATTTTGGCTGGAAGTTTCTTTAACTAAACTTTCCAACTTATACAATCTACTAATTATCTTAAGTTTCATTTTGTTGTCTCTTTTTAATTTATAATCACTATATCAAATGTATGAAAACCAATATAATTGGATGCTCCCCTTCCTGTTTTACATAAATAAAGTGAAAGTCATGCAATGTAAGCAAACCCTAAAATCTAATTATTAGCTACAGTAATAATGAATTACTTCAGCGAAAGCCATGAATAATGCATCAGACTTTGGAACTAAGTACAGACTTGGAATTTCATTATTCATAAAGGTGCTGTGAATATTTAATGAATATCTAAGTGGTATTGCTTAATGTGCTTTTCTTTATAAACTTTGTGTGTGGAATGTCACTTTGTGAAAAGTACAGAAGAAAAGTTGTATAATTAGACTTTTTGTGTGACTTCAACCAAGCCCTCAATGAGTCAGAGAGTATAAAATGAAAATGCATCTCGAAAAGAACGGTTGTCTGCTTTAGAAAATTACATCTAGGAATTCCTTGAGATTTTCTCAGAAAAATACATTTGAGAAGCATAATAGAAATGTTTTATTCTTCTGCGTACAGTTCGCTGAGCTCATATTGGCTAATGTGACAGAGGCAAGCTGTGGACCTGAATATGGTCACCATGCCAACCAGTTCTTGTTCCATGAACCATGTAGTTAAAACCAAAGTCAATTTAAAATAATATAATAAAGAAATAATAATACTGCAATTTGTTGTTGAATGGTTCAGCTTGTTTTCTTTCTGAGAGCATCTCAAGCTTGCTTCAGAAACAAGACCTTTGTGTTAATTCTTAAGCTGCTGGAGTTTAATCTGATTAGTCAACGATCAGCTCTGCATGTTGTGGTTTAGTTATTACTTCACTTCACATCTATTGGGTTATTTGTGATGAATTGAGACGGTATTTATTATACATAAAAAATGAAGAATTTTGCAGTTTATGGTGAAATTATTATTGATTTTTACATGTTTTACCTGGCTTTGTTTTTGAAGCAACTCTATTGTTCCAGTTTCCAGGGAACACCAATGATTTCATGGTTATTTTATTAATTACAGTCTGTGCTTGCAGATACAACAATGCAGAATGAGTTCAAAATGTGTCCTTCAGTACTTTTTTCAACAGGTTTTCGAATCTGACAATTAAGCAAAGCTTTTAAAAAACATTTATGAGAAAAATGACCTCTTCGTCCTTGTGGATGACTTGCATTGAATGGTCAGACAAAAGCACTCTTGTTATTGGAATACAGCTTCGTGGATGATTTGGTTTTGTTTTGAGACTTGTGTAAACACAATACAACTCAAAGCTTTTTTGATTGGGATTGTTTCATTTCTCCAAAGAGCTTCTTATTAGTGCCATAATGCATTCTGGGCTTTGTTGACATCTTAAATTAAGCTTTCCCATTAAGACAAGACGGTTGACAAGCATTGTTTGTATGGGCTTTTAATTTTTTAAAAGTATTGTGCAAAGGGTTTAGGCAGCCGTAAACAAAATGATTATTTTTTTCTTATAAATTTACTAAATACAAAGAACGCAAACCATTAAGCTCTTTTTGGTTCTTGATGGTTTGTTCTAAATATCACTTTTGAATGTTAGAGCAACAAGGTTTCTCCCAGACAAAGATTTCAAAGCAGACTGGGGTCTCAAGATGTGCTGATCGAGCTATTTTGAAGAAGAACAAAGAAAAAAGCGGTGTTGAGGATTGAATATGCAGTGGTCTGCCAAGGAAACCTATGCAGCAGATACAAGACACATAAAGCTAAATAACCAGATGACCAGCAGTGCCAACAGCTCAAAACTGGCAGAAACCAGTGGAACCCAGGTATACCCTTGTACTGTACAGAAAAGTCTGGCCAGAAGGTCTTACGTATGCACAAAAACATAGGAACCATGGTGCAGTTTTCCTGAGACATTGAGGATGCGTTTGTGCAATTGGACATTTGGTCAGGATTATTGGTGTTCTCAGGGTTGAGAAATACAGGCACTTATATCTCATGAAATACAAACAGGGGGGCATACTGATTGCCCCCAAAATTATTCCACAGCAGGACAATGACCGCAAACATACAGCCTAAGCCGTTAAGAACTCTTTTGTAAAGAGCATGAAGTAATGAAAGTGATCGCATGTCTGGAATAAAATGAAGAGACAGATGTTTGAGAGAAAGCTACATCTGCAGAAGATCTGTGGTTGGTTCTCCAATATGGGACAACCTACCAGCTTCAAAACCAGATTTGATTGAGATTTCTCTTTTGTTCATTCACTGTATTTTGTTCATTGACGACAATTACTTTAGCACAGTATTGCATATTTGCATGTTCATATATCCTGATATGTGTCCGATTATTGATGAAATCCACTGCTAATGAGCCCTTTACAGTGAGTTCCCCTCACTCTCTTTGCAGAAGCAAGATTTACTTCAGGCATCCACTTTCTTTTTAGATTCACTTTCTTTTCTTCCATATTGCAGCTGGAGTGTCTCTTGAAATTTAGTCTGAAATGATGGCTCAGGTGAACAGAAATAGAGTGTCTTACACAAGCATAAAGAAGTGCCATAACTGTGAAAATGTACCTTTCCTTCTATCAAACTCTTTGATGTCCTTTGTGACAAATAACAAATTGAAGCATCTTGAAATAATGTGATTCATTTCTTCCAGTGGTCCAAAATAACTCCATGCTCTGGCAAAACAAGAAAAAGTTTTGGATGCTTTCAAGATACAAAATTTCTTGCAATTATTTTAATAAAAGCATTTTTTCATGAGTGCATTTATTTGAGAAAACTACATAACATCCATAACATTTACATAAAAGAAAGACAAAATTTATGACAGAGGCAATATTTTTTGGGGGCCATTAATGCCAAAACTATTTTATCACTCTTACTTGACAAAAAACAGGTCCTATCAATCAAACATTTCAATCTGAAACCAGTTAAAATGGTTGCTTCGAGAGAAGAAAAATGATTTGTCTGCGAAATTGAGATTCCGAGAGCAACAATGTCAGCTTAACCTACATCCATTGACATCTGAACAAAATGAAATGCTCAGGCAAGAGACTCAGGATAACATAGAAACCTGACATAATTCATGCCAAGGTTCTTTTTTGGAGAAAGTAAGATGAGATACAAGTAGAGATTTTAGGTAAAGGGCATCATTATACTGTTTACAGAAAACAAACAAAACTTAGAGGTCTTTGCACGCAACGATGCGTGTGCCAATTATCCTGGCTGTTTTGAAGGAAGTAGGAATGAAATAAAGCACCTATCGTTTAATTTTGATTTCAACTATAATGTGTAGGTTTCAAAAGGTTATTAGCTTTGATATTTTGGGTTTTAAATGAACATTACAAGTCAGGAC
This sequence comes from Danionella cerebrum, assembly GCA_007224835.1. Classification (NCBI taxonomy): domain Eukaryota; kingdom Metazoa; phylum Chordata; class Actinopteri; order Cypriniformes; family Danionidae; genus Danionella; species Danionella cerebrum. Next base: position 570,272 of record SRMA01025931.1, read on the forward strand.
TGATAATTTGCAAGGCACATCAAATTAAAATGTGTCAACTAAAATGTGCAAATTAAAATCTGCAAAGTGTCTTTTAGTTTCAATTTGCACACCCTCTTTTGGTGCCATTAGTGCCATCTAGTGGTGAAAAGAAGGACATACTCTTGTACTGTCAATACTTGTGATATGGCTTGTGAAATATATTATATATTATATATAAAATATAGTATAAATGCAGAATGTGAAACACATATAAATGCTATATTTCCATTGACATTGATTGGACTTGATCCTACGGATGTCTGGAGTTGATCCTGCCTGGGTGGATCTTCTTCTAAAATGTTCATGATAACTTTGTAATTGTAGAAACACTGCTTTTGCGGCAAAGAATGTCCTGGTTTTTAACTGTTAACATCAGGGGAGACCCTCCTTAATGTGTGAGACACACAATCTGCTTTGGAAAAGCAATCAGTGAACCGGGGAGAATTTGTGAAGTTGAGATCTCCAACCTTCACTCTCTCATTATACTCTAGGTTTATCTCCTCTGAGAACCACAATGTTCAGACTGTTTTGCTGCCGATTGCCCCCTAAAGCAACAGTGAAATAATTGAAAGGAACTGCTCGCCACTGTTCTAAGGTTTCCATTTTATCATGAAGGGTCACTCATATATTTGGGACAGAATTCATAGAGTTTTCATAATGAACAGGTACTTCATTTAAGAAATCCCAAAACCCATTCACCTGTAACAGTGAATGAACATTTCTGTGTGACATGTCTGACATGATCGTGTAGAAATCATTTGCATGACAAAATCAAGTGCTTTCTAAAAACCATTTTTATTCAACTTTAATGAGGTGGTTAAGCTGCTTTTTCCTCTTAAACCTAGTGCTGGACTCCCATTTGAGATCCAAAATTCAAAATTCAAATCATGTTCATAAATTATATTTTTATCTCCTGGCTCCACGGGAGCCTTTATTCCATCTTTGTGGCTGAAAAAGCCATCTTTTGTTTTAACATGTAATTAAAATCTTTAAAGACATTTCTTTGTTCATTTTTCAAGAAACTTTTAAAAACTTGTAAATGGAATTTTAAAAACATGACCTGTGAGTTTAAGTTATATGTGAAGTCGGTGTGTGCCAATCAAAGTGGCTGTTTTTGAATTTAGTAGGAACGACGCACCTATTGTTTCATTTTGATTTCATATATAATTGGTAGGTTTCAAAAAGATTATTAGTGGTGATATTTTTCAAACAAAACAGAGTTATGACACATAATTTCCGAGGTAATTTTAAATTTAAGTGTGAAAAAATTCATTTCATCTGTGACACCTTCTAGTGGTGAAAAGAAGGAATAACCCCTGGAAGAACGAGACCTGTGATATGGCTTGTCTTTTTCAAAATTCTGGCACAAAAAAGTGCATGGAACAGTATATAAGGTTTATGAGGGTTTCTTTCACCTGTTTTTAAAAACAATTTTTGCATTGTTTTGACCTTAGGTGATTTATAGGGGTGTAACAATACACTCTGCTCAAGAGTTAAGTCATCTTTTTTACTCTAAATGAGGGAGAAGGCTAATTTTATAATCTTTCTTGTTTAAAATGTGAGTAAAGGATAATTGTCTGCTTGTAAACATTGTATAAAACAAGAAGACAAGGTAAAGAAGTTTCAGAAGTGACTATACTCACAATCACTCCCAGACAATATCTCCCAGTAGCTCCACGATACGTATTGTGACAGTTTTGTATTGCGATATATTTTGCCACAATACATTGTTACACCCCTAGTGATTTATACATTTTATTTTGTCTCAAGACCTTTGATTTATGTTATAGAACATCAAAACTGTTTGTTCTCAATTTTTAAGCCAAAACAATTAGTGTTTTTGTACATTTTCATAGTTTTGTACATAGTTTTGTTTAGGAATTATTGTGTAATGTAAAGAAAAAAAGAAGCTGAGGTTGTACTAAAAAATTTTATCAAGCATTGTCACAAAAAATAGTCTAAAAGGAAACTAAGCAGTACAAATTGCTTAAAAAGACAACAGACTTCAGAGGGTACATCTCAGCACCAGTATATTTTCCTAATCATTTTATTGCCCAAATTGTGTCTCTTGATAGTACGGTAACCTTAGAAAAACAGAGCACACATTATATTATATAACTTATGCACCATTTGCCCAATCCCGAGAGCTGAAATACGGCACATAAAAGCACTTCCGGCAAAGCTGGATAGGAACATCAGGTTTGTATCATTCAACCTTTTATTAATCTGCCGCTCCGGGGAAGCTGATATTGGACATATGTTCCTTTCAGCTAAGCGATGTTCAAATTATCATACATCATGTGCTCTCAGATGCACCCTTGCTTTGTAACTCTCCCTCACAGATGCTTCATAGGCTTTGACACTCATTAAGCCTTATTTACTAAAGCTGAAAAGCTTTTTGCTCTCTGGGTTTTAGCTCTGAAGATGTGCCTTGAATGAATAAAAGACATTTAAGACATTGATTTGGTTGCACTGTTGTTTGCACTTCAATTTCCCTTAGTTAACCCAGAGAGATATTTCATTTAAATTGCACCCCCCCCCCCCTCAAACAGCAAGCTTTATAAGGTTTTTAACAGATTTTTGAACATGTGACTCAGAGCTTGTCTCAACAGGATAGATGCAATCTTCTGGTTTAAGGGATGTTCCAGTTAAGCTTCTTGAGAAAAGAGTAAAATAAGCTATACTTTTAAAACATATCATAAAGCTTTTATAATGCCCTCAAGTATATTCAAGACTATACACTGTTGGCAACTCAATTGCTGTAAAGTATTCACTCACCAATCTACACTAACATAGCCATAAAAAACCCACACACAAGGAGATTTGCATATGTGAAGTTATATGCTAGTCTCAGGAGCTCAGTGACTTAGGATGCCCTAACCCTTCTCACCCTATCAATGTTCTGTTCCCATCCGCACCTCCCTTTTAAATGCCTTCTCCCTTCTTCATTGTCACTCCTACGGTTCAACTACCTGGCTCTCCCTGACGCTTCCTGCCTTCTTGGATCTCCCATGCTCTTGCTGTGTCTCCACTCCATCTTGACGACACCTGTAGATAATATTCATTTGCTACTCACCAATCCTCCAGTAATCCCCACAGAACACACTGTGGATTCCGCTGCTATCCAGTCAACACATCCTGTTGATGACCTCCAGTGTTACTGGTTGTTCTACACTGATTGTCATTTCCTTTTAAGGAATGTTTTTTTTTATTCTGTAACTTTATTGGAGTTCAAGTCTGGTGCAAGTCTGATTGCCTCAGCACACCAAATTGGCAAAATTCCATTTGAAACTTTTATAGCTATAGTTTAATTGTGTTGAACATGTTTTGAAATGGGCAGAAAGTATCATGCCACAAATTCCAAACATGTATGAGAATGGTGCTGCATCACATGTCCTGCAACTCCTTTGTAGCTCTGATTATGAAGCAAGCCTATTGTCAATACATTAAATACTTTGTGCTACAGCTCAGTGACATGTTTCCAATGCAGAATTGCCACCAGCCTCAAACACTTTCAAGAGTCTTTTATCAAAGTTCTTGTGAAGCTGGAGTCATTTTTCAGCATATTAAATGTTTATAACAATATCGAGTTCCTTGTCTCACCTTTATGTGTGGATGGATAGGTTTCAATAGAAAATGCATGAACCAAAATTTGCCAGACGACAAGAAAGCCAATAAAAGTCAGCCCATAGATTTTTGTGTTTCTGAAGCAATGAATTTATCAGGTACAGACAGGTGAGGAAAGGAAATTGGTGTGAAACACAGCAGCTTACTTATGCTGGAATCATGTCTCCTGTTGTGGCATGAATTGATCATCAGCAGACCCAAAACGCTTGTATAAATTTGTGACACATAGAAGGAAATTATATTTTCTACACTTGCAATCTCTTAAGAAGTTAACGCCAAAACACACAATTCTTTCTGTCAGAAGTGACACAGTATTTTCACCTCCAGCAAAGAACAATCGAGCACAAAGAGCAAGGTTCACGTGAAACGTTCTTTCAAATTGAGGAGGGTAGACTTCATCAGATTCTTTACCATCTGCTTTTCCCTCATTTTAAACCATTTGCTGCCATCTTCTGGTAGAAGGAGATGCTAAATCATTTAATTGTTTAAAAACAGTGACAAAAAATTAACTTCATTTGTTACAAAAGAACATATATTTTATAATATGTTTATAATAAAAAAGAAACATAAAATACAAATGTCTAACTACCAGTAATTTCCTAAAGTATACAATTATTATATACTGAATAAGCACATTATTATTATTTTTTTTAAAATGTGACAAAACTCATTTGACGTCAATTGTTGCTCAAGAACATATAAACAATATTTTAGAATATGTTTATAATACAAATAAACATAAATGACCCATCCTTAACAACTTGTAATTACTAAAAGTATAAAAATAAAATGAGTATATATTAAATAAGCATGTACGGACCTGTCAAGGAGGTCAAGCAGGAGGTAGGCACCAGCAGACCCCTGTGACCCCTTAAGGGATAGCGGGCAGGAAATGAATGAATGAATGAATGAATGAATGAATGAATGAATGAATGAATGAATGAATGAATGAAAAAAAAAAAAATTTTGACGTCATTGTTGCACAACAACATATAGACAATATTTTATATTGTGTTTACAATACAAGTACAAATGTTCAACCACTTGTAAAATCTAGAAGTTTACAATTCTTGCATGCTAAATAAGTACGTGATACTAGAATACACAACTCAAAAATGGTTTTTGTATGTTGCTAACTAAACCAACATATTGGACCTCAAAAAAACGATTTTCCGAATTTTCAAACATTTGAGCTTTCTTTACCGCTCCTAAGTACTAATTGTTATTATTGGTACATCCTTATATTTTTTATATAAATATGAATGTTTTATACAATAATACCTCTCACACAATCTTTAGCAGAGTAAAGCTGACCTCAGATCAGCGTTTCAAGAGACTCAACAAAAAAAAAACCTACCAAACAGTGACGTATGGTACCACGTGATCTATTCAAGCTCGTCACATGATCAGCTGATGACTCCTTCCCCTTAGATGGATGCGGGATTTCCTAGCGACTCTTCGTCAACTGGCAGATTGAGATAAATTTATCCAAAATAAGAGCCACAGGAGAACGAAACATCAGCGTAGCTTGCGGTTTATTATTGGAAGAGCTTGTAGATAGCAAAGCTGGCGCTCTTGCTAGAGTTGATGATGAACGGGCACGCAATATTATACACCGGGGTCACTTTGGCCTTCTGGTCGACCATCCTTATCGTCGGTAAGTGTCTGTAAATATCTTTGAATAAAACATCTGTTGCATTACTAACATTAAGCTCGACTCAAATGTCTTCACAAGTCTGTTATTCTGTTGTGTGCGATGCTTTTCTTTTTGGTTTTCACCTTGATGTGGGGATTGTAGTGGCCTCACCTGACGTTAGCCTTCATATATTAACGTTAGCACTATTCCATTAAATTAAATTTAAATGGTAGGGTATTAGAAGCGGTTATCATGAATTAAATGTGTGTGAATTCGAGGCTCTAATTGTTTCTAATCGCCAGAGGTCAAAGAGCAGACATTATTGCTACTATTTAATCAGCACTTAATTTCAAAACTACCAAAAATTTTATTTCTATTCTTTTTGTGTGTTCGTTGTACAACAGTTGGGCTGTAGTAATTAAATATGATTTGTTACCAAATGAGGAAGATGTTCTCACATGACTGTGAGAGATAACACACACCCCAGAAGTGTCTTTGTCATACAGTCTTTCATACTTTACTCTTTTACACATACACATATACATATACATATGATTTTTTTAACATATACTTTTATTCCTCACAGGTATTTGCTATACAATTTTTGACCTTGGGTTTCGATTTGATGTAGCATGGTATGAGTCAACTTGATCCATAAATTTAGCCAACGACATATTTATGACTTTGTTCAATACCTTTTTTTATTTCTTTCCTCAGGTTTTTAACAGAGACTTCTCCATTTATGTGGGCTAATCTTGGAATTGGCCTGGCCATTTCTCTGTCCGTTGTTGGAGCTGCATGGTAAGACCTTCCATTTCCTCTTTCTAAGGGAACTCACTAAAGCTGACAGTTAAGCAAAAAAAAAAAAAAAGAAAAAGAAACAGAAAACATGAGATTTTTTTATATGGTGGAGTACAGTCTATTTTGATTAAAAATTAAAATAATATTATTGATCATGAGCAGTTAAAACATTAAAACGAGTTTAAATCCAATTTTTTTATTCAATAAAACCTCTAAAATCTACATTAAGTATTTAAGCATCTCAGATTGACAAACAACCCATTCTCTGTCTATAACATAGACAAAGTGTCTGTGACAATCCTCATAAGTTTACCATGAAGGGTTTTCCTGTGTTCCATTATTTTTCCTATCTTGTAAATGTTTTGCATCAAGTTGACATTGAAAATATGACAAAGGTGCATTTTTTTTCTCAGTTAGTTGCCCGATGCTCTTAATTGTCGAAGGCAAATGTTTCCGATGTTTACAGATTTAACATTCTTTAATTTATGTAACATGTAGAGTTTGTATTTTAAGCATTCATGGTGTGTACATTTGATTTGTTTGGTCTATTCTAATCCTTTTATTCTAATGTTTTAGCGGCAAACATACATTCATTGCCAGTGAGGGTAGGATAAATCACTTAATTTAGCAAAAATGTACTGCTTAAATCACATCCTTCAGGATCATAAAGGAATATACTTTGAAAAACCTAATGGAGATGGGGGTTTAAGGATTATTATTTTGCTGTAAAGTTGAAAATTGTTACGTGGTTGACAAAGGGCATCTGCTAACTTCTGGACTCAGCCTCTAGTGGTTGGTCATCACTTCCTATGAAGCACCACAAGGGAAGGCAGAGGGTTGTCCCTTGGTTTCATGCAAAGCTTTGGTTGTCTGCTCACTAGTGATACCCAGCTACACTCTAAAAGGATCCCAGACAAATTAGTTTATCCTGATCTAAGCCAACAGTGGTCATGAGCTTCATTTTTCCTAGCTGCAAAATAAACAATGAAAATGTATTGTAAGTGTAATAAGCTCAAGTGTTTGTTGGAAATAGTGACTTCTAGGGGAGACACTGGCATGTAGATGAAGAATAAATTTGGCGAAACATGAATAACACGTTAATGCTAATGTTTGCTTGGAGCTATTGATAAAAAAAAAATGTTTCTTTACATCTGAATCACCCCAGTAGATGCACGTTTAATTTATTACTATCAGATAAGAGGCTTTCCACTATGTTTCCTCCATTTACAGTTTTGCTCATATGTTTTTTTATTTTCTGATTTCTTGGCCATTTTTCAGAACATATGAATGATAACAAAAGCAATTTTTCCAGTCATGCCTTTAATGAAGCCATTAATTGTCAAACAACTGTTTAAAGCAGAAACTTTCTAAATTTTCAGAAAAATGCAGGGTTTATAAGCACAACTGTATATTCTCTAACTGTCAGTACTGTATAACACTTAGCCTGAAGCACAGAGTCACATGATGCAATCTTTCTCTCTCATTGGCTCTAAGGATTTGCAGGGTTTTGCCACTAAAATAATGGACTTTAACACATACATCAAGAGTTTAGTTGTGTGGTGTAGATTGCATTTAGCTGCTTTTATCTATGCTAATTATACTATTATGAAATATATATTTTTTTGTGTAAAGTATGTGTCCTTCCTTTTTATGCAGGGGGATTTACATCACTGGCTCCAGCATCATTGGTGGTGGAGTGAAAGCCCCAAGAATCAAGACCAAAAATCTTGTCAGGTAAATACAGTGAGCTTAATAGTAAAGTAAAAGTAAAGCCTAAGGGTGTTTTCACAAACTAGTTTGTTCAGTTCGGTCCTGACCAGGAAGAACAACTGATAACTCGTCTCCATTTTTTTAGTCTTCCTTCACACCACACTGATCGCTCAGATCTGCACTAGTTGAAAATACAGCCACGTACGGGTCACTTATTAGTTACTACCTCATCGTACTCACATTTTAATTTGTGTGCTTTTTGGTCTGCTTTCACACCTGCCCAAACAAACTGTACTAAAATCGAAGGTGAACTCTAGTTTGATTGCATCGAAGGTTTGAAAGCACCCTTGGATTATTTTACCCAGGTTTAACCCGTATCATTTGTCTTTTGTTTGTTTTTCTGGAAAGAGTTCCTGATTATCAGTTCTTACTCTTTACTGTTGTTTATTTTTGATTTGTCACTCGTAATTTTTTTCTAGCATCATCTTTTGTGAAGCTGTTGCAATTTATGGGATCATCATGGCGATTGTCATTAGCAACCTGGCAGAGGTAAGGGAAACTTGTAAATCATTGTATTAGCTTTTCCATGCTGTTTGGTAGAGTAATGTAAAATATTTAAAAGAAATGGTAATTCTGTATGAATTATGTCTGATTTTTAATGTGAAGAAATATGTATTGATTGAACAGACATGTGGGGCTTTTATTTTGTAATCCTTCATTTGTTTATGTTTTAAGATAATTTTTTTCCAATGTTTTGCTCTTTAAGAGTTGGGACAGTTAAAGAAGAGAGTGGGGGGAGCATGGGAAAGATCCACTTGACATTTGTTGTCCTTACTCACCTGGAGATTACCAGAAGTTCATACGCGATCATATTGGAATAGTCGGCTTTTATAAATGCGACCCTGAACAAAATACTCACCAATAAAATAAAATCAAATACATACAAGGAACTGATTGGATACAGATGAGATTGGTAGCTTAAATCGGTACAGAAAAATAATTAAATACGATATAGTCTTCCGTTGCCTTCCAAAAAAGACGGGCAAATGACAAATTCATTTGGAATGGATTTATGTCACTTTATTTGCGAGGCGCCTATTGTCATGTTTACTGAGATTCTGTAACTGTATATGCTATACCTTTATGATAAATGATAAAAAAAATCACACTCTGCTTTTAAAACGCAACATTTTTTTTTTTATTCAAACCAAGAATTGTTCCTATTTTTATTTAGTTTTTTATAAATGAATATGAACATTTTTATCGAATGAATGGATGATTCTTGGCTTGAGGTAACCCAAGTAATATTTTTTTTTGTTCGCTACAAAGTGAACATTTTCTCTTCTAAACATTGTTGCTCCATCATTTAGAACATCAGTGCGACGACACCAGAGACGATCGGATCACGGAACTACCATGCGGGTACTTTAAATCAGTCAAGCTTCCTAAATGTTTCTCTATCGTATGAATAAACCAATGCTTCTGTTTTTTTAGGCTACTCTATGTTTGGTGCTGGACTCACTGTTGGCTTTTCAAACCTCTTCTGTGGCATCTGTGTTGGCATTGTGGGCAGCGGTGCAGCCCTGGCGGATGCTCAGAATGCCAGTCTTTTTGTCAAGATCCTTATTGTTGAAATTTTCGGCAGTGCCATTGGGCTGTTTGGAGTGATTGTAGCCATCTTGCAGGCAAGTAGTTCAGACCTTTTTCTCACTGTTTGCATGATTGTACACAGATTAAAAGCACCCAGTTACTGTATCCGCCTCGGAAATATTAACATTTTAGAATTTCAATTATGTTTCCACACTGAATATCCTGTTTAAAAGGTTAATGTGGTCCGATAAAACTCTATAAATACTCCCCCTCCCTAACTCATCTGAAATGTAGGTGCAGTATATTCCATTTGTGCAATATCACTACTATCCAGATATCTAGATCAGGGGTACTCCAGTAAAAAAATTTTATTTTTTTATTTGAAGTGAAGGTCCAGAAGATTAACGGTTTTGGGGTCTGCCGTGACCGCTTTCTGCTTGTCCACCTGATCTTGATGCAACATCAAACATTACGTGCAGTTTATATATTCTGTGTAAAATAACATACTTGTGATATACACCAAGAGTCAGTTATGTACTTTTCTAAACAGACAGTAGTTTTTATAATTTAGTTTTTTTCTTTTGTATATTTGTAAAGTATCCTTTTGTGTTTGTACGGTTTACTATGCAGCCACTTGAGATGAAATATCCTTTGGGTTAATAAAGTCTACTCTAAGCCGGCTTTGATTAGTGTTGATGTCTGTTTAAACTTAGAATTTAACATATTCTGAACATCCTTGTGCTCTTACTTTTGTTTGCTTTATTAAACTGTACTTGATTATGTGTTCAACCTCTCTCTTTGTTTATTAATGTTATCCTCTCTTTCTTTTTAGACATCAAGAGTAAAAATGGGAGACTAGATGGCGACATGACCTTCAGATCAAAGATGCTGGTGCAAGCAGGAGGTGTAAATACATAGTAAATTATTTAAATGTACTTTCTTTGTGTCTGTTTTTAAACATCATTTCCGAAGATTGAACTATTGTATGTGCACCAATTTGTCTTAAAAGAGTGCATGATGAGCATCTATGATGATTTGCTAGCATAGTTTGGCATCTGCAAATGGAAAACACTTGGGTTTTTGGCCATACTTTGATGACCTTATAATTTCACGTTTGAACTGTTCTTTTTTTTTTTTTTTAATCAAGAGTGATTTTATTGAATAATATAACCGAATAAATAATGATCCTGCGTATGGTGATGGAACAGTCTGTTTTCGACTTCTAGGTTGTTCTGTTTGTAATTATCTCAGTATATAGGTGGCTGTGGGTGTTCTGTACAGTTTGAGAAAAGTGGTAACTTGCATTATTGTGTGGTGGATGGATATAAATCATATAAAGAAATCTCTGTATGCAAGATTATTCTGATCTCACTCCTTTTCTCGTAGCTTCTGTATTTGAGTCCGTTCTACCATTGCGAGAACAGTTGTACCATTATAATGTAGAACACCAGTCTCCGGATATATTTCTATTAGATTAGTCCTCGATTTGGAGAACTGTCTTCAATCTTGATGGATTCAAACTGAAAGGATGAAATTGTGTATATATATATATATTTCAAACAGTTGTTCGTTTTGTGAAGCATGAGGGTCTTTGCCATTCAATATTTGCCTCTAGTCTATTGTCCTTTTTTTGTATTTCTGTTTAATTTCGCAACCTTTTGTTTCTTTTTACTGTGTGTGTTTCAGCATGTAGCCATTTCTTTGTCATTCACATCCTGAAACTGCTGCATGGCATCAAAATTTAAAGGGTATGGTTCATAATGTATTCTTCTAACGTTGTTATCGGTTTTACCATTGTCTTACCCTTAAACCAGTGGTATATATATATATATAAAACTCGTTTTCCATAATTGGTAAAACATTGAATAATAAATAAGCCATTGGACAAGTAACTAAATTAAAATTAACCAAATTGAGTGCTTTTTACAGTTTAATGAGATGGGTTTTTTCCCCCAAAATGAACATTAGCCTCTTGTATTATGTCCAGTAATATGTTAAGTATTACTCTTGTATATGTTAAGCTAATATTAAAAAAAAGCTTTCATTTTTTGCACTCATTTCTATAACAATGGCGTTTTCCCCCTGTTGCATGTAATTGTTTATTCCCGTAGATGTTTTTGGAGGTACATACTAACTATGACTACTAAACCTACAAATGAACCAAAACCAACTGGTAAATTTTTTTTTTTTTATGTTGTTGTAGTGTTCAAAAACTACCATCTTTGAAGCATTAGCCGTGAAAATCATTGTTTCCAGTCTGCTGACCAAATTAACTTGCACTGGATACATTCATTTATTATAAGTGTTTATTTGATTCCTTCCAGCATTCCTAAACTGAAAGATGAAACTGCACCATGTGGCTGCTTTAGGTTTCATAGTTCCACTGGCTGTGTAGTAAAGCTGATCTTTTCTTGTTCAGTGTGTGTTAAATATTTTCATGTGGTGATTCCATTGTTTTGATGTGTAAAAGTGGATCCTTTAGATGCAATTGTCATTGGAGGAATAAAAGAAATGTGAAAGTGCAATCCTATCTTTCTGTTTGTCTAGTAGCATCGCATTACAGATCTAAAACACAAGGTTTTTTGTGTCTAATCAATTATTCATCTGCTCGACATTGATGGAAGAATGGAAACCATATCAACCAACCTCAGTTAAATGTCTACCCTTGACTTGATTTTGTGCATCCACAAAATCAAAGCCTATACTGAAAAAGAGTGGGTAAGGAGCAAGCCAACGTTTGGAGTAACGTGTTCATTTTTTTATTTAAATATAAATGGCTTAATCTATGTTAATCCAAATATTTATTCAAATTATTTAGTTGCAAATATGGATAAATCCAAGTTTTAAAAAAGTCAGTTAATTTGATATTGCAAGGGATGTTTAGGTATAGTTTGGACACTGAATTGGAACACGTGGGTATTTGATGAGGCTCCAGTAAGACTTTCATTCACAAGAAACTAGTGCAAATTTTCTGTTTCTCCGAGATGCTTCCAGCTCGAAGTGATTTTGAATAAAATAAAAGCAGTCAACTAATCATTGTTTTAAGCCAAAGTGTTTTTTTGCAGTTAGCCTTTTTCTAATCATACTATTGTGCTTTAATTCAATGTTTTTCAATTAGTTCAAGTGTGAAATCCCTATGATGACCTCAATGCATAAACAATTAAAAACTGAGCGTCATTAAACTAAGCATTGTAAGAACTTTAAGAGAATGTGGTATCCACCAGATGGCGCTAACGGACTACATGTAATTGATTCAACATGTCACGATGTCGTTCTAATTCTACACTTTCACTCCACATGGAATTAGCTTAAAACTTAACTTATTCAATATGTTGGGTGTACATTGTAACCAGCTACCCACAATCTTCCGGTTAAATCACTAGTTCTCTGCCGATTTTAAGAGTGCTAAATAGCAATTCTATGTTCTTCGCTGGTTCTTTAATGTACTGTTATAGCACTTTGCTAGCTGAAATATACTGCTTTGGCCTTTTTGGTATTAGTGCTTCTAAAGTAGTTATTTGTTTTAATGTGCTGTATACAGATGCTGATCATATATGCGGTGATATATATATATATATATATATATATATATATATATATATATATATATATATATATATATATATATATGCCAAGTTTATTATTATTTCTTACATTTGGTGATAGGTTCTAAACAGCACTGTTGAATATTAGAGCTCAGTAGCACCTTTGAATATAAGGGTTAAATGGTTACCCTATGATTACGAGATAAATAACCAGACTTGGTTCTATGAGGGTCGTTAAAAATGCCATTGTATTTTGCCGAGAGCATAACTGATATCTGACATTCTCTCTCTTATTATTGTTCTTAAAAACGACAAATGCAGGTTTGTGTTCTAATATTAACGCCATTCGTTATTTCGTTTCTCTAAAAACAAAAAAACAAAAACAAAACAAAAACAAGAACATTCCTAGCTATGATTACAAATGCCGCGCCCTCTAGTGGTAAAAAAGCGAAGGTCGGTTTGAACCCTCCGAGTCTCCGTACTAAAGAAAACCTGCCTATCTATCGCTTTATTCGCACACCCATCAGCTCCCTTCGCCAAAAACAGAGCGGACAGATGCAAATGCACGGGAATTTATCCAACCTCATTACCGGAGTTTACGCCATTTCCAAAACCGCTGAACAACATGGAGATATCTAGCATCCCTGCAGCATGGGATAACGTTAATCATTTCATCTGTGAGCAGTTGTTTCCGAAAGATGAATTGATCGGCGTTGTAAGCAAAAAGAAATAACGCGAACGCTATCTTAGGAGGAACTATTTCCTTTTGCACAACTATTATGCGAAAACTAACAGCATAAAAATGACACATCTGTGGCTGAAGCTGAGTTCATCAGAAGTGGACAGTCAGCTGAAGTGAATATAACAAAGATGGATCGCTTATAGAGCACGGGATTCTCTCTGGTCTGCTTGCATCAAGGTGAGAAATCATACATTTGGCTTTCTTCTTTTTTAAAAGGGCTTTTTATATTGGTTTACGGTGCTCTTTGTGTCGCCTTTTATCACATGCTTATCTATTTGCCTGCCATCTTGATCAAGGCGAAGATATTCCACAGAAACATCCAGCCTAAACGATCCCTTCACTTGTGCAGAGCAAAACCCACAACATTTCTATCTTTTGTTGCATCGTTGCGCATTCCAGCTCTCCCAATAGAGTCGGGTGTTTAATACCATAGTATGATGCTATGTAATGGTACCCACAGCATCCCTGCATGTGCAGCATCTCGCCCAGTGTCTCCGTTCGGAGGCTGGCAAGACTTGTTTGTCTTTGTGACTCAATATCAGGTAGCCTGCACAATTCACTCAAAAACTGTTTACCATACTTAAAAAATACTTATTTATTTATGTCACTTGCTCCTATAATAACAAACAGAATTGTACCAGCCTTTGGCTATTGACACCATGTTATTATTACTCCTTACTATTCCATAGGATTACTATATGTTTTAAAGTTTTAAGTCAGTGTGCCATGAATTAAAAATGGCAGAAACTTTTGGGTCCAATTTAAAGCTTGTAAAAAGGAAAACAACCCCTTTGAATTAAAAAAAAATAAACTATAGCATGTTTTTAATAGTGAATTGAAATGTCAAGAAAAAAAGCCAATAACCCTCCTTTGAAATCGCACATTTTTTTCTCCTAAAGACGGTCTGATTTGCGAATGTTGCTTAGGTAAAGGAATAACATTGATGGATAAATAAATATGCAAACTAACAAGATCAATATTATTAGCCCCCTTAAGAATTTTTTACTTTAACTTTTACTTTGTGTGTTTTACTACTTTACAATTTTGCTCTAACAAGTTACATTTAAAACATTTTTTTTGCTGCAAAAATAGACAAGGAACAGTTTTTATGTTTTATAACAAAAATAAAAATTGATGAGACAAAATAAAAATTCATAAATCCCCCAAAAAGCAAAGACAAACTTCTCCTGAACCTTTCCCAATGTGCTTTATTTTGTGGCAGAATTTTGAAAAACACAAGCCATACCACAGGCCTTGTACTTCCAAGGGTATCGCTTCTTTTCACCACTAGATGGCACTGATTTGGGGTCTGTAAAATAAAACTGAAAGACGATTGTGTTTTTTGTCATGTTTTAATCATAAATTTCCTCACAAATTATGTGTCTCTTGTTCGTTTTAAACACAATGTCAAAACTAATAACCTTTTTGAAACCTAAACATATTTTACAAAATTATAAATAAATTAAACAATAGCTGGGTTGCATCATTCCTACTTAATTCAAAACAGATGTTGTGACTCGCAAATGCACCGGTGTGTGCAGGGACTTAACGATTAATATCTTGTCAATTTAATCTAATTTGCCCAATTAACCCAGTTAAGCATTTAAATTGCACTTTGACGTTAAGTGTCTTGCGAAACAACTAGTAAAATAACATGCGCTGTGATTGTGACAAAGACAAAAAGAATTGAGATGTGAGAAATAATTGTTAATGTCATGAAGATGGAGAGGAGACACATTTATCTAGGTCGTTTCAAGTGTCAAGAAACGAGTGAGAGGCATTATCAAGACGTTTAAAGAGACCAACACAGTGGGGAAATAGGCATTCAATCCCACTGTGAAACATGGAGATGGGAGTATCAAGCTCTGGGGGTGTCGGATACTGGGACTCTCATCAAGATTGAAGGAAACATGAAAAATTGTGACTTTCAGAAGACTTAGTAGACAACTTCATACAGTCTACAAGAAAACCTTCTAGTGAAGAAACAGTTCGAATTAAGAAAAGTCTGTGAAAATGACTGGCCTGTACAAAGGCCAAACTTTAATCTAAAAGAAAATAAATTGAGCACACCAAAGTCAAGAGTATGTGCCAGAAGACCCACAAGCCTAGAAGAGCTTGGGGGATTTGGTGGTCTAGGAGAAATGGGCTTTTATTCCTCAGGAGACGAGCTTGAGACTTGTTGAGAGCTATAGCAAATGACTAAAGCGCTGTCAGATATTACTGAGCTAATAATTTTGAACAGTAAATATTTTTTTTAATTCCTGGTTATACATTTTTTGATATTTGTATTACAAACACTAAACTCTTCCTGAATAAACTATTATGTTAACTGATTTTTTTTGTATATAAAATCATCTTTCAATAAAAATATCAGGCTATTAAACATTTTATCATCAACCTTTTGATTTGTTAGTTACTGACCAGCTCCAATCATGACACTTTTGTCTGAGTGCAACAGCTCTTCATGGGGTCTAATTAACACACAGCTGTCTTTCTTATTTATGTAATTACTGATCACAGTTGGCTATGAAGTATGTACAGAAGTTGACTGCAATCGTTTTGCTGTAAGTCTTGCATCTGTTAAGTTTATATTTTCTAACCATTCACCATTCAATATTCTCCGTTTTCTTCTTCTTTCCTAAAGACTTTTTTTAGACAATCTACTATTTTAAGTATTTAAATATATTTAATAATATATCATAGTACAATATATTGTGATGGAAAATGTGTATCGTTACAGTATGTATTGTTGAATTGGTGGCTATGGTTATGTAAATAAGTATGAAAATGGCAGCAGAAGCCTGTTATCTGACAGTTCTGCTTCAGTTCAGACTGACTATAAGAGCAGGATCCTTGCTGCTGACTTGACAAACATTACTACTGCCTCTGGATGATATTACGCTTTATGAACCAAATCAGACTAGACCCTGCTAAGCTTTACAGTCATATGTGGGAAAACTTTAATTAGTGTCTTTTTTTCCAACAACCAGCACTAAAATAGTTGAGCTGTATGCATGCATGATAATAAATAGTTGTAAATAATTTAATAATTCGGACAGGACAGTAATTAGAACCAAAAGAACAGTAAGTTGTACAGTAAGTAAGTTACAACCGGCAGGACGGTATTTAGAACCAACTTGAGAAAACAGTCATTAGAACCGACATGAAGGCAAGTTAGATAGTAAGTTAATTAGAACCAACATGACAGTAAGTTGGACATTATGTTAGTTAGAACCAACTGGACAGTATTTAGAACTGACATGACTGTATGTTGGACAGAAAGTTAGTTAGAACCAACAGGACAGTAGTTAGAACCAATAGGACTTAAAGTTAGAAAAGACTGGGAAATAATTAGAACCGACATGACAGTAAGTTGGACATTATGTTAGTTAGAACCAACTGGACAGTATTTAGAACCGACATGACTGTATGTTGGACAGAAAGTTAGTTAGAACCAACAGGACAGTAGTTAGAACCAATAGGACTTTAAGTTAGAAAAGACGGGGAAATAATTAGAACCGACATGAAGGCAAGTTAGATAGTAAGTTAATTAGAACCAACATGACAGTAAGTTGGACATTATGTTAGTTAGAACCAACTGGACAGTATTTAGAACCGACATGACTGTATGTTGGACAGTAAGTTAATTAGAACCAACAGGACAGTAGTTAGAACCAATAGGACTTTAAGTTAGAAAAGACGGGGAAATAATTAGAACTGACATGAAGGCAAGTTAGATAGTAAGTTAATTAGAACCAACATGACAGTAAGTTGGACATTATGTTAGTTAGAACCAACTGGACAGTATTTAGAACCGACATGACTGTATGTTGGACAGTAAGTTAGTTAGAACTGACATGACAGTAATGAGAACCAACATGACTGGCGACCTGTCTGGGGTGTACATCCCCTCTCGCCCAATGTGCGCTGGAGGTAGGTACCGGCAGACCCCCGTGACCCTAAAAAGGAATAAGCGGGTTGGAAAATGAATGAATGAATGACAGTAAGTTGGTTATTAAGTTTGTTAGAACCGATAAGACTGTAATTAGAACCAATATGACAGTAAGTTAGTTAGAACCGACAGGACAGTAAGTTGGACAATAAGTTAGTTAGAACCGACAGGACAGTAATTAAAACCGACATGACAGTAAGTTGGACAGTAAGTTAGTAAGAACCAACAGGACAGTAATTAGAACCGACATGATAGTAAGTAGGACAGTAAGTTAGTTAGAACCAACCGGACAGTAATTAGAACCAATATGTCATTAAGTTAGTTAGAACCGACAATACAGTAATTAGAACCGACATGACTGTAAAGTAGGACAGTAAGTTAGATAGAACCAACCGGACAGTAATTAGATCCAATATGCCAGTAAGTTACGTAGAACCAACGGGACAGTAAGTTGGACAGAAGAGAGGCCGTGTTCAAAGCCGTGTTTCACTGCGGACCTACTAATAAATTTCTACACACCGTCAACTACACCACAGGGCCAGACTACAAAACTTATTTCTCGAATTTGTTGATCCTGAGCTGAGCTTTAGTAAATCTCATTGCAAACCTTTTGCTGTATTCCTCTGTGGTTTAAAGGTAAACAAGCTACACGTTTATTAGCCAGTTAGGTCTATATTTAGGTATCTCATGACGGTTTTGGAGACTCAAAGAATAAAATGTATTTATCACAGTTAATTCTCAAATGATCAATGACTCTTGACCTTTTTGTTAATAGTAAGTTTGAATTATTTTTCTAATACTATTTTCTGCTTTATATCCTGCACTTTGGACTTTGTAAACAAAACACGACCAAAGGAATTCAAGTCACAGTTTCCATTTAATCTGATCTTAACTCTTACAGAATGGTGATCATATTGCTTGTGCTGC
Organism: Danionella cerebrum; assembly: GCA_007224835.1. Lineage (NCBI taxonomy): Eukaryota > Metazoa > Chordata > Actinopteri > Cypriniformes > Danionidae > Danionella > Danionella cerebrum. The sequence goes on from SRMA01025931.1 coordinate 588,823, forward strand.
ATAGCAGTCCTTGTTAGCAGTCACTTTACTGATACTTTTATGTTTCTCTCGGCGTTGCTATCTGCACATCCATGCAACCACACAATCTCATTTCAGGCTCTTTCTGGAGAGCGATATACCTGAGAGGCCCAAATGCAGGTTGTGCATGTATCCATTTAGCAGTTTGTTTTAAACAAGAGCTGCTCTGTTTGGCTTATCTGAGTCTATTCGTCAAAGATAAATAGCCTTTCAAGCCGACTGTGGTCCTTGAGTTCTTCAGCAAAGCATGATGGGAAAATGGGGTTTTGAATACGGTGTAAAACAGATTCTCAGTTGAAATCAAGACACCGGTCAAACACAAGAGGTATATGAGTGGAGGGAATCCATCGGGTGGTTGAGGCTTGTTGTCATGGGAACAGTAAGGCATTTGACAATAGTTGAAGCAAGTAAGTCGCTTTTCTTCAAGTTTAAAGTTCCTTTGTCTCAACTCACATATTTTTTTTTATGGTAATGTATGAGAAGTTATCGGGGAAGTCTGCTTGTGTTCCAGTGTTTATGAAGTGTAGTTGGTTGCTGGTGCATTTCTTGTAGGTGAATGGGGATAATCATGTGTAAGTCTACCTAGATGCCAGATTCGAGGTCTGTTCAAACAAAAGCTTCAGTGGTTTAATTTGGATCTTGGCATTGAGCTGCACGAGCAGCTGGACTTGAAGCAGGCAAAGCTGGGGCCACAGTCTGTGGAGTTAACAGTTTCTCGCTAACAGAGCTGGAGCGCGGCCATCCCAGTCTTTGCTTCAGCTTGTATCTTTGCTCTTTCCTGTGTTTTCTTTTTGCTTGGGTCTGCTGCGATAATATGTGTCAAGACAGTGTGTACTTCTTGATTTCAAATGCATTGGACAAAACTGCAAAAACACAGTAACACTGACACGAGCCAAATAAATAAGCAAGTAAATAATCACCCAGTAGAATGAGTCTGTTGAGCAAAAGTTTGCTTGTAATCGTTCAGTGCGTTTAGTAAGGATTTTGAGAAATAACCTTTCGTACAGCTTGTGGCACGACTGTGATCATGCTCTTTTTATCTTCTCAGTTTCTTATAGTTATTGCATTTAAATAAAAGGGTTGACCCTGACTAGTTGAAACAGGTTTCAAATGAATCTTTCAAACGCAGAAAGATTTTCTTCTCCACAACTGTGGCAGATTCCTATTAGAATCACGTCATGTTTTTGCACTGTGTTATCGTAAAGGTGCACTTATCCTTCCCCGTCAAGTCTTTGTGCAAAGCTGCTGACCCCTCCACCATAGCTTGACATGCACCCCCCGAAAACTCTTAACTTTGCGCACTTAGATGAGACCCAAAGCCTTTGTGATTGGTCAGGTTAGTATTTGTTGTTGTATTGCAGCAGTACCATTTCTGATGTTGTGTTATGGAAGTGGCCTAATATTCATTAGTCTCCTCCACAAACAGAACAAAGGTCTTCTTTCCTTCCGCATTTGAAGTGATTTGAATGACAATTGTTGTTTTTGCACATCAATGTACTCAAGCTTAACTCTTGTGCATTGTTCAAATTAAAGTTAAACTGCTGTAAAAATCTATCAGACCTCAGCTCTAATCAAAACATTGTTTTTGAATCCAGGATTTTTACCCTTTAATTTCCAAGATCGTACATGATGTCACTGATTTCGGGGGATAAAACAAAATAAAAGGACCTATTTTCAATTTGAAAAATGGTTGTGGCCTGGATTTTTTTCTTTACCTTTTATCACAGTCTTGGATGTCAAACATTAGTGACAACAGAGGTATTGATGGGGTTTTAGTTTTTCTCTAGTTGCAGATTTTCTTTTTTTTTCTCCCCCATTCATTAACCGTATGCTCCATTGAGTTCCATTAGAACAACTTTTTTTATTTCAGTAACATAACACAAAATAATGATGCAATCTTAATTGTCATTCTTGTTGGAAATTCTGCTGATCACCATTTAGAACCATTATATAAAATATTTATCTGTGTCAGGAGCAGGAGGTGACAGAACTCAAATGCATGAGCTAAGATAACAAAATATTTTATTATATATAATCCTTAACAAAACACAGGAACAAACATAAAATACCCCACATGGGAAAACCCTGACTAAACTAAGTAATAAAGAAAACTGGCTCAACTCAGCGCGCGAGGAGCTTGTTCAGATCTCAGATCAGCATGATGAACACACAGAATAAAGAAACAGTGACTTGAAACAGTATGATCTCTCGCTCGCAAGATGCAAACCTGGGGCTTAAATAAGGGGAGTTACAAAAGAAACAAGAACACCTGAGAGGAGACAATTGGGAGAAATAAGGAACCAGGCAAAAAGGATGAAGACTGAGGAGAAAAGGGCAGAAAGGGATGCGTCCAAAAGTGGGGAAGCCCCTGAAACACACAGGAGCAGGACGAGGAAAGAGACAAGAAAACTGAGAGAGAGGAGAGACAGAAGGAGAAAAGGAATTGGAACTTTTGCGGCAGTGTAAGCATTTTCTTAAAATATGTGTACAAAAAAGATCTGTCGCCCAAATAATTCAATTTGATGAAACAGAGAAAAAAAACTGGCCAAATTTAGACTCAAATGCACCCTGAAGTGGCTGAAAACATCACATAAGGGTTAACTTTGGAAATTCTACCAAAACAAAAACTGTAAATTAAAATAAAATAAAAAAATTGTTAATAACTAAGACTTTTATTCTTTGTGCTGCTAATTAATAATAGATGTAGATAAGTGTTGTGGAAATAATCTCTGTTCTCGAGACTACGTTTTGCTGATGCTCCAGTATTGCAAATAACAATAATTATTGAACAATGGGTAATTTGTGAAATAGGCACTGAAGTGTTCGTGACAATAAACACAGGCAGATCTTTTTTACTGTTTACAATCATGTAGTAGACCTGTACAGAGTTGGAATACATGAAACCTGGCTACGATACCCAAGATGACGCAATACTGCATCTTTTTACTGTTGAAGTGCAGGACAGACTTTAACTTGACCAACTGCATACTCTTTATCTCTCTGTATCCACACGAAATGCAGACATAACACACATTTTTGTGTGTTTTATTAAAACATTGGATTTAATTAGTTTTTTTTTCTTTCATTTGGGAAAAGATGTGATTTGTTTTCACTACACTTTTGTTCAGCTCTATATTTTTAGACTCTGTTCTTTCCTGAATGTACAAGCTGTGTTTAGAAAATGTAACACAATGCATCACAGCACACAGCAAGAGCTCGTAAGCAATGTTTACACCACAGGAGAGAGACTTAAATGCATTTTGAATAGTGTGGGATATACTTGTGATTTACTCAAAGACTGAAAGCAGCTGAGTGGGTCTGTCAGTTGAGACGCATTCATCTCAAATCGATGTCACGTTTCCAGCTAAATGAAAGAGGGAAGCATGCAAGCAGAAAAACAATTTTAATCTGGAAAATGCATAAAGACTACTTTCAAAATGCAAGATCTCAAATCAAGGCTCTACTAAAGTATTTGTTAATATTCAGTTGCACTTTACTGTGATCTTTGAGTCTGATTTCTGTTTGGGTATCATCAAAACTGCTCAGTTATGTTTCTATTTTAGTTTTTCTGGACTTTATTCATATTCAGTTCTAGTTCAGGTTACCGAGGACTTGAGACATATGCAGCTCAAGTTTAATCTGACAGGTGCAGACACTAGAGAGGTCACCAAGTCCTCGCTAGAGTGAGTGTTTTTGTTAGGACGTGCTTTAGCTCCTCGTCTGCAGATTTCAGGAATGGCACCGGTAACATTCAGTCCATTTAAATAGTTTTAAAACTGAATGAAATTAAATGAGGCCTTGCATTGAAACATTATTTCACGTTTTACAGCTGTGCTCACTTTTAGAATGAAAATAACTCAGCTCCACTCATAGTACTTATTGCCAAACAACTGTGTTTACTCTTTTAAATCATAAAGACATCGGAAACTTTCTAAATGCTCATTTTCAAAACAGCTCTTAATATGTTGTACTCTCTTTAACATCAAAGACAACCTGAAGTCTCTTGAGGTAGTTGTCAATGAGGTTCTTCATCCTCTCTTTCTTGGCAAAAAGCCTCCAACTCTAATATTATTGGGCTGTCTTGTATGAACTGCATGCTGATTTTGTTTTCAGAAATTTCAAATTTTCTAAACAAACTATAAAAAGGGCCCAAAAATGTAAAATTGTAAACTTGTGAGCACAACTGTTTGGTTGAAATTTAGATCAAAATTTTTGATTACGTCATTGTATTTTTTAGTTTTATAAAGTTGCATTTCAATTTGATTTGGTTTTGATTTATCAGTCATTCAACAATGTTTATTCAGCAAATTGAACTGAGAATGTAAAAAAAAAAAAAAATAAAGAATATTGTGGGACAGTTGTATAAGGGGACCAACCCAAACAATTGATATTCAGTGAGGAAAATATAGAACTGGTTAGATTCTCGACTAATGAAGCGTCTACAGTACTGTGCAAACGTTTTAGGCAGTGTGAAAAACATCTGTACTGAAAAGAATACTTTGAGAATTATAAATAATGACTATTTATTTTTGTAAGTAAAGAAAAGGCAAAGTGAGTGAGGGAAAATTCTGGGATTTTGTAGGATTTCAATCAGGTTTATGAGTTATACCAAACTGGTGCTAATGATCATTAATGTAGATCCTCCATTAATATGAAACCCAGTCATGAACTGAAACAAAAACAGCTGAGTAAAAAGCTTAAATGTGTGTGAGGAACAGCCAAACTGTTTCTTGTTATGGCAGATTGAGCACAGCATCAAGACACAAGGTAGTTATACTGAATCAACAAGGTCTCTTCCAGACAAAAATTTCAAAGTAGGCTGGAGTTTCAAGATGTACTGTTCAAGCTCTTTCGAAGTACAAGATGTTTACAAATTAATTCAACAGCAGGACATTAACCTAAAACATAAAGCCAAAATAATTAAGAACAAATTTTCTCATAAAAATAAAAAGAAACCGAGCCACGGCGCCTCATCTTAACATAATCAAAGATGAAACGAGAAAGCTACATTTACATAGACGAATATCTATTGTTTTGGAGGTAAAGGGTTGTCACATCAAATATTGATTTGATGCAGATTTCTCTTTTGTTCATTCATTGCCGCCGTAGTCACTTTTTTCTGTATAAGTACAGTAATGTAACATTTCAGCTTAGACGCACTCTGATAAAAATGACCATAATGGTCAATAATGACAATTGATGGGAAGCTGGAGACTTGCTTGTCAATTTTCCTGCCGCTTTAAAGAACCTTTGTGGAGCGACAACAAGCCAATTTCCTTGATTAATGAAGCTCTTGTGTCCCAGATTCTCCATCCAACATCAATGGTTTTCATCTGATTTGTTAAGATTGCGCTGAGAGTAATTGACAGTGACCTCCCTTTTTAACACCACTTCTGATTTTAACAGTTAAATGCTTTTTTAATAGAAATGCGTTGTATGTATTGACATGCATGTTTTCTGCCTAAAGCACTGGGTTATGGATGTGTGCCAGCGTGAGGTGAATGGAGTCTTATCCATATGGAGGCTGTTGATATTCAAGCGGAGTACTGAAATGCTAACAAGAGGCCAGTGACTCTCAGCTCAACTGTTTTTACCAGCTGCCATCAGTGTATATGAGCACTTTATTCCTGCACAAGAAGGCCATATCAAGCTCCTGACCCCTCCAGCTGGCCGCCATACAGTTGTGCTCATGATAACTGACAGAACACACTGCACTTCTCTCTTTGTCCATGATAAAGTCTCAGTTTTACAAGGAAAAACTCTCAAATTTAAATCTTTACTGTGCTCATATAGTCTGGTTCGGATATAAAAAGAGATTTTTATTTTTATGTAGACATTTGTGCACAAATTGTATGAAAAGCTGTGCAGCAAGAGGGTTCCTGGTTTAGGAGTGGTTGTAACTGTGTCATGTTATTAGGAAAGAACCCTATTATAATTACTCAAAGTATTATTAGGTCCAACCATTCATCTTATTAGGGTTTATTGGGGTATCATTTTGATAATCTCCTTTCCCGCTTCTTTTTATTTGGATTTTGTGGTTTTCTTGCGTGCTTTTTCGCAATGATTGTGTAAGCAAGCTGGTGAATTGTAGCGCATATATGATAAATATGTCTGTGGAGTGCTTCATTTGCAGCCCATTAAACAAGCTCTTGCTTTTAAAAATCAAAGTCTTCGCCTGATTGGCATCTCTAGGCTTGATTAATTTCTCTTAGGAGGACTTGGATGGGTTGAATCCCCTCATGTCAAGTCTGAGCATGCTGCTTGAAAATGAGCCTGATAAGAGGGCTTGCGTTTCCCATCATGAGGAAGAGCGGAGCCCGAGGTGAGCTGTGTTTTCATCAACTGTTTTTTAAATGAGTGCAGGAGGGTGGCCAAGGGGCTTTTTCATCTTGGAGGAAGACCAAAATTGAAAACACCTTAAGGCGCAGCTACTTATAGGACCCAGTTTTTTTTTTGTGTTAGTAATTCTAAAAGATAAGTGAAATAAAGGGACTGTGTTGTTTTTTTTTACCTTAAATTGATTTTAAAGACATCTAAAAAAAACTTAATCTGTTTTTTTGTTGTATTTGTATACATTTTTGCTGAATTATATTTACATATTGAGGAATAAAAGTAAAGTTCCAATGTGTTTAGTGAAAATTAGATTTTTTAACAATTCTAAATAACCCTAAATGCCTTGTTCAATATTTGATGAAGCAAACTCAAACAATTTCCACAGAAAACTGTGCCTATCATGAAAACAACTTCTGTTTTGTTCGCACTTGCTGCAATGCCATGTATAACGTACAAGAAATACAGAGTGGCATCACAGAACTGAAGCTCACCAGATCATACCAAAGTAAATTCCTCAAATCTATTTTATTTTTATGAACACCAATATTAACCTTTCGAAGTCATTGCACGCATCGTTTGTTTGCCAATCACAGCTTCTGTTTTATTTAAGTAGGAATGATGCAAACCAGCTATTGTTTAATTTTGATTTCATTCATTCATTTCCATTCCCGCTTCTTCCCTTTTGGGGTCACGGGGGTCTGCCGGTTTCCTATCTCCAGCACACAATGGGCGAGAGGCAGGGGTACGCCCTGGACAGGTCGCCAGTCCATCCCTAAGGGGAATTTAGATTAGTCATTTAACCTAATCGCATGTTTTTGGTACCCGGAGGAAACCCACGCAAGCACAGGGAGAACATGCAAACTCCTTCCAGGAAGGTCTCCGGTGAGCCTCAAACCAATAACCTTCTAACTGGAAGGCCACAGTGCTACCCACTGCTAATTTTGATTTCAAATATGTGTAATTTTAAAAAAAAATTACATTGTCCTATTGGGGTATTATTTTTATTTTCTTTCAAAAAAAATTACATTTTTACATATTTTTGCGGAAAAAAACTTCAGAATTGTATTTTTTGTACAAAAAAAAGTTTTTTAAAAGCAAATTAAAATTAAAAGGTACTAAAAACACTCAAAAAGGCCCCAGACTTCTAAGGGTTAAGCACAAATTTGATTTGTTATTTGCACTGATTTATCATGTAGCTCCAGTTAAAAGTATAAAATAATATAAAATGTTAAACATTTACATCCTTTTGGAAAACATTTTTATTAACAACACTGGAATGAAATGTTACATTTAATTTATTTATTTTTTTTAATGAAAATTTTTCTTTAAACAAAAATCCCCCAAAATGTTGTTAACTTACATTATTCCAAAAGATTCTGATTAATAGTCAGTCTAGAATATTTCCATATTTGAACTTGCCCAATGTACATTAAAACAATATAGATATATTGATAAATATGATGTCAAAATGTGAACCAATATTTACATCAAAAATGTGTCATCCTGACCTTTTTGGTGCTTTGAACCTGTTCCATCCAATTCCAATTATAGTTATCTATATTAATTTCTTTACTATGATAAACGTGTTTTCAATCTTTTTTGTGTGTGTGTCTGTGTGAGATACACAGAGAAGTACAGCATACAATTTTACTTTGAATATGCCTTTTTGTCCACATTGAGGCACATTTTGAAGGAATACTAAAAGGTTAAACATTGTTAAAAATAACTCATATCAATTTGCAGTGGACTGAAATAACACACTAAGCTTTGAATGTCAATATATGGAATGTCAAGCTGACAGAAGCCTTTATTAAAATTTATTTTGGCACATGAGTGTTTATTCAGTATATAGCTCTGAAGCCGTTCCATCATCTGACCAGAACCAAAATCTATCATTTAGGTCTTCATCTAGCCAGGCAGTTTGTAAATAGATGAGTGATGAGTCTTTTGTGGACCGCAGCCATTAATGTCGGGTTGAATTATGGAGAAACTGCAGTGGCCGCCCACCTAAATCTTCCAGGACTCTGCGCTCTGTCCATTTGAATGTCATATTCACGCACGAAAGTTTGCAAAAAAGCACCATTGAGTGATGAATGCATTGTTGGAAAGTGCACTGGGAAATGTCCGAAACTTCTGATCCAGATGTGCATCAACCTCCCACTCGCCCAGATGTTTCTTTATTGAGTCACTCATGCTGGGTTTCATATTTTTTCTGTTCCAGCTGTTGTATTGTGTTACAGAGACAATTTAAATGTATTCAATAAATTATGGGTCACAAATCTATTTATATACATTTCTTCACTAAATATTCTGGTTATTAGTATGGTTATTATATTCACTATTAATATTGGCCTGTATCAAAGTATTATATATATATTTTTTTTTTATTAAATGAGATTGCAAATACACTTTTCATCTTTTTTTTCATGTAGTTGACATTTGATTATTTAGCGAATACTGTGTTGAAGGTCTACATGAATAATACAAACCAAGAATGTGCCGCTGTTCTGCCTGCTGTGCATAAAAAATTAAGCGCATAGATGCTGTGCACATTTTGTTGTCAGTTTATTTAATGGATTCTCTTGTGCTGATGTAAAACCATGTTTTTTTTCACCCATTAGTTTTAAACATAGGTGACATGTAAATTATTTACCAGTTTCTATTTTTGAGTTCACTGCTGGAGTTTCTTTTTTTCCTGCTGAGTACTTTGTGAATAATGTTTGATTCAGGGTCTTAGATTATCATTGATCCTGACTTAATAGGGACCAAATAGAGAACTTGTAGAGTATTGCAAAAAGTAACCTCATTAACACTGGTGGTTTCAGCAGAGGCTTTGAGAACTAGTGCATGCATAAGTCTCACTTTGAGAAGAGGAATAATATTTCAGCTAAGTGGAAATACTAAATTAATGAGCACAATCTTCTGGAAGTCTCCCAGTTTTTATTAAGGAATTGATTAGAAAGCTTTTGAGGAATAGATGTGTAAAATTAGCTTGCTAATTAATTTTTTGTTCAGGAAAATGAATTTTATTCAGGGCTGCTACTAAGGGAAAAAGTTTATTCCCATAATACATTTAAACAAGTTAAGAATTAAACAACTGGATATTTGAAAACATCACAATGCGCATGCTCTGCAGCTTTTTTTTATTTTTTGCAAGTTTAACATATGATCCTTCTTTCTCTGCTGGTTACTGATGGTTTTACTTTAAAAAAAAGCTATAGGTACTAGGGGTTTAACAGTTCACGGTATATATTGAACCGTTTCGGAACTGCCTGTTCGGTTCGGTACACTTGCGTACCGTTTCGGTATTCTGTATTTTTATTAAATTATATAAATGTATTATTAGCGCAATATTAAGCGCAGCGGAACAATGTTCCTATGCAAGTTTCCGCACGGACGCTATTGAGTGAAGCACAGCTGCACGCCGGGTAGCTGTGAGAAATGGACACAGCGAAAGAGAAGCCAGCGCTTGAAGACCCTCCCACCTCACTATGGTCTCCTGTTTGGGAACACTATGGCTTCTCTGTTAAAATACGTAACGGGGATAGACGAGTGGATAAATGTAAAGTTGTATGCCGACATTGTTCCACGGAGATCGGGCGGGCAAAACATCTAACATTTTCTACTGCTGGAGATACTGTCACTGCAACCAGATCTATGCTCTCTTCAGAAAATGTGGATAGGTTAATCTATCCTATCTATCCTAACTAGTTGCAGTATTTTTATTTAAAAAAATGTGTTTTTCTTAATAAAGAGTGCAATTTATTTAAAATATCACCCAAAAGTGTCACTTTTATTTATTTTATGCAAGAATTCTACTGTGTATTGGCAGCTTTTCAAAATAAAGATTATGTAAGCTCTTATTGTTTTGTACCGAACCGAATGAACCGAACCGAACTCTCCAAGACACTGTACCGAACCGAATACGATTTTAGCGTACCGTTACACCCCTAATAGGTACCTTTTTATTTAATTGTTATGAGATTATAAAAACTCTAGTTTATTATAGATAGTACATTGTTTTAAACCATAGACCAAACCATGACACTACCCATAGGTTTCTGATCAGGTGATGGGAGATAAATTGGGCATATCCAGCCATGGAAGTCCATTACTACCAGATAGTCATAATTGGGCATAGGGTGCACAGTGGTGGGACAAATCGGTAGTGGCTGAAAGTTGTCAAAAGATCAAATTGGATTAGCTAACCATTAATAAACAGCATTTTTTCTTTCTTTTCATTTGAGTACCTGTTCCACTGGTGTCGATGTAAATCTACTCAGTTTTCGGTCCAGCATCAATTGGTCAGTAAATGAATCCAGTCACTTACTAGTGTGAATCTGGAGTGCTGAATGCGGCGTCAGTCTGGGACATTTCTGAGAAAGTACCTATGTTGAGGCGATATCAGTTGATTGATGGAGATAAAATGTGAATTGAACCATTAGCTGCTTTGAAAAAAGATTGCTGACCTACAGATGGATACGGTTCTAGTCGAGGTTCAGATGAATCTTCACAGAAGATTAAAGGGCACCATTCTTTCTCCAGCAGAACTGAATAATTCTTATTCTGAACAATCTGCTAATTTTAGCGTGTACAAAAAGATTTTGTTTCCATTATTCTGAACTCCACAAATCTTTCTCTTTATTCTTAATCTTCTCTTACTTCCTAAAACAAGTCTGGTCTGAAGAGATTCTGGTCTGAAGAACATTCTGTGAATGTTCACATTGAAATCTGTGTGAAATATAGGTCTTTTTAACTGAAACTTCACGATCACACATAGAGAAATGTACATGCTAATGATCAATAAAGGGATTTGGGGTGTTTTTAAAGCTGTGATGAACATCTCAACAGCTGTGTTGCTGTGATTTTGGAAAGTGATTCTTCTCCTTTTCAGAATTACGATTGGATATAAAGTTGTAATAGACATCATAAGGAATTTGGAAATGGGTTCTGAGACAAGACTATTTATCAGTGGAGTAGCAACTTTAGCGACCTCAGTCTGATTGGGTTAGTGTTCTATTGATGTCCTGTATTAAGGAGAATTACAGTGCTGAAACATCCACCCACAGCCTCAGTGAAAGATGCACAGTGCAGAATCAGCAGCCTCCGGTGGGTTCATGATCAGATGAAATGTAAGGATTATGGGCAACATTGAATGATTCCGAGAGACTGATTTCAGTTCTTTTGTGACATTAAGCACACAAAGCAGGATTGCAACCATGTGTGCAACTGTAGCCTGGAGATTAAAAAGAAAAATGCAGCAGAGCTAAACCATGAGTTAATTTTGGCACTTATGTTACATCTAATGTGATTTTTCTGCCATTGATCCTTGCCCTTGAGGTATTTTCAGAACCAAACTTTGTGCAGTAAAAAATGATCTGTGCTTCGTAAGACATTCTTCCAATCATTGCCTCTCTTTCCACAATCACATGCCGATACTTGTGGAAGAGGAAGAAGAAGCACCCACCCCTCGCAGCTCATATATTTTGTGCAACATGCTCTATTGCTATGAAGGTTTTTGTTACGTTTAAATCACAAATAGCAGCATTCTTACTTGTAAATGTTCTTTGGATTGTTTGTGTACGTGGGGCGACATGGAGTGTAATTCAAAAAGTCAATTCTCAATCATTCATGCCTTGGCCTGCTGAAACGGTTCATCTTTGAAAGTGGTCCTGGAATCAGCTCCCATGAGTGAAAAGATTGATCTCAACCTGGGAAAAATGTACCATCTCCTAAGTGAAGTGTGCTTAAAGATGGATCTCTAACCTTGGTGTGAAAACTCCCTCAAGAACTGGGCTTGGTCTCATAGTTCTAGAGAAGAGAATTTTAAATACGCCATCATAAGATATTTTTTACAACACCAAAAGATGGACCAATACCAAGTTTTGGATTTTGGCCATTTATTTTTTATTAGCGATTGCCAATGATAAAACTGATAAATGCTTCTTTGAATCTACAGTGTACTCTGCTATCTCTCTTCTGACTTCTTTCAGCTGATTTTCTTGTTTGTGTGGTCATTTTTTCTTTCTCATCTATTTTCCAGCTTTTTGTGTTCTTTCGACTTGATCTATCTCTGGTTGCTGGTGTGATTCATTGTGGTGGTTGATGAGAGCGGAGTGATTTCTTAATGGAGCTGAATCCAGCCTGATCCCTGTGAATTGTGTCAATACGTGTATTTTTCTCTGTCTCGGGTTTATTGCAGAGGAATTGGTTCATGCTGTGGTGGGTGGTAGATGGAAATCCAGGTTGGAAACAGTTATTTGGGCCCAGTCACTACAGGTTTTGCAAGATTGGTAAATCCTAAGATTTATTTTCTTCTACTCAGGAATGACCTACTCATGTGACCCAGCAAAGAGATTTCAACATCTGCCCATGTGTGAAATCACTAGGTTTCCCGGTTCAGGCGTCACCCCAGTGCGAAGGAAAAAAGTGCTGCAGGTCTCTGACTTCAGGCTGTTCTTTATTGCTGTGTAAACGTCTTTGCCTTTGGCCTCATTTACTCAGGGTTTATTGGAAAACACATCAACAATTTAACGGCTCGCAGCAATTTTGGATAGCTATTAAACATTTTAATGTGAAAAAGCCGGAGAAGTTCTAAATAGTTTAGTATTGATTAAGATCGTTAATTGGGCTTAATACGACTTTTTATGTTGAAAATGGCTATAAATAAGGGATTCTATTGTCAGATGTATCATAAAATCTAAATGTCTAACACAAAAGTAAAAAACAAAAAGTGTCATTGCTCCAATGTTTGTCTATGTATCTTATTCTGAGTCTTTTCTAGCTGTCAGTCTGGCAAAAAATGGTGCTGGCCAATTATTGTCAATAATACAATCAACCTGAATGCATGCTTTTAAATTTGGGAAAAGCAAAATGGGTTTAACATAAGTTATTGCAAGGAAGTTGTAGCAAGGAAGCCTTCCTAAATGGACTGCATGCTCTCCCCATAGTTTCCTTTGTTTCCCTTGTTTCATAGTGTTTTTAACTCTTTACACCTTTAACCTTATTGTTTGTTATTCTCAACTTAGGTAAAGTAAGTCAAATCTTCCATGAGTTTTAAGTATTGCAATTATTTAAATCTTGGTCAGAAGACTCCTCTGTGGTTTGTTTCATTTACAGATCTCTGTTGTGTTTGGTTGACTCTGGCTTGGCAACTCCCAAAGGCAGATATGGTCCACAGCTTAACACGGTGTACGTGCATGAAATTCTATTTTGTAAGTCGCAAATAACAATTTACTTTCTTTGTTTTAGGTGAAACATAAAGAATTGCAGTTCAGGAGGGTTTAGTGGTCCGGGAAGGTGACGTTGACCGGATGCGTGTAGCGGAGCCTGCCGTGTGGCTTTGACCATGAGCCGGCTTATGTTGGGCCGGACCCTGGAGCGGATCTGCAAGGCTGTGCTACTGCTCTGTCTGGTGCACTTCCTCATCATGATGATTCTTTACTTCGATGTCTACAGCCAGCGCTTTGACATCTTCAGCCGTTTCAACAATGGCCGAGGAGCAAACAGCTCTCGGGGACCCCACCACTACTATAACTTCTCCAGTGGAAGGCCCAACACTACTTTTGCAAGCTATTTGGCCACAGTGGACCATCTTCTGGCCAGCACTAAGCCAGAGGCAAACCAAACACCTCCAACACCTAAACCATTACCGCCCTGTCCAGAGGTCCCTCCTGGTCTGGGTAAGTTTCATACAACATATGAATTTTTATGTACTATGTTTACAAACTGTATTAATAAAAAATGCTGTTTTAAATAATGGTGAACAACTTTGGAAGAGTTTTGTTAGCATTAATTGTTTAGGACCACCTGTTTCATTAACGACTCATAGTAGTCTTTTGTTCCATACTTTATTCTTTTGGTACAAATAAAACAAAATCACATCTTCTTAATGCTTAAATTAAATATAGACTACAGTAATTATTACAAATATATCTTCTAGAATCACTTACAGAACTGTGATTGATCTCTGGGTTTGTGATCTTGCAACTCTCCTCTGATGGTTTCCTTTGAGACAATAATCAATGATACACGGCAACAGTTTCTAGGATCACACTAGGATTTTAAAAATGTTTTAATATAAGTTAAAAAAAAAGAAAAAAAGAGAAATTCCCCCCTAACATTTGTCATAAAGGTGAAAATGATAATTTTTTTAAAATGGCTGTAAAGTTGATAGCACTTTTACTTTAATGGCAATGGGAATCCTCTCCTTCCTGACACCAGCCTCGAGTGGTCAATCGAAGTATTGCATTTTCAGTCACTTCCTCTTATAAAGTGGGATGTTGCCGCTTGATAATTCCTTAATCCCTTTGCCATGATCCATCTGAACAAGTTTCGGTTGTCCGCATAAACGTAGCTACTGGCTTCTGTTAGAAATCAAACATATAGGAATTCTGTGAGCAATAGGAGCATAAAAGGCCTCAGTAAGGGATCTAAGTAGATAAACACTGTAGGAATCACAAGATGACTCGTGTGTTATGAGAGATATGTGGGCAGGACCATCGTCGCTGATCTTAGAGATGTACATTCTCTCCAGACTCCAATTACTGTAAAAGCTGTTGTCTCGCTCTGTTTTCTAAGCTGAGTTGAGAGTAAAAATGGATTTAACATCGGCTTGTTCGTCCAGGCACTTCTATTTCATCTTCAGAACTGATTTATTACCCATCTCTTGCACTGAGTGTGACGTGTTAAGAGAGAATGCGCTATTTACATTACTACCAGGATAATACCAAAATGTCTTGACTATTTAATATATCCATTCTGGACAATCTTTACGTATTTTAGGGCCACTTAACATAAAGAAAAACATATAGGATTAATTGTGATGTCAGTATTCTGCTTTTAATAGGGGAAGCCTTCAAAATGAATGTGCAGCAGTGCTATTTGATATGCCTGCAAGCAGTGTGCCTTTGCCACCCATATCCCTCTAATGAGTTTCAAGCACATCTCTGGAGGGAGTTGAGCTGTGTCATCTGACTCTGTGCTCAGAGCTCTCAGTTTTGAGACTTTTTTAAGCCTCCACTCTTGAGTAATGACAGAAACCCAAGATGGCCATCACGGAACTTGTTATTTTCATGCTTAGGGCCCAAAATGTGGAGAGTGTTTGATAGATGTCTTTAAAGGCTCTTTAGAAAATCACTTTTTACCAGAGTGGAATCCATCAAGTTTGACAGGGAGTGCTCTACTGAAAAAACTGTTGGTTCCCACTTTGTGTTGTCTTTCTTTCTGGTAGTTAACCAAGAACTACGGTTTTCAGATTGTGATTTACTGTTGAAAAGTCAACCCAGCCTCTCCAGTTCACATCCGCAGTTTCTCATTGACAGCTTTGCTTAGTCTTCAACATGCCACTGTAATTTGTATTTGATGGTCGCTTTCGAGCCAAGACAAGTGAATACTTGCTCTTAGGGCATTAGTTAACTGGAACCATTTTGAAAAATGGTCTTGATTGAGATGGCATTGAGCTTTATTAGCCCAAAGAGATTTAGTAAATGAACATTGATTGCATTTGGCACAGTCTTTCCTTCATCCTGTTTATAAGAGCTGACCTGTTGGTGTTGGTTCAGAGAGACTTTAATGTAACTGAGGCGTGTACGAAGCAGACCCGAGATGTCCCAGGTGTTCGTGGAACAGTGATGGGATCGTGGCGTGGCCTGCAGGAAAAGCCATGGTCTGTGGTAGATTGCATCCCAGTGGCAAATGGTGACTCACTAGTGCTGTCTCTGTGTTCCTGTGTCTTCCGCTCTGATACCTGCATTTCAAAAAGATAAAGATCACATCTTCGTGGTTATTTTGTAGTGACACAATGCAAAGATGGTTATGGTTCAATACGTCCCAATGCCTCTTCAGAAACCCTCTTCAGTATCATTTGTACTTATTTGTTTTATTTAGTTTGTTTCTTTTACTTTGCTACTTGTTTTGCTGTGCCTTGTTTGATTGTAAGTTTTTTTTTTTTTTAGCTTTTTTCGGTTTTGCTGTGCTTTGTTATATTTTATTTGTTTCATGTAGCCTTTTTCTGTTTTGTTTTGCTATTTGATTTGCTGTGCTTTGTTTTCTTTTGCTTTTTCAGTTTTATTTTGGTACTTGTTTTATTTTGTTTGTTTGTTTTTTTCATTTAGCTTTTTCTGTTTTGCTTTGCTTTTTAGTGTACTTTGCTTAGTTTTGGTAACCCAGATATATTGGGCGATTTGTTTGAAGAACTTTAATATAAAAAATGTTTTTGTTGTTTTGTGAATTTTGTCTTTGCTTTTTTTTTTTGCTTTGGTCATCCAAAATATTGGATGATTTATTGTAAAAATATAAAATATAATATTTAGCATTTTGTTTTGTTTGCTATTTTTCCATCAACCGTAAATATTAACCGTATTTTTTTTTATAAATGCTACATATAAAACACTAGGATTGTTTTATTTTATTTTTTTCTGTGCTTTGCATTGTTTTCGTGCTTTGATTTGTTATAATCGTTCAAATTATACATATTTTACATATATATATATATTATATATTCTGTATTGTTTTTAAAATATATATATTTTTTACATTTTCAATAGTTTTCTCAGAAGAAAGTGCCTCTTCTCAACCACAGAAGTGTGGCTGATTAGTCTGTGTACAGATACCCCCATTAATATCAATATCCACCCAGAAGTTTCATAAATCTTCTACAGTTGTTTTTTGCTCTCAACATCTCTCTAAGGATGCAGTGGACAGCTTTGGGTGCAGGAGTAGATATCCCCTTTAAAGTAACGGTAGTTCTGAACAACTGAAGGGGTGTCGTAGGGAGTCTTGATTCAAACTCTGCAGTTAAGTCTACTTTAAATAATTAAAGTTCGGTCCCTTAGGGTTAATCCCCCAGGAAGCCCTTGGATTTTGATTGGTCCCTATGTAATGGAAGATCTTCTTAATGAACAAAGATCTAAAAAGTAGTTAAACATTAGCATATTCCTCTCAGTCTTTGCCGTTTATAATCTTTCTGAAAACGAAGATAATATTGAGATTGAAAACTGCAATAAGCTCAGTTCAAGTTTCTGTCGACTCCACTTGAAACGTTCATTAAGGCTTTTGTAAAGTCTCATTGCTCTTTCACTCTTTCTTTTCTGCCTTGTTTTAAGAAGCTTCTTAGAATCTCTGTGATGAATTCTTCATGATCATGTTTCAGTTTTCTCTCAGTGCTGTACATGGCATTTCCTATAACTTGGTAATAGTGGAACAGTGTTTCTAAATATCACAAGGGATTTTCATATTCCGCCTCCTCACCTCCTCCAAGCACCTGCATGCTTCACTATAATGCAAGCTGGATGTTAGCACAAGTGTAAGGAAACATTTTGTCGTGTCTGACATAAAGGGCTTTTTCTTCACATGGATATTTTAATGAAATGTTTTTATTGCATGATATTTTATAAATGGCTAGTGTAATCCCTGGATTCATTAATGTTGAGTGGCCATTACTCAAAATATAACAGTTCTCACTTGAATACATCTCTGAAATAACAATTGATTGATTATAGTGTATGGTGCAACAAATTGGCCACAAAGGGGTGGTAGCATCTGTGGTGCGAAAGCCCTTTGACCGCTGCTTGCAGCTTTAAAAGGATTTCTATTTGTCATTTTTTCAATTTTAACAGCAAACAAACACTGATGTGTTGCCTTTGTTTGGGAGTGTTTCTGTGTGATTAATTGGTTGTGTGTTTGGGAGCTTAGAATGTGAGATTTAATGGTGTAGCAGTGTTAAGATTGTCACATCTCTTCAGTGTCTGAGGGAACATCGTAGACATTGAATCAATGAATGCCAAATGTGAACTCAAGGAGCGAATGTGCTGAAAATTGCATCCCATCCTGCCATAACACCCAGAAAGCTATTAAGACGTTACTGCCTTAACAAGACGAGCAGCAAGCTTTTCCAAATGATGAATGACAAAACGAGGGACAAATATTGTCATGTGGAAGCGGGTAACAATGTGCTCTGTGATAGATGTGATGGAGGAGCTAAGCGCAGAGACTGTGTTATTGGATTGATACGTGGCTGAATTTTAGAATGCAGATCTGAAGAATTTAAAACCTTGGAAATATCGCTGAATTTATTTGTTTTCTTTTGAATAAACATTTTGTTGTGTGAGGATTCATTACGAGTGAGTATTGTGGCTCTCTGGATTATGTAAGCCAGCTCATGGAGATCGAGAGTATGTCCTAAAAGAGATGAGCGGATTGTATATAAGCAGATATCGGATTAGGCCGCGACTTGTTAATGCAATAAGATTAAACTGAGGGCTGTTATAGCACTAACAGGATAAGTGACCTCTCCAACTGTCTGACCAGAGCGGTAGAGACACAGGTGAAATCGATACATGGTCTGGACTTATTGCAGCTTGTCACTAATGTTATGCTCATGCCTGCTGGGGAGATGCCAATTCTGATTTTAAAAGCTTTGAAGCAATGATTCAAATAAAAAGGTGTATAATGAGATGTCTTACAGCACCCGTTCCATTCAGAAGTGTCCTACTGGCTTTCATTTTTTACAAAGACCTACATTTTACATTTTTTAAATATATATTACATAGAGTGGCACAGTGGGTAGCACTGTGGCGTTCCAGTTCGAAGGGTTGTCGTTTCGAGGCTCGTCATTGACCTTCGTGGAAGGAGTTTGCATGTTCTCCCTGTGCTTGCGTGGGTTGCCTCCGGGAACTCTGGTGTCCCCCACAATCCCAAAACCATGCGGTTAGGTTAATTGAATAATCTAAATTCAATTAAATGTTTATTTCAAAACGTGGTCAAATTACTTAAAAATAACTAATCAAAACACTTGGATCAAAGATAAACTTCGAAGATAATTTAGCAAACTCACCAAATAATGTAGCAGTGTTTAGTTTTGTGAAAAAACATTGTAGTGAAAGTCATGCTGTACATAAATATAGAGGAACAAACATGGGCACAAAAAATGACTAGTTTTATTAAAAACTAGTCTTTTTTTCTGTAAAACATACTGAAATGCTGTGATTTACTTGCATGTTTGTGGTTATCCTCTAAAACAAAACTTAGAGCTAAACCAATTCATTAGCTATGCATCCTAAATATAAGATTTATATTTAGTTTGCCCCTTAAATTTTTTTCTTGATATAAATATTTTGGGTTTGTTTTTCAGTTATTTGTTGGAAAAATGTTGACTTTCCTTGGAAACCGATAATCTGCCAATCTGTGTGTTTGCTTTCTTAAATTGAAGGAGTTTGCATGTTCTCCCCGTGCTTGCATGGGTTGCCTCCGGGAACTCCGGTGTCCCCCACAATCCCAAAAACATGCGGTTAGGTTAATTGAATAATCTAAATTCCCCTTAGGTGTGAATGTGTGAGTGAATGTTGCCCTGTGATGGGTTGGCGACCTGTCCAGGGTGTACCCCTGCCTCTCGCCCAATGTGCGCTGGAGATAAGCACCCATGACCCCAAAAAGGGAATAAGCGGGAAAATTAATGAATGGTAATACATTTTATTTAAAGATCACTTTCTTGTCTCTCAAGGACACAGTAAAAGGAAGTTATCAGTAGTAAAACAACATTTTTAAGTGACAATAAGTAAAATTACAGGGAGTATGCCTGTCTAAGGGGTGGTAAGAGTTTGTTTCAGTAGGAAGGTCATGTTTCGAGACCAGCATGTGGTGTTCCTGACAGTAGCTTGCTTGTTCTTCCAGTGCTTGTGTGGGTTCTGCTGGACAATTCGGTTTCCCGCACAAGACCAAAAAAATGTGTCCGGTTAATTGAATTCTAAATTCCACTTCGGAGTGAATGCAGTTTTTCTTTCTCCAGAGGATGGTGGAAGTTGAATTGTGCACCCAGAGAACCCAGTGAGGATCTTGAGGATTTGGGAATGACTAGAGACTGGGATGGATGCAGCAGATCTAAGGGACGAACAGGGGTTCATGAATAGAAATGAGTTCAGTTGAATAAAAAGTGTATTTCTATGCAGATGCTTCAAAGCACCCTCAGTGTAAGAGTAGACTTGTGAGATTGATTCTTATACCAAGGCAAAGCCATGAGTTTAGTTATTGTGTGGAGGCCATGTTGAAATAGTAACATTTTGTCTACTTTTAATTGTCTATTATATATGTCAATTAAATATTAGTTAGTTTGAGCAATAAATGGAATAAAACTAGAGCTCTTGGAGTAAAAAACCCACACCCACAATCCCAAATAAAATGGGCAGCTACATGAAAGAGAGAATTTCTCTTGTAGATGTGCCATGTGTGGCAGTCACCTCACAGGGCAAACCAAGCTAAGTAAACCAAGGGCTAGCTTCTTCATCTCCATGTGGTCTGCTAAGTTCTGAGGACATCTCATCAAGCTGGTCACCGGCCACCAACTAGAAACTGAATAAAACATCACACTAAAGCAGCAGCTCGAAATATTCACTTTTGGAACCTGGGCATAAAGACTCAGAAGATTTATAAAAGTAAACGTGCAATTGAAAAAAGAAATAAAAATAAGACATATGTAAATACAGGTTTGCTTTGATCATGAATACATTTATAAAAATATAAACTGTTTTTTGTTGAAACATCCTTTAGAAGGACTGAAATAGAATGTGCTGTATGCACCAAATGGGTTGGAATGAGTCAGATCCCTTTGGTGACATTAAGCTCCTGTGATGACATGCAGAGGCTCAAAGAAAACCCACCGCAAGCATTCCATTCGTGAATAATGCATTGTGTGGTTAATGCAATTACGAATTAGCAATGCTGTGATCAGAAATAATCAGAAATATGTTTTTAATTGTGTGATTTAAATTTTTTAATACATATTAAATGTTTATTTCAAAACGTGGTTACTAGTCTGCAGCCAAATTACTTTAAAAAAAAACTAATCAAAACACTTGGATCAAAGATAAACTTTGAAGATAATTTAGCAAACTGACCAAATAATGTAGCAGTGTTTAGTTTTGTGAAAAACATTTTTATTATACACAGTTTAATAAAACAAAGTTGAAACCAATGTGATGATCATGAACTATATTCTACTTTTTTGTTAAAACATTGTAGTGAAAGTCATGCTGTATATAAATATAGAGGAACAAACATGGGCACAAAAAAATGACTAGTTTTATTAAAAACAAGCCTTTTTTCTGTAAAACATGCTGAAATGCTGAAACAAAACTTAGAGCTAAACCAATTCATTAGCTATGCATCCTAAATATAAGATTTATATTTAGTTTGCCCCTTAAATTTTTTTCTTGATATAAATATTTTGGGTTTGTTTTTCAGTTATTTGTTGGAAAAATGTTGACTTTCCTTGGAAACCGATAATCTGCCAATCTGTGTGTTTGCTTTCTTAAATTGACATTTTGTGCAGTTTGAACAGTGTAGAGCCAAGAAGATTTTCCTCCTTTACTCTTGTTTTTTTGCCACTAGCTTTGTTCATCCTTTTTGTCTTCTTCCAAAAAAGAATTTGTTCTTAAATGAGAGTGAAGAGGAATGGACTTCTATAGCTAGGGAATAAAAATGCTTTGTTTGACAACATTATCTGTAGAGAACATATTTTATCTTCATTTTCTAATATGAGTAAGAGAAGACACAAATCTGTTTGGAAGGACTAAAACAGTTATTATCTAGGAATTTATAATTATAAGGAATCATACATTATTATTTGGCTTTAATTAAAAATAAAACAAGTTCCATATTTCATTAAAATCCAGTACATCAAAATAATACGCAATATGGCTTGGTCCAAATTAAGTTATCAGTACCTACTTACCCACTCAGAACCATATAAACTGCTTTTGATCTATTTCAAAAAAGACAAAACTCACCAAATAGTGTAGTAGTGTTTAGTTTTGTGAACAACATTTTATTAAACAGTTGACAACAATGTGATGATCTTGAACCACAAGTATATTCTTCTTTTTTTCATATTTCCTTCAACCCTAGAGAGATTCCCAGTATCAAATCCAATGAAACACCCCCACAGCATTGTACTCCTACCACCATGTCTCACTCATGAAATGATATTTTTCTCCAAACATTGGCAACATCTCTATGGTTAAAAAGCTCTAGTATTGTTCAAATGAGCATCACTTTTCCAAAGGTTGTCCTTAGCTAACTTCTGGCTTGGAGGTGCTTATTATTTGTCCCAGGGGTTCTCCAGATCACATGGCGTGAAAGGCCAGGATGCTCTCAAAACGATTTACTAGCATTTAAAAAAACTACATTTTGGCAGCAACAGTGTGGTCTTACAGAAATTCTGTATATTAAAATCAAGAAGACTTGGTATTTGTAATCAATATTCCTCCAGCAATAACATTTCTAAACCACCATGAGCCAGTATCTCCCTTTATTAACTGCAGAACCACTTTGGGGTGTTTTGCTGTGCTTGCTTTGTGAAACGCCAGAAGTATATATTGAGTAAATTGCTCATACCTTGCGGAAGTAGGTCACCACTGTAAATTTATCCCTGCAGTAACGACACCAGCCTCTGTTTCTTTATTGATCAATGCAGCCGTGGACTCTGGAGATCTCCCTCCAAGCGTTTGTTTTCCTCACACTAAATCAGAGAAAGGGATTGTGCTGCTCTGATGCACTAGTTATAGTTCCTTCTGCATCCAATAGTAGTAAACTTTCAGAATCTAAACTGCAGTTTCTTCTGATCATTATTGGAGGGATGGACTTAATAGCACAGTGTTGTCTGTGTTATGAGAAGAGCTGCTTTGTGGCAAAAAAAAATTTATATCAAGGAAATATTCCATGTAACCAATAAAAAAGGATTTTAAACACATGTTGGCCGTCTGAAAACTGTGTTAATGTAATGTACTGCTAACATCATGTTAGACTTTAGTTTAACTATTGTAGCAGGTGGCTAGAGAGACACGGACACACTTGCACTGTTCAAGGCAGCACAGGGCTTTTTTTTATTAAAATAATGGTGCCATAATAAATCATTAAAAGAGTCACTCAGTGGCTTCTTGGAGCTAGTGGTGAGCAGGTTGTAGTGTGCTGGGGTTCTCCAGGGTGACTTCACCCCGTTCGATTCAGTGGTGCTTTGGTTTCTGGACCAGAAGTTTAGGGTCCCGATATGCTGGTGCATCCGCCATGCTCCAGGCTCCTGGCTTACTGATCCGTGCGCTTTATGACATGGCAGCTGACAAATGCGTACAAGCCACCTGGTAAACACCGATCAACCCCTCTACCTCCTCTCACTCACACAGAGTCTCTCACAACTCTTAAAATAAACTAAAACTATTTTTTTCCAAGAGAACTCACAAGCACATAATTAATTCTGAAGGAATTGGAACCTCTTCTGTGAGCACGTCTTATGATTAACTGACCTTGGTATGTTTTTCTTTGGAACTGTAATTCGCTTTGGATAAAAGCAACTTAAAAGCATCTACGTGCATAAATTCTACATAAATATGATAAAAATGCTTAATTAAAAATAATCAGATCTGCTCATTTCACTCAAGCAATTGCACTTAAACTTTTACAATTCCATTTCCTCTACTGTTTGTGGTAGTCATGTCTCTGTAGAAAAAAAAAGAAAAAAAAAACTATTTATTGACTGATAATTTATTTTCTGTGAACGAATGGGCACAAAATACCTATTTTCCTTAATGTCATTTACTTATTTTACCTTAAAAAAGGAAATGTCTACATTTCTAGAGTTTAAATCTAAAAGGTTCTAAATTACCTCATATAACTTAGTTGGAACAATACTGGGCATTGTTTTTTTTATGTGGAAATCAGAGTTCTTACCATTTACTTAGGTTATAAAACTAATATGCGATTAAAATTACCAAGCATTATCAAATATAAAAGTCTAGACTACAACACAGTGCAGCGTCTATATCAAAAAAACTAGAAATCCATTCCTTACAGTAGACTCAGTTTGCCTGAAACAGACAAAAACCTTCTTTTACTGTATTTAAGCGACATCACTTTTCTCATTCAGCACTTTGTAGAAAATGTGCTTCTGGAGTTCATTCAGAAGCGATGGTCAGATACAAACGTCTGCTGTGGAGATTTTAATCAAGCTCATTTTGTGCTATAGGCCTTTTGCTCAGAGAGCTCTCCAGCTGGCAGCGAGAAGGCACCATGTGGCCGAGTTCAGGCTTAGGCTTTGCTGCTTGCGACCTCAAAATGACGAGGCAGAGCCAGGAACAATCCCTCAAGTTTGGCCTGAACCCCAATTACACTGGAACCCAGTTCAGAGTGCTCAGCATGGACATGAAAACCAATTTAGTGGGGTATAATTTCTCTGTGGCCATCAAAGCTGTCCCAGGCTTCAACTGGGTCGTATTTATGACTTGTTCAATGAAAAGCAAATATACTGCAGCATCATATATCTCATTCTGGCTGTCATACATTCATGTATACTGTAACTGTATGGATTTTGAACATCTCACTCTCGTTCAAAACATAGACGTTTGAGCAAAAACAAGGCTGATTGTGGATAGTTCACAAACGAAGCCATCACTCTTCCTTCTGGGATTTCGGATTATAGCTGATGAGAAAAGACTTGCTAGGCTGAAATCTAGCTAATTATTAATTACACACCCAAGCACTTGACTCAGGGGCATGGCATATTTTCTGGAAACATGTTGTTCTCTCAGGGAAAACATAACAATTTATTCTCCTCAGTACTGATGGCTTCTGATCTCATGTTCAGCGATCAGCCTGATGAGGTCCTCCGGTTGTAAAAAACTGTCTCACAGATAAAAGGCACAATGCAGTGGAGTGCTCAGGAGTGTCATTGCTGTGTCATTGTCCGTGTTAAGAGCTTGTTACTCAATATAATCAGCTGAAACCATTGACATTGTTTGGAAAGGCGGGTATTACCAGTTGTACCATAATGAAGACTAAATGTATTGAAAGATACCATTCACCTCTTTCAATTGAAAAATCAATGTTTTTCTCTTGGTCTCGGATTGGTTAAAAGTGCAATAACACCATGATGATTTTTAATATTAAATGCGTCACTTTTCAGTTTTGGGGGGTAATTATTATGTTT
Organism: Danionella cerebrum; assembly: GCA_007224835.1. Taxonomy (NCBI): domain Eukaryota; kingdom Metazoa; phylum Chordata; class Actinopteri; order Cypriniformes; family Danionidae; genus Danionella; species Danionella cerebrum. The sequence continues at coordinate 614,147 of SRMA01025931.1, forward strand.
TCTTGGAAATCCAAAATGTTGTTATTCGTCTTTTGCTTTGGACTCTGGTTGCTATACCTTTTCAGACTGGTATAGGAATTCTGGAAAATTGCTGAAAAATGCTGAGAATACTTTTCCGTTGACTTTACCTGGGGGCAAAATTTGTGAAACTGTAGCTCAACCTGAGAACCTCATGGAAACTCCGAACTGGCCTCGATTGTGGAGGTTACCAGTAAAAGTATCTCTAAAACCTAAAAGGGCTTAAATGTTTACCTTTGACTTATAATGGCCTTTGGACAAAAAGGGGGGAAAGGCAACGGAACCATCTTCCAGAAATGGGGGTTTATTTATGTTAATATAGTAGCACCTTTTTATGACATGACTGACAACTGCCTAGCAACCAAACTATTCACCCTAGCAACACCTTTTTATGACATGACTGACAACTGCCTAGCAACCAAACTATTCACCCTAGCAACCAAGTTTTCTGAACTGATGAAATCTCAACTTTAGTATATGATAGACATGGTGGCTAGCTTATTTTACTTTTTTATGCCACTGACTCCCCCATTGCAACCAGATTGTTTACTGCAGCAACCAAATTAACAAATTAATTTAATTTTTTTTAATTATTTAAACAGCACTTTTACAAGCCAACATCCACGTTTGTGTGCAGACTTTAGCCATCTAGGTGCTATTTCTGCTCTGAAAGGAAATGCTGACCAAATGATGTTGCAGGCAGTTTACTTGTCATTGGTTTCTCGGTCACAAGCCATGCTTATCACCGGGTTATGTTGAAATGCCAATCACAGAATTTGATATCTCACACGTGTTGGACTGGATTGGAGGAATATCTAACTCTTTTAACCCAAATGAGGGTGAACATGGTCTTTTATTTGACTGGCTAAATTAAATATTATATAAATTGTTCATCAGTTCTAAAAGGCTTGGGTGGTATCCAAGTCACATATGGTGGTATCCCATGCGAAGTCCAGCCAAGGGATTGATTGATTAATTAATAAATGATTATTAAATGGATGAATAAGCATAAACAAAAATTAATTAATAAATACAATGAATTGGGATTGGGTGCGGAGCAAAATCAGAGTTTCCATGCAAGGTGGCGCTCATCAAGGCGCGGGTTATTAAGCAGTGGTAGAGCTGAGGAAGTGGGTGGGACGTCGCTTCCCCTACAGTGCATAATCCAGAGTGGATGAAGAGCGAGCCACAGGAAAGCCTTTTCTTCCACGTTGTGATAACCCACATTGTTAGGTATAAAATAAATTACAATTAATATTTAATCCATGTCTCCTATATAAGTGCATTGTTTTTTTTGATGGTATACATCTATTGAAACTGATACTGTTGCTATTTTTATTGCATGAGTAAGGAAGACATGCTTTGTTATGTTGCAAGGGTTTTCATTCTGTTTTTTGTTTCTTTGAAACTTTAAATATTTAAAAACTTTGGGGTTACTTATCAATAAATATTTAATTCTGTGTTCATTAAATCTAACTGAGTCTTCTCTTACTAAAGAGCTTCAAGTGTTTTAATACAAAGGCTCTGAAATATTATAGTTAGGGCAACACTAAACTTGGGTTTTCTTTGTCCATGAACCAGAATCATCAATGTTAAAGGAAATAAACGCTTGAAATATTTATTATTTATTTGTTATGAATGCCCACAAAATTTGCATTTGTCTCCTTTGAAACAAAAATAGTGAAGTTTTTCATAATGCTCATCATTGGATTAGTTTATTTTGCTTTTCATTTTTTTCTTTGGACCTTATATTACGTTTTCAGTAGAATTTTTCAAATGTAATTTTTTCAATAGCCAGTGAAAGGAAAAAGCACAATTTCACAGCACTTTTCATCTGTCCCTAAGCATGAGACATGAAAATGTAAGAGTAAAGAGATAAATAGTTTGAAGTTGCCAATATCTCCAAACACAGACATGAGTGTGATGTGGTTATTCCTGGATTCTGTACGGTCCTTATCTTGGTATTACAGTACTTGTCTGAGAGCAGGCTTGCTTTCAGCTCTGCTATTGATAGGTCTGATTTGATGGCACTTTTAGCAAGGGTTGGCAGAGGTGTGCGTCTGGCGCTTCCGGCTCCTGCTCATTACCTATGGGAGGTGGTGATGTGAGATTGGCTCAACTTCTGTGGTTTCACATGAAAGGGCCATTTTGACTGCGGGCGATGGCAGCTGGGAGCCTCAGACAAAAGAATCCTTTCTGTCTTTGCTCTGCGTCTCTCTCTCAGCTGGCCCTTTTTACTGCCAGGACTGCAGAGCTTTTGGAAGCCTGATCTGTTAGTCAGACTGACTGGGTTGAGGAGGACAGAAAGAGAAAATACACAAACTATAAAGAGATTAAAGTAAGGTCCCATTGGTGTACCTAGTATCCAGTATTTATTTTTTACTTTTTAGGTTGTTATTATGGTTAACCTCAGATGTTCTATCAAGACCGTTATCTGAAGCAATCAGTGTTTACCCACTGGGGGACATATTGCGGTGTAAATAAACAACATTTTAATACTTAAAAAAACAAACATTGAACTCCAAGATATTTATACCTATTTAAAGGCAGGCTCTGTTTAACATTTATTCTGGCTATTTAATCCCCCTTCTATTAAATTGTAGGGGAAACACTATTTTTTTTCTTTATATCTGATAGAATACAACATTTTTAGTTTAGTTATTCGGTAAGGGAGTAATCCAAATCCTCAAAACCTCTAAAATGTAAACATATAAATGCTAACCTAACCAGAAGCTAAACTATTTATGTTTGTAAATATGTTTGATTTTTTGTAACACTTCAAATTTTATTTTGTTTACTATTATAATTCCAGTACAATCTACTTTTGAAGTTGATGACTTTCCAAAAAAACGAACCACCTTTCCAAAATTCTGCCACATCACAAATACAAAAGTGGCCATAGATAGACACTGCCACAGTATCTCCTGCAACCATAGCAACTAACTTGGGATCCGTACCGTATACTGGTTCTCATTAGCCAACTGATTGTCAGTGTTTCCAGACATAATTTTTAAATGGATTTAATTTTTGTGAAAAATTAACATGACTTAATTTGTCAATAAATGCTGCATAGTTTCAATTTTACTTTTTGAGGACTTTTATAAAGTCTGTTTCGTCTGCCTGAATTATTTGTGTTTCTACCAATGCTTTGAGTACTGTGATTTTCTTTAGGTGTCCAGTGTAATAATGGAGTTGTACTTGAACAAACAGCAAAGCACCAATTACACAGATCTGAGGCCTTTTCCAATTTCTGTGTTTCAAGTGATGAGCAATCCATGCACTCCTGTAGTGTTTAGAGTTTAGCCTAAAATAAACTGCCCCCGATCTCTGATCCTCGAGAAAAGGTTTGTTACAGGAACTGTCCTGTTTGCTGTCCTGGATGCACTTCAACAAATTGACTGAAATGAATGAGATTTCTTTTATTTTAAATTTGTGGTTACAGCCCTAGAGCCGTTTAATGCTTTTGTTTACTCTTTAAAAATACAGAGAAGTCTATTTAAAAAAATCTATTTTCCAGTTGTTTATGATTATTTTATTTGATTTCATACTTGTACATTTTCAGTTCTGTTCATGTTCTCTTCTGTCATTCACCTCTATTCACTTAACAGATTAATGGGGTATGCATGATGTGCTTTTTATGTGTTTTTGTTTGTGTTAATGTGCTCCTCAAATCAATATTCCTATTTAACCTGCCACCGCAGTCAAAGCTGATGAATTTATTAGCTTTTTTGTTTTGAGCCAGTAGGTTGTTTCCCAACAGACACAGAAGCTGCCTGCACACTGGACAATTTTCATACCGCCTACATAAGTAGATTGCTTATGTTGGCAGAACCACTGTCAGCACTCAGCATTTAAGCACAATGGGACATTGTTGCAGTTGAGCTGGCTCAGACACTTCATTTATAATGTTCAACTAGATTCATATTCTTATTCCTCCCTTGTTGACAAAAATATCTGTTGCATTGTTTTATTTGCAAAGCTAAGTCTTTCTTATGATTCTTTGTGGTGGTACGTAATGCATAGAGAGGTCAGACTTCTCAGACAGACAGTCACAGAAAAATCTATGATCATTTTAAAAAGCACCACTGTATCGTTTGATGTGCACACTCAGCACTGTAGCTATATTGAGTTTTACCAAGAGAGAAGACACTTGACAGGGCCTCAAAACCATGTTTTTTTTTTTCTGTTAAGAACAAAGGATCTGGTGTTTGTGAAGTGATTCACTTAGAGAAGAAAGTGCATGTGCCACCTTTTCATTTTGAGCTGGATTGCGCAGTGCTTACATGATTGGCATCAACTGACGTTTTATGGCAGAAATGACCAGTAGGATTTTCTGCTATTGTGCAACCACCAAAAGTTTACATGAATCAGTGTCTGGACATTACCTTTTTATCCACTAATAAAATCCTAATGGGCCTAATCTGTGAAATATTGAGGAAGGAGGGTGCCCATCTGATTACCTCACGACATGCCTCACCGTCAACTCCAGATATGGTCTTAATGTTCATCAAGAATTAGGGAATGCAAGAATCCACACTCCCAAGACCTTGCATTGATCTGAATCTGTCAAGGAAAGGTGACAAAACTCTCACTGACAGGGAATGAGCCATGAGTGTTTTTCCATCAGGACATGGAGGGTACTACGTTGAGGGGGGTTATCCTTGGACGCAGAGTACATTCTGTAGACGTTGTGGACCTAATCAATGAAGCTTTGAGGAAGAAAGGTGCCCATCTTATCACTCCAATGACTTGCCTCATCATCAACTTTAGATATGGTCTTAATGTTCACCAAGAATGAAGGAATGCCAAGAAACCACATCCCAAGACCTTGCATTGACCTGATTCTGTAAAGGAAAAGTTGAAACTCACTCTCATGTAGAAACACACAGTTAACAGAGAATCAGTACCACAGGGAATGAGACAGCAGGTTTTTCCATCAGGAAGTGGAGGGTATGGCGTTGATTGGGGGGGGAGGGGGTCACCCTGGAACATCTAGTACATTGTTGAGACGTCTGTGGTCGTTGTGGACCTAATCAGCAAAACATTGGCGACAAGGAGGGTGCCCATCTGATGAGAAACCAATTGCACACCAATAGATACCATCAAGAGCTTCAGACCAAAGGGACAGGAACTCTTTGTTCTACGTCTACTTGTTTTTCAGGTATTAGGAGCTTGTAGTTCTCATTGAGCCAATTGTTGAAGGATGATGCCATGTGAACCATGTAATACCCTTTGAAATCAGATTCCTACAGAGATGGGAAAACTATATTCTGGTACAGGACATCTGCACCACATAAGAAGGGCATTGTTTGGATGGGTATTCCAGCATGACCTAAAAGCAAACAAAAGACGTGCTCAATATGAAGCATATCATTGTACGTTTTTTGTCGTTTTGCTGATGTTTGTGTGGCCCGCTCTGTGTGGTGGTTATTTATAATGCTCATTAGCTCGGCAGCACTTGAAAGCCATCATTTATAAGCACCTGCTTTGCTTGACAGCCTGTTCTGGTTGCAGCTTAGCATGCTTGCATTCATCTCATTCAGTGTCCTGCTTACTTAAGCCTGGGTGACACCAGCAATTATGGGTCTGCTCCATTAAAGGACACCAGGATGTCTCAATATGTCACTTTGTGAAATGCCAATCCAGAAGCAAGGTGCATCTGAGGATCATTTCGTTGAGGTTGGCACAGAAGAGGAGAAGGTGAGAGCTGTAGCCTCAGTGAAAGGTTATCGTCTCACCTCTGTCCTCACATTTGAAGTCGTGCAGCACTAAACAATGCGTCATTCAGCAGCATGAAACTCTAGAGCTCTGCAGACCGTGTTGATCCGCCGCTCAGAGGAGACACCATGAATTATTGAGTCCTTTGGTACTAGAGGAGTTTGGAGTTTGGCTCTTACACTAGTTTGTGTGAAATGATGAAGGTCAGAGCACAGTTCAAATGCAGATTGATTGAATCTATGCTATGTATCAAATGACTGGGTTACAGAGAGGTGGCGTTGGTGCTACATTGTTGTGGCTGGGTTTGCATAAAAATATGATTATCAAACTATGATCACACCATTTATTTCATCAGATCTTCACATCTGACAAACTACAGCACCATCTTTTAAAAGTCTAAAGGCACACATTGTACAGTTTGCCTAAATCAACAACCTTGATTAATGTTGCCATCTTGGATGAACATAACCAAATACAATGTTTGCTCTGTAAGCAAGCTCTCAAATATTGTAATATCTCTCTCTCGCTCTCTCTCTCTCTCTCTCTCTCTCTCTCTCTCTCTCTCGCTTCTCTCAGCTTCTCATTTTTGAAAGTTTCCATTTATATGCACCTGTTTGTGAAGAATCTTGATTTTTTTTAAACCCTTTTAACTCTCTCTTTTTTGACAATTGTTTCGTGCAGGTGCAATATAGGACTGCTGCCTTTGCTGCTAATAAGGAGCAAAATTGTGATTCAAATCTAAGCAGAAAGATAGTCAATACATGATAATTTAGAAGTAATACTAGATCAAGCAGATAGATTTTTTGTTCATGCTGGGTTTATTCTGCAGATTAACACTTTGAGAGAAACTGAGAGAGGAGAGTTGAGCTGTGGTGTTGAACTTCTACCTGCTGGGGTTTAATTTAACGTGTGAGCTGAGTGTCTTTAAGCTGAGCTGGTCTTGTTTTTCTGCATGGATGAGGCTCATGGAACAGCTGCTTTGTTAAAGGTATTTGTGGATACACTGTAAAATAATGACTAAAACATTGAAACCTTGTTACAATCTAAGCTTTTTACCATTTTTTTTTTTAAATCATCTCTAATAAAACAAAAGAAGTGGGTGCTATAAAATAAAAATATATATTAGCCATTTTCATTTAGCAACTTTTTACTTGTTTTTCACAGCAGTGATCACTTGAATTTACAGCAAATCTGTATTTTTATGTTCCATTCATATTTGGCTAACAACAAAAAATCACTGTTATTTTTCTACATTCCGTACCATTGAAGGGAGCACAGCCTAGTCAAAATGATAGTTTTACTAAACATACAGTAATTCACATTCACTGTTTTTTACAGATATGCATTTCTGAAATAACAAAAAGGTAAAAATAGGAATATAAATATCTATAATTTTAGGGTACATTTCTTTGCATAGATTATGTAAATCCTTATAATTATTTATGTGAAAATTGACACTATATTTTGCCCATAAAATATATGCTTCCACCAACCAGTAACTACACATCCAACCACCCGTGTCTGTCATCCTGTCTGCCTATCTATCTGCCTGTCTTTCTTTCCATCTATCCAACCTCCACCCACCCGTCCATCCACCTTTCTGTCTATCCATCCATCCATCCATCCATCCATCCAGCTAGCTAGCTAGCTATCTAGCTATCTCTCTGTATTGTTTCTCTGATGGTTTGTCTCCAGTTCCATCCTTCCACTCTTTGTTTCCTGCCCACATTCATTCTATCTTCAACTTCCCTTGTGAAGCATCTCAGCTTGTAGGGTTATATGCAGTGACTCCTCCATCTGTTCATCTTTCCTTCTCTCTCTCTGTCTCTTCTGCTTCAGTGCTCATTCATATCCGCGTGGCTCTGCTGTATAGTTCACCGGGCGGCTAGTACTCCATCACTAGAGCTGCAGAAACAGGGAATGACCCAGGGTGTCTTAAAAAACGTTTACTGTGACTTATCTTCCACTCTTGAGTAAATGACCCTCGCAAAAAAACATCCTAGCACAGAGAGGAGATCAGATTAAAAGATGAAATGGCTCCTTTGTGCCTTGTGATGCAATGTCCTTTGCAGAAATTTAATTTAATGTTCTATCTGTTATAATGAGATACATACAGTGTTTCATATACTGCCATTTAGGTCCAAGTGTAATTAAAGATTTACTACATCCTGTGCGTTTTGTATATGAAAAATTTCTCAACATTTTCTGGATGTCTGTATTATATCTTCCACATAAAGAAAACTATTTCACTTTAAAGGCACTGAAATGGACCTATTATCCACCCTAAAAGTGAATTATTGACTCTAGACACAGGAACACTTCGCTATAGAAGAAATCTTTAAATGGTTTTGGCATCTGGACCCATTCTCCGAATGCAATTACTTAGAAACAAAAAAACTCAACACCATATACTTGTGTCTGAGGTAAACCTGTTGATCTTTTACCAGTCCATCTGGTGTATTAAAATGCCAAAAAAATACCAGCCAAGGGTTTTTATTATTTATGCGGAATTTTGTTCTTCAATTATGGAACGTTGTGAAACTATTGTTAAAATATGACAAAAAGGCTTGAACTAAGCTGTTCGCACAGGTCAGACATTTTAGCATCAGGCTTCAAAGGTTGGGGATGTTCTCATGTTTTGGATTTAAGCATCACAGCAGGTGTCAAAGGAAGGAGGAATAATTGGCTTGAGCTACAACCCAGTTTAACTTAAGTAGATTTCACATATACAGCAAATCTCCTGTTTCTACAGAAAAGGCTTGACCTTCTCTCCAGCAAAGGCCCAATGGGTGACAGTGTGATGACAGACTGCTTTTGACAGGATTTGTTTCTCATATTGCCTCTCTCTCTTTCTCCAAAGTAGTGTACAGTAGACCCCCCTTCTGTTCGCCAGCTGTCAGCTTTATTATTTGTGGTGCTGTTGCGTAACTTTGTTGGCTGTTGGCCTCCAGAGCCATACTGGAGCTCCACAGGGGGCAGGAGAAAGTGTGATAGGGATAAGTGAGAATTATAGTGAGAGCTAATAAGTGAGTGTGTGTGGCCAGAGATCCAGGTACTGAACCCGTAGTGCTTTGATACATTATATTGCTGTGTCTTTGGGCTTATCCCCATGTTGTCATGTTGATATTATATAATGATGCGTTGGCTTGCTTAGTCAAAGTCCTGAGGCAGACAGTTCCATATTGTTAATGCTAGGTTTGAAAATGGTGACAAATTGAAGATTAGAGGATGGCAACATTTCAAATCCTGTTTTGTTCATGGAGTTACAATTGTATGTACATAAATCAATGGTTTTGAAGAAAATTATTTTTTGTGCCATTTCTCTGAGAGGGTGTTACTGGATCTTCAGAAGCAGTTTAGCTTTGGTCTCTTGATATTCATGTAGGCCTTGGCTTCAAGACCTGACAGGGAAATAAAAAACTTTCCAAGATGATGGTGAAAGCTTGGACCCAAATGAAAGAATGAAAGCAGGAAAGTAAAAACAAAACTGGGCCTCTACTTGGCTCTGAAGGTCAAACAGAAACTTCTCTCGGGCAATGAGTTAACTTTAGACAGACTGGCAAAAGCTGAGCTAAGATTCCCTCAGAAGCACACGAGAGCAGAGATGTTCTGGAGAGTTTTAGCAACAAGACAAGATAAAATCAATCAACTGACAGATGGAATAACTGACAGAGGAGAGAATAATCCATAGAGAAACTTAAGAAACCGCAGAGATCATGAGCGATTAAAGAGGTAATGAGCAAAGTGGTGACAGGTACAGGCGATCACCAAGGAAAACAAACAATTCAAAGATGAGCAGAATTTGAAAATAATAGGTCATGACCATAGCACATCAAACTGTTGCAGCACTTTCTTTAATTATAGCATTGATACATGCACAGATTAGCTTTGTCTTTTAATCTGATAACATCAAAAATGAGGGGGAAGGTGTCTTTCTAGTAAATTTTGGTGAAAGAGTGCTAAGGTTGTAAAATATTAGGGTGTTTTTTTGCACCTACTTTTGCAAGTGTTCAGATGGAAATGTATTGTGTGCCTTCATTTTCCCTCACTGGTCCTCTTTACTGTTGCCTAGCTCATATAGAGCAGCTAATTAGACGTAGCTGAATCTGGTGAGCCTTTGTAGAGATCACTTCAAAGGGACCTTTAGAGAGGTAGGGTAGATGGCAAACTGTCTCACCTTATATTGCATTTATTGAAAGAAAGAACTTGTAATTAGGCTGGTGGCTACCTCATCTATTTAAAACCAGGCAAGCTACCATTTTTGACCAGTTTGTCAGCTGCATTCATGTTTTAAACAAAGCTCCCCCAACTCTCAGTGCCAAGATACTGGTACCATGCAGTTTCCCCATGTGCACCTACAAACATTTGAGTCCAAATGTAGTCACGCCTACAAAAATTGTAGCAATCACTAATGTAGCTGGAGATTTACCACTGAGAGGAATCAGCAACTGAACTTTTGGGAGGAGTAAGGCAGATATATAATGACACTTTTTTAAAATTATCTGTTGTGGAAATGCACAACTCAACTTGGCTTCACAATGTGGGGCTTTTCCACCACTTTCTAAAACCTTTAGCTGTACTTTTGTCCCTATCCATTTCGATGAGGTTCTTAAAGCATGCTAAGTTGAGCCAATGATATAGTTTTCCTCTGATTGAAAAGAAAACCAAGACACAACATCCTGTTGATCGCTGGCTGGTCAGTTGTTGAGCTCACTGATTAGGCAGAAAGTTACATTACAGTCATTACAGTATTCATTACAAAAATGTGGTACAACCACATCACTTTATAATAAGCAGTAAACAATTCTATAGTTAGCTTGTACTGTTTTTTAAAACAAAAAAGGTAGGCCTTCCTGAACAAAAGTGTGAGCTTGATGGTGAAAAGAACTAGAATGGCTTGAGTGGCATGTCTAACCAAGCCAACTCAAAACTGGAAGTTGGTGGAAATTCAAATTGAACAATTAGACAACTTGCCGCCAATCTGCCATTCATTTTTTGATAGGCTGACCTCTATTCTTATTTCATTGACCATTTAACAGCATAACCCTCCCTCAACCCTTCTCCAAAATCCTAAAGATCGCCCAAACCAATTGGGGAATTGTCCTAAATTTCTGCAATTTTCCAGAAAAATAACAGCAATATTCCATATTTAAGCAACACTACTGGTGCTAATAATGTCAATCAACACTACATGAGTTTTATCAGTGTTTCTATAGGTCTGCACCACTGACCCCAGTTGTGTGCATTTTGTAATAGTACAATGTTTTTTGTACTTAATTGATTGGTTGATGTCATAATACGACTTCAAACCATTTCAGAGAATCTCATAGAGTGAAATTCAAGGATTTACACCACTGTCAAACAAAGCAAATAAATGTTTTTTTTTAATTCCTTTTCAAAACACTTTATCGAAAACGAAGTTATATTGTCTATATAGGCTGCAGAGTAATATTTGGTTGCTAGGGTAAAGTTTGGTTGCTAGGAAGCTGTCAATGCTTACTATGATGGGGCTCAAATACTTTTGTATTTTCAGTGGTTGGCATGTTCTTGCACAGACTGATAACTAGTGTGGTCTGTTTGAAGTTTCTATGATATTCTCAGTTTGAGGTTTTTTTGTTGTTAGTGGCAGCTGTACTTCGAACGGTCTAGGTCTAAAAGGAGAGGGATTAAAGAACTTTTACAATCCAACATAATAATAACAAAGACTTCAAAACAGATTTTCTTGAAACTCATTCGACTTAAACTAAACAGCCAATCAGTTTGGAGATTATTTTACCATTAATCTCATAATTATGGATTTTGTTTATTGACAAATGATAGGAAATGGTTTCTTGTCACTTGAAACACAGCTGATTTGCTATGCATTAGATCTCCCTGAACAGACTTAAATCTTGGAAGGCTTTGTTACCTAAAAATGGCTCTCCATGCATATTCAGTAGTTGCATAAACTCTTTTGATAATGAGTTTTGTTCAAGTCCCTGCGGCCAAAACTAGATCAGTTCACCAGCAAACAGAATAGATTGTGAGGAGTAGCCTTAAAATATTTCACAGTAAAGTCAGATTCAAAGATGTAGATGTAATCAAGCCTGACTCTCCTTTATTGATTGGTTGTCTGAACCTCACTTCTGTAGATCAATGAAAAGAGAGTCAGAGTAAAGATTGCACTCCCTCTGCTGGGCAGAGAGATAATGATTTATGCATTGTTTTAATCAAACTTGAATCATGGTCTACCTTTCAAACTTTGAAAAAGTCCGTCTGAACCTTTTTTCTTTTCTGCAGTTGGGCGTCTCCTCATCGAATTCAGCTCGCTGATAACCATTGAGCGTGTGCAAAGAGAGAACCCTAATGTAACAGAAGGGGGTAAATACTCTCCTCCGGACTGCCGAGCAAAACAAAAGGTGGCCATCATCATCCCATTCAGGCACAGAGACAACCATTTAAAATACTGGCTTCATTACTTGCACCCAGTCCTGCGCAGACAGAAGATCGACTATGGGATCTACATCATCAACCAGGTCAGACTGTGTGTGTTGATGAGATTTTTGTGTTCCTTCAAAAAGCTCATTAAGCTCATGCTTTGATGCGAATTTGTGGTCCCGTGGACTTGAAACACATATTCTATAAATGTTTAACGACTTTAGCGCAGTAAAAACTGATTGGAATAAAAGTTGAATTCTCAAACTAATACAAATGTGTATTAAAACACCCACATCCCACACTTGCAGTTGTGACACAGCACCTCAGCAGCAGAGTGACTTGGGAAATTTTTAACAGATTTATCACAGGATGCTTTACCAAAGATCACAGCGTACCATTTCTCAATAAACTGATTTGTTTCACATTTGACTCTCTTGGCACAAAGTTGAAAAGGTCCAAACTCTTATAATATTAAAAGTTGGAATTAAAAATTCCAGCATTGCTACTGGAACAAGTGTCACAGGTTTCAGATCACTGAAACATACATGGAAGGCTTCATTGCTCAAACCTCAGGTGCTCACTGTTGACCTTTAAGGGGATATTGTTGGATCTCTTTCAGCTAATGAAAAAGACAGATGCTGTATTCATTTGCACATAACACAAGTCTGCAGAGACTGCATCAGGTCATTCTTCATTAGAATCACACACTAGAAAACACACTGTTTCATGTGAACCCAATACATTATGACAGGTGCTAAAAAAATTATAAGCTCTTTAAACAGGTCAATTAGGACTCTTCTTTCTCGCCCTCCACTGTTTGTCTGTTTCATTTCCCTCTCAGTTTTTTGAAATCTGACACTTAAGTGCTTCATGTTTTGGGGGAGTTACTGTCACTGTAGATCTTTAGACTATGGCAGAAATACAGTCACATCTGTGGGCTACTGGCGCACTATTATAGTAGCCTTTTAATGAATATCTAAATCACTCAAATTTGTCTTTATGCATACTTTTACAGGTGTGTTTCAATCTGTTTTCCTATTTTAATAGTCCACATTGATATTTTTTGTTTTAGAAAGACTGACTTCAACATTTAGAACAGTTGAACACTTCATGAGATCCTATGTTCTCTTCAAAAGCAAAGCCATACAAATTCTTAAACCTGAAAATATCTGAAGGATAATTAACAAACCTCAACCATTTATTTTTGAAAAATAAAAGCTTTCCTGTGGCTCAGTTGGTTGAGAATTGCCCTAACAGCACAAAGGTTGTGGGTTCAAATCCCGGGGAAAGCAAGAAATGACAAAAACGTGTTCATTTTTTTCAATTGTAAGTCGCTTTGGATAAAAGCGTCTGCAAAATGCATAAACGTAAAATGAATATTTCATCACTAGATCTTCACTAGCAGATCAGGGGCAAAAATGTATTGACCTAATCTGTTTTCATTAAAATGCCTTTACAAATACAGTTTGGCCTATAAGCTTGAACATCTCATGCTAATGTACAGCAATAGCATATTTGTACATGGATTGGGAGGTGATCTCTTAATAAAGCTTTCTCAAGCCAATTATCAACCTCCGGCTCTTTTCCTATGAGCCTTCGGTCACCTCCACATGCTTCTCCAGCTGATTCTTTCCTTGTCTGGTTATGATAGCACTGTGGAGGATACAACATCACTGTTGCTCAGAAGAGGCTGCCAGAAACACTGGCCAATGTTTCCTTGCTACCCGTCATGTTCACTGGACAGCTTCCCAGATACTCTGTGATTGAATATGAGAGTTACCCGGCGTCCAAAAAATAAATCTGTTGTGTTTGAGTGTTTTTGGAGATATCACAAGCCATATCCTAAAAATATGTTGATTAAGATTTTTACTTATTAAAACAAATCTTAACTGCTTATTTTCAAAAAAGTCAACAATAGCAGGGACCAGGAGGCCACAAGTTGACCAGATGTTACGATCATCTAGCTTTATGTTAGACCTGTATCTAATCTGTCATTTTCATCAAAGCTTTAAGAAAGAGTTGTTTTTATTCAGCTGCATATATTTTTAGATCACATTACCGAATCTGCTTGTCTCAAAGTACGGAATGAAATTAATTTATCATGAGGCTAAACAATCTGTTCGGAACACAGCATTTTATCTGCTTGATCATTTGTTTCAAATCAACTGGTTATCTGAAGATATAACTCATATTTGAAGTACTTGTGAACAAGTTTTCACTTCTTCAACTGCTTAATCCCCTGGTGCCCCACAAGGCTCTATCTTTGGACTGATTCTATTTTTTCAATTCTATTTACTGGTATTGCATTGCTTTATAGAGAAATAATTTTTAAATAATTTTTATTCACAGGATTTGCAATTACATCTAACTGTTCTCCTAAATAGCCCCAATGCACTAGACCAATTAAAATCCTGTTTAAGGGACATATGCATACGTAGGGTTATATGCATTTCAGTATTAAAACATAAACATTTCAGTATTCCGTGATGTGATGCCTAGTCTTGATGTTCTACCACACCATTGCAAACCCAGTAGTGACGAATTTGGAACTGATATTTGTCTAGTTGCAAAACTAAAATCTTTTCTGGAGGTGTGTTTATGTTTCCCTCTGAATCCTTGCAAAGATGTAGACCCCTTCACCATAACTTGACGTGCACCCCTCAAAAATTGTAACATTGCACACGTAGCGTAGTACTGTAGGCTTTGTGATTGGTCAGTTTAATAGTTGAGAAATTCTGGTGTTGCGTTATGGGAGTAGCATTGTGTCCGTTATCTCCTCCTCTATAAATTAAGGGTTGGCTTGTTGGCTGGCTGGTTGGCTGGTTTGTTGGCTGGTTTGTTGGCTGGTTGGTTGGCTGGTTGGTTGGCTGGTTGGCTGGTTGGTTGATTGGTTGGTTGGTTGATCAACTGATCAATTGTTTTGTTGATTCATGGATTCCTTGTTTTGAAACCATTTTCTCGCCACAAACTGAAAACTTATGATCCTCATTGTTTATCTCACTCTAAAGTTTTGAATCCAAATAAAGCAAAATTTAAAAAGCAACTTTCTTTCCCATCATAAACTGAATGTTCAGCTTTATTGTACTTTGAAGTAAAGGGAATATGAGAGTGGTGAAAATATCTTTCATATTTTTCAATTGAAAGCCTGGATTGAGTGTGTTTACATCTTTCATCAGTTGCTGGAAGCATTAAGGTTTTTTTCCTTTGAATTAAGTATTGAAGATCAATATTGTAGTACCAGTGGTTATTGTGCATATTTCATTTGAAGCCAAATTCATGTATTGATTCAAACCTCCTCAGTTTTTTCTTCTGTGTTAGATATGTGAAGTTATTTCAAGTTCATCTTTTTATTTGACCTGTTAAGACACAGGATTGATGGAACCAGAGAGCACTTGGGGATATTTATGTGTCATTGCCGTCAATGCTGACCTTTCGGATGCCCTGACATCACAGACCCCCATCAGTGTGTCATTTCCCGCTCTCATCTTTTCCGCCACTTGTCTGTCTCATGTACACGTGGGGATAAATATGAAATGAGAGCGGAGAACAGCCATTTTTCATTATCTTTCTTCAGAGGGAGCAAATCCTAGCTCCGAGAGAGATTACCTGTTGAAGCCTTTTTTGAGCCAACAGGGAAACAAGCAAACATCTTATTGCATGTCACTCACTCGGCAGGCTTTCTGTTGTGCAAGTGTCATTGTTTAGTGCTGTCTCTACATTTTTGGTGTCATTCTGAGGGCATTGCTGATTTGCTGTCATTCTTCTGACAATACATAGAGTTGACTACAAGACATAGGGATTCCAGTGTTAACTGTTCCATGAAGAGAAAAAATTGGCAATTGACAAGTATGTTCTAAACTTGCGCTGTGATTTGAGTTTAGTTTACATGGATAAGGGAATATACTTTTTAAAATTAATTTCACATGTTTTAACATATTTACTTATCTTCTCTTTTTACTATAATTTTAATTTTACCAACTGTCTTTGTTAAGACGTTGGTATGAAGAGCTCTTCGTCAATTACTAGTAGAAAGAGGGGGGTGGGGAGATCCGGTAACCAAATCTCCAAAGTTACACAAAAATCTGACAAATTGTAATATCCCTAAAAAATTTCCCCAAAGTTCTAAATTATGAAAAACCAATTTTTAAATATCCTTGATGAGTAAAAAACACGTATTAAGAAAACACATCTTACAGTTTAAGCAGGCATATATACAATAAAATAGGTTTTCTACAAAGATTACATAAAAGCTGAGGTTTGGAAGTTTTAGGCACTTAACCCCAATATAAACTTCTGTATCAAGCCCATCACTATACACTTTTTGGTAGATGCAGACTACACTTGTTGACAACAGTTTTTTTGTCAGAAGTACATATACTGCTGTTTTTAGCAGCACTTCACTACAAGACATTTAATCGTCCCTGTTAACTTCTGTTAAATGTCTTAAATGAGCACCATTTGAGAAAGATATTTCAGGAGAAACTTGATTTAAAGGAGCTTGGACCAGATCATCTCGAGATACTTGTGACCAAACTGTCTGTATAAAATGTTCTTTGTATGTTTTAATAAACACTCTAATGGTTATAGTACATATGCATCGCCCTTTTTGACAGTTTTATAAATTATTGCAGCTCCCCTACAGAAAAATGCACCAGCCTCCACTGTTACAGTACTGTGTGTTCCTTCACTGTCACACAGTTATTGGTAATAATGCTCATGTTTCATCATACGGCTCACCATGTGAGCTCTAACTGCCGGCCCTGTTACTAACACTCCAATGCCAAACTTGGAGTTAAAAAAATCAATAGCAGTCCCAGCTGATACTCTTCTCCTTTCTGTCTTGGTTTTATTTTTCATCTGTCTCTCTTGCTGCAGTAGCTGACCTTGCTGCTTCTAGCATCTGCCATAATATAACAGCCCCTGCTGAGAGCTCTGCGTAGTCAGGATCATGTGCTCAGTATCCCAGCGCCAAACACTCACATATCAACAAACGTGCCTATTCAGGGTCAGTAACATAACCAGGGCTTCTGGTTAAGTCTAAACTGGAGATATACTGGAGGGCTACTCTTGAAAAAGTGAAAGCCACTGCTATTGGCTGCTTCTGTGCCATCTGATTAACATGCTAAATGAAAGTGGCTGGTGATTATTGAATTATCATTTCATATCTAAACTATGTTCTAAATACCTGAAAAATTGAATTGCGAAAAAATGCTTTTCTAAGGTAAATCATTTCATTATATTTGGTCCATTTTAGTGTATATCAAGTCTAAACTGAATTACTTTTCAAACAATACCTCCCCATAATGTAATTAAAATGAACATGAAAAAAAGTATTGAAAATGTTTTCCTTCATTTACATTTGAACAAAAAATAAACTTTATTTTGAAGGCATTTCTTTACCAGATGCAGAGGTTTTATGACATCATCATTTATGACACCGGAGAGCAGCCACTTGGTTTTTCTACCTATAAAACCCACAAGAAAATCATTGTTCTTGATGGTGCTTTTGTTATGTAAACAAGGCTTTTTTTTAGATTTATGGATAAATTGTACAAAACAAGTACACACATATTTACAAATAAAAATATCTGAGTCACTTCAAAGAAACATGTTTTACTACTTAGGGAGAAATCAACACAAATGTTTTTTTTTCTTTATTGCTGATATTCCAGTATCTCCTCCTCAGTATCAGAATATTAGCTTAAATATCTTTCTGAAAAAATGTTTTGCAGTCCCCTGCAGATTCCTCGGGTATGAACCACATTTACACATGAAAGGATAGTTGGCCAACTAGCAGCCTCTTGGCTAAAAGAGGCTCACCAAAGTCTGGACTTCTAGTGTTAATATCATGGCAAAAAATATATATTTTTATCTAAATAAAATACATATTCATACATTTTTTTAAGGAATGAGCTTCCATACAAAATCGATTAAGGACAAAATGTTCCAAATGGCTGTTGGATAATTAAGACGTTTGGGAGGTTGGATGTTTATTAGAGTGAATGTTCAGACCCCTGGTGGGCAACCAGGGATATGAACATGTTTAAATGTATTGGGGGGGTTTTTTATTTTCTCAATGAGTTTCTTTGGGGGTTTTGCCAGATATTCCAGAGCAGTGCAGTCAATTACTCTATATCTCAATGTTGAGGGATTTGGCTGAGTTGTAGCTGAATATCTTCAATCTTTCACTGTTGAGGGGCTCAGGGATGGAGTACATTTGAAGAAAGTAATGGAGATGAAGTTGTAACAGCTCTACACAGCATTCGATTTGAGTTGTTCCTTCTCTTCTCTTCTCTTCTCTTCTCTTCTCTTCTCTTCTCTTCTCTTCTCTTCTCTTCTCTTCTCTTCTCTTCTCTTCTCTTCTCTTCTCTTCTCTTCTCTTCTCTTCTCTTCTCTTCTCTTCTCTTCTCTTCTCTTCCCCAGATAACAATTTCTTTTCTCATCTACTTTTTTTCTCTTTTTCCTCTTCTTTTTTCTGCTTCAATTTCATACTGTATAACTACTTAAGGAGTGTTCAGCACTCATATATTTTACCCAGGTGATATTTCAGACTAAAGAAATTCTGGATCCTTGGAAGAAATATTCAGCTTTAACTCACCTGCTCATGCGTTTAGCCAAGGCCATGGTGTGAATGTCAGAACAATCCAGCTGCCACACTCGCAATCCAAGCAAGACAGCACTCCTCAACCCTGACCAAATAACAGGCTGTCCTTCAGAGTGGAAATGTCCCATGGGCACTACCCCAAGAGCTGAGACTGAGAAAAAAAGAAACATATCACAGATTTGGTCACGAACAGCCAGTGGACCTTGTTTGACAGGACTAATCCATCATTTAAGAATGAAAGGCACTTGTTTTACCCTCTTGACTCTGTAAAAACAGTTACTATTTAACATCAAGAAAAAAAAACTTCTGAATCAAACATGCATTTGAAAACTCCTCATTTTTATGCAAACTTTCTTCATATTTGAGAGAAATTCCTTTTGCTTTTTCCAGTTTCTTCAGAAATAGAGTTGTGGAATAGATCCAAAAGAAGCTCTTAAAATCCCAGCTGGCTTGATCATCTTTTGGAGGACAAACACCAATTTGATCAAGCATGTTTTTCTTGCAAATTTTAACTGTAGCTGTGTTGTTTCAAGTTGAGTGCTGTGCTGGATGCGAGTTAGGGATTCATGCCATCTGTTTATCAAATTGCCAGTGTAATGCATCGGTTTTAAGACTAATGTAATTTGTAATTAAAGTCAAGCACACAGGCAACACAAATCAGGAAGGCTCTCTTGAAAGCACACTTACATTTAAATGCACAAATCTATTAGCTTCTGCAGACTAAAGGCCATTAGAAAAATTAAGTTCTAATTATTTAATTGCATGCCTGGGTCTTTTCTTCAATAAGACGAGTGAATGGAGCTGAGATATGAGCGGAATTTGTGCTTCTATGGTGCATGGTCACACCATAGATGGGGTTGTTTTTCTCTTTTAATTGATTGGTAACATGACAAACTGTGTGGCTTTACATATTTAAGATCCTTCTTAAACTTTGCTTTTCCTACATAACTGACATAAGCCAAAAAAAAGCTGCTTAACATTGAATTTGGCATTTAAGTTACACTTGGCATTTACATCATCCATAGATGCAGATTAAATTATGTGCAAAATTTAAATATTGCATACAATATTTGCAAATAAAGCATGGTTTCCATCCAGTACAAGAAAGCAAAATCATCACTTCCTGATCAACTGCTTAGAAATTTCAGCAGAAGGCCCTACTTGTGTCTCAAAACATGTAGACGAAACGCAATTGAGGCGGGAGACTGGGAGAGGCGGGAGACTGCTTTTTGGAACGCAGCTGATAAAGACAGTTCTGTGACGTGGTAATCCTGAAACACTTTGATAAAAAGACTTTAACTATAGAATATTAGAATGACCAAAACAACATTTCAGATGAAAATGAAATGAAATCGATCTTTGATTAGCACAGAATATTGTTTATTAAACAACAACCATGTAAACTATGAGAGATTAAAGATCTAGCATTACCATGTTGGCTTCCGGAGATGCTTGGTGGATGTAGAACTGTGTCTCTTGCTCTCTTTGAAGAGACAGGAATGTTTGATCCCTTCAACCGCCCAGCTTCCGCAGTAAAAGGAGAGGTTGAAAATAGCCATTGTTTTTCTGACCATGGCTCTCTGGCAGTGAAGTCCCAAAAATAATATATGACTCCAAAAGTTTGTTGCTTACCACACAAACACATCACTGTGTTTTATATGTCTGTACTTCAAGTGCTCAAGTTGACATCCGATGCCCATTTCCGCCATTTGTTATGCTTCATTTGAAAATGTTTTTAACCATGTAAAGCATATTCTAGCCAGAAAAATGATAATTAGGTACCACTGACTCTCTTCTATCATGCAGCAGTTGTCCACTGCAACCTCAATGAGTTGTTTAGAGTAAATGACAACTGTTCGATTTACACCCAACAACAGCACCATCAATCAGCAGACAAAAAAAAACCATAGTGTGCACATACACTAGCAAGCAACGTTTCTGTTCAAATGCTCAGAAAAGTGGGATTTTCCTCTTGGGTCCCCTTTAAATAATCCATGTACTTGCTCCTTCAAACACTTCTGACCATGAATGTAAATAAAAGAAGTGGTCCATCTATTCTCTTGAATTCTTTTCTAAAAATTAAGGAAGATCACAGCTAAACATCCAGCGTTTGATTGATTTGTGTAGAAAAACTGGTACTCACTGCAGATTTGACTTCAAATACCCTTATAGCCAAAATAATGAATTCAAACAGCCTAAATTAATTCATAATAGATTTTTTTTAATGTCCTCTTGGCCCATTCTTAACTTCTGTAATATTTTGCCTCTCTGAAGCGTGACCTTTTAAGTAGTGAGAAATTGAGGTCATGCATAGAGGAAGTCTAATTATGGCCCGACCCATGTCAGATTAGCTACAAAATTCCTGGCAGTGTGTTTAAGGCGTTCAGTCTGGCTGTACTGATCCGGGTTTATACTGGGGCACAGCTTTTTTCATATGAGAGATGAATAACCTGCTGAATGAATGTTTAAGTTGTTGGTTAATGTGGCATCAATTCATAACATTTTGTATACAAGTGTCAACTTTGTTTTGTCGAGGTTATATTTCAAAAGTTCATTCAATGACCATGAAATGTTTGAAATCATTTTTCTTTATTAAAATAGAGTTGAACGACATAAGCTCTTCATACTAAATGCAGACTTTTGGCTCTATTGTTTTACATGCTCTCCCTCTGCTTGCATGGGTTTCCACTGGGTTCTCTCATATCCCCACACAATCCAAAAAATGGCGAATAGATGGAACCAATATATGAAGGGTTTCTGCAGGTTTCACAACGTAAAATTTAAGACTTTTTGAGACCATTTTAAGACCATTAAGAATCGTGTTGAAGACCTATATCATACATCTGTTTGTCTAACAAACTAAAATGTGAATGTGAATGTGTATTTGTTACTTAAAAACTAAAATAAAATGATTGTTTTTATCATTTTTAAACCTTTGAAAATTACAAAAAATACTTTTTGTTGTTGCTATGGCAGCCATCTTTGTTAACCAACCCAATGTGGCAGGCTGGGAAATCTGTCTCAAGCACACTCAATCTGAGGTGTGTCGTAAAAGTACGACCTGTAAAAAGTTCTTTAAGACCTAGAAACAAATTTTTCGACTTTTACAAAAATTATGTTCCCTGTGGAAACCCTGCATATATACAATATATATTTTTTTTTTTGTAGTATTTTTAATTTTTTTTTTCACTAAAGAAAGTGACTGTTCGAGTTAGAAATGGGCTGAATGTTATATGTAAATGTTGTCATCAAACTTCAAAACTGTATTTGAACAGAAAATAATTGTGTGTGACTCTCTAACAAGAATCATTAGTTTAATGGAATGTTCCCCTTTTTAGGTCATTATAGTAAAAATTTACCAGAAAGTGTTCCAAACTTTTGACTTGAGGTATATTCTCTGAAAAATATATTGATGTTGTTGCCTTTTATCAGTAAGGATTCTCACAAATCTGCTGACTTGAGGGTTTGCTGAAATTGACTTTTCATTTCCATTCACTTAAACTTTCAGCATTTAATGAAGTGATTTACATTAAGCTGAATTCAGGTCAGGGATTCAGAAACAAGACTGCTGATCCAGATGTGTTTAACGATTCAGGAGAGTGATTCTGAATCATTAATCTGATGGCTCCTCTCTTTTCTGAGTCGCATAGTGACCATGGGGCAGATGTTTTGAGAGATAATGTGAAGGAGTTCAGAAAGTGATTGTTGTGCTCCAGCTGAGCCCCATGGGGCCGCATGCTTACCCACACTGCCTGAATATTGATTTGACTCGGTGCTGCAGCTATTGAGACTGTGTTTACTCCACTCAATTTACTCTTTTTGTGAGAAAGAATACTCCAGTATCCCATTAGGGTGGTTGGAATATAAATGATCCGACTGCAAGCACAAGTCCTGTTTAAAAGTAAAAATATTGAATAAGCCTTAACCGTTTTTATGTAGATTTAAATTGATGCACAAATTAAATTCTCATTTATGTTGGTAATTAGTTGTCGGAATATTAGAATTCTTGGAAATTTATTTGTACTGGACCACATTAGAATTGCATTTTTATCAAAATCTGGTTATTCACATATTCAGATTTTTTTTTTTTTTTACTTTATGTGATGTGCTCTGTGAACTCATTTACATTTTTTAATTTTTGTTAAAAAACATTCTGTCTGAAATGTCCAATAAAACTTGTTCAAAGGATCTATTTTAAGAGCCAATCAGCAGCTTGAATGCAGACAAGGGGACCTATAGGGGCCACTCTTATTGTCATGGAAGATTAACCTCTTAAGCCAGAGAGTCCCCGGTACCGGGGACTTGCCCCCTTGTGCGTTACATTTTCACTCATAGCTCACGAACCCTGAGAATAACCCACACATATTAAATACTGTTGTGTTCAGCGGAAACTCCTCTAAAAACGTATCTAATTCAATTTCATATCCGTTAACCACAGCTTGAACGCCATGCAAATAAACAACAACATGTCCGGAGTATAATTCATGACCACGTTTTTGTTTATGTGCGATATGTATCCACAATATAAACGGAAACACCAAAACCATTACATTAAATGAAAGCTAACAACCAGCTGAATCCAGTGATATGCAACTCATTAACATTGCATGAAGTATTTCCGAGCAGGGAGCGAAAGTTCCACGAAAAAACGCCAGCGAAAACCAAGCAAGCATGTAAATCTTGTCTTACCTTTGCCGTTTTTTCAACAAAAAGTTATTTCCATAGCGATAAAAGTCCGTTTGTTGTTATGTCCGGTCGATAGCTTCGCGCAAACGCCATTTTTGATTATTTCTGTAGCTTTGTGGCGTCATTACGTCACCAAATATGGAATGACTCCCCGTGCGTAAGAGGTGGTCTCTCCACGCTGCGCGTCGTGTGATTCGTCGGCGATCCCGTCAGTCTCAAAATGGTTGAGCTGATTGGTTTCCATAGAATCAGAGCTTTCCATCGATATATAGATCTCCCGGATTGGACAGATGGTGGGGGGTAGGGACACGCAGAAGCTCGATGTCGAAAGCGTTTGTGAATGAAAGGTTCCCAAAAGCGCAGCAAGATGGCGTAAATGAGCTTCTACCCCCCTTTTACAGCGTTTCTTTAGGAGTTTGTTTTGCTGAAATCATGTCCCGTAAGCAAGAAAAGAAGACTATGAACGTAGCTGAAGCTTTGGACAAGATTTTTTTTATATTTCAATTATTGTGCCAAATTGTGCCAAACTGTGCCAACATGGATTACGCCTGAACTTTGTTCAATCAAAACCTTTACAGAATATTAGTTTCTTGTAGTATGAACACCAAACTTGCTACAGATGTTCTTGACATGTAGTGGTTACAATTGATTGTGTTTATTTGCTTCGTTATAAGTAAAATAAGGAGATATTGGAGGAAACATGTGTTTTTTTTTTAGGCGGAGTTCATTTTTTGGCCATTCCAACATCAATTACTCTTACCCAGTGTTCTTGACTGTCAAATTAACTCATCCACACCACTCCCCAAGAACCTATCTTCATTTTGATACCAAGATTTGCAGTTTAGACCTAAAAGCTGGAGAAATGCCTTAAAAAGTAAAAGTATAGGATTTTCGGAAAATAGGCCTCAGGGCTTAAGAGGTTAATAATGTGAAGTTGTCTGGAAAAGTAAAGTGTTTAAGAAATCTTTAGAGTCTCGCTATGTAAACAATTTGTAGTAAAATATAAAGACATTTTCTTCTTTTGAGTTTATTTGCATATTTAGAAGCCTGTTACCTTCCAGCATTATCTGGGCTAAAGATAGTATCCTGAACAATTAATAATAATTATTTCCTTTTGGTTTAAATAAATTAATGAGTGATGTAAAACTGTAAAACTACAGTTTTTTGTATTTTGTATTTTTACACTTGCCGCTTTTTTTACATTTTAAAAAGAAAATGTCTTTCTTTTCTAGATTTCTGACTTGTTTTTTTTTATAGTTGTTACTAAATATAAATATTAAAGTACTAATTAATATACTGACCTGCACTACACTTTGTGGACAGAATTTAATCTGACGTTTAAATTGTTGCTGTTTTACATAAAAACATAATACGTTTTATGATAAATGTTTTAAAGCTATTTAAATAATTAAAATTTTTTTATTATTTTGACAATCTTACATTTAGGTTACATTAAATTTACTGCTATTTTCATTTGAGAATTGCAAAATAAAGAATTTTCAGACAACCATTAACATATAGGAGATAAAAATACACGTGATTGATGGGGCCTCATGATGTGGTGTTATGGGAGAACAGATTGTATCCAAGTACAGAGCCTCGTGGAACTCCTGTGAGCCTTTGATAAACCCTGCATTACTAGAAAAATATTGCCTTGTGAGGTTATGTAAAACCAATGAAGTGCACAACCATCAATTCCCATGAGTGGGAGAGTGCACATTATTGTCGTATGGTTCACATCAATTTCAAAAGTGGTGGGCAAATCCTGTAGAATCCAAACAAATTGTCTACAAATATCAGTCAAGTGTTTGGTTATAGAGCGGTCAATATGTTCCATCAATTATTTGTTTATTGATCTTGGATGCAATTTTCTTTTCTTTCTTTTTTAAGTAAAAATGTCTGATCTTTTTGAAAAAAAAAATAGGGCCATCCATGCCTTTGAATACAGAAGAACATCAAGAATACTAGGCATTAAACTCACTTCTGCTGGCATTAATAAGTACCCCATTTAGCATGCTCGTGACTGTGCCTACATACACTTTGCTAATTAGCTTTATGATGCTGGATCAAAGACTAGCTTTCCGTCACACGTGTACTAGAAAAAAACTATGTAACACATCAGTGTCCTCCCTCAGGAGTGATGCTCTTGGAGCTCGGCCAGCAAGGCATAATGTGAGCAGATCATACGGTAGCTGGCGCCCAGCAGTGGGTCTCATACACTAGGCTGGTCAGATTGAGTGGAGCGTTAACATTTAAGCCGTAAAAGCCAGTCAGCCTGCGCCACTGGAACAGAGGTGTGTAAGAGTATCTTAGAACAGAGAGCAATCTTGCTGGTGTCAGGCAGGTCACTCCACTGCAATCAGTTAGTTTTTGCTGACGCTTGATTTGGATTGTTAGTACTGAATGTTTTCTTTCCAAATGTCAGTGCGGCGCATGGGTAATTTGAGCACTGAGAGCATTTCAGCTTGACCTGATGTTAGTCTTTAATCAGATTTGATGGTGTCAGTGGACTCGTGAAAACAGCAGAGCCCTGCTGACAGACTGGATTGCTAACGTAATGCAGGAAGTCAGTTTTCAGATTGGACTTTAGTTAAGGGCAGTTCTTGTTCTGGGTGAAAGCACTTTATTTCTTCAGTATTTTCCAAATCAAGGTTTGTTGATTCCACCATTTCAAATTCTGGCGAAGATTGCAGAACTAAATTAAATTTTGTGGCTTAACAAATACAGTTGTGCTCATAAGTTTACTCTTTATTTAGCTCTTGGCCAATTTTTCTTCAGAAAATATGAATTATAATGCAAAAACTGTTTTCCCCAGTATTCATAGTTAGTGGTTGGCTGAAGCCATTATTTATCTTTGTTTACTCTTTTTAAATCATAATGACAACAGAAACTTTCCAAATGCCCATGGTCAAAAGTTTACCTTGTGTTTTGGATCTTCCGGGCTGATGAGTGCACATTTTCCTCCAGTATCCTTTGATAACTTGCATCTTCCCATCAATTTTGACCAAGTTTCCTGTGTTTTTGGAGCGTACACATCCCCAAAACATCACTGATCCGCCTCTGTGTTTCACAGTGGGCCTTGTTGACTCCTCTCTAAATGTAGCGTTTATGGTAGTGGCCATAAAGTTCAATTTTGGTCAACATGACTCCAAATAACTTTTTTTCCTGAAGTCTTTCAGCTGGGGTGTCAACTTATGAGCACAACTGTAGATATAAAGATATTGATGAAATTTGGAAGCCAATTCAATTAATTGTGTGTGAAGGGCATTTTATTTTTGGTTATGCCGTGGTCTGTCTGGATATTGGATTCTGATTTGCTGGCAGGTGTTTTTTACATTCAAATAACCGCACAGGTCACTCTAATTCAGTGTATATATATTTTAAAACTTTTATTTAAAATAGATTAAATGGATCAGGATTTTGTCTACAGATGACAGAGACCAATGTATATATGATGAGTTTGGTTTGGTTTTTTTAATTTTTCAAAATTCTAAATTACAGCATACTTGCCGTGTAATGCATTTTTGGTTTGCCAGTTTTTTTTGTTTTTTTTTTTCTCCAAATTGCGATAAACGCCAATCGAGTTTTTTTACAAAACACCCGAAGTCCATTAAACCAAGCACAGAGCAAAGAAAATGAGGTGGTGGAAAAAAGCAGATTTCATCTACAGCAAAAGTTTTGAATCATTTTATAATTACTATAATCAAGTTCGTAAAAGTTAATAGATACTTAAATATTTAGAACAGAAAATTTAGAAAGTTTAGAAAGTTTAGAACGGAAAATTTAGATTTCCCTCCAAGACTTTTGCTTTGTGACATCTTTGCTAATGTTTTGATTTCCTATTGTAGACCTCACCAAATAGCTGCAATCGTTGTCATACAGATGGTCAACCATCACTCATTGATTTTTTTGGTTTTGGTGTTTGTTTTTCACATCACCAAGCTTGCATTCGTCACCTACGCTGTAGACAAATTTTGGGTAAGTGCACAATAAGCTATGTGGAAGGCTCCGCTTCCGCATGAAAGTATATATTGTGCTTTACTGTGATTAAAGGACACCTTATATACATATATTTTTTTCAACGAGCCAATCGTGCCTGTAAATCCCACAATGCCCCAACACCTTTGTTTGTGTTGAAAAGCCTGCTTTGTGAAGCCAATTCATGCTGCGCAACTTATCTTCAATTTTTTGACATCTGAGTTTGTATTAATCACCTGCTGATGTGCACAGTCTCTTTTATCATTACAAACCCAATAGCTGAACAGCTTAGGAAAATTGAGGTCAGGGAAGTTATTACATTAGCATGCATCTCTTGTTCAGGCAGTCAACCAATCAGTCTGTCAGGGAGGAAAGAACCTTTTTTTTCCTGGATTTTAGCCATAGGATACTCCTTTTGATGAGTCTTGGGTGCATCTCTAGTATTGAACATGGGGTCTTGGGGTGTTTCAGCTCTTTGATCATAAGACACTCCTGGCCAGTCAATCCAGTCAAATATTCAGCCATCCTTTTGATCGATATTCATCTTTTAACTCCAATGAAGTTGAGTGTTTGGTGCAATGACTGGCCAGAAATACCTAGACTTACCAAGACACTCCTTTTGCAGCTCAACACATTCTGTTGGAAGCTTTGATCCCAAGAAACAATGAGTTCAACTTTAAGCACTGGCTTTGTTGCTGTTCACACCACATCAAACTTCTCGGCTAGAAACCAAATGAAGTAAATACAGAGAAGAAAAAGAATGGCAAGGGGACAAGAGAAAGCATTGAACAAATTGAGGAAGAAGAGGAAGCCTACAGAGGAATGATGGAACCAAGACAGATAAAGCTAGATAAAGAACCCAATGAATTAATCTGATAGCAGCAGCTCATTTCCTCAGTCTCTGCTCCCAATCCTTGGGATGTCATGTTATTGATGAAGAGCAAATAGATTTCTGGGAAACCGTTGGGGTTGCTTCATAAGCCATGGTTTCTCTGCTAGCAGGCACAGTTTTATTATTGTATTAGTTTGACTAGCCGTTACTGCACTGCCTCATTCCTTTGGATTGACCTAATATAGCTGTGTTAGACATAAACACACGTGCATCCGATCGTGTAGAAGAATAGCAATGAGACAACTTGCTTTTAAATTCTTATTTCCTTAGATAGATAGGAACCATGACATTGCTAAAAGAACAGACCCCAACAAGAGATTCATAAAGAACCCTCACTTCAAGTGGTCTGTTAACTTTAGCATGCTGGTGTAACATATGGTGTCCTCATTTACTGTGGGTGAGAATGAGTCTCTGAGGATGTGTTGTGTGCTGATGTTATCCAGAAGTGTTCTGGTTTGATCACCACAACGAGCCATTTGTAAGCATTCAGAATCGTTCCCTTGAGGACAATACAGAACCTTGAACTACAGACATTTAAATAAAGTGCATTAAATATACTGTTTCAGTTCTTCTACTTTAAAAAACTGATGTTGGTGAATAATTTCTTTGAGAATTATATATGTGTACATTTTTTTACCTGTCCTGCCCTGCTTAAAAGCATATACTGTAGTACAATTTTGTACTATTTTTAGGCCAGAATGTATTTTTACAGTTTTTGAGTTTATGAGGGAGGCAGATGCAGGCGAGTTTGATAAAAGAGAGCTGGAATGAGATAAAACTAGGTGGAGGAGATCAGGAATGACGTGGTACAGTGATGCCTTATTGAGCTAAATCGTTTTACTGATATGTGGTGCATACACGTCACTTAACTATATATATTTTTTTACAAATAATTTGGTGTTATCATTTCATGATGTATTTGATAATATTATATTCTTCTGTTTCATTCTTCAGGTTCTAGTTGTTTTGTGAAATACTACAAATGGTGTATATAGATGAACTGAAATGGGAAAATGCAGAAAAAAACTAGTTTCTTCTTATGACTGCAACAAAACACAATATAAATCTACTGAAGGTCTCTCCCAGTCAAAGATTTCAAAGTAGACCAGGCTATTGATATGCTGAGAGAGCTCTTTGTCTTGAAGTGCTAAAAAAGTGTACAAGCAAAATTAATAACCACACTAAACTCAAACTAAACCCATTCAAAAATGTCGGGAGATTCATAAAGAATAGACTAGAGTTGGAGTTAGGGCTGCAAGAACCAGTTCGCATAGATATTTGCAAAACATGGGTTTGAGCTGTGTCAAGTCACTCTTAAATAAGCGATGTTTAGCTGTTATGATGGTAAATTTAGCATTTTCTTTAGAGATCAAGATCACAGAGTCTGGAGAAATAGAATCCATGAGTCCAGCAAAAGGTTTCCACAGTCAGCGATGGCTTGGGTTTCCATGTCATTTGCTGGTGTTGGTCCACTCTGTTTTCTGAAATCCATTTCATGCTCATATTTTAATTTTCCAACATTTCTATCTACTGATTTTCAGTAATTTTCTTATTCTTATGTAATAGGAAATAAACACTTTAAATATATCAGTCTGTGTGGAATGAATGTATACATTATACAAGTTTCACTTTTTGAATGGAAATACTGAATGGAATTTAATAATATTCTAATTATATGACCCGCATCTTACTATATATGCATTTTCCCTTGAAGCATACACCTTCATTCACCCTTGATTCATCACTTTCACTGTTTTATCGTTTGCTTCCTCTCATGACAAAAGGTAGAACTAGCTTTTTTTACACTCCGTCCTTCAGCTCTGCCATCGATAGCACAGTGGATGATATGGTCAGCCTGCTGCGGACTGATAATTCTGGCTCACACACACAAACATATCCTTGCACACAAACCAGCGCAAGAAAATGCACAATGCTATCTTTTAAGATAGGTCCTTGTCCTAATGTGTCTCCATAGCAACAGGGTCCATGTAGGACTCCTGACTGGCCTTGAGCGTGTTAGAATCTTCCCCCATGAGAGCAAGCAAATGATTGCGATTAGCTATCAGTATGATTATCAGATTAAACTTTGAGCTAATTGCTTGACAAAGAGCCACTGTTTAGGAAGTGACATGAGTCTGATGAGCTTCTGGAAGGAGATGTGCTGAGTGCTTAAGGTTTTGGTTAAGAAGAAGAATCTGTATACTTTGTCAAAAAATATGAATTTAGAAATAAAAAAAAAACATGAGGAATATGATCAGTCCACTACATACAGACATGCAGCTAGCTGGATATCTCAGCGATACATTCGGGACAAAATTTTCTTGGCTTCTCCCTAGTTAAGGTAAGTTTCAAATACAGACTTCATATCATTTTCTGAAATAAGGACACCTATAGTTTTTAAAAATCTCTATAAACCTCTTACCCTCTTTACTGTTGGAGGTCAAAAATTTCGTCCATACAATCGATGCATTATATTTGTGTCACATGCAGTAGTTCCTCTCCCTGCCTTTAGAGGCCACCACACTTGTTGCTGCCTTAGTTCTTCTTCATGGTTTTTATTTCATTAAAGAAAGACTTTATTTTTTGGAGCTCTGCTTGGAGTGTCTCATTTGGGTTCTATTCCAACACAACTGCCTCTTTGGCTCAGTGGTTCACACTTCATTCTCCACACCAGAGACCCGGGTTCGAAACCTGGTGGTGACAATTTGGTCATACAACAAACTCATCAAACAAGACAATGTGGAGCATTTTCAATATTGAGCAATAAACTGATGTGAATTATCCTGTGAGGAGAGAGCTGTTTTCTAATCATAAAAAAACAATGCCAAACAAGCTAAACAACTCACAGCGGAAGCTTCTGGCATATTGCTGGGTTCCGATTATCCTTTTTCAAAAAATAATTACCATCTTTCTAAAACCATCTGTTCATGTCCTCCACAAACCCACTATTTTGGATCCAGGTTCTTGGATGAGAGCTGCAGAGTCGTGAATGTGTCCTCGTTATAAATATGCCATATTTAGCGAAGTGTGTTATTACTAGACATATACCGCTGCATTTGCCTGAGCCTCATGAGAAATAAATCTTATTACAGTTGAAAAAAAGAATGTTTAAAGACAATCTTTTCAGGTGAAAAAAATAGACGACACAGATCTTTTCAAGATATTGCCTTTTTGGTTACCTTGTAAAAGAAGTGTTTCGTTCTAAATAAATTTTTAGAGTCCAGTTTTGATTAGGGTGCTTTATATTTATTTAGAGTTTTGCTGTGTAATGACTCATCTCAATGTGTCTAGAGTTGATTTGAAGAAGTGCTTGATGCTAGATGTTCTTCTTCACTGCTTACAACATCAGTTTGTTCTCACACTTTGATGCCGCACATAAAATATGTCCCGTAATAATTCAGTAATGCTTTTCTAGAGAAGCTTCTCACATATTGTACCAAAACACAGTAGATTTGTGACACCTTTGGATTACTGGGTCCAATCCCAGGTATTATAGGATTACACAGGATTATTGTCAGACTGGATTATTAGTTCAGATTCTCTTGTTCAGTGCAAACATAGACATTCATGACCCCAAATTGTTGGTTTTTTTTTTAATTAGTTTTAATTAGTTTTAAATAATTCCAATTGAATCAGAATCAGAATGAGCTTTATTGCCAGGTATGTTTGCATAGAGTATGTTTTTGTGCAGAGGCACTACTGTGCAACAGAGTCACAAAGACAGGACAAGATACAGGTAATAGACATAATATATAAAATATTAAGACAGGACAATATACAGGTAATAAAAAATAAAATATAAATCCAAATTTACAAAATAGACATTCTAAATTTACAAAAAGACATTCTAACACAGTATAAAAAATAAAAGAAATAAAAAAATAGACATAATATATAAAATATTAAGACAGGACAATATACAGGTAATAAAAAATAAAATATAAATACAAATTTACAAAATAGACATTCTAAATTTACAAAAAGACATTCTAACACAGTATAAAAAATAAAAGAAATAAAAAAATAGACATAATATATAAAATATTAAGACAGGACAATATACAGGTAATAAAAAATAAAATATAAATACAAATTTACAAAATAGACATTCTAAATTTACAAAAAGACATTCTAACACAGTATAAAAAAATAAAAGAAATAAAAAATAGACATAATATATAAAATCTAAAAACGGCACCATGCTATTTTAAAAGGTCAGTATTGTAAGTTATTTAATGTATCCCCACTTTACCCGGCTAGTTTGCCTCTTTCATTCATTCTGAATTAGACAGTAATTGTTAAATA
Source organism: Danionella cerebrum (assembly GCA_007224835.1). Classification (NCBI taxonomy): domain Eukaryota; kingdom Metazoa; phylum Chordata; class Actinopteri; order Cypriniformes; family Danionidae; genus Danionella; species Danionella cerebrum. The sequence goes on from SRMA01025931.1 coordinate 646,765, forward strand.
TGCATCACAATTTTTAAAATTTTGCCATGTCTTGATAGTCATTTTTGCTTTTCTTCAGTCTCTCTCTCGCTGCACATAATAAACATATGCAAATGAATGTACAGAGTCCAATAATAAGAAAGCAAGTCAAGTCATGTTTTTATATATCGCTTTTATACAGATGCTTCAAAGCGCTTCACAGAGGTATAAGCCTAATTTAGATTAATTCTAGTATGGGAATGTTTTGTGGAAAAGAATGGCTTTTTTGGCAGAGGTCTTAGTTAATATTTAAATGATGTTTAAGGGTTTAATAATGATTACAAATCTTGACAATCATTTAGATCCAGTTAAAACGTTTTAGTATATTTAATTAGCCCAAGGCACATTTAGATGTAGAAAAACCTGAAGGAAAAACCTGCACCAGCAATTCCAATTCACGTGGGAACTGGAAGGCGTGGCTAGTGTGGCAGTTGCCTCAAAGGGGGAATCAAGTCAGGTAAACCAGCAAGCAAAACTATATCTCCAAAGTATGTTTAGCAATCTAATGCCACTTTTCCATTTTTTCTACCCGCCATGCTTTTGGAGTTCTTTCCACAGCATTCTGTATTCCTTTATGGAGGGATGTCAATGTCAGATGTACAAAAAAATAACTAATTTGCTACAGGCCGAGGCCCGGAATGGTTTGATGTTAATTAAACCATTATTGAAACGATTGTGCTATTTAACCGAGACCTATTTTATTTAATGAGTGAAAGAATAAAGCAATACTTCTTATAGGTCTGTCAATAATTTCAAGACAGACAAAAATAAAGACCTTCCTTCAAAGAAAAATCACTTTGATTTGTTTAATTTTGCCTTCTTAGATTATACTCTTACATCACAAATTTCCCTCACAAGTTTACCTTTTACCTCCGTGAACATGTACCCCAACTCCCATCTGTCTTGAAACACCCTGTTCTCCTTCCATTTAGCCATTTTGGGGGAGGGGGTAGCTGAAAGGTGACATCTGCTTTGACCGCTGATGGATAATGAAGCCGAGGCCCCCTTGCTGCACTGCAGTAAGTTTGTGGACTACCATTGCATTGCGGGGAAACACCAGTGGGTGGCTGCGGCCTGAGAGTTGGTTTCAATAGTAGTTGTTTGTAATCTCGAGGCCATGGATAGATAATTCTAAGAATTACTTTGACAAATGTACTTTATTGCATTGACTCGTTTCAAAATACAGTGTGTTACATCAATCCAGTCTAGATGTAATGAAGGTGTAGATTGCTGATTTAAAATGGCCAGAAATTGTTTGATAAAAACATGATTTTGCAAAAGACCCAACTTGACCATCCAGGCTTAAACAAGAGTTTTAAATTCCAAGTTAGCAACTTCTGTTTTGCAGGATAATGTTAGCTAATTGGGGACGCTGTGGAAAGGGCTGGCTCCAACACTCCCAAAAACAATCCCTTCCTTTTAGAGACATGTCGTTTACATTTTTATATCCTCTAAGAACAGTTCTTAGAAGTAACATGATTTATACATTTCTTATGTATTCAAAACAAAATTAATGAACATTGTATTCGGATTTAGTTTAGTTGTCACTTGTTTCAAAGCTTGTGTTTTGAGATCTTTTGTCATTTTTTTGTGTGTTTCAGCTTGGTGAGGACACCTTCAATCGAGCCAAGCTGCTTAATGTTGGATACACAGAGGCTCTAAAAGATGCAGAGTACAACTGCTTCATTTTTAGTGATGTGGACCTGATCCCTATGGATGACCGGAACCTTTATCACTGTTATGACCAGCCCCGTCACTTTGCCATCGCTATGGACAAATTCGGCTTCAGGTTAGAGTAAATATTGAGAAAAACACAGAATCTGTTCAATCATTGCTTTTGATGCATCGTTTCCATCCGCAGCTTAGTTTAATACATAATGTATGAAAGTCTGAAAAGCCAATAAAGCCTGTTTTGTATGAATTTAATATCCTCACAGAACCTTGCCTTCGCCAGAGTATATTACAGACATGCCAGGCTGCTTTTGTTGGCATTTGCATAGATATTAATAGATGCCATGTCTGTTTTTTTTTCTATGGTTTTTTAGAATCTGTTTATTAAAGAAACAGAGCTTGAGGGCTGTCTGTCAAAGCCTGTACTGCTGATAAATAACTTCTTTCCATCTCAAGGAAAGATATAGGAAGTGTTGTCATCTGCAGCTGCATTATGTTCCAGTAGTTCTTTTGTCCGGGTCTAGAAACCTGCAGCACTGACATGCAAATGTCTTTGTTTTCCAACTGTTTTACAGAGAGAACTCTGCTATCATGATGTGTAATAACTGGAGATACTGAAAGCTTTTTCTATTGTCTTTCTTCTGCTTGCAAGCAGACAGTTTGGCCTTTGCTCCATGGCATTTAATTTCCTGGCTTTTGTGAGGGACAAAAGATATTCAGAGTTCAGTTTCTCCGTCTGAATAAAGATGTTTTTAAGTGAATTTTACCACGGCTTCGCTCAAAATGTCTTGAAATGATGGCTGTTTTTTTTTGTCTATACACAAGAGTAGCACCACACCAGTGTGTAGCAAACATTAGATTACAGTGACTCTGTGGGGTCTGTAATAAACATTCACACCTTTATAATTTAGATTATTTAATTAGGAGGTTATAAGTTTGTGTAAGAATATATAAACTACTGTGAAAAAGTAATACTCCAAGCTCTAGCAGGGTTTAAATATTTACTATTGTCTTATAATGTCCTTTAAAAATTAATGGCAAACGACAACAAAATATCACATGAAGCAAATAAGGTGGTTTGTTTTTGTTAATCACAGCAACACACATCCCTGACAGCCCCCTAGGAACCAAACTTTATCCTTTAAACTTTACTGTATTTGTCAGTACAGTAAAATTTGTTAATATAGTAATTTATATGGAAGCTATTGAACGTTAATTAAAAAAAAACTATTAATATATATTATCATATAAAGAAAATGAGTTCTGTAGTACACTCTGTAGGTGAGCAGTGGAGTGTGGCTTGATTTTGGTCATAATGGAGCATTTTAGAGTAAAGTTATTAACCATTTTCTGGAAAGACTACGCAGACGGTCTCAATCAGAAGCTCATAGACGAAAACGAAGGAGACATGTGTTGTAGTTTGTTTGCTGCCTTACACTGATTAAAAAGAGTGTTATTTGTCTATTAAGAGCGTTTGAGTAGAGAAAACCGAATATATGAATCTGCAGAAGTTTGTTGCTGTTGTTAGGAACTTCGACTTCAAGCCACAATGACACTAGCTGCATTTCACTGTAACGTTTGAATATTTACGTTCACCTTCCGTAAAATAATGAGCGTGTTTACACTTTGAACAACTTGTTTTGCTCTCATGCTCCATGAAGACCCCTTACGCTAATAGAGTTCCGCTCACAGCGTTCACCAATCAGACAATGCGTTCTCTTCTTCTACTGTTCTTTGGAGGTCATTACCAATCCCACAGTGCGTTTATTCTTCAGTTGACATCCAGCTTAGATATCCAAGCACATCTATCAATGCCCAGCATTTAATGTGCACGGTAATGCTAAATGAGTTCTTTATTTTAAAAGATTATGCGTTTACGTAAAAAAATACTGCCATTCACTTCATGTGTAAGATGGGAAGACAGCCAGTATTCCGCTGGCCATATTTTGAATTGCACAGTTTAATCCGTGAGTGTGATGCTAAAAACCTGAGCAATTTATTTAAAAACTATAGAAGATCTGTCAGAAAACTTGAACCCTTATTGAACTTGCTGTTTTCCTCTCGCTAGACAGCCAGGCAATATATGAGTAAACAAATACCTTCCCCGCTGTGTGAACCTCTTTACCTGTCACTGGGATAATAATTCCATTTCCTCTCTCAGAGATTCACTTTATTGGCTCATGTCTCTGAACAAAGAGTAGCTTTAGAAAATAACATTCTGAGACTTTACGCGTGTGAGGAAGCTTCGACCATATTGCTTTTGTGAAGACTGCTGGATGCAGCAGATGGTCTCATTAATTTTTGCTTGTTGTCTTTTAACATGAGTTTGGAGAACACAGGCTTGCGTTTCTGCCTGGGTTTGTGCTCGTAGGTTCTCGCTTCACTGTCTCACTCGTGTCACACATTTGTTTGTGTAGGTGGATGTGGTTGCTGTCGTTATGCATCACACGGTAGTTACAAGACACACTCCTGGTAGCACAGTAGCCCAGGGCACACCCCAGGCAGCGACCCATAATGCATCTACCAGGCTGCATCTCAGAAGGCCTCTTAAAAGTGGAGTCACCATGCATTCAATAACTTTAAATCACTCGGTGGCTTCAAGGTTAAACGTAGGACATAGTTCTGAAATCCATAGAGGCTTCGTAATTCACTCTTGGAGCCCAGACAGTGTGTTTATATCAGCCTCTATACAGCTCCGGTCTCCTTTTGGCCTCTTGTACGATGAGATGCACTAGTGTATGGGGCACTTAAGCTTTTACTGGGTCACTTAAGAATTTTGTGGCAGAATTGGTGGACCTGAAGGTTAGAGACAGCAGAGAGGGATGAAAGATGGTTGAGTGAAGGATCAGATATCATTTGAAGATGCTGTATCCCCTGTGGGAGGACTCTGGATCTCTAGAATCACTCATACGAGATGAAGTTTTGTCGGGTTGTTATGCCTCACTTGGTCGGCTAAAGGGCTCACATCAGGCTTCTAGAATCTAAAATTTAATGAGAAACCAGTTTTTCAGCACTGCTACTTTCCTTGTGGGGATTGACTGGAATAAATGTGATAATTAGATGGAAACTTGTAAATGAGTATTTAAATGATAATATTATGAATGCCACTACTTTGTGATTGCTGTCACAATAATTATGTTTTTGCTCCCAGTTTAAGAACATGGAATTTTTTTGTCATATCTTGTTAACTCAAAACCTTCTGCAACCTACCTGTAACAAATTACGTTTGGTTCCAAAACGCTCCAAAATCCATAACTGTTAAAATTACAATGTTATAAAGTTTTCTTCCCCAAAAAAGGGTTTTCATTGATTGTAAATCAAGTTTGCTATCTGTAATGGATTTTATTGAGTCTGTAAAATATTTTTAATTTTTCCACTAAATTCTATAAACCCATCATCACCCATTTATTCAATCAAAATTGTTTTTTTAGTGTGAAAAATTACAGGGTGATGGGTTTGAATGACCTCACTTCCTGTCATTCCAAATAAAGGCTACATCCACCACAAAATGTGAAAAAAAGGCTACATTTATCTTTAAGTATATTCAAAGTTCCATTCAACAATAACAAACAGTGTTTTTATTAAGTGGTCAATATTATAAGTAACTAAAGATAAATTCACCTTGTTGCTTTACAGATCTTTGCTTGGCAAAGCTTTCCTGCACCTGACACCACTTCTTCCTATTATGGCTGTCCACAAGTACAGGCTCATCGAAATTAATCAATGTATTTATTTCCAGGGTGCCGACATGATAGTCTGGTGATCAAATGTGTTGTGGGTCAAATCCCAAACCCCAGTTTCTTTTCCATCCCTCCACAGTCTCTCTCCTACATAACTTCCTGTTTCTCTTCACTGTCCTTAAAGGCTGTAGCAGCAAAAATATAAATAAATAAATAAAATGAATGTGCTAATGTATTTAGATACAGCTTGGGAATATATGTCAGAAGAAAAAGCAGTATCAAGACCAATGGTGAAGCTTGAGTTGATATTTATCATATTTTAAAATAATCTTTACTAGTTTCCAGTTTTACTGTGCTTAAACCCTCATTTCGTCAAATGTATCAATTATTGTGCATATTTTGATTTATTTTTGGTATATGAGGTTGGCATTATTGAAATAAGTTTTAATTTATTTCTTTTTTCAATTTGTTTGTTTAAAAGTAACTTTAGTCTTATGTCTTCCTTCAGGTTGCCATACGCAGGCTACTTTGGAGGGGTGTCTGGCTTGAGCAAAAAGCAGTTCCTCAAAATTAACGGTTTCCCCAATGAATACTGGGGATGGGGGGGTGAAGACGATGACATTTACAACAGGTAAAATCATAAAAGATTAAATTGTTACTTGTGGTTTACATTTTTTTTTTGGTTTGGTAATTATTTAAATGCAATATTTGGTGACGTTTTGCAGATGCCCTTGTATGGCACATTATGAGCGTTGCATAATGTTTTTGTTAAGGTTTGCAAAGGATTTTTTTTTTTTTTTTTAACCCAACTGCACAAATTTGAAAAGGGCGTTCACAACTTGAGAGAGAAAAAGCCCTGATTTCCACAAAATTCATTTTATTTGTGGGCGTGTTCCCAGGAAATGCCAGGGCTCAGGTTATAAACCTATACAAACAAACAACCATGACAATAAATGAAATAAACAAAGATAAAAATAAAAATAAACAAAGAGCATTCATATATTTACAAAAACCTCCTTCAGTGGTCCTCTCAAGTTGCAAACTTTGGTCTCTGCTGGTGTTGCTGGTTGATTACTAGATTGTTTGATCCACCTTTACAGACCAAAAACATGCTCTTTATTGGTCATAGCAGAGGTGTTACATGAGCGCCATTGGCCAAGTCCAGTTTGGTTCAACACCTCCTGCTCCTTGTTCCTTTTATTTTCTCCTTGTCTTTTTTTTGTAGCTTTCTCTTCTGTTCCTCATCTTCTGCCCCCTTCCTGTATACTCCTTGTTCGGGTTCCCTTTTATTCTGGCCACTTCACCTGTGTGTGTCTTCCTTCTGTGTCCTTTTTAATCAACACTCATGTACTCCACCTGCTCCTGCTCCTGGGTTCTTTGTGGATGTCCATTGGTGATTGTATGTCTGCCTTGTCTTGTGCTAGTTTCCAGTTGTTCCTGAAGATCTGATTATTATTACTGCAGATCCGGAGACCAGCTCTTATTTTTATGTCCTTTCCAGCCATTGTTAGTAGATATCTTCTGTTTGTTATCCTGTTTAATTGTTTCTCAGTTTGTTTTCTTAGTTAGCGTTCACTTTTATTTTTCAGTTTTAGTTTATTTGAGGTTTTGCACTACTACGTGTCAATGTGATGGTGGAGCTGTTGTTTATTCACAGGTGTCTGGAAGTGGAAATGGCTCAAATTAAAAAAAAAAATATGCAAAAATCAATTTAGATTTGAAAATTTCACTTGTTACTTGGTTGCTCAGTTCACAGCCCTTTTAAAGCCAGATGATTATAAAACTCCAAATCAGAAGGGTATGCACAATTCTAAAGATTTCTACATTTAGTATACAGTATTTTGTCAAATTGTGTCTGAATAATTTCTTGATTTTATTAAATGTTGCAATTAATTTTTTTTATTTACAACATTTTAAATAAAACCCATAGAGGAGTTCTTCTAAGTATTTAAGCTTCAAGGTGTAGAGAGATCCGTTGCCATTAACGTTTGAGTTTACTGAGCTGGTAATTAGGACATTTTCATCCTAAAATGCGTATATTTCAATTGATTTATGATAATTGCCCATAATTGCTGTAATTATACAATTTAACACTGTGAACCTTGCAAACAACTGAAACAATTATCCCAAATGGATCTTTATACAGTACATTTTTAGGATATTTGACAAACTTTGACCAACCTTCCAGCATTGTAATCACTGTTAGACAAGTTATAATAAATGTGGGAGACAGGCATGTAAAAAGTCATGAATAAGCATGCATCACCACAAACAGTCACAAGCACACTTGAACATTGCCCTTGTGCTGTTTCAAGGACTCTTCTGTTATGTAGCACCATCTAACTGCTGTGGGTATCTATACTGTGTATGCATCCTGAACTCACAAATCTCCAGCTTGTCCAGTCAGGCATGTTTTTGTGTGACATGATGAGGCTCTGCTGCCTGATGCCTGTCTCTCCAGCTAATGAATAGCTATGTGTTCAAGCTATCACTTCTTGATCGAAATCTTGAAAGCCGTAAATCAGAACTCTCTCACTCTTGCAACAGTGATAATGATCGTGGAGATATGGCCTGTATATGTTTTTTATCTGTTGTACATGGACTTTGTGACAGATGATAGAAAGGTAAACCAAATTTTGTGATAAAGCACAGCTCAAAAAGACTTGTCAGTGTGTTTTTGTCATGATTTGATCATAACAACTGATTCACTTTCATACTTTTTTTTTACACATAAAGACAAGTTCCTGCTTAATAGAGCCTCAATACGGGAGAATTTGTTTTAAAAATCAAACCTTTTTGCAAATCTTTTAAAAATTATCCTTCCAGGAAATTTCTGTTATTATGTTGGCCTCTAAAAGTAAAATCGTTTTTTGATTTAGGCAAAACAAATTCTAAACGCATCTCCTCCTAGACCATTTGAGCAACAACCACCAACCTTTGCGGAATCCAAACTGGTCTCACTCTGGTTGCTATATCTTTTAGGAGTGGTACCACTAAAGGAATTTTCGGAATTTGCTGAGAATGCTGGAAACTTTTACTTTTGACTTAATATGGCGTAAAACTGTAACTCAAACTGAGACCCTCATGGAAGATACCAACCACTGTGCAAAAGTATTTGAACCCCATGAACTAGAACAGGTTACATATTTACTATGGACTTATAATGGTTGTTTAAAATGGGGGTTTGTTTATGTTATTCATAGTAATAACCCACTTTTTTATGACATCGCCGACACTAAGAACATTGTTTTTCTTTTATATTTTTAAAATGCATTTTTACAAGCCAATGTTAAAATTTTTGTACAAATTTAGCCGTCTAGTTTTTAAATTCATCATAAAATATGTCATAAATAAGCTTAGATGATTAAATTTAGACGACCTGTAAATGATTCGTGTCATTAGGTTATTTGAAATGACAATGAGTTTGATTGGGGTACTGAAGTAACAGGCGGAGAGGGGCTGCACATGCTCAGATTCAATTGCATGAAGAGCAGCCTGACTAGCTGTTTCAGTTCGGTTACGATTGGGTACATTTCTGCCTCCATCAGCAGCGCATTTGCTCCTGGATTTGCACACTGAAGCATAGGCTCTATCAGGTGGTCCCACCAGTCATGACCCCAATTACAACTAAATTGGTATAGATAATGCATGAATAGAGGGGAAATATTTTTATGTAGTTCATCTGTAAATAACAGGGATTTTCTCTAATTAAACATATTTTATTGTGTTTTACATTTACATTTAATGTATTTAGCAGGTGCTTTTATCCAAAGCGACTTACAGTTCGGGAGTAAACATAAGCAGTTTGTTACAAAGTCAGATTAATCATAAGACATGCACTTAGAAGACGTTTGAGCTGATGCAGAAAATAAGATCAGTGCTTCAGAGAGTTTTTTAACAGCTGAAAATAAGTAGAGAGACCTATGTACTTGGGTTGGTCTTGTAAATTATTCACAAAAATGAAGGTACTCATATCTTCAGTCTCACACGATTCCCTTGAAATCGTGTTTTTATTTCATTTCATTCCCTTGAAATGTTTTCTTTTAAGAGTTCTTCGTAAAAATGTCTCTGTGTATGTTTATCAAAAGTTTTATAACATTTTTGAAATGTATTATTTTTCCCATTCTTATTTGGTTTTGAGCTGCATTGGCACTTGTTTTTTTTTAGTAGAAAGGTGTGGAGAGCGTTCGCAGGCAACATGTCTCTCAGATCTGCTCGTGTTGCATCAGATTTATGTAGAATCTTCTCTGTTGAGGATGCCGTAGGTAATCTGAGGTCAGGGTGCTGTAAACACAAAAATGTTGGTAATAGAAATTAACAGTCACAATTACAATTTCAATAGTAATAATGAAGTGTAATTATATTTGTCATTAAATGACATCCCTAGTCTTTAATGAGTTTCTGTGCAATTAATCTTCAAAGTATTCATCTAGCAGATGCTTCTATTTAAAGCGTCTTAGTAATGAGTAAAACAACCTTTAATGATCAAAATGAGCACAAAGCAAAGATGCCTCAGATATCATTCAGAAGAGTTTAAGATGTGCAGTTTTGAATCAGTTTGTTTATTCATGTTAACATGTTTGACATTAAACATTCAACATGTTTCTAATAATTAATATGTTATATAAGTGACTAATACTCTTATAAAAACACAATTTTAAGACAAAGTACTTTAACCCTTAGAAGTCTCTGCACAGGTGTGCGTGTGCCAATCACAGCAGCGGTTCTGAATTGAGTAGGAATGACGCAACCCACTTATTGTTTAATTGTGATGTTAAATATGTGTAGGTTTCATTAGTTTTGATCATTTTTGTTTTTTAAACGAACATTACAAGAGTTGTGACATGTCATTTTCAAGGTAATTCAAATTCATATGTAGGAAAATGTGGGATAGTTTTTCAATTTTAGAGGCCGCAATTTGGTGCCATCTAGTATATCTCTTGGAAGAACAAGACCTGTGATATGGCTTGTGTTTTTCAAAGTTCTGGTACAATAATTGCTTGGAACAGTGTATAAGTTTTAGGAAAGCTTTGCTTGGTTTTTTGGGGTAAGATTTTAATTTTGATTTAAAAAAAATACTCAGAATTATATTTTTCAGGTTTGTTGTGGATTTTTGTGTGATGTAATGAAAGCATATTTGTTAAAGAAAAAAAGGTTTTAAAAGTCATTTATTAGAGAAATTTGTAAAGATGTATAAACGTTCAAAAAGGACCAGGGCTTCAAAGGGCTTAGCTAGTTTTCCTAAAGAGAAATACTTTTTAATATTCTTTTCCAGAATTATGTTGAATATAATTACCACATGGCATTGATTAACTTCATCATCATGATGGTTTTTCTTTTTTTCAAGTAAAACGAGCGTTTTCTATAAAAATGTGCTGAACAGAAGGTCATGACAAACCCGGCTGAAGTCACTGTCTCTGACAGAAAAAGGGAAGAGTGTGTCCTGGCATTGTCCACAGTGAATTGTCCATTAGACTAGCTTGAAACCCGAAGCAAAGGCTTTTGGAGACTGTTGCTCCCCCCTCTGGCCATGTGTACAGAAACAGCCCGTCATTCTTTCTTTGAGTTGCAACATCTGTGCAGGTCGGAGGATGGAAGCCCTGGAGAGACATTTCCCTTTCAAAGCAGAATAAGACTGTAGGCAGGTGGGCTCTACTCTGGATGTCTGTACTGAATAAGTGCAGATCCCAGAGCATCTAGCGAAGGCTATACCTTAACATTGGTTTAAAGGGTTTGTTTGTTAGTTTGGTTGAAATGGTTTTTCGATTTAGTGAGATGGTGAAACGTTCAGGCTTTTTAGGCTGACTTCCATTTTAAACTCCTTAGCTTTACCCCTCTGTTTGCTCATTTACATCAGGTGAAGGGGTCTTGCAAATCTTTTTGGTTTTCACTGCCATCCACTATTTTAAATCTCTTAATTTCACATTTTTAACCATTATGCTTTTATATGACTAGTTTTTATGCTCGATTTCAGTCAATGTACATTCTTTTTATTCTTTTTTTCCAATGTAAATCACTTTGAATTCGCCTGTGTTTGAAATGTACTATACAAATAAATTTGCCTATGATGGAAGCATTTTTTATTTTTTTATTTTTTTGCAATGCTTGATGTAATTTTTTTGTATAACCCCAGTTTATTTTTTAAAAATACAATATCTAATTTTTGGTTACTTTATACAATAATTCCAGATCAATTTTGTCATTTGTCTCATAGGGAAAAACAACAAAATAACAAAAAAACAAAAGTGTTGAGACAAATTACAGATTCATAAAACATATTTGAATTAATTAATAAATTCGTAATGAAAATTATGAATAAGTTCATATGAAATTTGTATTTTAAAAACAGGCAAAATTTTCCTAAACCTTACACACTGTTCCAAGCACTTTCTATTCCATTGTGCCATATTACAGGTACTGTAATTGTACTTCCAAGGGTTACCCCTCCTGAAAGACGATCACACAGTTTCATCTGAATTATGTCTTAACTAAATGTTCATTTTAAAAAAATATCAAAACTAACAGCCTTTTTAAAATGAAATAATTGGAGGTTTGTGTCGTTCCTTCTCAATTGTAGCTAATTGTAACTTTTAAGGGTTAATGTTTGGACTTCATACATTTTTCATGTGTTCTACATAAATGAGGTCATTGTTCACAGCATCTTTTCTTTTTAATAATCTCAGGGCCTCGGAAATCTCTTTTCTGTTTCTGGGTCGAGAATACCCAGAGATTACCTTCAGTCCTCCTAGCTATATAATTTATGATAAAGGCCTTGCTCTTGCTTGTTTTGTATGTATATGATGATGCATTAAATACATTAGAGGAGGCCACGCAACACACAAGCACAATCTTATTCAGTGGGTTTCCTTCTAAACTAGTTGTTTATATCTCTATATATAAAGATTATGGCTAGACCTGTTTGAAGCTTCTTGTGCTCACATGACGGGCATGAGATGTGTGGTAATGCCTTGGACCTGGAGCTGAGCAAGCAGATTGGAATGCCTAGATTGTTGAAGCGATCCTGAGTGGCTCTAAGCTGTGTTCTCCCAAACAAATGGATTGTGCTGGAGGCTGCCTGTGTGAGAGCCTGATGCCCTACTAAACATAGATTTTTATCAGCTACTAAATTCTTTTGTCATTTTTAAATCAGTTTTTTTTTTCATAATAGCAAAAACAATAATAAATCATAAAAATTAAGTTATGAAATATTCTAGTTTTGTAGGTAACATCTTCAACGGTTTTATTTATTGCTGTAAAATTGTTACTAAATTCAGCAGGCTTGTCACGTAAATCAGTGTAACCATTTTCAGTGAGGAAATGGTTGTCATCGTTTTTAAATGCATTTTAAATCCCCTCCTAAAATACTTTTGGTGGTTCTTTGGTTCTCTTTGCTTGGATTTTCATCCATGTTCAGTGGAATCCAATGTGTCCCAATGTTAAGTGCTAGAAGATTCTCATTTCTTGGAGCATTTCTTTTTCAGTCAAACTAGAACTGAGATAGTCCTAGCACTCAGGGAATGTGTACAAGGAAGAGGTGGAAGGACTGGAAATAAGCTTAACCTTTGATGCTAAAATATTTATTTTGAATATTTAAAAATAGCATTATACTTAATAGAGCAATTGTATCTGGTGCAATGCTGTTCACCAAATACAAATTGTACTCTGAAGTTATTTTCGAAATATTATAAAATATGAAAAAAATAGCTAAAATGTGAGGTCTGTTATAATGGACACAGAGTCTTCAGGGGTTAAACACACTAGTCAAAAAAACTGAAATTGCATCATGCCATGATGGTGTGAAAGGTGTCAACCATTTGATTTGAAACCTTATACATGATCCCAAATATTATCCTGGATTTTATTCTCTGTTCTCCCTGTTTTTTACAGAATCACACTCAATGGGATGAAAGTGTCTCGCCCTGATGTGAGAATCGGCCGCTACAGGATGATCAAGCATGAGAGAGACAAACACAATGAGCCAAACCCACAAAGGTAAAATATTGTTACAATTATGCTTTTTTTCCTCTTTTTTTTACATTACATACATTTCAGTGATGCAATGCCACGTGCTCAACATTATATGAATGGGTTAACCCAACCACTAGCCATGAGTGGATATGCTTTTTTGTTATCATTAATATTTTCTGAAAAAAAGAACCAAGAATATTTGGCAAGGTATGTACACGTATGCACAAAACTATATGTTCAGAGATTTCCTTTCCATTAAGGGGGTAGGAAATGGAGACATACATCTCCTCATGTTAAAGATCTGCCCAGTTACCTAAATATGATGAGTGTGTTTTCAGCAGCTGCCGGTGGTTGTTAATGGATGAAAAGCTCAGTGTAAAAGAGCCCAGTCAATGAGTCGATAAGCTCATCGCTGGACGCTGCTAGGCTGTGAGCCAGATCATTCCCAGGTAGAAAGCCTTCGCCACCGAGCACCTAATTGCAAAACGATTCCTAAAGGTTCAGATCGCTCTGATCTTTCTTGGTGGTTGTCTATCTGTAGAGAGCTCTGTGAGAGAAGACAAGACATATGAATTTAGAATTGACATTAAAAGTTACCTTTGCAGTTTTCTCTGGTTTGGGAACTTTGCATGAAAACATGGGTCCATGTTGTTTCATTTGATGCAGTTGTCATTCACTCCTTACTGTCTTTCTATTATGTCTTAGTAGCTGTTTTCTTGTGTGTTTTCTACAAGTGACTCAGACAACTGAAGTAATGAGCGTGGCTCACCCCGAGAGCCAGGGGCGTATGTTGAACTCATTTTCACTGGAGAGGACGGAGAATGAATGAGCTGTCTAATGAATTGAAACAAGTCACGCTTATCAGCACCTTTTGTCACAGCACTCTTTTGTTTGTGTCGTCTATAAATTGTTGATCATTTCTGAAAAGAAAGTAAAATAACCTCAGGTTCTTACAAATACTGTTCATTAAATGACACAATAATTCCAAAACTTGTGCAAAAAAAATACAATTCAAAGTATTAAATTGTCATGGTCAAAAATGTTAATTAAAATTAACAGTTTTTTATGTTTTATAACAAAAATCAAAAGTGTTGAGATAAAATTAAAATTCGTAATTCTTCCAAAAAAAAAAGGTAAAACAAGGTCAAGATCTAAAACCAGGCGAACCTTTCCTAAACCTTAAACACTGTTCCAAACACCTTTGGTGCCATTGTGCTTTTTGGGACATAATTTTTGAAAAACGCAAGCCATATCACAGGTATTGTACTTACAATGGTTATCCCTTTTTTATACCAATAGATGGCTCTTATGGCACCAAATTGGGCTCTGTAAGATGAAAGTCATAGACAGGCCCACATTGGAATTTGAAATACCTTGAAAGTTATGTGCCAAAAATATCATAAACCAAAAATATCAAAACTAATGAAACCTTCACATTACATTGGAAAGCACAGTAAAAACAATAGGTGGGTCGTGTCATTCCTACTTAATTCAAAACATACCAGTGCATGCAGAGACTTTTAAGGAATAAATGGGACTTTATCACAAATAAATAAACAAACAAACTGCACTTAGTGGGGAAAATATTAAAATAAACTAAATTGAGAAGAGATGGGCTTTCTGGCAACTCAAATACATATATAAGGCTGTGAGTGAAGCCAGGGCCTTATAGCTTGATTTAAAATCACTGTCCCCAGAAAGTTATTTGCAAAACTCCATTTAAGGATTCCTCTCATCATTGACCACTTTGCAAACTATTAAAAAATTGTGTCTTTATTCATTTTTTGAACAAATGCTATAAGAAATGCAAAAAAAGAAGGCACTATGTCTCCTACTTTGAGATCTGTATCACAACCTTCCTCTAGATTTTACTGTAGCACGCACAAACACTCTCCAGTGGAGGTGCCAGCCTCTCTGCTCACACAGGAATCTCATTAATAATTGATTAGCACCATAACTGGAATAATGGCAAGTCATTAAGAGCATGATCCCAGTCCTCTCTAGATTATAGTGCTTCTATTAGAGGTTTGTACAGATTACAAAGATGGCTCGTTTGTATCTGATAAGAGGTTTAGTCACTTGATGGAGAAAGCTGATTTGGAGGACGCGATGGATTACTGCCTTTTTATTTGTAGCACTTTTTAGTTCAGGTCCTGTATAAGGTTTGGTGCTTGGCCTCATTTTCTCTGGAGCTTGTTTCATGACTCTGTAGAAGAGCATCTTTGTGCTGTTTTGTTTTATGTTATAAATGGCTTTGTGTGCCTTTTTAATGACAGTGTTGTGTCTCCAACTCCCAGTTTTCCCTAGTCTGAGGCATTTTGGATAATCTATTTATTTTCTTCACTGGAAAATTGGAAGAGTTTTGTTCCAAATTGTATAGAATAGCCTTTAAATTTGTTTCCATCCAGTTTCTAATATTGCTGTTGACAGAATTAATATGAATTAATTCCAGCATATATTTGATTTAGGAAAGGTAGATTTATTTTAAATTAATATAAATGGCTCTGTCAACATTTTGAGTTATAGAGTTAATATGTGCAGACAACAATTCTAATTACGGTATATTCTATTCAAGACTTCAGTTCTCTGGTAGAACATTTGATTTTGTTACATACTTTTTAGAGTTACCATTTCGACTCAAAGGGTTGTTCTTTTGTTCTCAAAGCTTACTATTTTAACAGAAAAGTGCATCAGTTTGATGAATGGCACTGTTTCCATCTCTTTCCTCTTTGCTTGATCACACAGCTTGCCTTCATAGCCAGACATTCTGCTGGTTTCATGCTGCTCAGATTAAGCCGCACACTGTACACCGGTCTCACCTCAATTCTCTCAAAGGCAAAATTGTAATTTGCATTTGTTTTGTATTTGTCGTATTGAATATCCATCCGCTTCAACAGTGTTGTGTCGCCCCCTGCTGGTTGACATGGCCTACAAGACGATGGGCTACATCAGAAGACGTGTTTGAAGAAGTGATGACACGTTTTATGCACAAATAGAATACAAAAGCTTGTGTTTACTTAAATTACATTTAGTATTTTAATAAGAATTTAAAATTTTGTCACTTGCTAGTGGATTTTGGCGTAAAATCAAGCCATTCAGCGCTGTTAGCATTAGCATTATAGCACTTGATTTGGTTGGTCTGGAATGAATATTAGTGAATTATATATAATGTCAATTTTAACTCAAAGCATTCAGTTTGTATCCCTCACAATAGTTTGTACATTCTTATTCATAATAGATTCTTCTATCATGGAATTGAATTAAAATGTAATTTTGAATATGGTTTCACACTGTTCTGAATGTCATGATAAAAACGTCATCAAATCATTCAAATTAACCAGATGGCACTTGCGAATGAAGTTGCATTTAAAAAAAAAATGGTTTTAGAGTTGGGGTCAAGAGTTTACAAAGTTGAACCCCTTCCTGCATCATTACAATGGACACCATACATCAACATCTACCGGTATGTACTTTGCTACTGGAGTTAGATGAAAAAAGTTAGATAATTTAGTTAAATGTTAGGAAAGCTATGTAGTTGGATAACGTGAAACACTCCGTTATTTTCTACCAAGACCTTATGTTTATTTTGAGTTTTATAGTGATATGTTGAGGGCAAAATATGACTGCTGTTCTTTAAACTTGACGTAAATGCAATCAATGAAAATATAGAAAATATTACCATTGTTGTAACTATATAGTCTTGGCAAGTATATAGTCTCATAGTATATAGACTAATTAACGGTATGGTGAACTAGTAGCTGTTTTTCAATATCTATTTTTAATCTCTTCATCACATATTTTTTAATTGATGGGGTAACATAGGCACCATTGCGTTAACTTAAAAAAGGACGTTTTACCAAAATCAGCCTCAACTAAAATTTGCATTTCATCTTTTCTAGGTTCAGTAAAATCCAGAACACAAAGAACACCATGAGGAAAGATGGAATCAGTTCACTCCTCTACAGAGTGCTGTCGGTGAAGAAGTATCCTCTTTACACCAACATTTCAGTAGAGATTGGAAAACCTCCTCCACGGCCGCACAAAGGATAAGAGGACCTGAACTGGGATTCCATTACTTTTTTAGGACTCAGCAACAGAAACTCTCTCTCACTAACTCTGTCCTTTGTCTGAGTAGTGATATGCTGAACAGGTTAGTTCTCAGGAATTCATGGAATCCATCAAATCTGTAAACTGGGTCTGGATGGACCCAGTTCCTCTGCCAGTGGCTGGTTGAGAACCAGTGCAAGCTTTCAGGCAAGTTTTGACATCTGGTTTTGGTGAGTGCTATTCTGGGAAGAACAGCTTGATCACACGCTGTACGAACGCACTGTTCATTTGAAGAGTGAATGTGTTTTCACACAGGCCATGCTTGCAGTGGCCAGATCTCTACTTTCCTCTAATGGGAAAACCGACCAATCACTTCTTGACGCAGACTTCCTTTGGATTTTCTCTCGTCGTCCTTTTATTACACATTTTCTCTTGAGACTACTCAAAATTTCATCAACCGAGACATGTCTTGATGTTTCCAAGGATATTTCACAGGGACATATCTGTGACGAGATTCGATCGGACCTAGGCAAATCTCACAAGCACATGACTGTGTCAGTGGATCTGTTTGAGAACTTCTGATTCTGGAGAGTGAAAATGCTCTCAGAAAGATTGAGGAGCCTGTGTAGACGCTGCTCATGATCACCGCTCTGGATCCACAGTTTTACCATCTACTCAAAACTGGATGGGACTTTTTTTTCTTTACATTCGTTTGCCTCAAAGATTCATTTTTTGCTCGGTCATATCGATTGTTAGATAAAATATTTGAGGAACACTGGTGGATTTTCATATGTTCTGGCATTTACCCATAACTGAGAAAACTTTCCAATTGTTTTTTTTTTCTATAAACACTGGAATGTCTTATATTTTTATTTTAGATTTAAAGTAAATGTGTATTCCAGCCTAAAGGGAGTACAAAAAAATGTCTAAAATCCTAAAATAGCCATTTTAAATAAATGTAGCAGTTATGGGGTAAAAACTTTCTAGGTTAGTTTTTTTGCAATTTTTTTTTTAATTTTCACGACAAATGTTCATGATACAGTAGGCGTTAAACGGATCACTGGCATTGGTTCTCACAGTTATGACATCCATTTTAGAACAAAAGCGAGGCATCGGTGGGAAGAAACCAAAAGTAGTATAAAGAAGATCAAGAATAACAATGTTGTACTGTCATCTATGACTATGTAGTAATGCATCATGACATTACTACATCTATTTCTTTAGAAAGAAAATTTTCTTAACTTTCTATATTTGTGATCTTTACTTCAATAAAAGATTCAATATTTATTTTTGGCACAATTTTAAACATCAGTTCCGAACTCTATTTCAGAGTTTCTTTGCATTTGAGCCTCGCTTCAATTTCTAAAATAGCGAATCTAAAAAGTAGGCGAATCATGAAGATTTTTAAATTTGATCATCTAGGTGGAACATTATTGGACTCTTGTGTTTACTTCTTCCATAAAGGTCTGAATTGTATCAAAATGTTCATACTTTGAAAATTAGTTTGCTTTTTTTATTATTTAATTGCCTGAAACCACCACGCAAATGCCTTCAGTTTTTTTCATGCAACTTCCATTTTTTTTAGTACCAATTTATCCAGAAATGATGATTTGGTTCTCTTGAACTCATTGAAAGGAAATGGTGCTTTATTTCAAAATATTGTATGCGATATTACACTTTTGTGCATAAACTTAATTTGCATCTTTAGATGGAAACATGGCTACTGACTCTTTTACCTTGACGCCCAGCATTCCCCTCTGTCACAAAATACACTTCTCTTATTGTGCCTTTCTTATTTTACCTCTCCATTTTATTTTTCTGTGTGGGTTTATTTTCTGATGTTGCCAGAAGCCATTTGGCGTCAACTTTACTTTCCTACTAAAATATTTCATCACTGCTGCCTCGTGGGTGCCACTTCCTGTCAGATATAAGCTCATCATTTCTGCCTCACTGTATTTGGATGCTCACCATCAAACCAATTGTCTCTTAACACTTGCCTGATTCAATTTTGCTCCGAGGTCTTTTCTTTGACCTTTATTAATAGAACTTAAGTCTTCTGTTGCAGACTATAAAGAATAACACCTGCACACAGTCTCACAGTTTGCTCATTATATTCAGTAATGTTTGCCCACCAGAAACCTAATGTTAAATGTAGAGGACAGTGCTTTAGAAATTTGAGCTTAAATTTGTTTGAAGCCAGAATCTGTTTGAAAACCAATATGCTTCCCCCAAAAAACATTAGTGCGATGCAAAAATATCCTTTTAGAGTTACCTTTTATCCTTTTAGGTCACCATTTACACCGGTGCAGTTCCAATGTTTTTGTTTTTTTCATTCTTTTAAACATATACACAACACCCGTCTGATTTTGACATTTTCATCTGCAAACAAAGGAATGATTAGGCAGAATAACACGAGAAAATAAGATATAAACTGATATTCACTTAAAGTAGGACCAATTGATTGACCCTTGGTTTCCTTGCTCCCAGATGTCTTTTATAGAGACAACTAACTGAGATTAGGAGAAGATCGATGAATAATTATCTCAATCTACAGAAGTGTGTTAGCCTTTACTTAATAGGACAGGGGGGACTGACAAGAAGTTTATGGGAGAAGCTGGGAAATACTTGGGACTAGAACTTGGGTCGCCCTGGGCAACAGTGCTCCACTCGCTAACAAAATGTGAACTACCAAATAAAATTATAGCAGTTGCTAATGTTCATCAATGTCTCACATAAGCTGAAACGCAGTTATGAATTGGCCCCAAATTTATTCTGCAGCAGAACAATGATCCTAAACATACAGAAAAATTTATCAGGAACTATCTTTGATGAAAATAAATGTTCTGTTTTTAAAAGCATAGTTTGTTTATGCCATTTTTCACAGCTGTCGTCTAAAACTTTTGTACAGTACATTCTGTATTAAGAAAAACTCTCAAAGTAGTTGAGAAAACATTGGTACCACACTATGCTATGAAGAAAAATACAAGTAAATAAGTTTAGGACAACATTTTCTGGACAGGACAAATAATTCATTACAGAATGCAATTTTAAAACATGTTTTTAAATATTTTTCTTCTTTTTTGTTATTCTGTTTATTACTATTGGAAAAGTAAAACATTTATGAACTTACGTTTATGTTAAATGTTTAAAAACAGGGTTTTCAACTTTTCAAAGTGGATAAAAAAGCTAAATATTTATTTAATAATTTTACATCATAATTTATAACTGAATCATTAGGAAAAGATATTATAATTGTGTCTTTCAGAATCATACTGAGAAACCCAATACCCCAAGTGAAATAGCTAGAACATGTTTTTGATGATAAGAAAAACCCACGGTTCTTCCTGTTGATCACTTTGAAATCAATTATTAGATCTTTAGTCCATTTTGTTCTTTGCTCCAGTGGTAAATTATTTTATTTTCCCCCAGTCTCAAAATCCACCAAAAAATCTTGTGTTAAAAAAATGGAAGCACGCACAAGTATCGTTTCCAACTTTCAAAGCACAAACATTATCATTGGGGTTAGAGTGCCATGTATTTGTTGCTCATTCAGCAATTCCTACTATATACTTGCTAATGGATTGTTTTTGAGGACATTTCCTTGGGTCAGAAAATTTCTGAAAACTATAGCTTCTCCATTCCATCGTCTTTTTGGTCCCAGTCCTTCTCTGGACAGAAGAGTACAGTAGTATTCCAGACCTACACAATGAGTGACGGAAGAAATGGCCTCAGGTCATCAAGCCTTGGCCACATTTTTACATACCTGTACTTTATCAATGATTTTGTACATTGAATGTCGAAAATGCTATATCTTCTATTGAATGCATTATGTCATATCAAACATACTTTTTGTACACTGGCAATAAATATGATGCAATGTGCTGCTGTTGTTGATTTATTTCTTTTTATTCACTTATTCATACAAAGGTAGATCTTACCACTTACCAGTCAAAAAAAAAAACAATTTAACATTTTTTGCTGAACGAAGTAAAAAAAAACTTACCAGAGTAAAAAAAAAAATCATTTTCTTAACCTTACCCCATTAAAATAAATATGTTCTATTCTTTTATGCTAAATAATACTTTCTTTTTACTTGAAAACATCAGTACATTTACTGACGCATGATTTCATCGGTTAATTCCCATTACTAACAGTGTACAGTTTCTAAAAAAAACTAACCAGCACAAAGAACTAAATCCCAAATAATGGCTATATTTGAGAAAAACAGCATTTATGGGAGGTAGAATGGATCAATAATGTCTGAGAACACAGAGGTATTCTGAATATGGAACACATTTCTTTGCAAAGAGTTCTGTGAAGGTTTGCCTTGTTATTGAAGCAGATTTAATTGCTAGGGTTTTCTTCAGAAGTTAACATTTTAATTCTTAACAATAAAATAAAATCTGCAATGGACTGGCGACCTGTCCGGTGTGTGCCCCCGCCTCTCGCACAAAAGGCCGTAAAAAATTGGACCCTTAAAAAGGAGACCCTAAAAATGACTGAATGAATAAAATAAAATTTTGACATCCCAGATTTCCAGCTTTTCGTTAACACTGGGATTTGACCAAAACTTTAAAATGTGCGGTTTTTAATAATAAACAACACAACAAAACGTTTATACGCATATGTAAGCCTCAATGCATGGTCATACTTTAAATCAGGATTTCTTGAGGACATTCAAGTGATGAAAACATCAATTTTGGTTAAATGTGGGCCGGTATGTTCTAGTCATTTTATTGAAATTTTTATTAGAGAAGCTTTTTATTCGATAGCAGGATGCCACCAAGCCTGCAAAGCTTTCATCTGCTTTCTGTTGTATTGCCTCGTATTATCACCAAAAAAAGATTGTTACAGCAGAACTTCTCATCAATTGCACAAAATAATGACAAATAATGCTAATACTCGAAAAGGTTTTAAACACCACAGAGACAGGTAGCTGAGTGTTTTTGGCTCAAAACGCTGTTTAACAATAAATATTTCTTGAACCTTTATGTGTTGTTAGGGATGTTTTCAGCCACTTCAGTGTCATTTGGCCACAACTTTTTCACAGTTTCATCAAATTGAATGATTTTTGGTAACAAATCTTAATTTTACACATTTTTTCAAAAGCTCAACAACGCTCTTTGTACATTTACTACACTTCTGTGTTGTTTGTTGCTTTTAACAGCCCCTAAATTAAACTGCTGTAAATTTTTTATTATTATTTGGCATAATTATTTAACAAAGGTGTTTCAGCATTTATGCAATGTCCACGATTTGCACTGTTGGATACCTGGGTTTCATGACCCACTGAGAGTTGTTACACATGGTCCTCACACATAACTCTCATACAGCATATTTTGGGGAAATGTAGTAATATTTCCACAACTTTCCCAAGTGAAGAGGCTGAAACAAACTACTGTAATTTAAAAGTGAGTTCTTTATTAATCATGAAACACGAGGGGGTGGTGCAGTGGTACTTTCCATGCCTGCATGGCAGTCTACAAACTCAGCATACTTTGGGAGTAAACCTTTGGCTACTTCAGCTTGTGTTATAATCAATAGTGTTTATACAGTGAGCCATTTGTGCACAACAAAACTCCAAATCAACTTTGTACACGCAACACTATTGCAAATCAATGAACTAAATTAAAATAATTTAATTTGCACTAGTGTGTTTGATTTGCAGCACTTTTTTTTTATTTGCAATAGTGTTTTGTGTGCAAAGTTGATTTGCAGCTGTATTGTACACAAATGACACACCGTAGTCATTTGCACAAATAAAAGATAATAAAAACAGCAAAAAAGTATAGGTTCACTTTGCAATTTTCCATTTTCACCATGCAACAATGGTGTGTCAAATCTAAGCACTATATTTTGCTCTATTTGGAAACGTCACTTTAAAGTCTAAATGATAAAATGGCTACAGTTGAATAGTTGCGAGGTTAACATAAGGATAATAATAAGCGGTTTTGACATGTTCTGCGGTAAAACAGATAATGGCACATGAGCCCATCCCTGACCTCTTCTCTCAGTCTTTCTTCTCTTCAGGTTGGCAATTGTTAACATGGGAACATGTTGCCAAGCGGTTTCCTTCCCAATATCCTGCATCCTGACTGTCATGGCATCTGCATTTAGTGCAGGAATCCACCCAAACTGACTCTCCTCCTGGGATCACCAGCGTCCTGGAATCATTCACGAAACAGTTCGGTCCTACAGACAAAGAGAGAGGTGACCCATGAGGCTGCGGATGTAGGGTTGGTGCCCATACTTATCTTGATTTTTCAGAAATCTGCAGATATAGTTGTGCTTTGAGTAACTGGTGATACGAGTAAATTCACATAACCGGTGAATATGTAAGCAAACATGAACAAATGTTGGCGGGTGTTTCAGGTCAATAAAGCATGAAGCAAACTGTTCAGTGATTAAGATAATGTTGATGAGGGATGCTGTTGGTAATGTATTTGTTTTGCCATAAACTCTGATAAAGCTGATCAAAGGATTTCCTGGAGGTGTCTTTGTTAAGCCTACATTAGGAGCAATCTGTGTTTGTTATGTTATCCCCATCCTCAATGTGTAGGCATACTCATTTCATTCACCTGCTGCTCGTCTGATTAGAAGCTAGCTGCTGCACATTGAATTCTAATCAAACACTCTTCTTAAATCGCTCTTACTCTTTTTGCAGTGATTTGGAGACTATTTAAGGCCCCTTCTAGCTGCTAGCTACCCAGTGCACTGCTTCCCCTTTAGCGTGTCTAGCCTTGAAGACCTGTTGCTACATCTCTAAGACTTGGACTGATACCCATCATGTGGTACTATTTCAAGCTTCCGGGCATCTTAAGTCTGCAAAACGCTATGTGTTTCAAACATACCATCCTTGCACAAAGGGCAGCATTCCCCTTCCTGATAGACTGGATCCACACATGGCGGAGGGGCACAGTCTGCCACCTGACAGTGGGCGGTGCCATCGCTGT